>JAGXJF010002409.1:0-703858 GCA_019208055.1 Stipa capillata
ATGTGTCTTTAAAGTGATGAAGACATCATGATATTCCTTTTTCATAAAGCGTTGTGATCCATAGAAATGCTCATCGCTCCCTTCCTCGGCCCCATCCTCAATCACCAAGGCCAATATCTCTACAATTTCCTGTTTCACGAGATCAAAAGACACTTGGGATGTGGAGGTCATAGAAATTTTGCTATGCTCCTGTTCATACAAGTCTAAAATATGATAAATCCTTGAAGTACTGTCATCTGTCCTCTTTAGTGGTCTAGGGTTAGGTAAATAAGCTATAGATCCCTTCTTTCCACCCTTGCCACCAACAGGTGGTGTACCATCAGGGCACCCTAACCCTTGACAACCCAAGTCATCGTCAACTTCTTCAACATTAACACGAGAGGGTCTAACTTGAGATGTCCCACCTAGTACCGTTGAATGTTCATTCGTGACACCGCGAGCATAAATAATTATTCTCATGTTATCCTCATTATTAAGTGGAGCAATTCGATAATTCACTGCTTCTGAACATCTCTGCAAACAATTATCACAAGACCACATGAGTGCGGAATAAATAATTCAAAAATTGATGAACTAATGGAAACGATATGAAAGAGACCATACATGTATCTTTCCATCCTACCAATCATTCACTAGCCGTAGTGGTATTAGTGAAAGGGTCTCTTCCTAGGCCGGATACACATTGGTTCAATAAGTTTCATATGTTGTACTCATTTTTTAATGTCTCCCACCTATTTTTTTTAATTGCTTGTGCTTAGAGTTTCTCTCTGTGCGCTTATTGAACTTGGTTATCAAATTGGCATGCCCAACGTTGTTCAAACATCTGGGTTGGTCGGTTATTAGCTCGTAGTTCCTCCACACAAATTTCCACAAAAAAAACTCTAGGAGCAACGACATCCCAAGTTGATTTCCTAGCTTTTCCTTTATCCATCTATAAACATACGGCATGTCATAAATATGTTAAATTGCTCACTGCCATTATTCCACAATTGCTAGCTAGTGAATATATATACAACATAGATCTATATCTTTATTTTATTTTTTTGCAGCAATGCATACTGCTAACACATACATCGCTAATATCTTTACTCATCACTGCATAGTGCTAACACATATATCACTAATATCTTTACTCATCATTGCTAACACACACATAATTGCACGGTGCTAAGACATACAACAGAAAAAGAATTATCTTTACTCATCACTGGCATACACATACATCTATATCCATATATTGTACAAATCAGTACAGTGCACTACCTTCGGTTGTCATCACCGATGACTCCGGTTGTCGGGGAGGCGATGCGACTGTCGGCAATGACAACTCTGGGGGACATGCAGGAGAAGGCGCTTGAGATCGAGGGATGGTGCTCCTACAGAGGGAAGGGTCGTCGGTCAGAGGAACGGAGCTCTAGCAGTGGGAGTCATCGGGCAGATACAGTGTTCGGACAGGCCGATGACCTGGACCTAGAGGGGCTGGCGATAGGAGCTTTGGCCGGACGAGGGAGTCAGGTAGGGGAGGGAGCACTGATGATGGTGGGGAAGGGAGGGGGAGCTTAGGCAGCGGTGATCTGGGTGAACAGGAGGGAGGGAGGATGTGTCAGGGAGGTAGGAGGTGACAGGAGGAGGCTGATGCCGGCAAGCGACGGAGTGGTACGCCAATGGGGTCGTTCGTCGGCCTGGATCGCATGGATGCAAGGGGCAAGAGGAGGCGTTTGGGAGGAAGGGAGATAGGGAGTTAGGTCTTGGGGGACACCCAATGGTAGATTTGATGTACATTTTACAAGTTTAAGGATATTGTAGAAGGGGGTTTGGAGAAGCTCAGGAAGCCTCAAATCTGAACCTTCTTGCTACCAGTGGGAAATGAGAAGGCCTAAAAATTAAGTCTATAAGAAGATTTCCTTTCTAGATAGCTTATGGCTTCCTGGGGCCATAAGCTGTCAAGAAGAGGGTCTTAATCTTCTGTACCTTGAGCTGAATCCATCATGGTCTATGGATGAAGTTTTAGCTTCAGCATATCTCTAGTTGGAACAGGAAAAATACTTTGAGAAAGACGATATGATCTACCTAAAGTGAGTTGTAATGAATTCAAAATCTTTTGAATCAAACTAGATTTATAAATATGGTTAATTGCTAGATGGACATAAGTTATATGGTTTGGATCAGAGGGCGTCTGTGTCAACTGAAACCGCTCGAATACCGTTGCTCCGCCCCTGAGCCCACCCCCTCATATCCTACCATATATCTCAATCTCTATCCCACCTTTCATATTCCTATTATCTAAATGCCTTCGTAGAGAAATGGTTGATTCATACATTCGTCTCATTGATGATTCGCAAGTGCACGAAATTCTTGTAGCACTTTCATCAAAAGTATTTCCAAGTCTTATCTATGCGACCGAGGAAAGGATAGCTACCACCTTCCCCATAAGTACACATGTCACCGAAATGTAGTTCTGTTTGCACCTAGCTGTGGTTCAAAAATAGTCTACTCTACTATTGCTAAGACAACATAATTGGAAAGAGTAATAAACTAATCTATGAACAAAAGCAAACTAAAAGTAAAAGAGAATACAAAGATGTAATTATAGGATTAACGAGAATGAAAGGTAGTATCCAAGCTTTCGGTTTCACTAATACTAGCAAAGCAAACGTGACAATACTCTATCAATTCTACAGACGGTTTCCCTAATGGCGTCACTTCTCACGATGCCAAGGAGTCATGACTCAACTTGTCCACTTCCTGACACTCACGATCTACGTGGGCATGGAAGGTATTAAGGCCATAAAGACTAGATCGATGCATTAAGCTCTATGGATAACCATTACTCCTTAGATGAAATCTGCTCCTCTCAAGATACCAAGAGTTGATACTACCAAGGTCTATCGATTCATGCATACACCTATCTACTTCGTGTGCATTCTTAAAGGTCAGGCGTCTCTAACCAAACAGATGGATTGAATGTCTTCAATCACTATAATAATGGACACAAAGAGAGCATGCATAATTACTACCTATTCATACTAGATCATACCTTAATCTGGAACGGAATCAATCACTCAAGCATAAACGAATCAAGACAATAAATCATAGAGAAATAATTTATTGCAATCATCACCATGTTTAATACAAAAACAGTAGCAAATGGAGGAGATGTAAATGAAGTATTGGTCGTTGCCGACAAAGACGGCAATGGAGGCCGACTCATGTGGCCTAGGGCCGGCGTCGCCGGTTGGTAGGGCTCCCCCTTCTCCTTCTTGTTTGGATCACATGGTGGAGCGTTGGAGATGTGTTCTTGAACGTCCTTGATGGTTGTTAGATGTGTTTCTTCAAGTGCTCCAACTCAAGTTGGCAATTTTATCCACGGATCCGGGTACCCGCGGGTAATATACCCATGGAGTTCGGGTATGGAGGGCAAACTGGACCCATGGATCCTCGCGGGCGGATACCCATGAACTCACGGGTCGGGTATGCAGTCAAATATAGATCCATGGATATCCATGGGTACCCGAAATAGTCATTGACATGTGGGCCATATAGAAAACAAAATAAATTAATATCTAAACCCTAGTTTCCCTAAAATTTGTCCATGGATATCCATAAAAAATTTGTCTTTAAAATCCTACTAAATGCTATCTCCATAGATATCCATGGGTACCCGGGTATCCGCGGGTTCGGGTATGGATATAAATTGTCCCCCGTGGGGATTTTCGCGGGCGGGTATTGGGCAGGCTGACGGGTTCGGGAGAGTTCTACTCGCCAGAACCCGACCCGTTGCCACCTTGAGCTCCAACTGTTAGGGTCGGCTACCTCTTGATGATGAATATATAGGTTTTGTAGAGGGCTACCTCTTGATGATGAATATATAGGTTTTGTCAAACCCTCTCTGTCATTAATCTATTCCCTCTTATCGATCTAAGGGCTACTAGGTGGATTAGACCATCTAAATACCTTCCTTATCTCCTAAGGAATCCAAGGAAACAAACCGCCTCCATATCAGAGTTGAAACAAGAAAATTATGGTGATTTTTGTGACTCAATCGCGCATTGAAACTCGGTACAGACTAGCTGGCCTGTATTGTAACCCTTCTATGCTGTTGTTTCAGCCTTCGCGTAGGGTTTCATATTTTGGCCACAAATTTGCATACGGGCCTCAATTGATGCGATCTTTGAACCACTGGATTTGTATCAACGAGCTTCACAACCTCCATGTGTTGGATCTTCTGTTTGAGCACATTGTGAAAGCTCCAAATACAAACTACTCCAAGAGTCACATATCCAGTATTCATAACTTCTCCAAATTAATCCCAACTTGGCTCCGGTCGTCATGATAAGTCCGTGGGAGTTCTAGTCCACCTTTAAACTATAAGAAAACAAACAAAATCTAATAAGACTAATAAAACTAAGGATTATGCAATGCTCATAAGTAAAATAGCAAATACCGGTAGTTATGTAAAAGAGACACAAAAAGTCTTCACTGGAACATAATATGAAAAAATTTAGTATTTGCAACAAACGAGTAAATAAATGATACGTATTTTAAACAATCAATCTTTTTTTTTCGCGAGGAATCAATCGTTGAGATGTATCTCTCTGTGTGTCTGAGACATCTCTCATCTTTTGACCTATTGCTGTTGAAGATGGTTAGTGATTACTCTGGTGTCGCTCAGAGCCCAAGCAGGAGAGATGCTCTCTCTGATCGACCTCTAACGATTATGCTCTTCGCTCTGCGGAAGATGTGCGGACCACGCAACCTGCTGGCTTTTCCTGCGATCATCAGAGCTGCTCCCAGTCACTGTGCACCAGAAGCAGTCCCCTGATCCATCCATCTCCGAGTATGCTTCGGCCATCGCGGGTAAAGCACGCCAATCTTGACGTTTCCAGGCTGGTCCAACAAGCACAGGGCATGATCATGCCATTGTATTGCGAATATGCAATCCGTTCTATTTGTATTGTTGGACATTATCTGGCGGCATCTGCAAGATTTCTTTTGCCATAAGAAAGAAGGCATGTCTCCCTATATCTGTATATATAGTTTGTTGTCCCATGTACTGTAGCTTTTCACTATTTGTCCCTAACTCCTAGTCCGTCCCCCCCATTCTTCCTCTCTAGATCTAGTACAGGTTTTTCACTCCTTTATAAATCAATGAAACTAGCGTTGCTGCCTTTCGTCGGAGAAAAGATCGTGTTTTCTAGCTTTCGGAGCACGAAGCCTCTCTTGGCTATGGATTTCTCTAGCTTCTAGACGCGAGAAAAACATAAGACTCTCATGCCGTGTAGTGCGCAGTAGATATAACTGCTTCAATTCTTCAGACTGCTACTGCAGCATTAGGAAAAAGACTATTTTTTTCGTCCCTCAACTTTTTTCTTTTGATAAAGAAGATTTTATTAATATCCGGATCTCTGCATCAGGTGAATGCATAACGCTCAACATCATTCAGATAGCACACTGTCTAGTGAATAAATAAATAAACACCAAATGCGAGCATCTGAATCAATAAATAATTAAAAAATAATTTAGGTGGTCGAAGAACTGCCATCGCCCTGTCACGTGCAGGTGCGGCAGCTACTAGTAGCAAATAGCTCCATGCGAGAAAAATTGTCCATCAACTATTGATCGAATTTAGATTTGGTCCCTAAACTCCAATACTAGAAAACCTTATCCGTCAACTTCTGAAACCATGTAGATTTTATCCCTCAAGTCATTGCAAGATGGTTTTGGATGATGCAACAGTGGTTACACTTGTGGTGACCAAAATCAACATATTAAACAAATAAACTTTTAAAAAATAAGAAAAAATATATCATTTTTTAAATATGGAAAACAGAAATATTCCAGAACATTTATTGAAAAATCTAGGAATTTTAAAAAAGGAAAGATTCAAAAAATTAGAGAAAATAAAAAAAATAAAAGTATTCTATAAAAAACAATTCACAAGTAACTTAATATTCATGAAAAATCAGAAAATATTTTAGTTGCAGCTAACAGTCAAAAGCATCATATCTAGCTTTGATGCTGCTATCTTTATATGCCTTCGCACATCTTTTATACTTTTCCTTCATTTTCTGATATTTTTCCAAAATTTTAAATTCTTTTGATTCGTTCCTAACTTTTTTGATTTTTTGATTTTTTATACTAAGTTTTCTCATTTCTATTTCCTTATGTTAAATATACGACTGGGTAGTCACAGTGTGAAAACCATCGGCATATCGTCCAAAACCACCTTGCAATTGTCCAAGGGAATCTAGACAGTCTGTAGATCTGAGGGTCAAAGTTATCTAACAAGAGTCTAAGGATAAAATCTAAATTCTTTTTTAACAGGGAAACGAAATATAAATTCAGCCAATTTTCTGTAGCTTTATACCGGCGTCAACTAAAATTTGTGTGGGCTCAATCCAGAGCGCTTTCTTGCCCCAGTCTAGAGCGATTCCTTTGCGGCTGCATTGAAAGAGTGATACCTTAGCATTGCTTCAGACTGTATAGATCTATCGTAGAGACTAGAGAGCGTCTTAACGATAGCTTTAGCTAATGTTATCTATAATCTATTCTGAACTCTGAAGGTACTATTCATAGGCTGCTCTTGGAGAAGCATCGGTAAGCCGGTAAGCCTCGTGCACGTCCCTTTCTAGTTTCCGCTGAAATGACAGCAAATCTCCGCTAACTATCCACCGATCGTACTGACGGCGCAATTAATCATCACTAACCAACTAGATTAACGAAACAAAAGAGTTTCAGTGATAGAAAATTGAAAAAGGCAGCGCCCCCGGTGCCGACCTTGGGTCCTACCGCCGCCGCCGCGTGGAAGGAAGCAGAAACCGCCTCCCCCCTTCCCTTCCTCCCTTCTTCCCCATCTCCGGAGTATTCTTCCCCCAAGCGCCCCGCCTCGCTTCCTCTCCGATCCCGCCGCGAAACAAGAGCACGCCATGGACGCCGGCGCCGGCGGGGCGGAGGCCGTGAACGGCGGCGGGATTGAGGGGTCCGCCGACCCCTGCACCTCCGGCGGCGGCGGCGGCGGCGGCGGCTCCCGGCTCTCTGTTCATCAGATCGTCGGCGGCGGGAAAGGTACTACTCTTCTACCCCGACTTCCCAACTCCCCCGTCTGTGCTAACTTTGGCGTGACTTGCTGTTACATACGCGACCTAGGTGTTTGTTGAGAGGCTGATACGTCAGGATTCCTCGACTAAGACAGGATACGTTGATTGTACTTGCAGTGGTAGTGGCAGGGTTGAGTAAAGGTGGTTGATCTTTAGGTTGTCGGTTTGTAGTACATGAGAAAGAAGCGTGGGTGAATGCGTGCAAGGGTGTGTTTATAGCTCCTATTGTGTACTGTGGTTCCAGAAAGACTGTGCCAAGATGTGAATGTGCACACAGAATTAAGATCATGTCATAAAGTTTTGGTTTGAATTCTAGCTGATGTTTATCGATACAATCACCCTTGAAATACCTGTGATTATATCTCAATCAAACTTAAAATGGAGGACACCTTTAAGTATAGAGTCAATACTTTAGATGTGGTTAAGTTTATTTTTTCCTTTTGAATTATTTGCACAAAGTGTTAGTATCAATCCACTCAAATGAGAGACCAATCATTTAGGAGTACTAGCAAAAGCGTTAACGTTTTGTATCCGGTCATACTGTAAATTAAATCATAGCTACGCTTAACTCAGATGACTCTATCTTATGTTTATCATCTGATGCACTTAGTTGATCAGCTTAACTTCAAGAGATATGGTATTTAATATTTTCTTCTGCACTGTAATGATAAATTGATAGTATACACGTATAGCTTGATTTTTAAAGTTTACAGATGCTTTTTTTTTCCATTTTTTATATTATCTAAAAGCACAACTGGCCTTGTGTTTGTCATATTCATGATTCAAGATGTTGTTCCTATCTTTCAGCTGCCGATATCATCTTATGGAAGTGTAGACGTGTTACAGTTGGTGTTATATTTGGTGCTACCATGGTATGGTGGTTGTTCGAGAAATCTGAACTGTCATTCTTGACGATCTGCTGTGATGTACTGCTGATTTTGACAGTTGTACAGTTCATACGGGTTAAAATATTGACATTGCTAAATAAGTAAGCAACCTACATTCTTGCTTTCATGTTCTTTCATAGTTCGATAGAAGTGTATTTGTGTTTTTCTTATATGTTAATTATTTTTAGGCCACCTAGGCCCCTACCTGAGTTAGTTTTATCAGAGGAGATGGTTAGCAATGCTGCGGCTTCATTCCGTGTTAAAGTCAACAACATGCTGACGATTGCGCATGACATTACTCTTGGCAAGGACTTCCGGCTGTTTTTCCAGGTTAGTTACCATCCCAGTGTTTCTCTCTGTTGATTACATGAGATTGGTACGATTGCTGATAGGGAAAATTCTGTACAGGTTGTGTCTGTCCTTTGGCTGCTATCTGTTATCGGCAATTTCTGCTCTTCTATAACTCTTGCTTATATAGGTATGTTTTGTACACATCATATTTTGGATTTGCATAGAGACAAACAGCACCAAGGGGCATTCAGAATCATTTATCTGTTTTTCTATGGTTCGTCCTTTGTGTAGATTTTAGTGCTAATTTTACAATGCATGGATGACAGGAACAATTGCTTTGGTCACAATACCTGCATTATACCATAGACATCAGGAGCATGTCGATAAGTATGCTGGGATGGTCCACCGGAATATCTCAAGGCATTACAAGATAGTTGATGAAAATGTGATAAGCAGACTACCGAGAAGCTTTACGAGGGATAAAGACGAATGATCTGTCCTGAAACTATGACGCTTGTCATGTTTTCCCTCATTACATATATAACACATGTTATGTTTCTTTGGTTGTATTTCCACATGGTAGGTTGCATGAGATAGGAATTTAGGTCAGTGAAAACCAAAGGTTTCTGCAGATACCATTTCAACGTACTCTTGATTAATAAGTTCGAAACCAAAATGATATGCAGAAGATTGCACCTCACCAAAAAGTTTTGCACAAGATCGCACCTCTCTCTAGACTGGTTTACGTTCGGCTCTTAAGTTAGTTCTTACAACAAAGTGAGCTACGAGTTCTTCAAAGTTGGAGTAGCAAGCAATTGTGATGGAGAAGAGTTTCCTAGCATCTATAATGTAGTAGTTTGTATATTAGCAACTGACAACAGTTATTATCGTGAAGAGTTGGGATATAGAATTATACATTAGCACAAGCAACGAGCATGCTGTAACTGTCGGTGTTATCACCCATCAGGCATTCCGATCGCACAAACGCATATTAAAACAAGGCCTTAACCTGTTCAATGCGTCACCCCGGTTACATCCTAACTGATGTGGTGAGTTAACTAATGTTTATGGCTTGCATACGGATTAGCCTAAATTTAAGGTTGAATTTCCTACGAAACCTGGCATCGAAATCCAAATCTTACTCCAAAAGTGGTATATTACTGGTATTGCGTCTTGGAATCACTAAACCTTATTTCATATGAAAATATAGAACAAGGCGCAGTAAAAAATGTCGATTTAGGTCACATCCAGTACAACTCTGTCACACGCACATATTAAAATATAGCATACTATCATAGTCAACCGACTCCAATATCCGTATTTCATGCTGGCTGACATAAGCATACTACCCTGACATCAGGGACGAACTCCATGGGCCATGGCCATTCATTCCTCAAATCGCGTCAGCATCTCCTGGGCAGTCTCACGCCAAACATTGTATAGCTCATCTGAAAACAGAACAAAATGCACCTGCGAGTATAATTCATACCAATTACCAAGTTGTTTACATGTCTAATCAAGATAGATGATAGCACTACAAGAAAACAAGAATGAAACAATTTTCATATTTCTAAACTGGTCTTCCCAGTGACGCCTAGATAAAAGAAATCATCTCTATGTTCAGGAATCAGGAGTATCATCACAATCCTTTTTTAGAGGTGTAACATTGTAAGCAAGATGGATACCAATTTAATTATTGGTTATTGTTCAAAATGGCATTTGACTACATATACTAGAGTGGCACAGCAGTATAGTAGTGAAACGTTTAGAAGCAGAGCTACTACTAACTTCTTTAATATCCCCAGAAAATTGTTGAGCAGTTGAAACAGCTATTTTCGATGCTTCCTCTGGAGGATAACTGCATGATCAAATCATGTTAAACTTCACAAATTAGATAGTGTACACTGTACAGGAAAAAAAGGCAAGAGAAGTAGATAGTAAATGAATGAAAACTGGCACTTGGTACATACCGAAAAACACCACAAGATATAGCAGGGAACGCAATGTACTGAATGCTGTTCTCTTTAGCAAGCTTCAAGCTATTTCTGCAATTAACAAATGCAGTTCAGGCAGTTTTTCCCCGACTCAGCAGCTTCGAATATATATCATTTTATGGAGGACTTACTCATAGGCATTCTTTAAGGACACCTCAGGCTGGCAGTCCATATCATATATGGGCCCAACAGCGTGTATCACACGGGACACAGGAAGCTTGAAAGCTCTGTTCACATTCAATATACGAGGCAAAGGGGTATAACAGTATAAGTGCTAAGAGGAGAGCATTCCGATCTACCAAAATGAATCAGAGAAGGTACTAACGGAGTAATTCTAGCTTCTCCAGTAGGGCAACGAACTCCAGGTTTGACCTCTGGAATTTTACGGCATGCTTGTATGAGTTCTGGTCCAGCAGCTCGATGTATAGCTGACATATGGATTTCAAGTTAGTGAGATAGTCTATCAATGATAAGTAAAATTATAACACTTCTCAAAAGCATGTCCTTACCTCCATCAACACCTCCACCTCCTAGCATTCGTTCATTAGCAGCATTAACCTGTTAAAATGAATGCTGGTTATATTCTTCATTGCCAAATACAGAGATTATTATTTACTTCATTTGAATACTGAGATTATTGCTTAACAAAACACAAATCAACATCCTGCATATTACAGCACAAATGGCGCACAGCATGCATTGAAGTAACAGAAGGATTCTTAGAACATACGACTATGCAAGGGACATAACATCTGGAACTATCAGCCATGTCAACTTGTCCTTCTCGTAATAGATAACATTATAAGAGCATACAAATTTACAAAGGCTTAAGGTGTAACGGACCTAATGATATCCAGCCCTTGAATCTCTTAGCTTCTTAAGTTACATGCACAGATTACATTATGGGCCCATAATAAGAATACAAGATATTTGACCAGCTTATGTCTTGTTGTTTAATTGTTTTCAAATTTCTAATTTAGAAATTTATTGCAGAAGGACTACAGTTTTTATTTTCTGAAGAACCTTGTCAGAGGGCATGGTGCTCCTGCAATTCATAAAGTATAAGAGAATTAGCCCTACTTATGAGGGAAACTGGGCCGAAAAACACTAGGATGCACAGTTAATTAGAGGAATACAGGGCGAAAAACTACAACTCAATGGCCACACTACCTAGCTAAACTAGGTCTAGAGTGCCGCCAGACAATGCGAACACGCCAGCGATAACTGGCCAAGCTCGACACACACAGACGAACTACAGTTTCCTGATGTTGTAATTTAGCTTTCTGATTCTACTCCATCCATATAATCTCTGTCACAGGGGAAGTCGATTCGGGATTCTTGACCTGCACTTTCAGGGGATCAGGACAAATCTAGCATATTGAATCAAAATAGGACTATAGAAGTTGTCTACTGCGTATTAGTTCAAAACCTTAAACCCGAAACAGATTATTCTTCCGTATCAGACTCGAACCTAATCTAAAACGCACTTGAGCTTTGTCACTTCCTCTCCCGCAACTGGTTCCGGTTCCCCGTTTGTGACCAAGAGCAGGCAAGCAGTCAATGTCCCATGCCGAGATCATATCTGCCGACAGCTATAATCTGGTGAACTGCACGCACCTCCACTCATCTCACCAATCAGAACATAACTACATACATAAACAGTGGCATCGAGGAGGCAAGGTGGGATGGGATCATGGGACGGTGTGGAGCCACGTACGATGGCGTCGGTGGCGCCGTCGACGGACCAGAGGGTGATGTCGCCCTTGTGCAGCTTCAGCGCGCCGGCCCCCGCCGCAGCCGACAGCCGGAACGCCTCGCCGCCGCCGAACCCCGACGCCGCCGCCATTGCGAAGGCCCTGTCCGTCGTGCAGATGCAGGGCCGCCGCCGCCGAAGCCACTTGGTGAGTGCGAGTGGGTACAGCAACGGCGTCAGGAAAAGTCTAGTGGCCGCACGCGACATTTGCGGTGAGCGTGAGTGGCACGCGTCAGGAGAAATCCTTAGGTTGGCCTAGGCCTATTTATTTCGGGCCATTTGGAAAACTTGGCCGGTTTAGCATGTCATTTTGTTGAGGAAATTTCAATAACACGCCATTATCGATCACCAATAAATTGCAAACACTTCATCATGTGAATAAAGCCCTTAGGCCTGACAAAACGAACAAACAAACGGTTGCATCGACACATGCAACTCTCTCTACCCCTCTCTTTTCTCGGGCGCAGGCTCGCACCCTCTAATTGATAAACTTACTCATACTGGTAGTATAATCCTATACAAAAATCTCAATTGACTAACCAGAACAGAACAGAGCAGAGCAGCAAAGCGGTTCAGACTCGAGACACCGTCCGGCCTCCGACATGCGGTGCCAATCCTTCTTTCCTTTCAGGGGCAACCTCAGCATCAGGGCTGGACCTCACCTCAACACCGATAAAACGCAAGATTTGAAGAAAAAATTAACTTAGCTTCGAAAATCTCTAAATTAATTAGCTAAAGCCGAGCAAAGCTCAGAACTGGCGACCCTGGAAGATCTGGCCGAACTGCCGCCCCGCGGGCGCGAGTTGGCTGAGACGAGCGCCTGGCCGTCGCTGGCGGTGACACGCGGAAGGAGAGCGCCTGGCCGTTGAGGTAGGCGTTGCTCTGCCAGTTCTGGCTCTAGATACGCGACATGAGCTGCCACCCGGTTCACGACTTGCACCTCTAGTACAAAGATTTTTCTAAGTCCTTTAACAATGCTAAAAATTTATCAAGTTATTTCTCATTTAGGTCTTTTGTATCTCACAACATCTAATCCAAACCATAGTTGTTATTGGACCACATATCTTCATCATCGGATTCAGAATCAACATCATCCGATAATTCATTAACTGCATCGGCTTCCTATATAATTGATTCTTTACCATGACTGATCCAACGAACGTAATTCTCCGTGAAACACATCCAAAGCAAGTGTCCTTTGATTTAGTCTTGGTTATTCCATATCTTCTGGTTCATATAATTAATGCATGGATATGGCATGAACTCCTCACCCTTTCTCAACATATCCATCTTGATGGCTCTTAAAAATTCAAACGCTCTATCAATGTACTCTCCCAACACACGGTTCCGATCATACATCTAGCTTCGCTCCATCTATATGGGAAAGCATACATATTTATATATATTTCCACATGAATCTATAAAATATCTAATTAACAAATATCTCTCCATCGAAAACTAGATTTAACCATGCACAATCTTTACCGGCTCTCTCCCTTCCTCATCATGTACTTGTAAATAACCAAACACCATCGTCAATTATATATCTCCTTTAGCTAGATATAAATAATCATCTCTCTACCCCCAGTCTAAATATAACCATAAAGCAATGATTAAGAACAACTACTAACCTTAGACGGTCAAGTAGTAGTAGATTTCCATCCAATTTGTTGGTGAAGTCGCTAAATCGTTCAGTCCCATTAAATTCAAGAAATAGATCTAGATCTGAGCTAGTAAGGTTTTAAATATGGGTTGAACGGTCATCACAGATGGTACATCACTTATACCGTATGTGATGATATCTCAAGCGGCTAACAAAAATAATCGTCTGAGAGACATCTCGGACGGTTCATAAGTACAGTTGTTGGAGATGAGATATTGCAAACGGTTTACTCCAAACATGTATGTGATATGTAATCACATCACAGACGGTTCGAAAGTGCAATCGTAAGTGATGACTCATTACAGATGGTTGCTTCGATAAACCTTATGTGATAACTTATACGGGTAGTTTTATCTACTCTTCTCAGATGTGGAAAAACTAGATAATTATAGTCTCTTTTTTGTGATAAGCTATATGTGATAATTATTTCTATAATAGTGGAAGGGGTGAGCGAGAAAGAAGAACACAGTAGGCTCGGGAAAAAAAGAGGGTCTTACGCGGGTCTTACACGGCACACGAGCCTAGCTGGTTCACACGCGTGGTAACCGTCTCCGGCCGCAAATTATAGATTTTGAAGAAATATAGAGAAACTCAAATACAAAGTACAACGGACGATCAATTTTATGTTACATCGTTTAGCTTGTTATTACACGAAGATAAGTTTTCAACCTTTTACTTCAACTACATACGGAGAAGCGTGTGGTCCCGGATAGCAAAGAGGTCGGTCCGGACGACTGGACCCCACGAAAAGAGCCTGCCGCCAATCGGGAATCAGCGGCACATGCGATTGTTCCGGCGGCAAAAGGCAAATCGAGAACCATCCCTACGCCCACATGCCCTACGGAGCTAGCTAACTGCTCGATCCCTTAACTTGCCTTTTCTCCCATGCACCGCTCTAGCCATACCCATCCATTGATCCATGTCCACGTCTTCTTCGGTTCTTCCCTTGATCACGCTTCTCTTTAATCTGCAAAGCATCCAACAGTTGGGCGGGTCGTTCACAAAAATCTCTACTAGCTCAGAAGCCGACATGTGGCGTCACAGGATCCACGGCATGCACGCACTGACCAGGCCATGCATGTGTGCGTGCACGTGGCGTAACCAGGGTGTTTCGTCATCTAAGCTGGCTGGATTAAAAATTGTGGCATTTAGAACACTCTCAATACATTATATCTTAGATTATATTTTATTACATTAAATAACTGTTTAGATATAACATTCTCAATAGCTTGTACCTTAGTGTTGTATCTAAAACATTCTTACTTATTATATTTTATGATCTATATTACCATTTTTCACCTTGTAACATGTTTGTGACATAGTTCTAATACATAGTAGTATATGTATAAGCCACATAGGATCACTTAAGAATTAATTTACATCGATTACACCGCTAAGAGCCGGTTTTAAATTAAGAGACAGTTTTCTTCTCTTTCCTCCATAACTACCATGCCACATAAACTTTTTGCTTAGGTGGCATGACTTAAGAGACAACTGAGTTGGAACATTGGGACTACCCTTACAAGCATAATAACAAGCAGATTAGAGCATGCATGCATGGTGTCGCCGACAATGCCGGTGCTTGCTTGATCTGCTCAAGCTAGCTGTGAGCTGAAACGTGTAATGAGCTGTGTGCAACGTACTCTAGGTAACCGTGTGTCAGTCCGGGAAGAATTGCGTATGTTGCTGAAATTTGGATTCAATTAGCGGTCGAGTGAAACACGAAGCAATGTTATACAAAGGATAAGAGTTTCAAAGTTAAACGCCTGTAAGATATAGACTCGGCAAAGAGAACAACTTCTTGGTTGGCAAAGAGATTGGGTGCATATCGTACGTTTCCTAGAAGAATTCTACTAGTAAAATTCTCATGCGCGCGTTTCAGACAAGATCAACATTTGATTTGTGATAGGGGCAAAGAAAAGTTTTGACTCACAGAGTGGATAATGAGTCTTGAATCATTTACCTGATATGAGTAGAAAGGATTTGGCCAAACGAGCAGTTAACCAGCAAGGTCCTTCTCTTCTTATACAAAGAGGGAGAGAAAAAAGGTGGAAACACAAGCAGATTTTACAAGCCGACTATGTACGGTAATTGGACAATCAGCATTGCATTTATCAACAGGAAAACAATCCAGAAGCCCCTGAATGAAAAGCAAGGTAATCTTGCTGAACAGCTAGTTGTTAATCCATGCCTATTATCATCTTCCAAAAATGAAATCCAGTAGCAGTCTAACCATCTAATAAATGACAAAGAATAGAACGAAGTATTAAAAAAAGAAAGATTCCCAATATTTATGAACTATAGCACACGTAGGTGAAGAAAACGACATTTTCTGGAGTGAATTCGAAAGAAAGATACTGTATCCTTTTGACATTGAATGGACGCTCATCAATTTAAAAGCTGCAGGCCTACTAATGCAATGCTTGACAAGGTGGTGGATACTCTGCAGATGATTGAATATATTGAGATGATTCCTTTTTAAGGATTGGACGTCATCAAACTATGATGCTTGTGCTGTCTTGCAGCTTGGCAACCTCAGAGATGCCCAAACTGCAACCACATAAATGATTGCTATCCATTCGAGCTTCAGAGAAGATCTTATGTATGCATTGTACAAAACAGATCGCGTCCTCCTACACTCAGCAGAGGCTCGAATAAAATCGAGATGAAACCTTTAAGGATTTAACATCATCAATTGCAGTCCATGACTGCTCTTGCAGCTTGGCAGCCTCAGCAATGTCCGAGTTGCAACCATACACATGGATTGCCAATCGTCTGTGCTTTGAAGATGATGATCTTATGTAGGTATTGTACCAACTGATTACCTCCTCCTTCCGGACTGTCCTTAGCTCTTCAGCTTCCAGTTTTGACTTATCAAACATATAGCTATGATCAAATTTTCCACAACATGAGACTGTCAATGTTAAGGAAAGAGGAGACATAAAGCACCAATGAAATCCATCAGTTATCATTTGTGTAAATTTAAAACGGAAGTAAATTACCAAGACTCAGGTGATGCGTGCCAACTTATTTGAACTATCCCTAAAAAATGAACTATATCAAGTTTTAAAGTGAATTAGATAGCCCCTTTGGAAAGATAAGACTTCTGTTGAAAGCAGCCATACATTATATACATGTTAGTCAAAATTTCAAAGGGATATCACATTTTACAAGCATAAAATAAATGCCAACCAAATTCCATACATGACTATCATAACGAAAGTTCAGAATACCAGAGGCAATTAGTCGGTTGCAACATGTAGCTCATAATCTTGGTCAGGTTTTAGTTTTGAAAATCAGATGATTTAGGGACTTAGGGTTTCTTTTGCACAAGTGAGCAACGTTATGAACAGGTTCCACAGATTATGTGATGTTCATTCTGTTTTTATTTATAAGATGATATTTCATAATACTACTGAGGAGGAGAAAAGGGAAACATGTGGAAACACTGATTTACCAAGTTTAATGAGAAAATGAGCAAACATTGGTCATTTTCAACTTTTTCTTGGCCGAGTTGGCCTCCAGCATATGGCAATTTGTTATCAGCACTGCACTGGTTATGAGCATAGGCTTGTAAAGTTTGTTCTCAGCACTGGACTGGTTACAAAAACCACGGCCTGGATAATTTGTTATCAGAACTGAACTGGTTAAAAAACCAGTATGTCCACATAGCACAAATCGGTACATTATCAGTTTTCAAAGCTTGGTCCTGACCCTAAATGCTTTAGCCTTCAGGTAAATACTATTCAAGCCTAAGTTGTTCAGAGTTTCTTCTTTTATCTCTTCCTTTCTTCTTTCTTTTCTGTTATAGGATAGTTGTTCAGAGTTTTTGCTCTGTTTTTTGGTGGCTCTATAGCTTCGAACTATCTCGGCGTTCTTCTTTTAATACAAGAAAAAATAGTCATTGAGCTTAAGTTCTCAAATGATCAATAGCTGCACTTGTGGCGGGAAAGAAGTTATACCTTTTGTCAACAATCTGCGACCAATAATCACTAGTTTGATAGCTCAGGGAAGGATCCTTTTCCAGTTTATCAGCTATTAGCCCACTCTTGTGATGCTCAAAAGTCTCCTCATCGAGCCCATCCTACAACGTGCACAGGCATTGACCAAAATTAAGAAAGCAATTTTTAGGTTACAGTTAATCGATTTTCCAGCCTTCATAGATTATGAAGTTTGTCCCAAAAAACATGATAATATCAGCAACAGGTGAATAGCAAAATTCCATATCCATTTAGCTGATTTGAGAATTCAAATAGGACGAGATCAAGGAAAACCTATGAAGAGTAGAATAGCATCCACAAGCTCAAGATATTTTTTGTGTGTTCTCTGATTGCATGAACGGAAGTAGCAATACCAAGGTTGAAGAAACATAAGTCAACAAAAGTTTGTATATGGGATTTTCATATTGAAAAATGAATATATAATAAATAATTTTTAGTGAAAACAAAGATACATGATTAAAAGAAAGGATATACCAATAATCATACTTTGTTAACATTGCATAAAGTCAAGCAGGGTTCATTTTGAAATATATCATGAAGACTGAAGAAACATCTCAAAGGCAATTTGTTTAGGCATTCTTGTGTGCAATAAAGGTAAACATATAAATAAAGACTAATCGAAACACTGGTTGCAGGCTTTCCACTGCGAGTCAAGAGATAAACAGCATTATGATCTTACCAAAATGAAGTTGATAGAAAGCACGTCATCAACATATTACTGTGTCCTTGTTCTCTAGAATTTTAGCAGTTAGATAAAAATGTTGATTAACCTATATTTTCTGTCAGGTGCAAATCTATAAGATAGTCTAATACAATGAAGGACTAACGCAGACGTGTGAAATAGGATAGAAGCATACCAGCAAAGCAGATAGACCATTAATGAAGTTATCAATCCGGCTTTGCAGGTAAACAGGGCTATACTTGGAGGACATAACTCGAAAACAATACGCCAGCACCCGATAAGTCATCCGTGGACTAGCGTCCACAGTATAGCCAAGCTGCTCCTTTGTTCTACCATTGGAACACCAAAAAAATTAATTAGCAAGGTTGTTGCAGAACATAAATAATAACAAAAAACTACACTCTCCGGTAAGAAAAAAGTGATGTCCTACAAATACGAGCAGTCAAAACTATTCTAATTTTGACCAACAGCTTCGTGATATAAAAATGGTAAGTGTATATTTTTTTAGCAAAATACAACCATAAAACTACCTCCATTTCGCAAGATTTGGACTTTTTTTTTAAAGTGTCTTTCAACAATGTAGGTCATCAAGATTGTTGTTATTGCAACATTTCCACTCTCTACCACTACTGTAAGACTATAAGGGAGAGTTAATAGTTGTTGTGTGTCATTTAATAGGGGTATGTACGGTCCGATGTAATTAACTATTTCTTAGATTTGGCACCTCCTTGATCCGTGCGCATGGTGGGCTTGAACAAACACTGTGAGTATTATGTTGTGGAGTAGGATTACATTAATTGCCATACTTCATCTAAACAACATGAGAATACATAATACCTCAGCTGATTAAAGCAAGGTTCTTCAATAATGTTGCTGAAAAGATCTGTAATAGCTCTGAGTCTTGTTGCCTCCTTTCCAACATCTTGCTCCACAGGAAAATAAACCTGACAAGAATATGGTATATGAGAAGGCTGTCCAATTATCCTGAAGGGAAGAAACAAACAATGCAACCTCTTGAGGTTCCAGTTTGGTTGCCCATGCAACATATATAAAGTGGTTACACTAGGCACAGTAAGCCACAAAGAGTATACTATTACAGTGGAAGGTTGACTTGGGATGCTTTTTAACATATAATTCAAATTTCAAATGACATCTCTAAAAACATGCAAAAGTATTATGCTTTAGTATATACAGTAATCAACGGAGCACCAGAAATATAATCCCACCTCCACCACAGAATTCTCTTCAAGATCATTCTTCACATGTACACTTCTAACCAAATTTGCACCATGAGGAATGCAAAGTACTCTTTCGCCATGCCTTGCCTCCTCTGGCAGTGTTCGAGCTGACAAAGTATTTTGGAATATTTTTGATATATTTGTTGCTTCCTCTCCTGATAGGTTACCATGACAGAGGCCCTCAATGTGTAACTGCATGTGTGCAGACAGAAAGTGGTTAATATAATCTGGCAAACAGTTATACGGTACAAAAGATCACCTCAAAACATTTTCTATCAGAACCATACTGTCAAGCAGCATATTTCATCATTGGACATCATTTGCTACATGTAAGAACACGCGGCACCAGAAGTATTGGAGGAAAAAGATGTATATAGGACATGAGGTCATTGCAGTATTCGGCACCTGAGAAAGAAGCTTCGGAACAAATGCTGCCAGATCAGAAAAGGTTAATGTCGCAAGAACTTCCAGTTTTTCATCCACATCCCAGAATACTTCACGTAAGACTTGTAGCCTCAAGTAGGTGGAATGACTCATAGGCTTCATATTCGTGTTTTTGTAAGCTCTTTCCAAATCCTCCTTGATGACCTGGTGAATGTACAATGTAACAGTATAAATACGAAAGTGCAGAAGTTTATGGGTAACATGGTGCTTTCTTGAGTTCTGTTCTTCATAAGTTAACAATCAGCAGATATTAGAGGAGATAAACAAACTGCAACAATTCACTAACACTGGAAATGAAGTTCCAATTTCTGAATGAAAAACAATCGAGCCCTTTTTCTGGGTTTAAGCGCTTGTATCATTAAATCTCAATCATTTTATTCAGATAACTTCAAGACTAACATCTTCCTCACTCTTCAGCTATTACTCTTCTTTTTTCAATTTTGTAAGCAATCAGCATGTAGGCAGTGGACTAAATTGTCCAGATGGCCATGGTCGTTAGTAATACAAATACTGATGCTGGAAATCAGACAGTGTAACCCCAGCCATGGTTCAAAAAATAGGCGCACCTGCCAGTGACCACTGCACTACTTCCACCAAAGTAGGTAGATTACAGCTTCTAAGACATGTTCCATACTTCTTGGAAAATTTGAAATTATGCAACCTACACTGGCCGAAAACTGGTGGATTTCACCTGGTCACCGCAAACCAGCCGGATTCCGGTTTTTCCCTGGTTGCTGGGAGAACTAAATGTGTGAAACCCTGAGCCAAGCAATGGAAAACCCCATAGACACCAGTAGCCTGGTGCAACAAACCTAAATGAATACCAAAAAGAACTGTACAAGCTGGTCAAACAGGCGTTTAGGCTGCAGTCGTTTGACAAGCTTCTCTCACTGGGAGATAACTAGGTCCAAGATTAAGACGGAAAAACATACAGTGGGAACAGAGTAATAACTAATAAATGCTATTATCGATATTACAAGAACATTAATATAAGTTCCCCATTGTTGTTATGGAACGTTAAAAGGAAAAGGTACACAGCATAAAATTAGGACTTCCAAGCAAGCATAAAAAATATTTCTTTTACATAATCATATATCAAAAAAATCTATCATGTGCTACATAAAGATACATTACCTCAAACCTATCTATCTTTGGAGAAAAGGATTGAGAAGCAGCCAATATGTTGGACAGCAGGATGGGCAGCTTGTCATTGTAACCGTAAAGCTTTAACTCAAGGTTGCTACCAACAACAGATAATGAAGTCTCAAGTTTAGCCACATAAGCCTGCGAGAGTCATAAACTATTTGTAAGAAACAACTCAGATAGGACAAGGCAATTAACAACAGTTAATAAAATTGCAAATTCTGTTGTTTCAAAATAATAAAATTGCAAATACAAAAAAGAGGGGAACAGGGACGAGAGTCAGTTCTCTGATATCAAGCAAGACAGCTAATCGAGTGAAAAAGAAACTTCGCAGACCAAAATCGCACAACACCGTTTTAGTAATTAAAAGCCGATCCCTACTTTCTAGAGATAAAATTCTTGACCCTTATGCTCAAATTCCTGCATTAATAACATAGACTCTGGATCTGTTCCAGAGTGCAGATATCCAACTAATGTCAGACCTTCCCGTTTGCGCCACATCAGGTGTAAATTCAATCACTCTTAATTCAGTTTAATAATGAACAGATATTAGCAGCACCATGGAAACAACCACAATCACAGATGATAAAAACATATGCATAGTCTAGATTCTTGACAGGTAGATGGTACGCGCAATTTAGGCCCAAGAACATGAACTTCTACGATAAGCTCATAATTCAATAATACCCACCTGATAAAGGACCTCATTTAGCTCATCTTTAAGAAGGTTTACAAATAAGTCTGTCAGGACAGAGTTTCTGAGGCTGCTACAGCCATCCTTGACAGAAATCAAAAAGTATGCGTTGGCACGAGGAACATTAAAGGTCATATCCATCTTGTGCCAGAGCTTTATGAATGGTTCATCCACAATGCATCGAGGATTATCGTCGTTTGAGGATTTAGGTATGTTAGCATTCCGCAGAGTGAAGTCCCCTGGGATAAATTCATTCTTCCGAGGTAAATGAAAATTAGCATCTATGTGTGCGGGGTTTCTCCAGCTTTCAATCAAAGACGATGGAATATCCTCTTCAATGTACTGTGAATCAAACCACGGTTCACATTTAATAGCTGCAGGAAACAGACTGCATTAGAAATGCAATATCATGACATAATCAGCAATAATATGCAGTTGAACAAATTGTGACTTGGTCTCAAAATTATCCTTTTAACTCTTCATGGCATGTGAAATAAACATAAAGTTCAAAGTAATAACTCCAAAACCAACAAGGTGTTGTTTGATATAATTTTACAAACAGACTAAGTTTCATTTATGGAAAAAAAAACCTTGTGCGGCTAGGTCAACCATGAAATAGCATCAATATTATTGCTTCAAATGGCATACCGGAATAACAGACACAGAATGTCAGAAAAGATGATTTTCATACTTTTATAACTACATTAAAGAGAAAAATAAATAAAGTGAGCATGAGATGAGGCATCTCGTTTGACTAGTACAATATTAAGACAGCAATATGGTGATCAAGAGTCATGATATAACAAAAGAGCGTCATTTTTTTAGAGAACATGCAAGAGACTTGAACATCTTATATTCTTATCATTAAGACGAGAAGCAAAATAGATACAAGAGTAAATCAAATGTTTTCAACTTAAAACAATGATGAATTGAAAATAAGAAAAAGAACATAACAGGCATTGGCAGCATGGACTGGTTAGTAAGGTTACCTTGGGACTGTTTATCAAATGATTTGCTAAGTATGTCAACTCTCATGTTGTCTGGATGGAAGAAGCTCAAAACATGCTTGACTAACTCTGGTTCCCATCCCTCATAAATATATTCTCCAGATACGATGTGCTTTTCAGAATAAAATAGCATATTTTCTGCAAAGTAAAGTTTCAGTAAACCCCTGCCTCCATTGCATAAATTAAAAGAGAAACAAATATGAAAAAAGTAAAGACCTGCAAGATCTACTACATAATCATCTGGAGGTTGCTCTTCTGCAAATCTGAACTCCATGTACCCAATGTCCTGGAGTTCCTTAAATATCCATTCTTGCGGCTCAGACTGCTTAAGTAACTTTATATATTGGTATACAGCCGTAATGACCTCGTAGAGCTGCAAAAGCATTCCATGGCAGACAATGTTATAAACATAGTACTGTGCTGCTAAACAGTGTGGAAAGGCACACTAAAATATAAATGAAGAAGTCAAAAAGTAACACAACAAATATCCATTTTAGAGCTCCTAAACTAGAAAATTAGATTGGTTAGTACCAGCCAGTCCTCAAAGATTATACAATAGCCAATCAATCATTATCTCACTTGTCATAAAATACTAAACCCATCACAATATTTTGGCGTGCTTCTTCTAATACGAAAAGACACACATTTAGGTGCGTGTTCTAAAAAAACACATCGCAGTATTGACATAACCATTTCAACCCTTGAAAGCTGCCCCTGATAACAGATTTTCTAGAAAGTAAATAGTTCTACAGGTGAAAGCAAGACTTCATCCAAAGATTTCATGAATTGGCGCTGATAACAAATTTCCTAAAGAATTGTTAGTCTTGACAATGTTAGGCAGACAAATTGGTGGCAGAAATTGATGCAAACTAAAAAGCAATCAACGTTCCTTAACAGAAGGCAGTTGCTGGAGATCCCTTTTTGCGGCTTTCTAATAAAACCTATGGTAATATTTTATGCAAAATTAAAAATTCAATATTTCTTCACACTTGACATAAAGGTCTCAGCTGCTGTAATTTCATTGGAGTTTTCCTGTTGAAGTATTAGAGAGTTGCTAATTGCAACAGCTCTGCAAAAAAATGAAAAGACTAAAGTACCTTGGTGTGAAAAGAGAAGGAGATTCTACCAGAAAAAATACGCATAGAATTAGAAAGGCAAACATCATATGTACATGCATACATTTTTCAGTCCTGAATCAGTAAGACGGATAGACATTTCAAAGATATAGGCATACGACGATCGTTGTGCTCCTCCACTGCCAACACCAGCACTCAATGAGCTTGCCCAACCTTTAGTTTTCAGAAAATAAAGTAAGCTTCCCTTGCCCTCTGAAAAGAAAGACAAAATGGTCAGTTGCTAAACTGTAGGGCATGGAGAAGATTAGACCCTTGTGTGCTCGAAATCGACATTAAACTAAGATAGTAACCAACATTAGAATTTATTTAAAAACATATATGAAATTATAATACAAAAAGGTTTCATAAAGAAATAGTGTGCCACAAAAGAGTACAGAATTTACGAGAGGTCAATAAGATAACACTGAGCAAGCATAGGACAGTTTAGCAAATTGCAGCAGGTGGGGGCATAAGCACCTCAGCCCAAACATGGAAACCATCCATAACATTATATATTCCAAACAGGTAATCCAATTAATACTATTGTCAAATAAATGATGGATTTATTGTTGGGATTCGAACCTACAGCGAGGAAGGGCTACTACTAAACAGCTTGAAAACCTTATAAAAGAGGAAACCATAAAGAAACAAATATTTGCAGGGGAAAATCAACTGCTTGCTTAGCACCCTCATGGAAGAGCAAAAGTTACAACTACAGGCATACGGGAGTATTTACCATGACCAAGGAGATGTGCCAAGTAATCTTCTGGTTTCTTCATGTACTCCTTGTGCAGGCAAGGAAGTGTCCATGACAGGAAAAGACTGTGAACATCTCTAACAGCCTCTAGCTTGTGAAGTTTACCAGATTTCCAGAAAGGCATATCAGTCTTTGGACTTATATCTAATGGAGGACCAGCTTTAACCTTACTAAATAGCTCCATGGTCCAGCCTTCTAGAATGTCAAGGGGTTCTGAAACAAATAAACCATACAGATATTGAATAGTTAGA
Organism: Stipa capillata; assembly: GCA_019208055.1. Lineage (NCBI taxonomy): Eukaryota > Viridiplantae > Streptophyta > Magnoliopsida > Poales > Poaceae > Stipa > Stipa capillata. The sequence continues at coordinate 25,018 of JAGXJF010002409.1, forward strand.
GAGCAAGAGCATTAATTAATGGATATGATTTATTGTCAGTAAATAATCATACAATTAAAAATAGTTAATGAGCCTCACCTCCCCCAATTATAACTAGCTTCATCATTCCTCCGTGATAGTTACTCGTGTACATCTGCAAAATCTCTTCCCTTAGATTGATACCACTGCCCATTGCATCAACCAAGCTTTTCTTGTTTCCTATGGGTAATCTCAAAAGTTCAGCCCAATACAATTCAATGGATAAGCACTACATGAAAATGACCAGATGACAAACATACCCCAGGTAAATCTATTCAAAGGGTGCCCTTGAGAGCAAGTATGGGACTGAAGTTGGTAAAGACGGCAGTTATCGCTTTGCAGAACTTGGTTGAACTCTAACACAACATAATTGTTGAAGCAACAGAAATTATAATGTATAATTTAGAGAGCTAAACAATAACTAGCAGTGCTTACTGGTTAGAGAAGGAGAAAAAAGCGCATACCTGAGTCTACTGCTAATATCTCACGGTCCATAGCTTCAGCCTTAACAAGAGGTGATACAAAGAACTGAGAAAATCTAAGAATGAGATCAAAACCTTGTATAAATATACATTTGAACTCAGAATTCATGTTATAAAGAGAAAAACATAAGAATGAAGAATAGCAGATGATAGCTACCTGTCCAATGCACCCTTTAGATACTCCCGATTGACCTCAAAATGGTAGCATGTGTATTCAGTTTCAGTAAAAGCATTGGATGAACCACCATGTTTGGACAAGTAACTGTCATACTACAAAAAATATTTATCAAATCATTATAAATTACTAGCTTTCACCAAAGTTTTAAAATCCAGAAGGTCTTCATTAACACATTACTTGGAATGTAACAAATTGCAAAGACACTGTAAGTGACAAAGCAACATTGCATGCGAGAAAAATAGAATGCAAAAGTCCAAGAACTATCCAAACCATTGTTTATAGCATGGAATACTGTGCCAGCAACCCAGCACTATAGCACTGCTATAGCAGAGAAAGGGCTGCTATCTAGCAGCTGGCTGCTGTTGTTTTTTCACATATTTGCAGCGCTGTAGCGGCCCACTACAGCCACTATAGTGTGTAGCGTCAAGTACTATAGAAGCACTTCAAAACAGAGATGTTTCAGGTTTCCATTTGAGCCCTAACACAAGGCAAGTTTATGTTTTGTTCATATGGTTCATTAGTATGTCACTCCCTCATTTCCGTCTACAAGGTGTACCTTTAATAGGCACAAAGATTAATAAAGGAACTACAATTGAGAAACTGCAAGAGAGAATGACTGTAGTACCCTTCCATTAAGTGCTTTGGAAACATGAGCAATGATGGTTTGCGTGGATAATCATGCATAATGCTTAGGAAACAGAATGAACTAAACAAGGGCATAATAAAGAAAGTAAGAAACTAACATTAGCTCTACTGCCTTGTAGAAAGAAATAGAGTGAGCATAAAAGGAGAAAGCGCAAGCAAGTGTAAGCCCAAATTCTTCAGATTGGAAAAGGGGGAATGACAGGGAGTTAGATTCATTCTTCATCAGAGGATGAAGGTTTGTTAACAGAATCATTACATTGATCATCATTCCTGGTGCTAGATTAGATATTTGGTGCAGCAATATTAACTTCTATAATTTTCATTGAAGACCGACTTGTCAAGTAACTTCCGACCTCAGATTTTAAGTATAGCCGTGTGTGTGTGTTTCACACTATATCACATACAGTATATGCACTACCCACTGCAAAAACACTTCACTGCTATAGTGCTATATTTCCAATAGACACTATTCAGAACACTGATCCAAACAGATCATGTCATGGTAATAAAAATGAGGGAACCAAACAGTCAAAACACACAGAACTTTCTCAGATACAGCTAATCTCAGGGCTTGAGTCACAGAAAGAAAGAACGGGGCGTAAAAGCATGCACATTGTACAAACCTCATTTTCATCTGGAAATTCAGAACTCCCCATAAAAAGCATGTGCTCTGCAAAAGTTTAGTACACTTTCAGATAATTATAAGCTAGTGTGTATAGATCACCAGACTAATTTCACCCAACTTTTGGACAGCATGAAACATAATGCGAAGTAGTTTTCAGCTTTTAATAGGTAAAACAAAAAAGATAAGGATTGCATACCTAGAAAATGAGCTAAGCCCTGTGCCTTTGGAGGGTCAGCAAAACTGCCCATCCCAACACACATTGCAGCAGCAGCCTGAAATGCGATGTGTCATGTAAGAACAAGCAAAACCAAACATCAAACTTCCAACAGGCAGCAAAACTACCAACTAGTAAAATCCCACCTCAAGCGAATTAGTAGAATAGAGCGCAAAAAACAGTGTAATGTCTATTACACAACAACCCCGAATCAAATCGGTCAAGCTAGCACTTGGTTCATTACCACAATATAATCACCTCAATGAACGAATTACTCAACAGTTCAACAGCAGTTAGCTCCTGATATCAGACTCCAACCAAAAAGTGAACAAACAAAATATTAAACTTACATTCAGTGGTTATGATCCACCTAGCTGATCGTTCCCGATACCACTAAATCACGCTAGATCCAGCTACTGTGCATAACGCAGCATCGCAGCCACCTTACAGACGAGAGTGATCTGATGTACTCGCGGAATTTAATAGAATAGAGCAAGTAACGGTAGCGTAAGAGTAAAACCCATCACTACCTTCTTAATGACCGGCTCGGAACCGCCCTTCTCCTTCCTCCTCTTCGGCTCGCTCCCATCCTCGTCCTCCTCGTCCTCCTCGTCGCTGTACTCTTCGTCATCGTCATCGTCTTCGTCGTCCTCGTCATCATCATCCTCGTCCTCCATGTCCACGTCCTCGTTGGGCTTGGGGGCGTGGGGGTCGGGGTAGCCGTCCGCGTAGATCTCGGGGTCGTGGACGAGGAGGGCGCAGAGGCCGTTGACGAGGCGGAGGAGGCGGTAGGAGCGGTTGTCGTTGGGGGACTTGACCACCAGCTGGTCGTCGCGCGACACAGCCGACGCCATCTCGGCCGCCGCCGCAGCCCCGCCTGTAGATACGAGAGGGGAGGTGGGAGAGAGTTGTGCGGCGACACTAGTAGCGCGCCTCCTCCCCTGTTTGCTTCGCTTATATCGTTTGTTTTTTTTTGTTTTTTTTAGGGTTGCAAAGCGCCTAATAGCTTATAGCTTAGTGGGTGTTTGGTTGGACCGTGACTGTTGTAAAAGCTGCAAAATCTAAAATACTCCTAAAGTGTTGAGAGTATGTACGTAAACTAATTTGAGTGTATTTATATGTATGGGTACTTGCGTTAGGGTTTCTCATTTTGGATGGCTAAAACGATAAATGATAAATGATAAATGATAAATGATAAATAAAAGATAAATAAAAAATCCTTAAAAATCTAAAGGGCCAGGGGGCATCAGGTTGCCTCCACGCCCCCTGTTTTCCGCCGCTGCTACGCCCCTAGGAACCGCCACCCGTCGGAGCAGCAGGCCGCCGGCGCCGTGCCCAGCCCCGTGCCTCAGCCACCCTAGCCCCTGGCTATCGGCGCCTCGACCACCCCAGCCGCCTCCCACGCCGCCGCCGCGCCCAGCTCCGTGCCTCCGCCTCCGGCACTGCCTCCGCCCTCCGCCCCGGTCGGATCTGGCGACGGCGCCGCTCGCCCCGGTCGGATTCGATAGCTGCGCGGCTAGCAACGGACGGATCGGGTGGCGGCGCGGCTCGCCATGGCCGGATCCGGGGTCGGCGGGGACGGCGGAGCCGTAGTTGGAGCAAAGGCCCGTGGAGCCGTGGTCGGAGGAGGCGCCGATGAGGGTGATGAGCGCGGGCTTGGCCTTGAAGGCATTGCTGCGGAGGAGCTTGAGGAGGGGGGGTTGGAGCTTGTGGTTCTGCTCATGGAGGAGCGCATCCATGAGGGGCAGAGCGCGGCGGAGGCAGCCGCCGCCGCGCGTGCGGTGTCGACGAGCGCGGTGCGCACGGAGGAGTCCTGGTCCCGGACGCGGCGGAGCGCCGCCGCGAGGATCCGCGGGACAAGGGGGAAGATGGCATCGCGCGGGTGGGACGCGGCAACGAGCGTGAGGAGGCAGAGCGAGTGGCGCCAGAGCGGGGTCTTTGTCGGTGGGCCGCGCGTCGGAGACCGCGGAGACGAACGCCGGGAGCTAGTCCGCGGCCAGGGCACACGTGATGGCCTCGAGCTCGGCCCCCGCCATGGCCTTGGTGTCGCGGTCGGAGAGCCTGAGGAGGCAGCTGTGTACGAGATAGAGAAGGGGATCGGGAGGAGCTAATGGCATTTTCGTGTAATTTCGTTGAAACGGAAGGGCAAACTCAAAACCCGGTAAGTGACCATTGCGAGAAGCTGCTCCCGGCCGGCTTCCCGAAGTGGCCCAATTTCTATTGAAAAGCCTAAGCTACTATTTGTAAAAGCTGGGCAGAAGCTGGGTGTTTGGTTGGGCTGGGGCTTTTTTCAATGAAACACCCCCCTTAGACTTATGCATAAGTCGGCTGTTTAGATAAGCCCTGTATAAGTTTCGATGAAAAAAAACCTCTGAAAATAAGCTTTGTCCATTAGGAATAGCTTATGAATCTGAGCTTATTTTGTATGATGAAGAGTGTAAAGTCTAAAATACCCTTAGACTCATTTAGTTGTTGTTTTAATATGTGGAATAGTTGGTTTAGCGAGTTTCTTTGCACATGTTGACAGAAAAATTAATTTAAAAGATAAAAACGACAATAATAAATACTACATAAACACCGGTCTAGTTTCACACTAAGCAAAGCAAGTCCATTAGAGGAGCAAATGTTGTATATGACCGCATCACTTCTCACGTTGACAAGCCTGATATCTTTTCTTCAACATTTCCTTAATCGTATTGTATCCTTAATCATAGTATACTGAAAATGTGAAGAGGTGTGAAGAGACTATCCAGTTAACACAAGACAGTGCAGAGTACATGAAGTTCAGATCATAAACAAGACAAAAACATTAGCTTACTATCTAGTTAATTAACAAACACCGGTCATTACAAGAGTGGAGAGCAATTAAAGCTAGGAATTTGACATTATTGATGGAGAACCATGTTATCGGGATGTATGTCAAAGCATTAGCACTGATGCTCAAATCATGTGAGCACGAAATCAAAAGAAAAAAACATTGTTTTAGTACTATTACAGTTTATTGCTTGTGCAAAGCAAACTAAAGCTGTCCAACAACATACAATAATTTTTAAAATCCTAACTGGAATAACACAAAAGAACAACATATATAACTAATAACCTTGCTCAGGACTTAGCTAATTCCAAAAGCAAGATCAGGATAAATGACTGACTTAAGGTAATATTATTAACATAAGTAAGGCATATATACAAGCAACATTGCTCTATGCCCGTACATTTTCATTTGGACAGATGAACCATATGATAATCTAATTTCAATCAATTTCTCACCAATCCTACCACTACATTGAACAGGGTACAAGAAAAGTAGAACAGCATGCACACAACACGAATTTGCTGGTGTCGGGCCGGGCAGTAGCAGGGCACGTGGTGGGCGAGAGGACCTCCGGCGGCGGTGGGTGGCGGATGGACGTAGGAGAGGAGGCCGAAGGCAGAGAGACATCGAGGTTGTCGGGGAAGAAGACCGGCGTCGGGGCGGCAGCGTGGTGCGACCGACGTTGAGGTGGGCTGCATCGGATCTGGTAGGTGGAGGGGCGGGCTGCACTATTTGCTAGGTGGAGGGGCGGCGACGGGTGAGGTGGAGACGGCGGGTGAGAGAGGAGGGGCAGTGGCGGCAGATCTCGTGGAGATGGAGGGGCGGCGATGGCGGCGGTGGATCTGGTAGGTGGAGGGGCAGCCATGGGGTTAGGGCGGTCTGTTCCGGGCCAGGGCAGATTCGAAGGGGGAAGCGCCGGGGGAGGCAGGATCCGGCGGGACCCGCTGGCGGAGGCGGTCTGCTCCGGCGGGGGAAGTGGCGAGGGAGGCGGGGGAGTTGGGATCCTAGGAGGGGGTTGGAGGCGGGATCCAGTGGGGGAAGCGGCGAGAGAGGCGGGATCCAGCGGGGGACAGCGCGGGAGAGGCGGTGGACGCGAGGGGATGGTGCTAGGCGGCGACGACGGCAGTGAATGAGCCCTGGCGGCGCTGCGGGAGAGAGCAGAGGCGAGGGAGTGGCATGTGCGGTCGGGGAGGGGAAGAAGGAAAGAAATAGGGGGTTTTCGTGAGTGGTAGTTTTTTTGTAATTAATATCAACACCAAGGATAAGATTGAAACGAGTTAAGTGGAGGGAGGGGAGAAGCTCGGGAAGCCACGAAATTGGGGCTTCTTGCCACTAATGAAAAATAGAGTGGATTTAGAAATTAAGCTTTGCCATAATTTTGTCTTAGGTTTGGCTTAAAGTTTATTTTGACCTATAAGCTCTTTGAAGGCTATTACTAAAGGGGCCTAGGCTTGTTTGCGCTGAGCGTAGTTGCATTTCAGAATCGCTTGTGACGCAAGAAGTTTAAAGGAATCGCATCTCAACTTCAGTTTACCGGTCTACCACGTCATCTAGTTATTCAGTAAATAGACGTGTATTTTACAAGTATAAAATTTTCACTCACTTCACCGTGAATATTCACTCGAGATATTCATATATGAGAAATAAATGTATATCACACTAGTATTATGATAGCTTTCGGTTGCGTGAGTCTAGATCGACGCAACTCCTTTCTAAGTGTATTAGATAGAGGTACATTAGCTTTACTTTTTTTTTAAGATAAATTTTCTGTTAAAGACTCTTTGTATCGGTTTGTCATGTACCTATCTAAAAATCACTATGCTTTGGAGGTGAAAGTAGCTTCACTTCGGATTGTATAGAAATATCTTAGAGCCTCTTTGATTCCCAGGGGAGTATCGTAGGAAATAGTTTGATTCCCACAAAAAAAAACAGCCCACTGAGGTTTTCGGGCTTTCGAACTCTTTGGAAGGCCGAAATGAGGCATCAAAAGTAGGCACTGAAAAACATGCCTAACATGTTGTGATACTATTAAGGTTAAGCGCCACTACTTTACGTTGCCAACCAAAAAGCACCTTAAATTACCCTGAAGGAAAGTACCTTGAATTTTTAATTAACATGCTGGAGTCAATTTACAGCCAATTAACAGCCGTGTTTTAACCTGATATCAAAACTCGAAAGCGTGGGCTCGAGATGCTACTTGCAACGGTTGATATGTCCTATCTTGTTACTAACAATATCTCGCATCTGAGCTTGACATGGTTAAACGGTACAGCAATGACGCAATAGACAATACACATGCATCATTTGATGCGCATAGCCATCTCTCTTTGAAACCGCAAGAAATAAACATATGCATCTCAAAACAGAAGAGTTGGGCCTTAAAGACTGGTCATGTTAGCACGCGCAAATGCGCAATACATACAACAATATAGCACGAAAAACTAGCCCCACACGCGTACAATGATAAACAGCACACCGTTCTGATGAAAAAGTCGCTCCCAACGACTGAAATGAACACAGTATTCTGGGAGAAAGCCACTCCCAATTCCCCAATATAATCCCAACAACACAGCACGCAGGAAACGAACCCAAAACAAACAGATGTGAGGACCCCGGGGATCACTGTCTACAAAAGGGGGTAGATCAGCCACTGCAACTACAACCAACTTCAACTAAAATCAAACGAATTGAATAAAAAATGAAGCTTACAGAACAGGAAGCAGCACAAGGATGTCAGGCTATGAACAAAAGGAATCTAACAAAGCTGAGGGCTCGATCAGGGTAGGCCTGGTTAGAAGGTGCTGCTGCTTTCGCTGGCAGAGATCGAGCTGCTCTCTGATTTCACAACTGGATGCCCTTTGCCAATGTCCAGACCCTGGAGCCGCGCAAGATGATCTTGCTGCATGATATCTGAGAGCGAGCTTGGGTGGGATAGCATCTGGTGGTTTGGTACATTAGAGTGAGGTGGGTGAAATGGGGGTGGAAGCTGGGCACCACCCTGGTGCTGCTGGGCTGTGTTTTGCTGGGAATGCGGGAAGAAGGAAGAGTTGTATAGGACATGTTGCAATCCCATGCTATATGTGTCATTGGAATTTGACATCTCACCAGTAGCCATCTTAAGCCTCTCCAATTCCTGCTTCAGTGCATCATTCAGAGCTGCACGATATACCAGGTTTTTGTTAGAACGTATGACATAGGTCTTCTCATAATGCATATTCCAATTATCACTTTGTTCTACGTCAATCCAATATAACACTCATTTTTTTTCCGTATTTTAAGTTATCCAACCTCTTGGCACAAGATTTAAAATGTTTGATAATTTGACCAAATCAAATGTAATCCTATCCAAGGTGTGTTGGTACAAGAGAAAAGATAAATTACAGGCATGATACTACAAAAAAGTGAAAGGCATCTGATGAAAAGATTGTGGCAAATTTGTCTTGAATAGGTAGATTGTAGAAAAGATTGTGGCAAATTTGTCTTGAACAGGTAGATTGTAGAATGACTGAAGTAATGGAAAAGGTAGAAGCCTGGACTGAGTTATAACATGAAACACTGTGAGCAAACCAGAAAAAAATCAAATGAGTTTTAATGATATCACTTCCAAATGGTGCGTCAGTTTTATAACCAGTTATGCATCAGAAAACATTATTGAAACGACAAACTATCAAATCATTACAGTTATCTAATTAAGGTGAAAATGCTCACCATCACGCAGTTGGGCCTGTTGCTCCATGGCCTGCAACCTTATCTTCAGTTCTGCATTTTCTGCAGAAAGCCCAGTTGTGTCCCTCTGAAAAAGGAAAATCATAATGTTTAACGGAGATCAAGCAAATCAACTCAGCAGCATAGCAATCCTAAAACTTGATGCTGCTTCAACAGTCAACAGCATAAAAATATAGCAATGATTAGAATGAGACAGTCAAAGTCAACAAGTAGCACTTCTTTTATTATCACATGCAGAGCATTATGATTCAGCTCTCCACTGTTCACATAACCATATACAATAATCCAATGGACGTTGAAAATTGATCACGGCATGTGCAATGGTCCTACTCCATACAGCCAAAGAACTGTTACTATGCTACTGCAGGATTACTTTGCTACAGCATGTTTGGTAAATATGGAATACAAGTACAACCAAACTTGCTTAAAAGGGTGCAAATAACTCTTACTTTGCTACTGCAGGACTACCGCTCCAAGAACTACATGAAAAGCTTTAACTGGATTGATACCCATGAGACAACAGATAGATGGAAAGGTACCTGAAATAGTGTGAGTTGTGCTGAGAGAGTGGTGGCTTCAGTCTGAAGAGTTTGCACCTTCCGCTCAAGTTCCGTCATATACCGAGCCTTTCTTTCTTTTGATCGAGCCGCAGATTGCCTGTTCGCCAGAATTCTGCATGATAACAAACTCAAAGTGTTAACACAAGCTTACAGATTGTTTTGGATATAAAAGATTTTAGGGATGGCACATGATAATTAGCTAGTGCCTTAAGTATATATTCTTATTTTTCATATTTTTCAATCCCATTTTTCCATGGGAAAAGTTTATGCACAAATTCAAAAGCAATCATGGATCAAGATCCTAGAAAAATGGGCAGTTCCATAACAGCCACCACAGTTGTACTTAATTTTCAAGCAAAACCATGAGCTTCATTAATCAACACAAGACACAAGTAGGTACAATCAATTCGTGACTCGTGAGCAAAATTTTCTTATATATTTGTTTCAACTTTTCCTATTTGACTAGTCACTGCAATCCAACAAATATCCATAAAATATATAACACTACCATTTATATTCCTATTGTCTTAAACTAAAGATCAACTGGCACTGAAGAAGCATATCATTGAGGGAAACATCATTGGAGGGCAAATGTAGATAGCAAGTCATCCAATTGGCACAAGTAAAATGATCTTAGAACTTTATATGGGCGAAAATTTCAAAACCTGGTTTTACACATTTCGAGGGGGGGGGGATGAAAAAAACAGTTTAATTTTGCTGCATCAGGTATTTAACTGTAAAACATATAATACCAAGTCAGAAGTTTGGAGGCAGACCATTTGATTATAAGTGTACAATCAGATTATTACTGAGAAAATCTCCACCACGCTGAAGATGAAAACATCTAACTTGGGAGATAAGCCTACGTTGCAGGAGCCAGAAGGTATCAAAAGAGCACCACCATACTAAAGAAATGAACTGCTGCATCACAATTTAGGATTGTGTAATGTTCAGAAATGAAAAATCAACTGTTTACAGCTACCAAATTGTTTTTAAACAATGTGATGTCATTTTTTCTAATTTGATTGGCTATTAATGACCTGAAGGAATGATTCCAACAGAGACATGTAGGTCAGAAAGGCAAAACACTGTCATTTGATTGGATAGCTATCCTTGATTGTTGTCTCCTACTGCCTTTCGCTATCAATCCAGAGAATTAGTTATAATAATTTTGCATGACTCACTAGTCCAACATGTAGCCTTTTCTTTTCTTTTGACTAAAGGACTAGCATTTGTCTGACACCTTTCTTAAGTGTGAGCTGAGCTGAGCACATAAGCAATCCAGTCCTCAAAACCAAATTACATCTCAGCAGCAAGTCGTCAAACTACAACCAGCAAACCAGGACATGTAAGAGTAAGACTGCAAGTAAGAAATTAAGCGAATCACGTCTAGCATTTTACTATAAATCTTTCTTAACCCTCCAACACCAAGCAAAAGGCGTACAAAAGCATGCGCGACCTCATAGAAACAAACATTTATCCATAATCCACCAACCAAGCACTAAAGAACCACCACCAACTTAACTCCCAACCTGTCAACCAACCACCCAGAGCCATCTACCCACAGTACACATAAAGGAACAAACAAGGCGCAAATGCGCATCTTTTCCCTAAGCTCAAGGCATTTCCATCGAAAGCAAGCAAGTACAATCGTCCTTGTCTCCCAGATTGCCTCACCCGATTGCCCGCCACCTCGGAGGAACGAAAGAACTGATCTGTAGTATACGGTCATATCCCTACCAACCAAACTCTAGCGCAAGTATGCAACAGTCAGCAACTAAATCCAGACCCCGCAAGTCACTATAGCAAGCACATTAACCGAGCACATGGAAGAGGGTGGGAGAGATCGGGACGGCGGCACCTTTTAGCGCGCTTCGGGTCGATGGCGGCGAGCTCGGCGAGCTGCTCGGGGGACATGGCCTTCTTGGCCTCCAGGACATCGGCAAGCGCGGCGGCGGCGGCGGCATCCTTCCGCGCGGCGCTGCCGCCGGCGGAGAAGAGCCCGGAGCCGTCGACGGAGCTGCTGTGGCGGTGCTTGGGCCGCGGCGGCGAGGATGTCTCGGCGGCGCGGTCGCGGTCGGAGCCCGCGGAGGCAGCGGGGCCGGAGGAGATCTTCTCGATGTCCATGAAGGTGGAGAAGAGGTCGTCCTCGGAGCCGATCTCGTCGAAGCCCGCGGAGCCGTCGCCGCCGCTGCCGAGGTCCAGGTCGTCCGAGAGGCGGAAGGCGACCTCAGATCTGGCGCGGCGGTGGTGCGCCCCGCGCATGGCCGCCGCGGCCGCTGGGGAAGGCGGCGGGAAGGGCCGACCCGGCGGATCGGTGGGTTTCGGCTGCTGCATTAGGCGGCTCGGGTAGCGTGCGAGTGCTCGGGTCGGGGATTTGGAGGAGTGGTAGATAGGGACAGCGGGCAGGCTGCTGCTGCTGCGCCTGTGTTTTCTGTAGCTCTTGGGTTTGGTTTGGTTTCCTTTTTTTAATAGGTGGGGTGGAGTGGGATCTGGGACTGTGAGGCGGGGAGAAGGAAGGGGGATGGGTAGCATGTGAGCGCTCACGGGGACGACTGCCTAGTGAGCGTCACCCTCTTCTTCCTTTCGGTGCGGGTCGGAGCCGTGCGCGCCGTGCTGCGCCGGTCGGCCGGTGTGATACTGGCTGGAGCCGGGCCTCGGTCCGTGGCTACCTCCTTATCTTTATTTTTACTATATACTTTATAAATAAAAGCTAATAGTAAATCTATACTACTTTCGAATATAAGAGTTGGTGAGTTATGTCATACTTTCACTTCTTATTTTAACCATTTTCTCTATTAACCATATTGCCAAAAAAAAGCTCTAACAAAATGCAACAAACTAACCACCTTAGACATAATAAAGACTTATAAAATCTCTAACAAAAATCAACAAACTAACTATCTTAGATATAATAAAGACCTAAATCTCTAATAAAAACAACAAAAAAGTGATTCCTCTCAATTGAGCTCGAGGCCGACCCCTCCACGCCGCGAGCTCCATCACCGCCCGATCCCCGCCGCTCCCCTTCATCTTGCACTGCCTCCGCCCCGGCCGAGCCGCCTCCCCTCCTAGCCGGGTTGCCCTAGCCACTAGCCAAGGGAGGAAGATGAGCACAGTTTGGGGAAGGAGAAGAGAAGGGAAGGGGAGGAGGGGAAGGAGGAAGAGGAGAAGAGGAAGGAGAAGGAAGAAGAGGAAGAAGAAGAAGAAGAAGAAGAAGAAGAAGAAGAAGGGAGGAAGAAGCCACCACCCCCCTTGTCGTGTCGTCACCACAGTGCACCGCCACGGGTCGCTGCTGACCTAGCCAAGCCGCCTCACCTCCTAGCCGGGTTGCCCTAGCTACTAGCCAAGGGGAGGCAGAAGAGCTCGGTTGGGGGAACGAGAAGAGAAGTGAATGGAAGGAGGGGAAGGAGAAGGAGGAGAAGAGGAAGGAAAATTTCAGAATTTCGATCAAATTCGATGAATTTGTGTCAAACTTAGGTTCATGCTGCAATTTTAGTCTCTAATTAGTCCCTATATGAGAATCAATGGATAGAATTGGAAGAAATTGTCCCCGGTATTTGATCTAGGGTTTTGAGATTCAAAATAACAAGCTTAATTTGCAAACTGCGATCAAACTGTGTTGAATTTCAAATTGACACAATTGAGAAAGTTGTAGGCTTGGTCATAAGTTTTTCAACGACATTGAGTTTTCCCAAATCAGAATTGTGGTTCAAAAGTTACGACCAAAATTCTGTTAATGTTATGTTGTTTTTCTCGGGATGAGATTTTTTGAACTTGATTAAATTCTAGAGTGTTACAACTAGAGCAAAAAACGTGACGGAGATCCATCGAAGTTGGAGAAGCCATGTACATAATGGTGAAGCGACGGAGATTGGATCAGGATGACAGCTGAGGAAGAAACGACAATCAGGGGCAAAGTTAAGGGGATGACAAAGAGAGAGGAATGGAGAAACATAGGTGATCGACAGAGAGGGAAGAAAGTGAGAGAAAGACACCGACGATTATAGTGAAAAACCACACGCGTGTCACTTTTAACATGCTTGTTCACTAAATAGAGCGATCATTTTATCAATGTCTTTAGAAATCTCTCTTTTATTCCATTGCAACGCATGGGTACCTTACTAGTAATGGTATCACATCACAGCTCTTCTTACTTTTCTCTTTCCTCTCCTCCACTAATTATCGGCGCCTACAGGTGGGCCTGAAATGTGAGCATCCTCCCTTAGGCCTCAGCCTCCTTCAGTGTGTTTTGCATGCTAAGTTCCTCTCTGTGCAACAAACCTCGAAACTCCTGTCAGCCGTCGTCCCGTTTCCTGTATTGTCGATCTGCCATCCCTTTTGCTGAGCGCCAAATCCCTCACCATCTCACATGACTGCAATGCACCACTGCTGTGGCGTACCCGGTTTTAAGGCCGGATAAACCCTTGTGTTTCCTGTACTGTGTGAGAACCCTAGTTTTGGAGTAGTCGAGAGAAGCGTGAGGAGGAAGTCAGGTCAACTCACGTTGCTGAGTTGACCCAATACTATCAATCTACGACGAGAGTTAGAGTAGGAAGGGAGGACTTGTTTGTGCATTTATATCATACATGGCATACATCGTAAGCATTCATACGAATTCATATATATAAGAAAAGAGAAACTTTATTAATGGAAATATAAAATACAAATGTCGTAGTACAACAGGTTACAAAGTTAACCAAAGGAAAAGGAAAAAGATTACATTAATATATTCTTTCTACCTATACATCATCTAGCCCTAATCTCCAAGTCTTCGAAGTCTTCAAGTCGAAGAAGCACCGGCAGTCGGAAGGGGGAGGAAGTCTTCGGAAATGTAGGCGACATCCGAGGTCGTCGAGTTTATGCACTCGAGACCGATTGGATTTTCGCCGTTGCTGTAGGAGGTAGGTTTTCGAATCGGACGTTTTAAAATACGAGTGGACACCGGCACAGTTCCGCCGACATCCGCAGAGTTAGCCGCGGGGGCAAAGCTGCGCCGATGTCCTAAATAAATTTTTTTGTGTTGGAAAAATAGTTTTGAAAACATTTTATTTTCGAAAGTGTCCGAGGGCCACATGACTAAGACCCTCACCGGACAAACCTACTATTATATGTACTAGAGAGAAAAAGAGGTGAGAAGTATTTAAAAATAACTTTTATTTTCTTAATCTAAAATGCCTCCATATTTTGTTTTAACAAGAATTCACAAACTCAAAAACAGGAAATAAATATCAGCCATCCAAAAGATTTATTCACCAAGTAGCTCACGAGCTGACCATAGCCCAAAATCTTAGGTTGGAAGGCAACTGAACCTGCACAGGGAGCTCCTGTGTATGCATAGTAGCAAGTGCTACTGAATAGCATCCCGTACCAAATAAGGCAACAATCCAATAGGCAATCCAGCAAGCCACGGTTTTTGACCAGAGTCAATATCTCAACCGGCAAGGCAACAGAATCAACGCAAGAACTCCTGTGCACACACACGGCAGCAAGTGCTGCTGAGCAGTCATCCTTTCCAATTAAGGCAGCAGCTCACCAAGGCATACCACGTAACAACCAGGCCACTTGGAGTGGCAAGTCCCATCACTGGAGAACCCAAGACACGCATATAAGGGCTCTTAGGAAGCAACGGCAGGAGGACAGTAGCACTAGTGACATCTCCAAGGTCCAACACCACTACAACACTCTTGGAGACCACCAGTGAGAGCAGTCCAGAGCTCAAGAGAACCAGAGGCAACAAGGCGCACGGAGGAGGAAGAAGCAAGAAAGGGGGGGGTCGTCAGGATCAAGCTCCAGGAGGCCGAAGTCATCAACCAGAGAAGGAAGGGAAGCCAACTCAAGCAAGGACCAGGGAGCATCAAGATCAAGAGGAAGTCAGGAGGAGGAGTAGAGGGGAAGGTAGCCAAACCTGCTATTGTCCAGCTGGGACAAGGTAAAACCCCTTTTGGAAGCATACAAACCCATAGACATTACATGCATAAGGGGATAACATGATGAAGGGACCCTCAGATTTTAGTAAGTAGCATGCATAGCATCTGTTCTTATCTCAACAATACCATTTCTCTAATTCTAAAATCATCACAGGGTTTAGTAGGCAACATTGGGTAGTAATCTGTTCTTATCATAATACCTTCCCAAAGACCTTTCTCAGATTTCTTCTTAAAGAAATCATCATTATATACACCAAGCAACCAAAAGAGGCAACATAGTAGCATCCATCCTTATCAGGTTTCAAGGCATTCCTATACAAGCCATACATACACAAGACTTAGCAAAAGAACTAAGTATAGCATTGTTCTTATCAGCCTCTAAAGAATGAGCATATGAACCATACATGCATGTAAGCAAACCAAATCAAGTGTAACATCCATTCTTATCAGTTTTGAGAATACTAGATCAAGCTAGCATCTGATTTCATCTTTTCTCAAGTCCTTTCTCAAGGAATCATCATAATAATTAAGGCAACCGATTAGGCAGCTGTGTAGTGTATCTGTTCTCATCGGTTTAAACCCTTTCCCAGACCAGACTTATCATAGGATGTGGTAAGGCAACTGGTGTAAGAATCTGTTCTTATCAGT
The DNA here is from genome assembly GCA_019208055.1 of Stipa capillata. Taxonomy (NCBI): domain Eukaryota; kingdom Viridiplantae; phylum Streptophyta; class Magnoliopsida; order Poales; family Poaceae; genus Stipa; species Stipa capillata. The sequence goes on from JAGXJF010002409.1 coordinate 40,859, forward strand.
TTGTATTCTTCATCTCCTCCCCAGGTTCTCAGAAAAACATCACAACACATTAAGGCAGCAGTAGTGTAGCATCTGTCCTTTTCAGTTTGGTGAATTGTTATAGACACACCTTTAGTTGAGAGAAAACAAAAGGGGTATACTAAGAAAGGAACAAGTATAGAATCTGTCCTTCAGTCTAGCAACTGGCATATACACATGCATATGTGTTAAGACATCAAAGAGGCATCATGGTAGTGTTCTGTTCTTATCTGTTTTCAAATCACCATTCCAGATAAGTACCTAATCTTATCAACAATCCATCAAAGAAAGATCGAATAGCAGCTAAGAATCAAGAAGTGGTAACAACTAATATCGACATATATGCAGAAAACAAAAAGAAGCCAAAGAATCAAGTGTAGTATTTGTTCTTATCAATTACAGATCAGAAATACTGCGGATGCCAGCATTGGCATTAGTTGGCTAATAACTAAATGATTGTATCTGTTCTTATCTTATCTAACAGCTCTGGAGCATATCATTGAAGGTTTTAGCCGGCGGTAATGCTCCAAGTAAATAGTCATTCCAACTAGACAAAAATCAACCAATTGTGATCCCAAGCAAATCAGCTAATAAACTAACTATCGTAGACAAGTGCTAAATTAAGGATTGCATATTCTTGCGCTAATACTAAAACGAATAGTAATAAAACCAGGTTTTGGGAATGAGCACACTAATAAAGTAGGGAAGCTAGCATCACCAGACCATAAGCTAACTTAAGTATTTGGTACCAGAATACTCAAAGATCTGGAACCATGTCTATGAACTGAGCAACAACCACAATAGAGTTGCTAAAAATTAGATAAACGTAATAAAAGCAAGCACAAGCACTACCTTTAGTTAGCAAGGATCTAATGTAACATCTATTCTTGCCACAATTAGGCATTACCAGATTTAATCATAAAGACAACAATTCACAACCTTCCTAGGAAATTCTAAATAGACTCAAGCTAAGCGTGAGCATACATGTACTAATCTGAACACACCAATTACCAGCAAATCATGAGTGAGCGGAGCATCAATCAGTTAATATAGCACTGACCAAGAAATCCAAATAATTAAACACGTAGAACAACAAATGGAATAATGGAGCTAATTCTGTGGGTTAAGATTTGGTCACAGCAAGCAAATTAGGAAATAGTAAGGAGAGGCTAAGTCAGGGCGCAGTACTCATTCTTATCAGTTTTCGAGCATGTAAGAACATTCAATCCACTTTAGCAAAATGGATCTCAGGAACAACTAAAAGCCCTATAAACAGCAATCCATTCGGGCACAATTAGAGCACCTATACAGAATAATCTCCGGGAAGGATTAGACAACCAAGTCATCACCAAATTCCTCATAGCAATCAATACAAGTCCAGCATCAATCGGACCAGCCAAAGCAGGAACCCTAGAACAGATTTGGGGGAAATTAGGAGAAAAGGAGATTTAGGAGCACTCACCAGAGGAGCGGAGCACCGGCATATCCATGGCTCGCCACCGACGGGAGTGGGACCCGGCGGAGCTCTGGCGGACCAGAGCTGCCACGCCGAGCCACACGTCCTCCCGAGTAGCAGGCCATGGCGATACCAGGAGGCCCATGGCAGGCGGCGGCATGTGCTCGGAAAGGGTCCGAGCGGCACGACGAAAAGGTGCCAGACCGAAGAGGCGAAGGGGGCAACATCAGCGCGAGGCGCGGTGAGGAGCTGGGGCGAGCCCTAGGCTCGTGCGGTCGGAGCAGCGTCGGGAGGCACGACCAGACGGCGGCACCCGAAGCCACGGGAACGGCGGCAAGGCACCGAGGCGGAGAGGACCGGACCCAGGCGGAGGCGGCTTGGAAAGGCGGCGGCGCGGCCTCTTGAAGAGGGTGACAGAAGGGGCGCGACGGCGCTAACCAGGAGAGGCAGCCGGCGGCGTGAGAGAGGTGAGGGAGAGAAGGTTGAGAGGGGCACCGGTGCGGGCCTAGTGGGCCGACCAGAGGGGGAGTTAAGGAAAAATAAAATGGAAGTGGAAAATGGAAAAAGAAGAAAAATGGCATAAAAATGAAAAGAAAGGACATGTTAAAAAAAAATATGTAGGTTTCTGATTTCTTTAAACAGAAAATGAAAGGAAGATGAAAAAGAAATAGTATATATATACATACATGTGAGGTTAAAGAATGAATGAAAATTTTGGAATAAATTGTTTAGTTTTGTAATGGGCTTTCTTAGAGGAAAATTTTAAGACTGATTAAGCTATAAACCATTTTAAATTGAGTAATATGTTTTATTCTTTAAAAAGAGAGTGAAACCTAAGTTAGTCTTCCTGAAATCCTAACTAAAGTGTTAAGTTAAGGACATTGGGTTAAATAGAACATGTTACAATGGTGAGTGAAGAAAACAAAAGTCAAGTTGATGGATATTATCATAAGATGATGGACATGGGATTTAAGATATTTAGCACTCGAGTTACTCTTAGGAATCTTGAATCTTTAAGAGGTTATTAAAAGGATTAAGTTTAAAAGTCATAGATGATAAGTTTAATACACGCATCATCTCGTGCATATAATGCCATATCATTGCATTCATACTTGAGATTTTTCTGGATTCCTTATCGGACTTTATTGCTTTTCTTACCAGAAGCCGGAGTTCCAGGAGTAAACCCTTCGAACTCCATTTTCAATCCGATACCAGGCAAGTCCAGTTTCTTGTTCATGTCCGTTGAGAATGATCCACAATTTCCCTCTTGTCTATAACCTGCATGAAAATGAGAAATCTATCTTCTAAAGAGAAGCAACTGTTGTTTTGTTTTTGATCGCCGGTTTTTGGGCGATAGCACGGTGGGTGATGAAATCCTGGAAAGGGTGCGGTTAGCACATTGGAAGGTGGATTTCATCACACGGGAATGTTTCATATAAGGTTAATGCAACCAATGATCGATTGTGCTTAAGGGCCGTAGCGACCGCGCTTACCACACACCCTGTATGGGCGGGGCTGAGCTAAAGTACCCTTTACCCTAGGTCATACTGCCCCCGGGAAAGGAAGCCCTCAAAGTTGGATCGGTAAGATCAGCTGTTGGGAAGGTGGCTCTAGCCGTTGGCTACCCACAAAGCGTTGGATCTATAGGATCAATGGCATGGATGGTAGTCCTTGGCCCAGTTGGGCGGGACTACGACGCGGAGTATGACCGAGCGGGTGGTGAAACGGCTTTGTGATCATGAGTACGTGATTTGGGGGTCGCTCCCTCGGGTACATACTTATGATCGTTTGTGGGTACAGTTGCGCACCTCTGCAGAGTGTATAGAATTGTGGCATTGTCACTCCGTGTTCCCGGTTGGAACTGCGAACCCGGCAAGAAAGGGATTCATCGGGAATCCTAGCAGCTTGTAAGACATGAGATCGTAGTCCCTGAGATTAAAATTTGACTCTCTTACCTTGCCAGACTGCATTGCTTTTGGAGAACGTTGCCGTTCTCAGTAGATAGTGCATCAAACACCTCTTTGCTATTCCTGGACTTGTTGAGTACCTTCTGTACTCATCCCTCTATTCTAATTCCTTTGCTTAGTCGACGAGCCGACGACGGATCAAGACGTAGTCTACATCGAGGTCGAAGACGGAGGCTCCGAAGAACCGACAACAGCGACGGAAGGCGAAGGCATCGACCACTACTTCGACTACCGTGGTGAAGACCCTGAAGCGTAGAAGCATAGGAAGTCGGAGATGAGAGATATAGGATAAGACCTTTGCTAGAGCCGAATGGAACGGTTTTAAATTCCCCGTACTTTTGGGAATATGTTTGTTTATTTGCATCTTGTTCTCTGAATTTGTAAATTAAGTTTGTAATAAATGGACCACTACAATGCTACTGCACGCTACTCTGTACGATGTATTGTGGACCAGAAGGCACTTGGTCCGCGATATGTCGAAGATCCGGCATACTACCCAGGAGGGTGGTATGTGGGGTCACCGCAGGTGGTATCAGAGCAATGGTTGAGACCTCTAGGCATAAGAGTCTAGTTAGGAGACCTATGAACCCTAGGAACGAAGTTGGAACCTCTATAAGGACCGCTCTCATCTATAGCCTTCTTTTGATAAAAGTATCTAAACTATTTCCAAACAACTTTTCTACTGCTATCTATAGAATTACCTGAAATTTTGAATTAGTTCATCCTCTTCGGGAAGAAGATGGTAGAAATTACTTCATCACTTACCTTACTATCTATAGGAAGATTAGAGGAGTGGCGGAAAAATTTGAAAACATATGACCACCGAAGGCATGGATTACATTGGATCAACACTTCAAGACATCAAGGAGAGAAACCTAACGAGAGGTTGAGAGTGGTTAATATCTTGGGTAGATGGTCTTCTTTGATAGGGGACATGCCTAAGTTATTAAGGATAGAGTGTAAGGACATAGGTTAAGATATTAGCAACCTTAAATGTAAATATTATATTTTTTGTTTTTGCTTTTGTTCTGGACACTGTAGATAAGGAGCACATAGGTTTAACACATTTTATGAAATTGTATGTCTTATTGGAGTTGTGGATCTTTTTGGATCTGTGTATGTGTGCTTAGTGGTGTTATGAAGATAAAAGCTTAATGTATGTCGTTGAAGATTATATTATTAAGCTTTACTTCATACCACAATATAGGAGAATGACGGAGCCGAGTGAGGGAAACCTTAGGAGGGAGGTTGAACAAGCCCAGAAGGAAGCTGAAGAGAAGGTCGGAATGGAAGCGGAGCTAAAGGCGAAAGAGGACACAGCTAGTGGAAATGGAGGCAGCGGTGCACCACCACTACCACGATTCAGCATCGAAGAAGTGTTTATGCAGTACATGCGCCAAATGGAAGAAGATCGGAGGGCTAGAGAGGAAGAAAGGCGAGAAAGACTTGAGGCCCAGGAGAATCAAAACAAGATCCTTCTTGAAAGACTGAATAGGATGGAAGAACTTCAATCATCCCTGCAAATGGAACTAAGGTTTATCCATGCAACCGAGTTCCAGAATCTGGCGAATCGTGTTAGCACTTTGGAGGATCATTACCACAAGGTTCAAAATGACGGGAAGAGGAAGCTCGAATCGAGGCAGCAGTTACATCAACAAAGTAAATCACGACGAGTGGATTATGTCCGAAGGAACCAACATGGAGAAACATCGTCTAGAGTAGCAAATCAAACCCTGATCACCACCGTCACATGTTATGACTGTGGTGGGAATCATTATGCTTCACACTGCCCAAGGAGGAAGAAATGTTTTAGATGTGGCCAACGAGGACACCAAATTAAGGAGTGTTCAAATCCAGAAACTCAGAAGATACAACTTCAAAACCCTATAGATCAACCATCACAGCTTCAAGCACCAATATCAGCGAAACCAACTCAAGAACCAATACCGCCTGGCACATGTTCTCTTTGCAGTGGTGGACATTATGCTCCGCAATGTTGGAAGAGAAATGAGAAGTGTGTTGGATGTGGTCAACCCGGGCATCGGATAAAACATTGCCCAGACCCAATAACTCAACCACCACAGGCACTAAGACCATCAGCACCAGCTCAAGGATCGGTAGATCGGGAAGAAAGAGGTAACCAAGCTCAGGGCGGAGATACAATCCAAGGAGGGGTTGACAATGCAATCGCAGAAGGAATCAGAGCACCCAAGGACGTGGTGACTGGTACGCTATCTTTCTATATCCATCTCATTTTGCCTTTAGCATCATACCTCTTAATTTCGAGCAAAGCCGTCATCCATCTCGGAAGGAGTATGAAGTGGATAGCCGTAGAATTAGAGTTTATTCCTTGCTTATCTTCTAATCATATCTTTTCAAGACCTAAATGATCTCCTAAGTATAGGTTGGTTAGTAAATTAGGTTTATAGTTCCTAACCGTCGGATTGGAGGAAGAATTATACTTCAAGATCGAAAAAAAAACCCTGAACAACCTCAAACTTTCCATCATTGGAAGTGAGGAATGAATCTCAGTGGACGGAAGGAGTTCCCGGATGTTTTAACAAAAGAGTATGCAAATAAGTCATGCTAACGATCCGGTTAGGAAGGTGGAGAAACCAATCACCTTGTTTGGAAAGTAGCATGTGAAGAAGATCTATGTAGTGACTACTCGCTCTTAATCTGATACCTCATCTTTAAGGGGGGTAGGATGTGAGAACCCTAGTTTTGGAGTAGTCGAGAGAAGCGTGAGGAGGAAGTCAGGTCAACTCACGTTGCTGAGTTGACCCAATACTATCAATCTACGACGAGAGTTAGAGTAGGAAGGGAGGACTTGTTTGTGCATTCATATCATACATGGCATACATCGTAAGCATTCATACGAATTCATATATATAAGAAAAGAGAAACTTTATTAATGGAAATATAAAATACAAATGTCGTAGTACAACAGGTTACAAAGTTAACCAAAGGAAAAGGAAAAAGATTACATTAAGATATTCTTTCTACCTATACATCATCTAGCCCTAATCTCCAAGTCTTCGAAATCTTCAAGTCGAAGAAGCACCGGCAGTCGGAAGGGGGAGGAAGTCTTCGGAAATGTAGGCGACATCCGAGGTCGTCGAGTATATGCACTCGAGACCGATTGGATTTTCGCCGTTGCTGTAGGAGGTAGGTTTTCGAATCGGACGTTTTAAAATACGAGTGGACACCGGCACAGTTCCGCCGACATCCGCAGAGTTAGCCGCGGGGGCAAAGCCGCGCCGATGTCCTAAATAAATTTTTTTGTGTTGGAAAAATAGTTTTGAAAACATTTTATTTTCGAAAGTGTCCGAGGGCCACATGGCTAAGACCCTCACCGGACAAACCTACTATTATATGTACTAGAGAGAAAAAGAGGTGAGAAGTATTTAAAAATAACTTTTATTTTCTTAATCTAAAATGCCTCCATATTTTGTTTTAACAAGAATTCACAAACTCAAAAACAGGAAATAAATATCAGCCATCCAAAAGATTTATTCACCAAGTAGCTCACGAGCTGACCATAGCCCAAAATCTTAGGTTGGAAGGCAACTGAACCTGCACAGGGAGCTCCTGTGTATGCATAGTAGCAAGTGCTACTGAATAGCATCCCGTACCAAATAAGGCAACAATCCAATAGGCAATCCAGCAAGCCACGGTTTTTGACCAGAGTCAATATCTCAACCGGCAAGGCAACAGAATCAACGCAAGAATTCCTGTGCACACACACGGCAGCAAGTGCTGCTGAGCAGTCATCCTTTCCAATTAAGGCAGCAGCTCACCAAGGCACACCACGTAACAACCAGGCCACTTGGAGTGGCAAGTCCCATCACTGGAGAACCCAAGATACGCATATAAGAGCATCTCCAACCCGTTCTCCCTATTCCATTCTCCATATCTCAATATGGAGAGCTTCTCCAAAATATTCACTCCCTATATCTCTACTCCCTCCAACCCATTCTCCATTTCCCATTCTCCATATCCTACTCCCCTATATTTTATTCATATCTCATAACTACCATGATACTTTAGATAATTGTATTTATAACGGGTTTAATTATAACGGGTTTAATTATATTTATAACGGGTTACGGCAATCTGCGAACGGCTATATTCCCAACGGCTATATTTCAAACGGCTATATTTCAAACGGCTATATTCCCAACGGCTATATTTCAAACGGCTATATTCCCAACGGCTATATTCCCAACGACTATATTCTTTGGGTCTATATAAGCAGTGCCCTTTGCCTGGAGATGGTATCCCTTCTTGCCACTCTTCTCTCTTCCATCACAATGAGCTATCCCTTCTCTTCACTGTACCAACCGTTCTTGGATTCGTCGTCCTCTGATGATGACGACGAATTCCTTGGTGCCACAGCATTCTTAGCACATAAACATCACGAGTTCATCAACGCTCCATGCCATGGTGGTTCTGTGCAAGGACATCAAGTACTCCAACGCAATAGAAGAGCCGGGCACTGTAGACTATACCAAGACTACTTTGAAGAGTTCCCTACCTACGGCCCAACGCTCTTCCGGCGAAGGTTTGCAATTGGTACTACATTTCTGCAGCTATCTTTCTTCGTCCTCTTTCAACGTCTCATTGTTCTTTTCGACACAGGTTTAGGATGACTCGTCCTCTTTTTTTACGCATACTGCAAGCTGTAGAAGAGCATGATGCATATTTTGTGCAAAAAAGAGATAATGCTGGAGTGTTAGGGTTATCTTCTTTGCAGAAGATTACCGCAGCATTTAGGATGCTAGCATACGGAGTAGCAGCAGATGCAACAGACGATTATGTCCGAATTGGAGAAAGCACTGCTATAGAGAGCCTAAAAAGATTTGTGAAAGCAGTTGTAGAAATATTTGGAGATGAGTACTTAAGATCTCCAAATGAGAACGATACTGCGAGATTGCTTGCCATTGGAGAGGAGAGAGGTTTTCCCGGCATGCTAGGTAGCATAGATTGCATGCACTAGAAGTGGAAAAATTGTCCATCAGCATGGCAAGGCATGTATACCGGACATGTGCACGAGCCCACAATCATTCTAGAAGCTGTTGCTTCGCAAGATCTCTGGATTTGGCATGCCTTTTTTGGTTTACCTGGGTCTCATAATGATATCAATGTTCTGCATCGTTCCCCTCTATTTGCAAAGTTAGCTGAAGGGGAAGCTTCTGAAGTAAATTTCTCCATCAACGGCCACGCCTACACAATGGGGTATTATTTAGCCGATGGCATATATCCAAGATGGGCAACATTTGTAAAGACCATACCCTCTCCACAAGGCAACAAGAAGAAATTGTTCTCTCAAGCTCAAGAATCAGCTAGGAAAGATGTGGAACGAGCATTCGGGGTTCTACAGGCTCGTTTTGCCATTGTGCGAGGGCCATCTCGGTTCTGGGATCAACAGACACTCAAAGAGATCATGACCGCATGTGTCATCATGCATAACATGATAATAGAAGATGAGAGAGATTGGGGCCATCAAGACTTCCATTACGATGGGATGGGAGAAAATGTGACTGTTTCTCATGACTATACGCCTGAACTGCATGAATTCATTCAAACTCACCACTCTATTCGAAACATGCAAGCTCACTCTCAGCTCCAGGATGATCTAGTGAACCACATCTGGGCACGCCATGGAGGGATATAGTACGTCATGTATTTCGAGTCTGTTAGTGTATTTCGAGTCCCTTATGTATTCCGAGTCTGTTAGTTTATTTCGTGTGGGCTAATGTATTTAGAGTCTGTTAGTGTATTCCGAGTCTGTTAGTTTGTTTCGAGTGTGCTATCGTATTTCGAGTCCCTTATGTAATTCGTACGCATAAATAAAGATGTCCATGGTTTGTCCAAATAGCAGTACTCTCACGAAAATACGAAGTACAAGTAGTAGTAGTCTCACCAAAACACACAGGACAAGCACATGAATTTCTACCGACCAGATCGACGAGCAATGATCTCCCTCTGAAGACCCAAGTAGTACTCCTGTTGTGCCATAGACATACCAGCAATATCCATGGTCATAATTCTCTCGTCGTCCTTCCGCCTCTTCAACTCTATCTTCTTCTGCTCCAGTGAAACCTTCTCTTGCTCCAGTGCTATCCTCTGTGTATCATTTGCCACCCTCACTTGCTCCAATGCGATCTTCTCTTGCTCTAGTGCATATGCCTCTCTGTATCGCTCTTCCTTCTTAATTTCTTTCTGGACCTCCATGTCTCTCCTCTTCTCCCACATGTTGTCCATTGCCTGCATATACTCGCTATCCCCAGTACTACTTGCACTACTCTTAGCTCGACGGATCCGTTCTTTCGCCGCCTTCTTCCCAGTTGGTCTTGTCAACGGATCCGTTTGAGCAGTGGGAGCATCTGCATCAACATCAACAGGGGTAGCACTGGAACAAACAGGACTGGAAGTACCTGGAGTTGAGTTCAAGCAAGTCTTCTGCTTCTTTTGTGACAACCTGTCGGACCACTTCAGGTGGTGCTGTAAAATATTCCAGCAATGCAGAAACTGAAAAGGTTTGCCCTCTTCCTCCTTATAGAGAGCACAAGCCTGAACAATCTACAGAACAATATATTACAAATCTAGCCAGCTACTAACATCATAAAGGAGAGCATTATCGATATATTAATTTACCTTGTCCTGTTGCGTCGTTCCGCTCTGTCGTCGTCTAGAAATCCGGTCAAAGCACCCACAAAACTTGTTCACGTGTTCTTGAATTGAACACCAACGGTGCAGTAGGGACTGCTGAGAACGGTCGGACACGAAATCCTTGTTGTCATGGAAGAAAGCATGAATTCTCTTCCAGTAGGCTGAGCGAGATTGTTCGTTACCCTGCGCTGCATCCAAACTTATGTTGAGCCAAGCGGATACCAACATTTCATCTTCCTTATCATTGAAGTTCTTCGACCTCTTGCTAACGCTCTTGTTCGGTGGAGCATCCTGTTGGATTGGCATTTGTTGCTCCTCAGGGGGGCTACAATTTTGCATCTCATCCCAGGCCGCCCCCTCAATCCCGCCACTCAACAGGTTAGCATAAAATGAATCCATATTCTGTATTATTTGAAGCAAAAGTCAATACAACAATATGGTGTAAAGCAATTCCATAGTACATAGCACACAACAATATAGCATAAACCAATTCCGTACTTCATAGCACACAACAATATAGCGTGAAACAATTCCATACTACATACCGCAAACAACAATATGTCACACATATGTTCCATACTACATACCACAAACCACAATACATCACAGAAATTGTTCCATAGTTCTCATAACACATAAGTTGCATAATTGTAATGACACAACTACTATTTACATCCAAAATACCCTTAGACCAACCGTGGAATCATCACTGTCGAATTCAATGCCCTCATCTTCACACCGCTGATGAAAATCTGGTAGGTCGCTATAATCACTCTCGTAGTCACATGGTTTAAGATTCTCGAGGCCAACATTCAGTTCCTCCTGCTTCAGCTCTTCCTCAAGTTGTTTCATCTCTTCTTCTGCAAGCCTGTCCCTTGACACGATCCCCACGTGTTCAAGATCGTCCGCTAATCTATCTATTAGCCGAAGCACAAGGTTTACATCACCCGTACCAGGACCCACATTGGTTGCTAAGGTATCTACGGCTAATTCCTTAATTTCTGCAGCTATGTCCTCTAACTCATTTATTGTCCATGCCCAACCTGCATTGCTTTTCTTTCCACTGTTATCCATCCTGCAAGAAATCCCCATAATTCTCATATAAATCTGTACTACATATAAATGTTGAAGTCTCATCTTCTTGCAAACCCCCATAATTCAAGATATGTATAACTACTTGTTGCCTTTTTTGCAAGATTTAACCGTGAAAGGTACTCTTGCAACCTTTCACACAAATGGTCAGAAACAACAACTTAATTAAAAGCAGCATGTTCACAATGAGCTAGCATGCGCACGAGAAGACCCGGAACAGAGCTAGCAGTGAACTTGTTTGTATAATTGTATCGAAATTGAATGGCATATATTAAGAGTATCATGCATGGTTGAGGCTATCAGTCAAAGGGAAGCAATTAGGGCGTAAATTATGCACTATATATCCTGGACAATTAATTAGATAGGATTGTACTCATACTTATTTCGAAGCAAATAGGATATTACAGCAGCTCCACTAATCTATCATGTTTTCACCTCAGAAAGCAAGAGGACAATCTGAGAAGTGGTGATAAAACAGCTACAAAGTGCTTTCTGATTAAATACATCTAGACAACATATTACATCCAAAGTGTAATTATGGATGCCTCGTCAGTAATCAATCTCTCGCTAAATATTGCTGAATCAGGCTATTACCACAACCAAATCAACCAACATGGTACAAAGATGGTACACTTGCTATTACTAGTACAAAACACGAACCAAATCGGTCATCACCCGAACCACGGCCATCACCACAACCACGGCCATCACCACAACCACGAACCAAATCGGCCATCACCTGAACCACGGCCATCACCACAACCAAATCGGCCATCATAACAAGCACGACCATTACCCAGGGCAAATCGGCCATCAGATTCGGGAAAATAGAACAATATATGCACGAAATCAACAGGCGGCGCGCGGGGTTGTAGGGGGGACTTACTCTGGAACCGGCGGCGCGCGTCGTTGTAGGGTCGACGGTGAGGTCGAGGTCGAGGTGGACGTTGGGGTCGAAGCCGAGTCAAGGCGACGGGAGCTGGATCTGGTCGAAGTCCAAGCAAGGCCAACGTGCCGGGGGCTAGATCCGGTCGAGGTCGAAGCAGGGCCGACACGCCGGGAGCTAGATCCGGTCGAGGTTGAAGCCGGGCCGGGGATGACTTGGATCTCCTGCTCGGATTCGCCGCTGCAACCGAACGGTCTCCTCGCCGGATCCGTCGCGCCGATGGGACTCGCGCGAGCTCTGGCTTGTCGCGCGACGACGGCAACGCGGGAGCTCGCTGGACCGTTCGCGGGAAGGAACGCTCCGGGCGGAGGCGGTTGGGGAGATGGGGCGATACTGCTCCGATGGAGAACGAGGCGGAGGTCGCGAGGATGGAGAAGCGAAGAGCTGGTTTGGAGAACGCGTGAGTTTGGAGAACGAGTTGCAGAGCCCGTTGGAGCGGGTTTCGGTAGCAAATTCTGCAAATATGACTATGCAGAACGTGATAAAGAACCCGTTGGAGATGCTCTAAGGGCTCTTAGGAAGCAACGGCAGGAGGACAGTAGCACTAGTGACATCTCCAAGGTCCAGCACCACTACAACACTCTTGGAGACCACCAGTGAGAGCAGTCCAGAGCTCAAGAGAACCAGAGGCAACAAGGCGCACGGAGGAGGAAGAAGCAAGAAAGGGGGGGGGGTCGTCAGGATCAAGCTCCAGGAGGCCGAAGTCATCAACCAGAGAAGGAAGGGAAGCCAACTCAAGCAAGGACCAGGGAGCATCAAGATCAAGAGGAAGTCAGGAGGAGGAGTAGAGGGGAAGGTAGCCAAACCTGCCATTGTCCAGCTGGGACAAGGTAAAAACCCCTTTTGGAAGCATACAAACCCATAGACATTACATGCATAAGGGGATAACATGATGAAGGGACCCTCAGATTTTAGTAAGCAGCATGCATAGCATCTGTTCTTATCTCAACAATACCATTTCTCTAATTCTAAAATCATCACAGGGTTTAGTAGGCAACATTGGGTAGTAATCTGTTCTTATCATAATACCTTCCCAAAGACCTTTCTCAGATTTCTTCTTAAAGAAATCATCATTATATACACCAAGCAACCAAAAGAGGCAACATAGTAGCATCCATCCTTATCAGGTTTCAAGGCATTCCTATACAAGCCATACATACACAAGACTTAGCAAAAGAACTAAGTATAGCATTGTTCTTATCAGCCTCTAAAGAATGAGCATATGAACCATACATGCATGTAAGCAAACCAAATCAAGTGTAACATCCATTCTTATCAGTTTTGAGAATACTAGATCAAGCTAGCATCTGATTTCATCTTTTCTCAAGTCCTTTCTCAAGGAATCATCATAATAATTAAGGCAACCGATTAGGCAGCTGTGTAGTGTATCTGTTCTCATCGGTTTAAACCCTTTCCCAGACCAGACTTATCATAGGATGTGGTAAGGCAACTGGTGTAAGAATCTGTTCTTATCAGTTTGTATTCTTCATCTCCTCCCCAGGTTCTCAGAAAAACATCACAACACATTAAGGCAGCAGTAGTGTAGCATCTGTCCTTTTCAGTTTGGTGAATTGTTATAGACACACCTTTAGTTGAGAGAAAACAAAAGGGGTATACTAAGAAAGGAACAAGTATAGAATCTGTCCTTCAGTCTAGCAACTGGCATATACACATGCATATGTGTTAAGACATCAAAGAGGCATCATGGTAGTGTTCTGTTCTTATCTGTTTTCAAATCACCATTCCAGATAAGTACCTAATCTTATCAACAATCCATCAAAGAAAGATCGAATAGCAGCTAAGAATCAAGAAGTGGTAACAACTAATATCGACATATATGCAGAAAACAAAAAGAAGCCAAAGAATCAAGTGTAGTATTTGTTCTTATCAATTACAGATCAGAAATACTGCGGATGCCAGCATTGGCATTAGTTGGCTAATAACTAAATGATTGTATCTGTTCTTATCTTATCTAACAGCTCTGGAGCATATCATTGAAGGTTTTAGCCGGCGGTAATGCTCCAAGTAAATAGTCATTCCAACTAGACAAAAATCAACCAATTGTGATCCCAAGCAAATCAGCTAATAAACTAACTATCGTAGACAAGTGCTAAATTAAGGATTGCATATTCTTGCGCTAATACTAAAACGAATAGTAATAAAACCAGGTTTTGGGAATGAGCACACTAATAAAGTAGGGAAGCTAGCATCACCAGACCATAAGCTAACTTAAGTATTTGGTACCAGAATACTCAAAGATCTGGAACCATGTCTATGAACTGAGCAACAACCACAATAGAGTTGCTAAAAATTAGATAAACGTAATAAAAGCAAGCACAAGCACTACCTTTAGTTAGCAAGGATCTAATGTAACATCTATTCTTGCCACAATTAGGCATTACCAGATTTAATCATAAAGACAACAATTCACAACCTTCCTAGGAAATTCTAAATAGACTCAAGCTAAGCGTGAGCATACATGTACTAATCTGAACACACCAATTACCAGCAAATCATGAGTGAGCGGAGCATCAATCAGTTAATATAGCACTGACCAAGAAATCCAAATAATTAAACACGTAGAACAACAAATGGAATAATGGAGCTAATTCTGTGGGTTAAGATTTGGTCACAGCAAGCAAATTAGGAAATAGTAAGGAGAGGCTAAGTCAGGGCGCAGTACTCATTCTTATCAGTTTTCGAGCATGTAAGAACATTCAATCCACTTTAGCAAAATGGATCTCAGGAACAACTAAAAGCCCTATAAACAGCAATCCATTGGGGCACAATTAGAGCACCTATACAGAATAATCTCCGGGAAGGATTAGACAACCAAGTCATCACCAAATTCCTCATAGCAATCAATACAAGTCCAGCATCAATCGGACCAGCCAAAGCAGGAACCCTAGAACAGATTTGGGGGAAATTAGGAGAAAAGGAGATTTAGGAGCACTCACCAGAGGAGCGGAGCACCGGCATATCCATGGCTCGCCACCGACGGGAGTGGGACCCGGCGGAGCTCTGGCGGACCAGAGCTGCCACGCCGAGCCACACGTCCTCCCGAGTAGCAGGCCATGGCGATACCAGGAGGCCCATGGCAGGCGGCGGCATGTGCTCGGAAAGGGTCCGAGCGGCACGACGAAAAGGTGCCAGACCGAAGAGGCGAAGGGGGCAACATCAGCGCGAGGCGCGGTGAGGAGCTGGGGCGAGCCCTAGGCTCGTGCGGTCGGAGCAGCGTCGGGAGGCACGACCAGACGGCGGCACCCGAAGCCACGGGAACGGCGGCAAGGCACCGAGGCGGAGAGGACCGGACCCAGGCGGAGGCGGCTTGGAAAGGCGGCGGCGCGGCCTCTTGAAGAGGGTGACAGAAGGGGCGCGACGGCGCTAACCAGGAGAGGCAGCCGGCGGCGTGAGAGAGGTGAGGGAGAGAAGGTTGAGAGGGGCACCGGTGCGGGCCTAGTGGGCCGACCAGAGGGGGAGTTAAGGAAAAATAAAATGGAAGTGGAAAATGGAAAAAGAAGAAAAATGGCATAAAAATGAAAAGAAAGGACATGTTAAAAAAAAATATGTAGGTTTCTGATTTCTTTAAACAGAAAATGAAAGGAAGATGAAAAAGAAATAGTATATATATACATACATGTGAGGTTAAAGAATGAATGAAAATTTTGGAATAAATTGTTTAGTTTTGTAATGGGCTTTCTTAGAGGAAAATTTTAAGACTGATTAAGCTATAAACCATTTTAAATTGAGTAATATGTTTTATTCTTTAAAAAGAGAGTGAAACCTAAGTTAGTCTTCCTGAAATCCTAACTAAAGTGTTAAGTTAAGGACATTGGGTTAAATAGAACATGTTACAATGGTGAGTGAAGAAAACAAAAGTCAAGTTGATGGATATTATCATAAGATGATGGACATGGGATTTAAGATATTTAGCACTCGAGTTACTCTTAGGAATCTTGAATCTTTAAGAGGTTATTAAAAGGATTAAGTTTAAAAGTCATAGATGATAAGTTTAATACACGCATCATCTCGTGCATATAATGCCATATCATTGCATTCATACTTGAGATTTTTCTGGATTCCTTATCGGACTTTATTGCTTTTCTTACCAGAAGCCGGAGTTCCAGGAGTAAACCCTTCGAACTCCATTTTCAATCCGATACCAGGCAAGTCCAGTTTCTTGTTCATGTCCGTTGAGAATGATCCACAATTTCCCTCTTGTCTATAACCTGCATGAAAATGAGAAATCTATCTTCTAAAGAGAAGCAACTGTTGTTTTGTTTTTGATCGCCGGTTTTTGGGCGATAGCACGGTGGGTGATGAAATCCTGGAAAGGGTGCGGTTAGCACATTGGAAGGTGGATTTCATCACACGGGAATGTTTCATATAAGGTTAATGCAACCAATGATCGATTGTGCTTAAGGGCCGTAGCGACCGCGCTTACCACACACCCTGTATGGGCGGGGCTGAGCTAAAGTACCCTTTACCCTAGGTCATACTGCCCCCGGGAAAGGAAGCCCTCAAAGTTGGATCGGTAAGATCAGCTGTTGGGAAGGTGGCTCTAGCCGTTGGCTACCCACAAAGCGTTGGATCTATAGGATCAATGGCATGGATGGTAGTCCTTGGCCCAGTTGGGCGGGACTACGACGCGGAGTATGACCGAGCGGGTGGTGAAACGGCTTTGTGATCATGAGTACGTGATTTGGGGGTCGCTCCCTCGGGTACATACTTATGATCGTTTGTGGGTACAGTTGCGCACCTCTGCAGAGTGTATAGAATTGTGGCATTGTCACTCCGTGTTCCCGGTTGGAACTGCGAACCCGGCAAGAAAGGGATTCATCGGGAATCCTAGCAGCTTGTAAGACATGAGATCGTAGTCCCTGAGATTAAAATTTGACTCTCTTACCTTGCCAGACTGCATTGCTTTTGGAGAACGTTGCCGTTCTCAGTAGATAGTGCATCAAACACCTCTTTGCTATTCCTGGACTTGTTGAGTACCTTCTGTACTCATCCCTCTATTCTAATTCCTTTGCTTAGTCGACGAGCCGACGACGGATCAAGACGTAGTCTACATCGAGGTCGAAGACGGAGGCTCCGAAGAACCGACAACAGCGACGGAAGGCGAAGGCATCGACCACTACTTCGACTACCGTGGTGAAGACCCTGAAGCGTAGAAGCATAGGAAGTCGGAGATGAGAGATATAGGATAAGACCTTTGCTAGAGCCGAATGGAACGGTTTTAAATTCCCCGTACTTTTGGGAATATGTTTGTTTATTTGCATCTTGTTCTCTGAATTTGTAAATTAAGTTTGTAATAAATGGACCACTACAATGCTACTGCACGCTACTCTGTACGATGTATTGTGGACCAGAAGGCACTTGGTCCGCGATATGTCGAAGATCCGGCATACTACCCAGGAGGGTGGTATGTGGGGTCACCGCATACTGGCCCCTGGATCAGTAGCCAGTATGCACAAGTCAACCTGTATATCATTGTCATACATGCATATATCAGAGTACTAATCATAAATAGGCCATCTAAGCCAATGTATTATACCTGTAGCCCAACGGCTAAAATCTTGCAGCGAAAACTTAAGCGGTGATGTGGCCCATCAGTATGCCCTACCCGACAGGCAACTGACTGGGGTTACGCCCTAGCTTTCGCGAGCATAATCGTATCTTCGGAGTCGACGTCTCTTTCATCTGGCCAAATCAACAAGCTAGGTGAGTACGTTGAATGTACTCGCAAGCATCCCACAGGAGGGAATAACAGATGTATTTCATGCAAGGCTTGTTCAAGAAGTGGCTCTACACTAAGTTGAATATTGTGCGGAAAAGTAAGTTCTTAATCGAAATACGGAATAGTAGATTCAAGAGCATTTTCAAAAACAAGTTCGTCTCTATCGAGACAATATTCAGTGTTGGACAATCCAGCTGAACTGTCGTCATCTAGAGGCCGGTAGCTCCTTCTACCGCCTCGAACAATACTTACAACCTACCCGTGCTACCGCCTCGTGGCCCGGGCTAGGTTTTTCTCTTCTGCAGTTCCTCACTATTAGACTGTAGCTTAAACTGCTCCCTGTGGACACGTCATGCCCACGTCCTTAATCCCATTCCCACATTTCGTAACCAAAACTTAGTCTAACCAGTGTGTGGCCTTTCCAAGTTGTGTCCATGACCGAGGACGCGGCTATTTGAATAGATTTTAACACTCTGCAGAGGTTGTACGGCTTTACCCACAAGATGTAAGTCCCCCTTGTTGCCATGGCCAAATGAGCACTCTTCACGAGGGGTGCAGGCAGGGTTATTACAACGAGACTCTTCACCCGCTTTCATACTAGAGCCGGACCCGCTAGATGGGTAACCGAACTTTTGCATCCCGTAGACCAAAAATGGGACTCTTCACCTTTGTGTCGGATCTCTATCCACGTACTACCTGGAGTTCACTAAGAATCTCTACCCACGTAGTCCCGTGGAGATCCTCTAGGGATGCAAATCCACCTAACACACTCTTCCTACTGCCCACGGGTCTAGGCACTAGTACTCAACGGGGTATGTAGTCAAGTCCTTCCCATAAAGGACATATGGACGTACGAGGTGAACTTGGTCGAGCGGCACTTAGGCTCGGTCCTTAACTAATTCGAGCAAGACTGCATTTCATCACCTTTTCACCATGTCACCACAAGCTACAACCGTTCCCCTGATCTCCACTTATTGTTCTCACCCGAATCAAAATCATCCTCCATTTTATTTGGGGTTTTGGCAAACAATACTTTCAAACAGACACCCCGGAAGGTACACGTCTTCTCGAGGGTTTTAAATCCCATAACCCAAAGTTGTGATTCGTGTGAGTCGGTAAAAGTAGATTTTCCTCTGTAGCAGGTCTAAGCGGGGCTACTGCCTATAATCCTAATATTTTGCCGGTCATACAATATCCAGCTAATATTGCTAGGGTTATAAGGATTGGTTTGCCGGACCTGAGTCATATGCAACTACAAGGCGTAGCTAGGTCTAGCATAAAATATCGTTGATACACACATAGCATGCAAGGTTTGCAAACAAAATAATTAAGTTTCACACATATGGGATTCAACATGATCAAGGTGGGAATGCTTGCCTGGCAAAATTGGCTGGATCTCGGTCCTAAACTTGATACGATAATGGTTCGGGGTCCTTCGCGCGATATCTCGTAATGTCGTATCTACACGTCGGAAAGACAGCGAATCAACAACGAGGCGGGGAAGAGCCAAACACACATTCATAATTTCTCGGAATATGTGTTCTGGACTTAAATTTTTATTAGGATTTTTAGAGAGATGGGACAGAACCCACCGCGCATGAAATAAAGGTTTTCGCAGAGGTGGGAACTGACTCACTTGATTAATATTATGTATCTTGGATTTTCTTGGTTTTCATATTAAGTTGAGTTAAGGGGTAATAGCAAATTTCAAATCTTCCGAAAAGTTCGGTGACGAGCCGTTTGAAGTAA
This sequence comes from Stipa capillata, assembly GCA_019208055.1. Taxonomy (NCBI): domain Eukaryota; kingdom Viridiplantae; phylum Streptophyta; class Magnoliopsida; order Poales; family Poaceae; genus Stipa; species Stipa capillata. The sequence goes on from JAGXJF010002409.1 coordinate 60,502, forward strand.
AATGATGAAACCAAAATACATTCTCTCAAAAGAGTATGAACATTCCAGGGTTTTGTATCTTCCTTGTTGCAAAGCTTAGGATATTTGAAACTTAATACTCTATTGGATTCAAAGGATTGTGCTTGATTCCAGAAATTTATGAGAAATGTTTAATTAATTTGGAGTTGGATTGAGAGAAATATGCATACGGCATGTGTAGTTGGACTTTATTCAAGTTTGGAATCCCTATATCTCCAAAATTATTGAGTGTTGGCTTCGGGTAGGGTTTAACGTAAGAAATTTTTTTGGGAAAAAATAGACTGATTTGATGCCAAGTCTGAGATGGCATACATACGCCATGTATATTTGAATGTATTAAATTTTGAAACTCAAATATTTTCAAAGTTATGGAACTAGCACTGTTCGGTGGATTTTGAATTTAGAAGATCACTGAAGAAAGAGTGGAGTGAATCAGACGAATATCGAGGAAGACACAGCTATCCGAAGGTTAGCTATACCAAGGTTATATGTGGTTTAATAACATTGAGAGCGCAAGGATTGAGTATGTTTCAGTAGAGGAAAACGAATAAAGAGCAGGAGTACCGAGGAAATACGCCATCACGTAGAGAAAACGCAATTAGCCGAGACCGCCTCTACTTAGACCTGACCGTGGGCCAACCCTGTCATTGAGCTAGGCGCCTAGAGCTTAAGCCGAAAGTGTGGGCGCTAAGCAAAGGGGTTAGGCTAATAACTGTGGCTGTCGGTGGTTGTTTGGTTATAAGCGTTTTCCTATCCGCTCTACAAAACGCGCGGCCTATGGTGATAATCATCGGAACAGAGAGCGGGTCATGCCATCGGTTAGATGGAGCAATTGCGACACTTACTGGCAGAGGCTACACGAGCGGCTCGACAGCGCCGGGGCGAAGTCAGGAGCTCGAGAGGAAGCACCTGGAGGCGGTGTCCGAAGCTGGGAATGCTTAGAACTGCGGCACCACAGCTGAATCTCGGTGGCTCGTGGTGGTCCTGTGGAGTTGGATGGGGGCGCCGCGGTTGGTGGCAGCCGAGGCGAGGCAGCTAGCGGCAAGGGCGGCAGAATTTCTACCGGTGGCGGAGGGAGACGCACCCAACGATGGTGAGGGGGCCCTTCTGGTGGAGCACACCGGCGGAAACTGGGGAAGTGCGGCAGTGATGCACGGCGCTTGGAGCTCGCGAGTGAGGTCAGTGCCTAGAGCTGCTATTACAAGAATGGAGGGACGGAGGAGAAAGCAATAGGCTTGAACAAGAGAACAAAGGGGAGCTCGAATAGGCGAGGCTAGAGGAAGATTGGGAATAGAGATGGCTCGGGTATAGAAGAAGAGGAGCTTTAGGCGCTTGAGCCGTTGGGTGCTCTACTCAGCTCTCGGTTTGGTGGATGCGGTTGAAGACGAGAAGAGTTGAGGAAGGAGCAGTTGGAAAGATGGGAGCTTGTAGAGGAAGGAGGGGCAATGGAGGAGGAGCACGGTGCTGGGGTGATTCAGAAGAGGAAGAGTAGGGGAAGGGCGGTGGATGCTTATGGAGGAGAAACTCGACTGCTTTGGGTTGCTCGGGTGGGGTGAAGAAGAAACTGAGGAAGGAGAGCTCGGCTTGGAAAGAAATTGTGGCAGAGAGTGGTGAGCAGGGGAAGAAAATGAGCTCGAGCTCGGCCTATATGGGCAACGAGGTGCATGGCGTGTTCATGGTGGTGAGGCAGAAATTGGAGAGGCAAACCCGGGAAGAAGAGCTCAGCTTGGAGTTTATAAAGAGAAGGAAAAAGGTGCTCATGGCCGACGGCAACAGAGCTAGCTGTAGCTACAGCAGTAATTAGGCACCGATTTCCTGCTAGGAATAAATGTGCACGATTAGCGTGGCAATAGAGAGCAGTGGCTGGAGTTGGCACAGACCAGAGGAGAAAAGAAATGGGGGGAACTGAGAGGGAGATGGACAGCTCAGGACTGTACAGAGTGAAAAGGAAGCTCAGGCAGCTTAGGCTTGAGTTTGGAATAAATGGGGTGCGTAAGTGGAATGAGTAGAGGGAGAAGGGAGTAGAGAGCAAGTGCTGGCCATTGCTGTTGACGTATAGCACATGTTTGGCACCGACTGCAGGTGAACAGGATGGTGTGGCACAGCAGAGCAATGTGTGTGTGGAGCTCAGCAAAGAAATAGCAGTAGGGAGTCCGTACTGCTGGAATTAAACACACTTAAGCTTGGTCTTTTTTTTATGAGCAACTATGCATATAGCATATACACCTGGGCATGCATATATGCATGGATTGGGATGCTCCGAGCTGCATTGCATTTGCGTTTGCGTTTGCATGCCAGTGCAGATTATGCACCGCTTACGTGCTGGTGAGGAAAGCAGTAGCATGGCCTTTTAAAGAAAAATGCAGGAACTGGCATTGATGCAATGGTTGTGCAGAGAAACATGACAATTTGGGCAGTGTTGGTAGGAGAGCAGTGTTCGGTATATCAGTGAGATGCTGCTAAAAATTTATTTTGCTAGCATTCAATTCACCTTGGTTTGCTTTTGGATACATATATGACTGGACCTGCCAACTAGTGGACTGCTCATGAGTTGGTAGGGACTTAGGAGTTGAAATTGAAGGAGCACGTGAGATGACATGGGAGGTGAAGTGAATTAATGTCACTTGTATATATATATACACACATACATATGTGATTTTGCTAAAAACAAAAAATTTGTTTGTACAAGAAAATTGTTTCAAAATACATGCTATTAAAATAGGATGCAAAAGGGTACTAAATCCCAAGTGTTGAGTTATTATGCTACAATTTACTCACGATTTGAAAAATGGCATGCTGTAAAGACCCAACCCGCAAAGATTTATACATTCACAGACAGATTTGGAAACAATCTGTAAACACCCTCTCGTAAACCCTATGTTATCCTGAGGCTATCATGAACTCACGTGTTATTTAAAATGAAGCTTTTCCTGGCATGCATATAGGAAGTACTTGCGTGGGACACCAAAATTTTAAATACCTTGCATTAGGTTAAAAATACCTGGCAGCAGACCTACTAGGTTACATCGGAATTTTTGAACAAGAATTGTAAACGCGAATAGGGATAAATTTATCCCGAGCTCCGTTAAGCGAGATTGTTTCCTGATTAAAATTTAAAATTCAAACGAGTTAATGATTGGACTTAGACAATTGCAAAGGAAGTAAGGGTGTTCTAGGGATTTCGGTCCAAAACTTCTAAATTTAAATTCCCATTTAAAATTTTTGTCTCTACCATTACAAACTTCAAACAGAAATATCTTCCTCTCTTTCGTTTTGGGCCGCCGGCCCAATATTTTCTTCCTCTTCCCGCACGCTGGTGGGCCTCGGCCCACTACCTCGTGTCCCGCCCTCTTCTTCCTCAAGCCGTGCCGCAGCGCCGCTTTCTCTGACCCCCGGGACCCGCCTGCAGCTCCCCGCCGCCGCGTGGCCTGGGCACGCATCCGGCAGCCCCGCCGGCGCCTTTGCCTCCACCCCTCTCTCCTCTCGAGTATAAAAACCCCCTCCCCTCGGGAGCTCCGGTCTCCCCGTTTTCTTTTCCTCAACCGCAGCTTCTTCTCTCTCCATCACCGAGAACGCCGGCGACACAACTCCGGTTCCTACGAGCAGCCGACGTCGAACTTCCCCTCCTCAAGCTCTCCACCCCATTTCTCTTTCTTTCCTTTCTTGAGCTCACACTCCCTCGGTTCATGGTGCTGCTTTGCAGGTGTTCACCGGCCACCGCGCTCTAGCTTCACTGCCCAACGCCGCCGGCTCCGCTCCCATTCCCGACGAGAAGACCGACGGCGAGCTCCTCTCTTTCCCTTGCCGAGGCTCCTTTTCTTTCTCCTCTCTCATTTTCTTGTCTCTTGCCGCACCAGGTACTTGCAGGAGGTCTTCCCGGAGCGGCGACCTTCCCCAACTCTGGCGAGGCCCCAACCGGCACCTCCGTCTTCCCCGGCGCAAACTCAAGCCCCAGCGGCCTTCTTCCGCAGCCCGCCGTGGAGTTCCTTTTCCCCGAGCCGAGCCACTAGCTCTAGCAATTCATCACCAGGGGTGAGCACCTGCTCAAACCACTCTTTATTTCATGTGATGCAAGCCCTGCTTCAACGGTCCGAGCTGAGCAATTAACGAATCACTTCCCACGTGAAGGCTAAAAGCTAATGGAACTAATCACTGTTTAAATACGCTAATAGTTGTTAACTAATGGCTAATTGTGCTTAACCTGGGTACGAACTGATTGGTTCGGTTAAGCCACTCCCTCACGACTTCAATTAATGTGTGTTGATTTCGGTTAAGACAAGTTTGAAACTTCAATTAATGCACTAATCTGTCAACTGATGATTCCATGTGTTCCGATGTTTAAAATTTTAATAGTAAATGCTAGTTACTTTTGGCATGTCCAGGTCATCAAAGATTGAGTTGTTAGAAAATGCTAACCTCTCAATGCACATTTAGTCTGATCCAAACGCTGTCAACCCTATTTAACAACCCAGTTAGTTCTACTCGGATGTTTAATAATCTAGTGTCAAAGTTAGTGTCCGTATACCATGATTTCCGATATGAAACCTTGGAGAGTTAACCAAGTGCCTTACTCTTTGAATCCTTAATCCATCTCCCCGGAATTTGACTGCATCAAAATAACAGATTTCAGTTGCTTTCCAGCCGATTCCTCCTAACCCACACTATCAGTACTAATAACTAAAGAAGAAGCTACTAACCTAATGAATCTATTGATTAATTTATGCATCTATGACAACTAGACTCCCTTATCATATGCTAAGGAGTAGGAGATTATCAATAACTTTAAAAAGGATATATGATTCTCATCAGTAATCCAAAACGAATGTGGTACATTGGTCTCACCATGTTTTTCCAAATATACCCTTCCCATATATGCAAACCATTTATGAACAAACAAAACCCTCATTTGTAACATGCGCAACTTCAGAAAAATCATAACGTTAACCATAGGCCTCCGATTTTGACGAAATCAATTGCGTTAGTTGCAGGTAGTAACTACTACCTGTTAGACTGCATACCATGCATTCTTGGATTTTTGTACTTATTACTTTTAATTAAAGTTCCTTATGTTGCTTTACTTCGGCATTTCGGGATTCGATTTTGGGTAGAACCGAGCAACGAGGAATACTCCGAGCTTGAATACTATTGTGATCTGGAGCAAACCCAACGAGACAAGTCTACAAAAGCTCGCTAAGATTCCCTAATTCGTTTCATGTCATGCTTGTGATTAAGTGAAATACTTAATTGTCATGTTTATGATGCTGCTATGTTATGTGATGGCGACTCAATAGCATGGTAGGCTTAATTGAATGCAAGATCAGCGACTGATCTGTTAAATGGATGAATAAACTATGAAACCCTAATTGGGAGTTGTGAGAGCCGGGGTACCGTCACCTACTGATGGATCGACAGGGTGCAAACCTGATCGATGCCGGTGTCGTAGGGCTTTACCCGTCACCCACGCCGGAGTTGAATTGAGATTGGTGGGAAGTCACGGTCGGCCAACCCTGTACTTACACATTCTTAATTCATCTCTCGCGTCAGGACGAGTCTTGTGTGCCTCGTCTGACCACAGAACAGGTTGATCCTTGCCTGGAGCAACCATAACTAAATCATCTTGTTTGGCAAAATGTGGTTGACATGGATGAATCTTGGCTGATTTCCATAACTTGAAACCCTGAGATTTATTGCCTTAAATTTTAATATGGATGGTTAGTATCCAACTTAATGATATTTCTTTATCATTCATGTTTATGCCATGCCAATTGATTGTTGTCATCATGATTGTTAGTGTTTCTCTTATTCACATGCTATGCTGAAATTGAATTGGGATGAGCCTACAAATGTAGCTTGCAAGTACCGTGTATACGACGCAGGTACCGTGCCACCAGGCCAACTGGTTTCTCGGTCCTTGGCGATTCTTTGTTCCCCTATTCATATATAATTTCGGTGTCCGTGACACATGCAATGATGAATTTCATAGATTTGTCTGGTCTTCAATTTAATAAATCAAAATTTGGAATGGAGACGCTGAAGCACGTGATATTTTTTTGAAAGGCGTTTAAATATCCAAGTTTAGGAGGAAACTCATATCCCAACTTTAAAGGAATATTTTCCCGGAAGTACTTTGGTTTGGGAAAAGTGTGCCCTGGGTTAAATAGGCCAGACAGGAATGGAAGTGCCGAGCATTTGGGGTTCTTAGGAAACAAAATATCATGGGGGTCGGCACGCAAGTGTCTGAGCTCTCTGTACCATGCATATTCGGAGGGAAGATAACTGTAAACACTAGAGGAACATACTAGGGTATATACTCTAGGAGAGAGAAAAGGGTGGCGGGGTGCCTATGGGGATATATACACATATATACCCATGCATGTACACCTAGGGCGATATACACATCTACAAAGAGGCGTCCAGATGATAGCTGGCATATACACATACCTATATAGGTATATGCATATTGGAATTTGCAAGTTCGTGCGCATGGACACGCAAGGGGGTCTGGTAAGGAAAAGATAGACGGGATCTCCTCATGTCGCGAAGCACATGATTGAGATTGGTAAAGAGATAAATACGCGTCGGGTAGAATAGGAGAATCACCTGGTGGCTATACTAGACGGTGATAAAGTTGCACGGAGGACGACAAGGTTTTTGCTTAGGTTTATTTAAAAGGATATTTTTATTAATGCAAAAAGTTTTTGTTAGCCCTAATTTTCAGGTTTTGAAAAATCGGGGTGTGACAATTGCTCCCCTCCACCACCGTGGCTAGACCACCCTCTTCACAAAATCTGATTAGAAAGCAAGGCGGTGGTGGCGACGTCTTCTAAAGGAGGCTAGAGCCAACGAACAGGGCGGTGCAAAGGAGGCTACAAGCGCTCGCCTCACAGTCCGAGGTGGACTCCGACGCGCCTGCGCCCACCGGTCTGTGATGAGTTCTCTTCGCAAGGCTCTGTTGAGTGAAAGGATGAGAGGAGGAGGTGGCCGTGGCGTTCATGCTCGCATATCTCGCACATTGAGACAATCATCGTGCCCACAACGCACGGCCCCAATGCTCACTCACGACAGCACGCCCTGCACACCACAGTGATCAATCACTAAAATCGCGCATCGTGTGAAGACAGCTAATTCTAGATACCATTTCTGTAAGTAGCACATATATCTACCTCTAAAGTCAATTCACACGAGATAGAAAAAATGGCAGCACCATCAAATAGTTTAGATCAGACTGTGATTTCTCTTTATTTATAATGTGGTGATATGTGCAAGCCAAAAGCACGGCTCATTTATCGACCTCCCTTACCTTATTAGCTCGGATGCATCGTTTTGGATGGAGATGACGAGGAGGTGTTGGTGGTACCGTGGTGGAGACGAATAGGAAAAACCACAGCGACGGGGAGATAGGGGTGGGCGAGAATGATGTTGACATCATTTGGCTCCCATGGTGTTGACGCAGGCACGCGGTGTCGGCCACCATGCGGAACGACCTCGACATCGTAACGGCACATGACCGGCCATGTGGGGTGGTCGTCTCTAAGGTGCTCATGCGACAGTGTGGACCTCCTTTTGTGCATGTTTCATTGTGCTTCTGCTCCTCCGAGAGGCTGCTAATGAGGTTTTCATGGATGCCGACACTGTCGCAGCCTCCGAAAGTTGTAGACTTCCTTCTTTTGATGGCTTTGTTGTGCTTCTGTTCCTTCAGAAGTGAAAGGACCTTAATAACTAAGATGTCACCTAGAGGGGGATGAATAGGCTTTTTCAAAGTCATTTATGAATTTTAGCTTAATCCTAATGCAGAATTATGCTAATCAAATTTTCACAAGCTCTAATCCTAATATGCTAGGTTTTCATAAGAGCATAAACTCCCTATGTGAATATATCAAGGTTTGCAATGTAAGGGAGTAAGCTAGCAATTCAACTTCTACAACAATTTAACAGGTACTCTAGTACAAGTATGAATTGCAATAGTAAAGGGGACAAGAGACAAACGATGTTTGATCCGGAGTTCGGATATCCACCGATATCTTACGTCTCCGTTTGAGGACTCGATCACGCTTGATCAAAGGTGGGCTCTCTTTCAGGCCGCTTCCTCTCGAGGACTCTCCGAAGTCTCCTCGATCACTACGATTAGCTCTTTCCTTCACTTTGGAGATGGCGAGCTCCACAACCACTTCATAATCTCCTGGGTCTCCTCACAAGCTTCTTGAGGAGATCACCGAGCCGCCACCACCAAGCCATCTAGGAGTCGATGGCCTCTAAGAGTAATAGATTCTCAGACTCTTACTCGAACACAATCAATGCCGAGTGTTTAAACAATGCAACTTATGCACATACCTTGTGCAACTTATGCACAAAGGCTTCCCTCACACCTCGCAAATGGTAACTCATGCACAAGAGACTCTAAAGAGGGAGGAAGACCACACAAGATGATCACAAATGATTTTAGAGGCAGCCACTCATCTACCAAGCTAACCCAAGGTGGAGACTATATATAGCCAACCTTAAAAAGTAGCCGTTGGAAAGGAATCTAGGCAAATCCAGACTGTCCGGATTTGACCCGGCCCCTCTGGGTTCACACCAACAGTCAGAAAAATGATCGTTAGAACTTTCAAACCCTTGACCTGGACCCTCCAGGTTGAGGTCCGGGTTGTCCAGTATAAATCCGGACCCTCACCCGGACCCTACAGGTGAGCCCTCCGGAAACCTTATGTACAACTCAGACCCTAACCCAGACCCTGGCCTAGAGGGCTTGGATTTTCCAGGATAGGAACTCCTAGGGAGCACTTGATGAACCCCGATCACTTCAAAACAAATCCGGAACACCTTGGTTCAACCCGAAACGCCTTGGGAGCTAGCCTTAGGTCATATACTCCAGAAATGGACCTCTCGGAGTCCACGAATCTAGCTGATCAACCAAACCACTTAGGTTGGTAGGATCACACAGGCCTGGACGCCAAGTCTAGGGACAACATGCACAACAGCGAACTACACCCGAAGCCTTCGAGCACTCGCAACTCAGAACATCCGGATAGACTAGAACATCGAATTCTAGCACCTCCACCACAAAGGAATCATGACAATATGCAACATATGCAAAGACTTGAGCACTGGACACATGACGTGAATAAGCTAATTATATGATAGCTCCTCTTTATAGTGCGACTATCTAATCTATAATACAGTCTCTCTCTAAACTCCTTGAGACCGGTCCTATTTTATGCATACCTTTGCCTTGCGTATTCCACTTGAGCTCGATGATGTCCATCTTCCTTGATATAAACGGAATCACTTTGATCATCGTCACCTCATGAAATCTTTTTCATTTAGCTCCCCCATAACCCTTGTGGGGAAGTTTTATCTTGAAATCATCTTCACTTGATGGACCCACAAGTCTCAAGTATATGTCTTCACATGATGCCAAACTTGAGCTTGCCATGATGACCATCGACTTATGATGACATCCTCTCATGGGCACATATGATCAACCTCCTGATGCTTGTCCATGAGTGGTACCTAACCCTCAATATACACATAGCTCATGGGGTTAGTTCATATAATGCAATACATAATTTCTTACCTTCACCTGATCACATGAAGCCACCACTAGTGTTCTTCTCTTGAACTTCTAACTTCGTGTCTTGATCACCATGGCTCAACACATGAGCCCACTTTTGACCATCTTGGGTTCAACATGTGAACTTCTTCATCTTGGTCAACTTCACTCTTACATTATAAGTTCATCTTGATCCAATACGGTTTACCTCTTAAACCCATATCTTGATCCTTAAGATTTACTTCTTGATTACTTGATGCTTCACATGATTTGATGGACTTCAACACATGAATCCATCTCCCAATCATCACATGCATCATTGATTTTGGGCTTCATGGGCTTGTAGGTTCATCCTATTGGTGTAACCCTAAAAAGTGGTACACAACCCATAAATGTTTCAACACTCAAGGAAAGTGGTTAGTCCACAAAACCCGTTTGTCATTAATCATCAAAACCACACATAGGTTAGATTGACTACCAGTCCACCCTGAACCACACAAAGGGCTAGCTGGACTTTTAAGAAGGCTGCGGGAACGCCCAACGTGACCATCCTGCCGTGGCTGATCACCTCCACAATAGGTGATGTTGATCACTCTCCTTGTGTTTGATGAAATACTTTTGTGATGCTGTCGGCGAACAAACGTCAGCGTCGGTGGTCCGGAAGGACCCCCTTTGGGATTCGGCGGGGAAGCGGAGGAACAGGAGCTACGTCGGATCTCGAGTGGCAGGATGCTAGAGATGAGACCGTGATTTACCCAGGTTTGGGCCACCCTCTTGGTGTAAAACCCTACGTCCTGCTTTTTGTGTATATATGAATATTTGGATGATTACAATGTGCCAGAAAACTCAGGTGTTCTTGCTCTCCTCTTTTTTTATCTCTAGGTCCCTCTTTTCGTCCCTCCCTCTCATGGCCTTGGTTCTCCCCTTATATACCCGGGGGTCACCACAAAGGCCGAAAGGCAAATACACTGCAGCCGCACCGTTGCTGACGGATAGGGCGTGGGCGTCCCACGCCGGCGGTTGAGGGTTGCTGTAGCGGAATAGTTCCTGTCACGCTTTGGTTGGGATCTGGATCATCATGACGGGGTTGGGTCAGAAGGTGAAGACTTCCCGGAACGCCCTCTGTCACGGACCATGCTGCAGCTACCCTGGCCCCACTGACCAGGGACAGAAGGTATGCGCCTGGGTGCGCGGCGGTGAGCCGCAAAGTCCAAAAGGTGTCAGACCGTTCCATCCCCTGCCAAGATCGACAGCTTGACGGGACTTATCACATGGGAGGACGGAAATTGACTAGGACACCGCCGTCTTGTCCACAACGGACTCGGAGTAGGAATGCCTGCACAGACAGGCATTAAATGCGCCTGTCGGACCACGTGTACTGGGTAGGGACTCACGAAGGGTGCTCGGGGTTCCCGTGTTCAGGGACTCCCGAGCACTGGCTTAAGCCAGCCCACTGCCTGGGAGAGGTACCCGCCGTCCCGAGTGGGAGCCAAGTCACCTTGGCTGCTCGGGGAGCATCCTTAAGGGACGACTCGGGGCTTCCCTTGACGGCCGAGTGGACACAATGCTCATGGTGAGCCCCCGGGCACCTCCTCTTGACACCCACGTCCGAGTGGATCCAGCGCTCAGGGTGAACCCCCGAGCACCTCCTCTCGATTCCCACGTCCTTGGTGACGGGGCGTCAAGTTGGGCCTTTTCCAGCGGTTTAGGGGGCCCCGTTCCCCATATTGCTGACAGATGCTTTAGTGGTTCTACGTACTAATGCTTTTCAGTGGTTGTTTTGTGCAACTACCACTGCTGATAAGATCTATTGGAGATACAAGGTAACAATGCAAAAAAATATGTGTCTCTCTTTAATCTGCAACATTTTGGGCTTGTTTCTTTTAGCAGGGAAATTGGACTTATTTTGGTGGATCAGTTTCTAACTTCAGAAAAATTGTATGCTTTAACTCCCTTGTAGGAAAATAGTTGTTGAGTATAATTGTTGATGCGAATGAATATGTATAGAGTAAATTTGATTATGTTGATTGTTGAGGCTAAGATTATAAGAGAGACAAAGCTATCTAGGTGGTGATATGTATACGGGTTGTGCTTTGTCCTCTGTGCCTTTGGGGAATTGAGGCCATCGTTGTAGGTTGGCTTTATGGTGTGATCTCATTTAGTTGTATGTGTTCTGTACTAAGTGCTTTGTTTTTCCCCCTTGTAGAATAATAGTATTTCTTCACTACACTCAAGAATGTCAATGTAAAATGGGAACTTCTAAGCATTCTCATGTTAGAACGTGGTCCTTGAAAACTGCCACTCATCTGACCATTTCATATATGCACATCTTAGTACAATTTTTCTTAGTTATTATCACTCATCTTCGAAAATTTAAAAACTGTGTGTGATGGTACATTTATGGTTTTCTGGAGCTTAAACGCTGCAATGTTTTCGAAATGCAGGAATCGTGGGCGAGGATCTCAATTGTTCATGCAGAGTAGATGCTCCCTTGTTACAAAGAAATAGGAGGACTCTTGGTCAGCGTTTCCAATCAATGAAAAGTTTCCTTGTTCCTTATTCTTGTTTGAAAATAAGATATAGAAGTATTTCATCATTTACCTGTATTACATGGCCGATTGACAAGTAGTGTCAGTTGACTGCAATGAGTGGTAGGAATTTAAGGGATTAAGGAGTTGCTATTAACTAGACTATCTCACCTAAATTTTGGAGATTTGCCTCCCTATCTGTGTCATCAGTCCATCGTTTGAATTAGCAACTCTGAAAAGGAACTACTTAGCAGATCAAGCTTACAAACATAAGTGCTCTAATCTCCAATGCATTTCAACTACCCCTGCCCTCTTCAATTGATTTAGCACATTTGAGTTGTCTTTCAAGGGATGATAAAAGCAGTTCTGATGAGTATTGTTTATTTTCTTTAGCTGAAATGGATAACTCTAGGCTCTAGGATGAGCTAAATGCTTTATCATGCTCTATATTAGTCAGGTTGCATGTGAGATGTTGTGGCATGCCATTGAAAGTCACTGGAGTTGAAGAAGATGTGGCACATGAGGTGGCGTTAGACGGTTAGAGAGCAAGGCAGGGAGGAAGGGAGTCATAGAGGAGGGAGGGGGAAGCAGGAGGAGACATTATAGTTTATTACAACACGGTCAACAACCACAGGCGTGTCACATTCGACACATGCGTTCACGAAATAGAACAACCCTTTGCTCAACACCAGGAGATGAGCATTAGTTCCAAAGAAAAATGATCGATCACACGTAGCAGAGGTCGAGCAAGGTGGGGCAGAGGCTGCGCCAGAGGTGGAACTTGTCATAGTGTGGAGTTGGAAGCAAAGCCGATCGAACCACTGATACCATTTCCGAATGTAGAAACTCTGTTATTTTTCATTAGAGAGAATGATTCCTACTAGCAAGTTCCTTGCGTGCTCAAGCTAATTGAGTGGATGGAAAACCATGAGTAGCAGGTTAGTTGTTATGAAAGTATGAAGTAGTATGTGACGTTGCTCGGAACAATAGTTTTCTATAAATAAATGGTTTCCCATCTATATCACCATGTCATATCTGTATGTATATTTACAAATCCATACGATGATGCTGAATTATGCTAGATGTACTGTATTGCTATTCTAAACAAGATTATATAAAAGAGCATTTAAATATTTGCTTTTTTTGTTTCCTTGTAGCATGTATTTACGTGTTTATACAGGTCGAGCAACCATTGTTTTCACCTTCTCACATTTTCTGTCTTTCTTTGTAGTATTATGTATTCATGTTGCTTCATTATTTCACTGTTACATACTTAGCACGTTCTAGTTGACCGAAAAGGCAACAACATGATTTTGATTTTGTTCTGGTGCTTTACCTCAACATCTCGGGGTATTGATGAAATGACCTTTTGGGTTGAGCTATATAACACGATTTCCTTAATTTGATTGTTCATTGAACTATATGAACTATATCTTTTTAGAATGTTGGATTGTTGTATAAAACCTATGGTAGCACCAACTATTTTGCACCCGGAGTTAAAAAGTAGATGGAAAGTACTTCCAGAAGAATTGGTTTCTTCTCTTTGAGTTGCTAATCCTTGTGGTGAATGCCTGCAGGTCATAAAGAAATGAGGTTATGATGGATCTTTGTCGGGTATATGGTCCTGTGGAGTAATTCACTGCCTAATGTTTGTAAGATACCTTCCGTTTGATGACCAAAATCTTGTTGTCCTTCACAAGAAGATAGTCATTCAGAAAAAAAAAGTGAAGAGATCTTTAATATTATGTTTTATCAGTTCTCTGTGGCCATCTTAATGATACTACTTTTACCTTGTTGGTTGTTGATTTTGACTGAATTTTTATAAAGACAAGCGATCTAGAAGGATATACTTACTGATGACTAGATTTAGAGGCATCATAGGATCGCAAGGCAACATGATAATCAATACAAAGATAGCATGGGCAAAGGTCAGTGCATGAATGAATATTTTATTTCCTGCTATTAAGATTGTTGACCTATTTGCCCTAACTAGGCTGCTATATATTGTTGTTCGGGACCGTCGTTATTGTAGAAAATTTTAACTTAGATTTCTATTTGTACTTCTACTTTGCAATGTAAAACTTGTTAAGTGCCAACCGTAGAAGAGGTAGACCTTGCTATCCATTATGGTAGCACACTTACCCTTGCCTTCAAAGGTTCACTACCCCCTGGCCCGTAGATTAGAAAAAAACTATCTTGCATTCACATAGTTGGAAAAAATTGAATGGAGACAGTTGCTTCCTATATAACTATATTGCTTCCACTTGTTAGCAAAATTGAGGTTACAAGATGCACAACTAGATAATGACTTGCACGATGACAGCTCGTTTTGCATAAATAAACTAATAGCAGAGTTTGCAAAATTTGTTATAGATAATGAAATCTTAGCATAGTTATGTTTTGTCTCATAACCTCAATCTTGTTTGAGTTATATGTATATAATATATAATTACAGTGCATCCACTTCCATTTTTCTTGCTACTACATTAAGTTGTTGCATAATTCCATTATGAGTTTTTGTGTGGGGCTCTTTTAGTTTTTGCTGCAAGAGATGGATTGTTTGTTGGGTTTCCTTGTTTTGCTTATTTATGTAGTGGAAAGTTTGTTTTTTCATCTTTGATATATGCAGTTTGTTGATCCAGCACATCGATTTGGTTAGAACTTTCAGATTTTCATGTCTTCTTAAATACATAAGAGCTTAACATTTTCCAATTATCTACTAGATATTAAGAGTGGTGCGCGGCAACGTGCGCCTCTAGTCACAATGTTAAAGGTATGCTTACTTTCATTGTCATGATACTTAGCCAAATTTGATTTTGTTAGCCATCTGGTTTGCTGTCACACGCTTCTGACATATTACACGGTCTTAGCATAGTAACCACGTGTCATACATAGATGTTCTTGCCATATAATACCACACTTCTGGCGGATGATTTATTAAAAAATTATGACATGGCATAGTTTAGGCTAACGAAAATCATTATACGCAGACAAGTGCGGGAGCGGTGCATCACATGGGGTCTAGACGTTGCATTCCGACATGCTCTTTCTTCACCTTTTCAATTAAACCACTTAGGGTCCACTGGCTTCTTTATCTCTCCCTTTAACTCTTTTCCCATTCTTTCCCATATCTATCTCCTTCGTGCACTCCGTCCCACCATTTTCATCATGCTCTACTCCATGCAGCAAGCAGCCACGGCTCCTCCCTCCAAGTGGCGAGCCGCCACTGCCCTTCTCCCCTTCAGCCGACGAGCTGCCACCGCAGCTACTTCCTCCAAGCCGCCACTGTCGCCGGTGAGGAAATGCTAGATCTGGGGTTTTTTTTTACCATTTGCTCCAATTTTTCTCCAATTTCTCGAGCTATTTTTGGTAGGAAGTTGTGATAGATGAAATTAAAAGTTGTTGCATGTGGGGTTGAAAGCCCAAACCTGAGGTCATTTTGTGTGCTTTGATTTGATTTTTTTTGTTGAAATCTCCGGTCCAGCTGGTGGAAAGTTGTCTGAATTTGACTAAAAGTTCAGAAATATTTAGTTGAAAGTTATGTGAATTTTAGTTGGAAGCTCGGGCTTTTTAGTTAGAAATTCCTTTGATTTAGTTGAAAGTTCAAAAAGAAGAAGTGGAAAGCTCTAATTCCGACGGCGTCGCGGCCGGAGACAGAGGTGGAAAGGGCACAGGACCATGCACATGAGATTCCAAGGATTCCGACAGATGATGCGCACGAAATTAACCGTGCTAGCGGTTGACCACGAATTATTGGTGCCCTTAGACTAAAAAGGTTGACAAATGGTGTCCATTGATTTGTCAATAATACCATATTAACATTTTTACCCGAGATCCTCACCATTATACACACATGGAATCCGGTATTTTCTTTGTACAAATGCCTCAACAAAATCAAGTGTTAACGGTTTTACTTGCACGACACACTGACACTCATGATTTTCTTTGTAGCTACACACTTTATACATGAAACTGAAGTGTTTGCATGGACCATGATCTTTTTGTTGAAACACTAATTTTGATGATGTAAACGAATTGTACGCTTGCATGCGCGACATATCTTTTATACAGAACTAGAATGCGCGATAAGCTTATACAAAACTAGAATGTTGCTTGATCGACATCCATATGTCTTTTCCTTTGCAAGCATCACGTAAATTCCGAACAATTTCTTTTTTGATAAAAGAGAGTAGATCTCCGATTTCATTACAAGTGTTTGAGGAAAGTAAAATTATCAAATGGCATCCAACAATTTGCAATAGTTTGGCATCTAAAATAAATGCCACACAAAATATGAGCTAACGGGATAAAGCCAAATAGTACTAATTATAAAGATATGATAAAAAGCAAATGAAGATTATCAGCTCCAGTGTTCTTTCATGGTCACATTAGGCGACTGGAGCTTAATTTTGTGCCCTATCGAACACCTCTTCCACCACTAATCTTAGGTTGTGTTTAATTCAGGGTTAAATTAACTAGGTTAGCTAACTTTAATTTGGATATGTTAGTTTAACTCTAATTTTATGTTTGGCTACTAACTCAATTAATCTACATTACTGTTTGGCTAAACTAAAGGGTTAGCAGTAGAAAAAATGAATTTAGCAGAGTTAGTTGCATTGTGTTTAGTTATTCCATCTTTTTAGTGAGTTACTTTAATTCTGGGTTAAAAGGGTTAATTAGCTTTGATTCCGTTAACTCAACCTCCTAACCCAAGAGTGTTTGGTGGATTAAGACCTTAACCACCCCTTAATCTTGAACCAAACATGGCCTTAGTATTATTACACTTTGGTATAGTAGCTTTTTCAGTATTCTTTCTGTAAAAGAGCCCAATAATCAACCTAATGGTAAATGTAATGAATCTTATTTCTTGTTTTCTTTAGTGCTCAAATAATTGCACAAATACATGTGGTTATGAATTTCCTTGTTTATCCATGAAATAAATTAGTGAGCATACTTGATGTATGTGTTTCACCAGTTGGTATGTACTTTAAGTTAAAAGTACATGTACCTTAAGTTAAAAACACACTAAATAATAGATCATATATACTTTGCAAGAGACACCGAAATATTAGATGATAAATGAATTCTTAGACACTACAAAGAACACTTAGCATTCCCCTCTCATCCTCTTTTCAACAAATCGTCCTTTGTAAGAATGTCGAATTCTTTTGGACTCTTGTACTTTAGAGAGGGGATTTCCTTCGAAGGAAAAAAAGAGAAACAGAGTAGTGTCGCATTTGCACCAGGCCAAAACACATTGCCGTTAGCAAAGCTAATACAAACTTCGTTTTAGTTCATAGTTTACATATCGTGAGCGTTAGAAAAAGTAGGCAAGAAAAGTAGATAAGCACAGAAGATATAGAGGCTCCCAAGTTGTAATCGGAAGAACAGTGCAGGTTTCCGCGGCAAACAAAAAAGAGAAAAAAAGAGGTGGAAAACCCTTCATTTATTCTTATCTGAAATACACAAGCAACGGAGTTGGGTCGTTCGTGCCTGGTGCCGCTTTTCCTCTCCCGAGAACCCCTCGCCGTCGTCTTTGCCTCCGGCCTCCATCCCCCCTCGTCCAGCAGCTCCGGCCGCCGGATGGGAGAGGGATGGAGGCCCGGTTCCCGTCCTGTGTTTAGTAGGGGTTTTTTTCTCTCTGAATAAGCCGGATCTTGGCCTGGTTCTTCTCCTTCTTGCTGCCATTGCTGCAGCCTCGGTGGCTGGAGCGGAGGTCGCCGGGGACGATTGGCTAGGAAGATCTAGATCCTTGCTTGTAAGTTCCCCGGATCTGGAGCTTGTTTCCTTGTTCTATTTTCTCTCTTCTAGCTGCCAAGGTGATGGAAGGGGAGAGGTGGTGAGGACAGGAGCAAGTCTCCGTCGAGCTGTGGATTTAGCTCAGTTCTGGTGCTCATCTCCAGTGGTACGCGCGTTGGAGCTTCGACGCTCGCCGGAGCTTTCCTCCCCTTGGAGAGGATCTAGCCTTGGTGATCGTTGGCCGGCCTCCGACCGCCTGGTACTGCTTTTTCTAGTCGAATGGCGACTATGTGGAGTCGATGCTGGCTCCCTCTTTTCCTCCTGGCCGGTGTGCCAAATGGGAGGTAGTTTGGCCTCAGCTAGGCGTCTGCATCTTCTACCGCTGGCGAACTGCCGGTGGTGGTGTTGCGGCGATCTTACTGGCCCAAGTGGTTTCGTCCCCGGTGCCGGTAGGTTCGGTCCTGGGTCCTGTAGACAGGACCGGATTGCAATCTAACTCTGTGTTCCGGGGTCCTTCATGCAAGAAGCAAGGACTGATCTGTAATTTTACTCTCCTTATGGGTCCTTGTGTAAAAAAGGAATGTACTGTTCTTTTTAATATCTAATGTAGCCTGGATCCTTTGGAAAAAAAAAGAAGTGGTGCAGGTTTGCACGGAAAGGAAAACAGAGAAGCGTGGCACGCACCGTTCCGTCCGTGGCGGCTCGCAGCGATGTTCTCTTCAAGGCAAGAAATTTCCCCTGCCACGAGGCACAGTTGGAAAGCAGCGGCCGCGGCCACCTCGCGCCAACCAAACCGCCTCCTCAGCCACGCGCGCGCTACGTGGAGCACATGAGGCGCGCCATGCACGCTGACACGTGCGTCGCGCTCCCCCTCCACCCGTCCCCTCTTTTATCAGACCCGCGCTACCGTCCCGTCTCACACCCACAGCTCGCACCGAGAGAGCACGCTGCAGGCCTGCAAGAACAAGCTAGAGCTAAGAGATGGGACGCGGGGTGGCAGTGATGGTGCCGCTGCTCGTGCTGCTTCTCCTTCTCTCGCGGTGCTCGGCGATGGGGGCGCCGCGTTACCGCGAGAGGTGGGAGGAGAGGGAGGGGGAGTGGCGGCCCGAGGAGGAGGGCAAGGGAGGCGGCGGCGGGCCGGGTAGGGGGCTGTTCGTGCTGGACAAGGTGGAGAAGGTGGTGGAGTCGGAGGGTGGGCGGGTGCACGTCGTGCGCGGGCAGCCGTGGCCGCCGGCGTCCATCGTGCCGGAACCGTGGCGGCACGGCGGGTGGTCCGCCGGGTGTGGCGCGTGCCGGGCGGGGCTCATGCACATCGGGTTCATCACCATGGAGCCCAAGACGCTGTTCGTGCCGCAGTACATCGACTCCAACCTCATCCTCTTCGTGCAGCGTGGTACGTACTTACGTACTTCCATGCTAGTTCATTCTCATTTCTATTCAGTCCTATATACACGTGATGCAATCGATCCTATATAAACTGAGCTCGTGAATGTCAGTACATGCACTTAATTTGGGATATACATGATTCTGATTTGAGCAGGGGAGGTGAAGGTTGGATGGATCCACAAGGACCAGCTCGTGGAGAAGAAGCTCAAGACGGGTGACGTCCTACACATCGACGCCGGCTCGACCTTCTACATGGTCAACACCGGCAAAGGCCAGAGGCTAAAGATCATATGCAGCATCGACGCTTCAGATAGCATCGGGTTCGGCCCTTATCAGGTCATATCCCCTGTTTATTCTGCATTTCCAATCGTTTAAAAACTTGGCGCATATCGATGTTATGTGCAAAATCTGTTTTCGCTTCTACTTGATACTTACACCTCTCCTATACTGATGAATTGATGATACAATGCAGTCCTACTTTCTTGGTGGCGCAGAGCACCCGACGTCAGTGCTCGCCGGCTTCAACCCAAAGACGCTCGCTACCGCCTTCAATGTGAGCTAACTCGTCTGAACAATTTACATTAAGGAATTGAACACACATGGCAGTGGCACTCCAGTTGATTCTGATGTCTTGTGTTTAGACTACTTACGACGAATTGGCAAGAATCTTACTGGTAGAAACCCGGGGTCCTATCGTGTACTACACCACGGAATCCGGGAGCGGTGGCAAAGAGCATGGGCAGGGAGACAAACGTGATCAGGGATACAAGGGAGCGCCATACAGGGAGAGCGGGGCATGGCGACCAGGAGGGAGAGGCGAGGAAGAGGACTGCGGTGATGAACAGTCGACATGGTCATGGAGGAATCTGATGGGGAGGTTCATCGGAGGGGCGCCCTCCAATGCCGCGCAGATGAACAGGGACAAGACGGTGCGCGCGCCGGAGCCTTACAACCTCTACGACCACGAGCCCGGGTTCCGGAACACATATGGCTGGAGCGTCTCCGTCGACAAGCACGCCTACGCGCCCCTCGATCATTCCGACATCGGCGTCTATCTCGTCAACCTCACAGCCGTACGACCCATGGACACCTCTTTGCATGCATTCTTGCTCTTCGCAGCAGTTAATTTACAGTTACACCAGTAAAGATTCTGTTGCGGTGAGGCTGATGCTGCGTGGCGCATCGCGTGCAGGGTTCGATGATGGCGCCGCACGTGAACCCGAGGGCGACGGAGTACGGCGTGGTGCTGGGCGGGGAAGGCATCATCCAGGTGGTGTTCCCGAACGGGTCGCTGGCGATGAGCGCGCCGGTGCGCGCCGGCGACGTGTTCTGGATCCCGCGCTACTTCCCGTTCTGCCAGGTGGCCTCCCGGGGCGGGCCGTTCGAGTTCTTCGGGTTCACGACGTCGGCGCGGCGGAACAGGCCGCAGTTCCTGGTCGGCGCCTCCTCGGTCCTCCGCACGATGCTGGGGCCGGAGCTCGCGGCCGGGTTCGGCGTCCCTGAGAAGGAGATCAGGGAGCTGGTGCAGGCGCAGAAGGAGGCTGTGATACTGCCGTCGTTGCCGGAGAAGAGGAAGTGGGAGAAGGAGAAGGGGAGGGACGAGATCGAACCGTTGGTTATTAAGCAGGTGGCGGAGGAGTAAGCGCGCGCGGCTAGCTGCTTGATGCTTTATTGAGCAGATGGTCTATCTACCTGTGTTTAAGTGTGCGGTTGCATCATTTTCTGGCTGAAACTTTTGTATCCAAGTAACCATGTGTGGGCTCGCGCTGTGTGCGCTAGTCTGTGTTGTGTTCTTCATGTTTGTTCATGGAGTTTTGGCGGCGTCAATAAATAAAGATGCTTGTGAAATCGGGCTGTATGTGCAGCCAGCAATTTCGGCTGTTGCTGTTCTTTGCAGAGTGGAGCAATCCAGTTTCTGATACAATGCTCGCGGTGCACTACTAGTAACTGATTAACATGTCGAGCAGAGGGCATCACAAAAGGCATGAAGAATCATAATCCACCGAAGTTTTCTATCCATCTACTTACAAGTTGCAAACAATCTACATCCCCGCCGCCGAATCACTGAATGCTATTGATGCTCCTGACTGATCGATCGGAAGTAATCTCTTCCCTAGCGTCTCCCCATCAAAAGAACACCAGAATCGTTCACATGCGGATGCCACCTTCGCTTGTACTACGTAGAACCACGAGGCATTTGCACGTCGAAGTCACACTAGTACGGCACTCTCTTCGGCAACGGAAACCATATGCACACGCCTCGCCTCCAAGTGTTCCGATACAGGAAAAGCCTCGAAAAAGGCGAGATTTCTGGAGCGCAATCACTCACTGCGGAACGCCCGTCTGCGCCGGTGATTCCCACGCCTCCTCCTGATCCTGCACGAGCACCTCCTTGACATGATGCTTCAAGGAAACCACGACGCCGCGCTTCACCGCGGCGCCGTACACGGCCATCGCGTCGGGCCACCTCCCCTGTCTGCTGAGCTCGCCGAGCAGCGCGTCGAACGCGTTCCGTCCGGGCACGAAGTCCCTCGCGATCACCGCGGCCAGCACCTGCAGAGCGTCGCGCGTCCTGCTACGGTCGCACAGCGCGCGCACCACGTCCGTGTACGCGCGCTTCCGCAGCGCGTACCCCTTGCGCACCATGTCGTCCAGTATGGCGACGGCCGCGTCCACCTCGCCGCCGCGCGCAAGGGCCTGCGCCATCAGGCAGTACGTGTACGACACCGGCTCGTGCCCGATCGCCACCACTTTGCCGAACATCTCCTTGGCCTCCCTGAGGACCGAGATGTCCGCCGCGCACTGCCGGCATAGGCCCCGGGCGAGCGTGTCCAGCGCTCGGCCCTCCGCCTCGAACCCGGCGTGCTCCATGCGCTTGAACGTCTGCAACGCCGCGGAGATCTCGCCAGCCCGCAGCAGCGCCGGCAGCACGATGCTGAAGCTAATCTTGTCCGGCGGGCAAGTGCCGTTGTCGCACATCTCCATGAGTAGGTTGTACGCTTTCAGCAGATTCCCCTCCTTGCAGTGGCCGTTAAGCAGCGCGTTGTAGGTGAATATCGTCGGCGAAAGGCCCATCCGGATGGCATCATCGAAGATGACCATGGCGTCCTCCGTCCGGCCCACCTTGCAGAACCCGTTGAGCACAATGGTGAAGGTGTAGATGTCCGCCGTCTGCTTGGGCGAGTCCTTGAGCTTGTTGAGGAGGTCCCTCGCCTCCTCGAGGCGGCCGACATAGCAGAGCCCGCCGATAAGGCTGTTGTACGTCCGGATGGTGGGCTCGCACCCGACGGCACGCATGGCGTCGAACACCTCCATGGCCCTGGTGACGCGCCCGCGCTTGCAGAGGCAGCCCACGACGGCGGAGAAGGCGGCCACGGTGGGGAGGTACCCGCGCGACACCATCTCGTCGAGCGTCTCCTTGGCCTCGTCTGGTGCGCCCTTCCTGCAGAAGCACTGCACGGCGATGGCGAAGGAGTGGGCGTCGGGGGAGACGGCGCCGTTGGGCTCGAGCGCCCTGAACAGCGCCACCGCGGAGTCGTAGTCCCCACCCCTTGCGAGCGCGGAGAGGATGTCGTTGTAGTCTGAGACGGTGAGCGCCCCGTCGTCGCGCTGCAGGAGGTCGAGCACCTTCACGCGCTCCTCCATGGGGAGGCTCATGATCCGCCTCGCGCAGTCACGCGCCCGGAGCCGAGAGCTCCTCCTCCCGCCACCGCTGCCGCCGCCACCCGATTCCTCAGAGCCCGAATCGAGAACTTGCGCCGACGCGGGATGTTGTTCTCTGTTGAGGCTGCCGTTGCCGTTGGACTCGAGCGCGTGGAGGAGGTCGGCGTCATGGTCGTCTTGCAGTGGTGCTCTACACAGGCAGGCGAAGGGAGGCGCGGTTCGAGGGGGCAAGGAGAGGACGCCATGGCAGCTGGAGGACGGCGGGGAGAGCGGGAGGGAGGAGTGGTAGAGAGACGCCATGGGCGTAGGGAGCGGGGAGCGGGGAGCGGGGGCCGCGGGGGTAAAAGATGGATGGGGTTTGCAGGCGAGAGGATGAGAGGCTCTAATGCATTTTGCTCTCGTGCAACGCAAGCGCGATCCAGTCTAGACTTTCAGAGAGGCCCGTCTCAGAGTCCACACTGTCCTGTCTCCGGCGTAGCTGCTGTGCATGATTTTTGCACGCGGTGCTAGGTCCAGCTCGTGCTTCCTCTCTTTTCTCCTGGGGCTTAAGGCCCAACTCATATACTGGCTACCAATCTGGCGACGGCGCAACAGAGCTATTACGACAATGTTGGGCCGTATGTTAGAAACCAAAGGAATGATTTAGGTGAAACTGGATTCCCCTCAAAAAGAAAACGAAGAAAGTGAAACTGTGGATTGCACCTCCTACGTGCGTCGTGGGCCATCTTAAAAGTAGAACACCACCACAAACCCAGCCCGCGTACAAACCATCATCCACCAGTCGAATTAATTTTCCTACAAACCGGACCGGACTGAATTAGAGATTTTCATAGAAGATCTAGAGGATTTCAATCCTTCAAAAAATTTCCTACGAAATTCCTTTAGATCATATGATTGAGCTCTTACATCTTATAGAATGCATTCATATGTCCTCAATTACATGGGAAAACCGATATGAGCTCAAACCCACTTGAATTCCAGTTCATTTGCTTGACAAAAATTCAATGAGTTGGAAGCGAATCATTAATCAAGTAAGAAGGCCCAGTGGGCTAAACCACTTGAATTCTTGAGAAGGCTCCGGTCATAGTATCTGGGCAAATCTCGCTCAACGGTGAGGACGCGAGGAGAACCCTAGCCACTTGCGAGGAAAAAAGAAGAGAGTAACCACTAATCTTTTTAGCAGTGTTTTTGTCGAATTTTCTCATCTCCGGTGGCTGATCCGACGATAGGAGGTGAGGGAGAACCCTGTAATTTAGCGTATAGATTAAGTTTCTACTATGTTACGTTTGTATATTCTTGGTGGCAGTATCCTAACGGTAGAGACAGCGTCATACGGAATGAAGGTCTTCCAGCTCTATCCCCTCTTGGTATGGCCATCGTGGCTGACGCTAGAGAGATAGTGGTATTTTGGTCTGACGGATTGATGACTCCCGATCTGATAGATTATCGTCTGGCGCCTCGGTTCTAACTTGGTAGTGGTGGCGGTGAGAGTAGTGTTTTGTCCTTTCGTGCTCTTAGTCTTCTTCCCTGGTCATCTAGTGATGAAGCAGTGGTTCGGCGTCTGACTTTGCGAGTGGCGTGTCCCCAGCCAGAGTGTGTTCAATGGTCATAGGTTCCCACCTCGTGAGGTGGGTGGCTCATGTTGCTCTTTAAAACCTTTAAACTTAGTCTAATCTGTACAGGTTTGGTCTTCTTTAGTTCTTCACCGGAGACATGGGGGAATGTTGAGATGCAAAAGACAGAACTGGAGACGATGACTTTGGAAAATCTTGATGTAACTTTAGTTTTATCAGGGGCTCTATTGCTCATGTTTATTTTGATCTTTTCTATATATTTACACTGTCTTTATTTAATAAATAAAGACAGTTCATTGCTTAAAAAAGAAAAGATCCCGTTATTTTTTTAGAAAAGGAGGCAACTACTAAGTGCGCGCGCACTCCCTGGTCCTGACCAGTGCGCGCCTCACATTCCGTAATTAGTAACTCACATGCCGCCACCTTATTTTCTAATTGGTTCTTCCCCGTTTATTTTCTTTCGTTTTATGGAATTTGCTCCCCGGCCATTGCTGCTAATCCAACCACCACCCCCACCGGCCACCTCATCGGAGCCTCCACGATAGGGCATCAATCTCAACATAGAAAAATCTCATCTCCACTTAAACAGCTTACTAGAAATATGCATATATGCTTAGAGAAGAACATGTTTAAATTTAATTTCTCTACTTCTAGACTACTCTTAACTCTAAAAGGTAACAGGTTTGTACTTCCGAATTATATTGCCTCACTTTAGAGTTACATTGTTTTACATAGATACCAGGGGCATCTCCTACCTCGCTTTTACACTTACATTGATAGATTATTCACTTGCTTCTCGCATAAAAACAACATATCAGTACCCTTTTCACATCCTTTTTGTCAATGAGAAAAGCCGGAGATTATAAATCCTTTGTCAGTGACTTCAATCCTGCTCCATGCATTATTCCTTGAGATTGATAATACATGTAATTATAATGGTGAATGCAGTATTAAACAAACGTATGAATAAGAAAGTTTACAACCTAGAAGAATATGATCTCCAATGTAAAATGTGAATCAGCTTTTACTTAACTGAACACGAAGCAAAATAAAGCGGCAACTAGTAAGTGTTTGAACAACATATTACATTTATACGATGAAGCTCATGATAGCATGGACATGTCAAACAAATATCAACTAGAAGTACACAAGACAAAACTGATACTATTCATGACCATTTGCGTCGCCATCCTCCTCATGCCACCGCAGGGAAAATTAAACCCTAGAAAATTTCTCCACACCACCGGCTCAAGAGACAAATAGAGAACACATTGCCATCAAAGCTAAATTAATGGTAACAGCAAACTACTTTTGGATTTCTTTTCCCTCATAGATTATTGTGAACAATACATGCTAATATGAACTCCTAGATTCCCCTGTTCCCATCTAGTTTCATGGAAAACGAATTGGCAGACATTTGCATGGCATTGGATCATTCCATCTAGAAAATGCATATAAAATTTCACCTATATTGCACCGAGCAAATTGCCTAACACTAAATTTACATCCAGTAATATGTGTTTGTAAACACACAAAAAATTCAACAAAACCTAACAAGATCTCATGGACAACCTAATAGTAGATCTCACCTTCTACCATAACTGAGTATTAAAATGCCTGGAAAAGAAACTAGAGAATTTATGTTATAATTTCTCTGCCAATTCAACCTTGTAGAAGCTACATCTGATATAATTCATTGTTACATCCAATATAATTCATAGCTACATCTAATGTTATTCATGATTACATTTAATATAATTTATATTAAATATAATATAATTTAAAGTTATGCATCTGAAAAATAATTCTCCATGAATCTAGGAATTATGCATCAGACACAAATAACACATGAATGTTCAAGCATTGCTGTGACACAGATAGTTCTGAGATAGCAAACAACAAATATATACAAGAGACAACTGTAGTCTTCTAGATCCTATATTAGTGAATGCTTAGCATGAATTAAAATAATACATAAAGTGATGGGCATAGTCAACATCCTGATTTGCTCCTATTGTCGGGCTTTCGGTTGCCTCTGAATCTGAACTGCCGCCTTCTGTTACTAAATCTAAAACTCGGTACCGCTGAAGTCATGCTAGTTTAGATTTAATTGCTTGACATCTATGTAGTCAAAATTTGCAGCGCTCTAGTGTTAGTAGCACTGATAAGTGCTTATGCCGAATTATTGAAGCTCTCTCATAGTTGTGATCTCTGCACCCAACCACAGATGCAGGTACCTATAGAACAACATGTTTCAAAAATCATTATTCATATTTGTATCGTTCTTTGTTCATTGCAGGTCAAGTGAGGACAAGCGAAAAATGGAAACCAAAAGATGCATGTACCTATGCAAATGATATCGTTCCTAGCCAATCATGTATATATGCTTCTTTATTGTTGTCTTTCGGATAGCATGATCATTAGTTGGTTGTTTCTCTATGAAGGGAAAATGATCATTTATGATTAGATAGTGGTCACGAACCTTTTCTATGATAGTTATTCTCATTTTGGTGCCTGCATAATGCGGAGAGACCTAAATCATGATTGAATTACTTGGAAGTCATTCTTTTTATGATATATTCAGAATGGCTCTAAATGGATAACGACAGTGAAAAGACTGATTAAGCTCAGCCTTTTACAATGCATGTGAACTTTGATAAGTTTTCTGAAGGTGAACATGAGTTGTTTGTTGATTGTGCATATATGACACTTGAATATTACTTTTGCTTATTCACAAATTACTTTTTGCACATCTAGAGGCATTATGGTTGGTGATAAGTTTCTAATAGACGGTGGTTGGATAGCGGCATTTGAACTTACTTAGAAATCTAGAATGATTTGGTTTGTAAGTGCGTTAAACCTAGGTTTGCTTCTTCCTCAAGCCAAGTTGTCATCCCGGAGGGAGGAAAATTAGGTGAAGGAACTTTGTTCTTCCTATATTGGCAGAAGATTAACTTAGAATGCAGTACTTTCTATTCTTGGAGCTCATGTATTTCATTTTTAGTTCGCCTTTTAAGAAGCATTTTTCCTCTTGGATTGTATTATTAGTTTGACAGTGTTTTCTGGTTCAGAATCCTACTAGGGTGATAATTATTTTGTTATTTAATGTACAGAGTGATTTCTGATCGAATTTGATCGATAATGTAATTGTGTATGAAATCACTGCAAAATGAGGTATATGAAAAAAGGAAGACATTTCTATGTGTACACAACATTTTTAGATAGCGAAACTTCAAAGTCAATGCATATAAAAGCACTGTCACGAACAAAGTTTCCATTGTGCCATTTTGCACATGGTATACAGGAATGTTTGGTATATATAACATTTAGGGTGTATATGTTGCAAGCTTTCCTCTGTGCCTAATGGACCAGCAGACACACGATAAATCTCCCTATAATGGCTGGTTAGGCATGTTTGGTTGGGCTGTGGCTGTTGATAAAATTGCTGTTGGCTGGCTGTTTGAAAAAGCTGATGTGGCTGTGAGAAAGTGAACATATGACTTTTGATTGATCCAAACCATCTATAACATTTTAGAAAATGAGCACTGAAGTTTCAGCATATTGCAAAAAGCTGGCAGAAGGTAACTTTTCTAAATAGCTGAATTTGAACTGTAAAGCCCACAACTACCGTTGATAAAAGCGGCTGAAAAACTAGCCGTTTGGTTGGACTGCAGCTTTTTCAGAGAAAAACTACTAAAAAACCCCAACTAAACACCCTTTTAACCCGTTATACCGTAGTTCTCCGTGTGCCATTATTCCCTTTATTAAATTCAGCACACGGAGATACATACTTTCTCCGTATGTTTGATTGAGGAGCCACGGGACTACCACACTTTCCTATGTCTATTCCCGTAATGGTGATTAGCACCATCACACCATAGTTCTCCATATGCTATTATTTCCATGTACTAAATCTAACACACAGAGATACATACGTCTGATTGCTTGTGGGCGTACGGGAGTACCACACTTTCCTCGTGTCCAGGTTCTCGAAGAAAGCTTTCACGTGTTTTTAGGCTTCCTCGTTGGGGAACTAGCAGATTCTGTTATGGCAATAGGGTCATCATCGCACAAAAAGGGTTACGGTTAACCATTATCACCATCAAATTTCGACAGCTACAGTAAAGCTGTCAGAACAGTGAGATTTTAACTCAAACACGATCAGGTTTCAACTACAACACAGTCAGGTTTTAACTACAGGTTTCAACTACAACATAATCAACTTTTAACTTACGAAAAACCAGCTTTCAACCAATAAATAATCACATTAACTCAGCTATCGGAATCGACCGTGGCAACGATTGACCGTAAAAAATAATTTTCGAACAAGCACCTATCACAGAGGCTGCAAATTGGAAGGCACAGTCATCTTATTTTCAGTTAGTTCGGAACGGTGCCACTAAATACGGACCAGTACGGCAGGTACATTTCTTTATCTTTACTTCTATAAAGATGTCAATCGATGGCAACGGTCTATATACTTTCTTTTCCCCTTCCTTACTATTGGACCATCTTAAAATTTTAGCAAAACCTATATACCCATGTTAAAACCTCAATTAAAGTCCTCCTCATCCACCAACTCCACATTCAAAATTTAAATTTATCTAAGGTTCTACTTTCCACAAACTACTTCTAATTCTATCTGAACTGAAGCTCAACCAAGAGTTAAAGACGAAGCCGAGGACATGGCATGGAGCGCGACAGCAATTATTCGACATGCTCAGTAATCTAATTTATTTTTTTATAGCAACGCATGGGTATTTGGCTAGTCTTTCTAAATGGATGATTGGTGTGTGGTAAGACGGTTATGCACAACATTTTCTATTTCCATATAGGTGTCCGGTCGTATTGAAGCAACTCTGAGCTTGTGGTCGGCACATGCAAATAAGCAAGGAGATCAGTTGGGCATGCCCAGTGGGCAGAGCATCTTTCTTTTCACATGAGTAGTCATTTTTGTAGCTGCTCGGTTTTAAAATGTTTCTTCTTTTTACATGAGTAGTCATTTTTTTGTAGCTGCTCGGTTTTTAAAATGTTTAAAATTTTCTCTTACCGATCGTACTCATGCCATTTTTTATAATCAATATACACTACTAAAAAAAGAGTTTTCTGGATCCCTCATATCAAATGGTTTTGGTAAAATTGACTGTGTTAGAGAAATCCTAACCGGTCGTAAGTATCTCAGTCGGTTCAAAAAAATAAGCCGGATGGAATAATTACCTATCTCAATGGATTTTTTTAAAAATTGACTGACAAAATATCACAATCAATTCAAAAAATGAACCCGTTGAGATAGTGTAATTTATTCCAGTCAGTTATGCCTAAAACCCGATTGAGATATTTTGACCCATGCCCAACACTGAACCCTACCTACCGTCCCATGCCCCTCATCCGGTCATCCCCTTCTCCAATCTTGCCGCTACCCTTCTCCCTCCCCCAATCCACCCTGACCCCATCCCGTGCCCCTCATCCCCTTCTCCCTCTCTCTTCCCTCTCTACTAGTGCCTCCTCCCTCTCCTCCTTGTCATGCCCTCCCGCCGTGGCCCCTTAGACGACGCCGTCGAGTAAGGCAAGTACGAGGACGGCGGGGGCTGCTGCTGTCTCACCGGGATGTGCTGGTGGACTTGGAAGCCGCCGCTGTGGTGCTGCTCAAGCTGCTGGTGGAATGCGGAGGCGGCATGCATCTGCGGCTGCGGCAGGTGGGCGAGGTGCATCTCATCGTTCCCGTCCAGATCCGGCCGCGAACCCCGTCCTTCTTCTTCATCGGCGCAAGTGCCACCACCACCCTCTATGATGGCACCCTTCACTCCTCAACTTCCTTTCACGTTTTACACCTAGTACATTTTGGGTACGGTTATGTTTGCCATGCATGCGATCTTTGGAAGATAAGTTCTCCATATAAACCATAGCGATGTACTTTTTATGTGCAGATTATTTATCTATGAGAAGTGCTTCTATACTCTTTTAACTTGTTTTTTGCATGACTTTTAAAGCGCTGCACAGATCTCAAAGCAACTAGAGTTTTTCCTCATAGGCTTGGCCCATATCCAAACCCGCCCGCCTGTCTCCAAAAGCAACCCGCCTCTGCTCCTGTCTGCCCCGTGCACGAGCAGGACCAAAAACCACCGCCGCCGCAGCTCCTCCCCGTCGCCGGCGCCGCGCACTCCGCACCGCCGGCCCCGCCATTGCTGCTCCTCTATGGTCACTGCCGGCCAATGCTGCAGGAGGACCCGCCGCCGCAGCCCCCGCCCCATCGTCGGCGCCGCACCTCCTGTCACATCCCGATTTGACAAACCCGAAAATTAGGGCTTACAAAAACTTTTTACACTAATAAGTGAGATCATTTGCGTTTTTGCCAAAATATTCTTATACCAAACCCTAGCACGGTCACATATACGCGTATACGCCGCATGTGATTATGCCATCTCTTTCGCCATTTGGGTTTTTCTCGGAGTACTTGAAGCATGACCTACCATAGAGACATATGCATTCAAACCCAAAGACAATACCTGACGTAAAACAAATGAAATAGCATACACATATATATGTGCGCTAACCCTAAAGCTTCCTCCCGATAATTCAAATCAAACCCCAGAACTTCAATCAACTTGCCAGGGCATCTTTTCGTCCCCGGCATAACACATAACCACCTTCCTTTCAAAATCCCATCCGACGCATTCACCGAATACACAAAACCCTAGCCAACGCATATACTCCGTATACGCAAACCTTACGTCACCCTTTTTGATGAAATGGCAAAACCCTAGTTCACAATTTTTGATTCGAAGACTCAACCCAAAGTGTTGAGATCCAACGTAAGCCCTAGTGCCCCTCCCAAACCTCAAGGACATGAAATCTCCTCTGTAACCCTAAAAACGGCTTATTATTCCATTTGGCCGAAAAACCCTAAAAGCTATATCACATGTGATTCTTTCTCTCTAAAAATTCTACAAAAATTCCAGCAAATACAAAGTGCAATTATTCTTAAATACCTGCAAATTACAATTTAAGGCCTAAAGGGACTTTGTACTACAACCCTAACAAATATGTTCCAGAAAAATCTCAGAAAAATTATACCACCCTCGGTATATTACTAGGAACCCAATTATGCAAAAGGATGGACTTCTGTAGTTCAAATTCTTGAAATAATCAACATCGAGCAGTTCTGCCCATTCACTTTTTAACACAAAATCTGATTCAAACATCAACCATATGTCCCCAAAGTTTCTTGACCTACTCTTTCTACCCCCAGACACCATCCTATTCCAGGGGCATGTCCAGGGCCAGCTCCAAACAACCGCAACATTCCAAAAATCTAACCCATGCCGACATCGGCATTCACTTCCCCAGCTACAACTCCTTGCAAACGCCACCAAGCACCACTGTTCTTCCATGTACACATCAGTATCACTCACCTGGCGCGAGGGACACGCGTACGCATGCTCAGAAGCCCTAAAGCAGCGCTCACGCCACTCATGGCATGCCTGGGCCGCGCTCTGGCAATGCCAGCGCATGCACAAAGCACGCCCCAGCATGCCGCTCGCTGATCAGCCCCGACGACCCGTCGATTCCTCACCGTCCAGCATTGCCCCTGCGCACCACGGCATCTCCCTCAGCCTCCTCGCCCTCCCACAGCCGCTGTAGCCTACCCAGACCCGTCGGGACGCCATTACTGAGCTCTCGAGCAGCCTCAGCGCACAGACCTCCGCTGCCACCGCACCGCGCGTCGGTAACCCTCCCGTCCACCTTGCCAGTGCACGCCACGACCTCTCTCCCGGGCCCCTACGGCTCTGCGCCAACTTGTCCTACTTCGGCGTTGCTACTCCGGCCAAAGCAGCAGCAACCGCGGCGGCCACCTGCCACCACCCTCGATGCCCCGGCTATTTAAAGAGCCCGGGACTCCTCTAAACCTCTCATCCCATTTCCCATACTTCCCTCGACCTCCTAAAACAACCCAATTAGCCCCGACATCTTCCCTTCTCTCAAATTGCTCAAGCTTCCGCCTCATCTGCTCTAGCAAAATTGCTCCAGAACCGAGTCCCTCTTTTCGATTCGTTTCCTCCATCGCATTCTCCGTGGTCCACTGCTCCTCTCCCATTTTCCACTTTTCTCCGGCATCCACCGCAGACCCTAGCCCCAAACCCCGCCGGAGTTGGCCGCCACCGCCCTCACCGGAACTTCCCTGGTCGGTGTTGCGGCGCTGTCCAGCTGACCAGTGGGCCCGCCTCCTGTTTTAATCCCACCGAAGCGATAGGCCCTCCCCTCGCCGACCGTTGGACCCAACACTCCAGCCCGGCCCACCACCCGAGTAAGTGACCACGCCCACCACCCGAGTCCGCCTCCTGTGCTGAAAGGCGCCTTCTCGTGGTACGTCTTCGACGTCATCTCTGAGCCAGGCTCGGTTCAGACCGGTTCAGGCCATTCCCCACTGGTTCAACTGGCTCGGGCCTTTCCCGACCGGTTCTCTGAGAAATTTTTTTGGTTCCTAGAAGGTAAAAATGTTTCCCACCTTTTTCATGTTGAAACTTTTCTAAGATTTCAAATATTTTTGAATACAAATAGAGAGGAATACAACAGGGCTGATTTCCTTTTCTTTAAATCAGCATATACACTGTATATATTAATTTCCAAAGCCCTTGAAACGCATACGTCGTAGTTAGGTATCTTTCAAGACCCCAGAAAATGTTCATGAGCCCAGAATCATGATTCATTATGAAAATAAAACCTACTGAACACATGAATCATACTTAATCAGACATCCTTAATACTTAATGAATAAGTAATTCCCTGAATCCTTTTTCTTTTCATATAAACCAAAGTCCAAAACACTTAAAGCATGATAAAATAGCATTCTGGGAATTTCTGTGGCCATTGGAAACTAGAGAAGCATATAATACCAATAAGGCTGATAGAACTAACTTCCATTTAGGCGAGGATTATCATTTCTTGCGATTCGTGGTCTAGCTAAAAACCTACACGAAGACCAGGGCACTATAAACAAAGCTCTAACATGTAAGCCCATGTCTGATACTTTCTGAACCCTAATCACAAGGTAAATCAAACCCCCGAAGCCCTAGAGCTACTATGAGTACATGCCTCCTCCAAGAACCCCAAACCCTAGCTCGATGAAATCTCAACTAAAACTTTTTAATAGGAGGTATCTAACTCGCCATATGTCATACGTCTGGTAGTCACGACCTGTTTATTTGACTCTTATTTGGATCTTCCACGCATGGTCGTTATTCGACGCTTTGTAGTGTAGCTGATGGAGTGACGCGCATTCACGGGGAAGGTCCGGAGATATCTCCGTCTCAGAATTGGAATCCGGAATCGCCAGGCAAGATCTTCTTCTTTGATCATGTTGAATCCCATGTTTGTGAAAATTATTTCATTTGCAAAATATGCATGCTATGTGATAGAAATCGGTATTTTATGTAGTAGTAGTTATGTCTGATATGATAGAAAACCCTAGTCCGATTCTGTTTTCTTGTCGCCCTAAGGACTACATATGTTCCGAAGAAATTATCGGAAACCTAGAGGTAGTATATATATATATATATGTATTGCTTAGCCCCGCCGTAGAGAAAAACTAGGTTTCCGCAAAAAGTAAGTATTCCCGGTAATTTCAAAAGAGAATAACTTGGGGATGGACTGCTGTGACCATCGAGGATGGAGTCACGGTATAATCCACGGGTTGGGGATATTTTCGAACCAAAAACAAAATAGAGAAGTTTTGGATCCGGGTTAGAAATGAAGGGCGAAAGCAAGAAGGAATTCTATAAGCGAGCTAAGTCCCAGTGTGGCACTCGCGGTCCGTGCGATGGACAAGGTGTGGAGTCTTTCTCGGATCATTTAAGGACCGAACCTACCGTGCCACTAAACCAGGTTCACCCGTACGTCCACATGTCCTTTATGGGAAGGACTTGACCTTTATCCCGTCGAGTACTAGTATCTGGATCCGCGGGCAGTAGGAAGTATGTGACTAGGCGGTTGAAGTCCTAGAGGGCCTCTACCGTATGGTGTATGGAGTTGTCCGACACAAAGATGAGAATAGTCCCATTTTTGAGTCTGCGAGACAAAAGTAAAGTTGGGTAAAACATCTAGTGGGTCCAGCTCTAGTATGAAACGGGTGAAACGTCTCGTTGTACTAGCCCTGTCAATATACGGTGCACAGTATACCCAGGGCGAACTACATCTTGTGGGTAAAGCCGTACAACCTCTGCAGAGTGTTAAAATCTATTCGAATAGCCGCGTTCTCGGTCATGGACACAATCTGGTATGGCCACACAACTGGTTAGTCTATGAAAAGTGGGCTATGGGTTTAAGGACGCATCTAGCTTGATAAGCATGCAGAGTGAGTTGTGAGAGCCTCGTGTAATGCGATTACACGGGAGGTGTGGTTATGAGTGGGACGCCGTTCACCCATGGCATGAGAACGGCTATCTGAGGAGAAAGGTGTTCTTAGTGGACGTCGTTCTACCCGAGGGTAGGAACGGCTATCTATTGCAGGTAAATGGCCGCTCCCGTGGCGGACGGCCGAAAGTACAGGAATGCTATTGTGAGTGATTGACATGACTCGGCAGGACCGAGTTGGTAGTACGAAAATATGCTTTTGTCATCTAATTAATTATTTCGGATGAAAAATTACTTTTCTGCACAATTATGAAACATAGGTTAGAGCCTCTTTATTGAATTCCCCTGTGCATGTATATATCTGTGATACTCACCCTGAAGAGGAGCTTGCGAGTACATTCAATGTACTCACCTGGCTTGTTGATTTGGCCAGATAAGAAGAAGAAACATTCCGAAAGTATCGACGTCGAATACGAAGGCTAGGGCGTTACCCCAGACAGTTGCCTGTGTGGTTCGGCATGTTGATGGGCAAGCTACCACGTGTTTCTATTCCGCTGCTATTTCACTCTGGCCAATCAGCCTGGTATGTATAACTAAAGATCTTGCCGATCATTTATGTAATAAACTCGGTATTGTATGACTTTGTATCAACTTTGTACCGGCTACTGATCCAGAGACCGGTACAGTAAACATAGGGGCTTATCCGGCCTTAAAACCGGGTAAGCCACACCTCCGCACCCAACGCCCCGCCGTGGCTGCTCTCCTTCTCGGTCGCCGCCCGCCAGTGCTATAGGCAGAACTGCCGCCGCAACCTCCACCCCATCGCCGGTGCTTCCCACCCGACGCCAGCCCCACCGTCGCAGCCTTCGCCCCATCGCCGACGCCGCTGCAACCTCCGACCCATCGCCGACGCGCCGCACCAAACGCCAGCCCTGCCATCGCTTCTGCTCCTCAGATAACTCACCTATGCAGCAAGCTGCTAAAGAATTGAGTTTATTGCAGAACTCGCAATGGCCGGTTATACATACTCCTTCACAATGCATCATTTGCATGCCGCACACAAGAAATCAGAAGAAAATCCATTCAAGATTGTAAACTAAATCCGCCTGCCCAGCCCGAGCGATGGACTAGCGAGTTGCGGCCTTGCGGGCAGTCGTCACACCGTCTTATGGACGTGCATGCAGCAGCCGGTGGCGGCAAGGACGGAGGTGCACCGACGTGCAGCGGACGGCAGCGTCGAGAAGAAGCCAGGGTGCGGCGGCAATGAACGAGCGGATCGGTGGTCTAGGTGTGGTGTGGTTTCAAAACTGTGTCGATCGATTGATTCCAGTATAGGTGGAACGGGATGAGGGCAAAACTGGAATATGTGACCGCTCCGTTAGCATAAGTTGATGCAATGTTAAAAAATCTAGAAATTGTAATCTTTCCATGTTATTAAAGTGTATCAAATTCTTTTAGTGTGATTTTTCTAAACACGTATTCTTTCGGTGTATAACAGAACCAAATGTCCCTTTCTATTAGCTGACAGTGTGACTGGCTAATTCAACCCCTTTAACTGTTTGTGTTTGTCAACATATACCAAAGCCTTTTATCACCAACAACAGAAGCACTTCAATTTTCCAGACAAGCTTAAAATTCAGGCCATCCATGATAGTAGAGTGGAGCAACATTCATCGCCAACTGCAGGTGGTGCCCACGCACAATCACACACAAGATAAAATGCATCAACCAGCACACAAGGAACATTAACAAGCATGGGAAAAATGCAAAAATCTACATACTTTTCACTTCCGTTCCTTACTAGCACCCCAGCTTGTCTATCTGAGTCATCCAAACCATCACGCTAACATGCAGAAAACTAATGCTTTGTTTCAGCTTCAGGTTGTACCGTCTGTTCATGAACAATAGCAGTTTTATCACTGTTGCTATCTCCCCCCTCTTAATGCACATATCTTGTATAGCAGCTTAGCGTTCAACCCATATCTCTTGCGCCGTTCTCTCAAAAGATTTCCCTTGCTCCTAAACATCAGATTATTTCTGTCTAGCCTCCCTCGTATCAATAGGCTGAAAAGGTGTTCAAACAACATATGTGCAACATCATGAGGAAATGAAAGATACTGCAAGAATAGAAAAATGTCATTTCCATCCTCTTTGTCTAGTTTAGCTACAGGATGATGAATTTCCAATGAAATTCGACAAGGAAAAATTGGAATGGACCCCAAATCATATCATGCACGATCCATGATGCAGAGTGAAGAACAGCAAATTGGAACAAAATTACTCGGTGTCAATCCATCTGCACACTTCAATTACAGTTGACTTCAGCAATATGTAATTTGACTGCAGCTAAACAAGGGACTGAAACCAGTTCATACATGCCACACTGAAGAGCTTAGTCTCCATTAAGCAGAACCGCTCTGGCAAAATGGGCACGCAGCAGTTTAAGTTTAAGTAAAAGGGAACCAAATAGCCAGCTAAGAGGTTCCAGGAATATGTTACTGACAAGAAGTACGCCTAAAGAAACTGTACTCTACTCAGATACAGAACCATCGCCATCCATTGCCAAATAAATAAGATAACTAGCAGTAGCATCATTTAGAACCATATAGAAAGATCGCGCCTAAGCCTTACCATGAAGATGTCTAGTTAAGTTGGAGTCTCTCTCACGCATGATTTTACGAACTTCTTCCTTCACTTCTTCATTCTGGTTTGCATGCGAAAAGATTAGTTCGGCGATCATCTTTTTCCTCGAAATGCATACATCTCTCTGTAATAGAAATATGAGAAGTTCAGATTTTGCATGTAAGTGCAGTTGAAAAGGTTTTGCTGTCTGGATTGTTCGTGTTGATCAACCTGTGTAAAATCAATCTTAAGTCTTGTGCCATCCCAATGTTCCATATATTTCAACGCAAATAATCCACATGAGTGCTTGTTATTATAGAGCAACATTTAAAAAATAGTATGATATAAGGTAATCATCAATAAAGACTTTGCTATATACTCACCCATCAGTTTATTTTAGGATATTTTATATTTGTCTTATTGGCCAACTGGTTACCACGGAGGAGCAACGAAGGTGGGGCCGGCAGTGCGGAGCGTGCGGCACCGACGACGGGGAGGAGTTGCGGCGGCGGCGGTTTTTGGTCCCGCTCACGCACGGGGCAGAAAGGAGCAGAGGCGGGTTGCATTTGGCGGCAGGCGGGCGGGTTTGGATATGGGCCAAGCCATGAGGAAAAACTCCAGTTACTTTGAGATCCATGCAGCAGCGCTTTAAAAGACGTGCAAAAAACAGGTTAGAAGAGTATAGAAGCACTTTTCTCTATCTGTTCTTATCATAAGTTCATAGCAATCAACAAACAGCATCAGAGATGTGATTGCATGGCAAAGTACTCCATCCCTATAACGATCCATGAGTGCAAATCATGAGCTCCGCCTCCACTTTGCTCGTACATAGAAAAACCGGGGTGGAGAGAAGAAACATGGCTGCTACTGCCCATTGCCCGCCACCTGCGCGCAGGACCTCTCGACCTATCAACCAGGTGTGCATGCTCCTCGTCTCTAGTCTTTTCCTGGCCAAAGCTGCATGGCACAAGTGGCGGTTTCCTCCAAATTCCGAAAGGACACGGCCCATCGTCCCATCCACAAGAACTTGTCCCCGCACACCATCACCAACCCTCGCTCGTCCCACTTTCAAAAGCGCCCGGCAGCTCGTACCAACCAAAGCCTTTGCTTTGCTCTCTTTTCGCGCTTTGTAGTCATGAACGTCGTCCATTTGGTCCACCACTACTACTAGACTTGAGGCATCGGGGAGTAAGAAGGTTTTATTCACGGACGCTCCAAATCCCAGTCCGGTCTGGTAACTTTGCCCGTCTTGTTCTTCTCTGCGTTTCCCGTTGGGCGATCGTCTGGTAAACAAGAGCAGCCAAGAACGGGAGGTAATGATGACAACGTAGGAGTAGTAACGTTGGGGCTGTGCAGCCAGTTAACTGTCTACAAATTTTACTAAAAGGCTTATATATCTATATGTTTTAGCACTATGTGATTTTTTACGTATGTACAACCAATTAAAAGAAATTAGGGGGCTCTTCGCAAAAAAAAGAAATTAGGGGGCTAATATAGAAAAATATTATGCATCATATTTTTCTTTCGCGTGAGCCATGTAATTGCAATTGTTTACACACAAAATTACAAGTGCACAACATACTAAAACATATACATATAAGATTTTTTTTGGTTATTTTATTTATTTCCCAGCTAGGAATAAAGATAAAAAATAAAATAAAAAAGAAAAGCAAAAGACGGGTTTGAACCCAAGAGCTACTTCTTCCCTAAATAGTTGCCAAGCATCGTCTAAGCTATTGCTTCTTGATTGTTTAAAATAGGTTGCTTTTTTCTTATATATAAATTAAACTTAGCAATACATATTAACTTTTTTGCTAAATTTCTTAGGTATTCGGCTAAATACTCTTGAACTATAGTGGACCCATCCAGTGCATAAGAACGCTCCAGGAGGCCCAGCGCATATGAAACCCCCGTCAATCTGTAGCAACAGCCAACTACGTGGCATCACATGAACTGAATCCACACGGACCACACTCTAGATCGATCTTTCCGCGGGCATTCTCTTCCACCGTTTCAGCGAAACTGTGGGTTAGTTTTTTGAACTTTGAACAGCCTCCACTCCGATTCCATACCGAAGCTGTATTCTGGACGATGGATGGAAAATCCCAAGCGATTATGTTCTACTACATGATAGAGATCCATCGAGACTAGATAACGGTCATTACATGTTTTGAGCTACATCACGTGTTACTACTTTTGGTTTTTTGGCACAGCCCTCGATTATGAAATGACATGCACAGTTGCACAGACAAGTGAACACCGACGCCTGAACAATAGTAGAGTAACCCAAGCCCCATGTGAAGATTCTCTTTAGCACTTTGTTGCCTTGTCGGACCTACCAGATGGACGGTCAAAGAGCCACCCAAGATAGGTGATGGCTCTTCTCTTCTCTGCTTCTACCGCCCTGCTTCTTCTTTTTTTCTCTTTTCTTTTTGGCTTCAAAAGTTCCAGTGGGGACTGGAGAGAAAGAGCGGATTGAACAGATCCGACAGTGTGGTGCCAAAGCTGCTCTTTGTTGAGCTGTTCTGCACCCATTACAATTGCCTAAGGATGGCAGTCTCATTATCTCCGGATGAATACTTCAATAGAGACGAGTATGGGTGAGTTTTGATGGCCATAGGTATATTCGTGGGCGCAATTTTATGCCCACCGTGTAGACGGGCATGGGTGACGAACGAGCTCCTCCCGTTTACTTCGCCCATTTACCCGTTAGGGGTACTAACAAGTGGGACCTTCATACATATGATATCTCAATCAAAATCTGAACTAAAGCTAAAGTCCCAAAGCCTAACTATCATGTCCCTCACGTAAATCCTAACTAGCTAACCCTAACACCCCTTCCCTAGAAGCACAACACCCCAACCGCCCCTCTCTCACATCCCTCCATAGTTGTCTCTCCTCTAGGGCGCTTCCTCGACTCAATGCCAAGGTAGCGTGACATCCAGCGGGTCATCCTCCATGCTCTTCAACACTGCCGGGATAGGGTCCTCCCGCAACCGCCTCTCTTATAGACCACGTCGTTGTCTGTCTTCTAGACTGTGTCGCCGGCTCGCATCAAGGCAACGTGACGGCTAGTTGACCACTCCTTGCTCTTCAACGCCACCGAGACTGGGCTCTCCCGTAGTCGCTGGGGTAGGGCGATAGGCTGACGGCCACTCTCGTCCTCCCACTCTTCAACACCGCCGGACAAGGGTGATCGTAGATGGCCTCTCCTTTGCACTCCTCAACGCTACTGGCGGGCAGGCATGGGTGGTAGGTGCCCATGGACAACGGGCATGGGCAACGTTTTCTGATCATCATGGGCAGCGGGCACACGCATGGACGTGTTTTACCCTTGTAGGCACGGGCATGAGGCATCCGGATCCGAGACCTATCGTGCCCGATTGCCACCCCGACAATTGCCCATTGGTGAAAAACCGCCGTTGATAGCTTTTAAGGAGAAAAAACTGTCGTTAATTAGCATGCATATATACACGCTACATAACCATCTTGGTTAGGACATCTTCAGGTCACAGGGCTTGCTCTTGAGACAAAGCAACAAATAAAATAGGAAATTGGCAATGCCAATGTGAGGCAGTATACCTCCAAGCAATAACTGGTGTTGGCATATGCTTCGCAAACAGCTTCACAACAGAGTTGCCCAAGCTCCAATAAATATCACCCTGCAGAGTTATACTTCGCATACATAGGCAGGATCAACAATCGCCCGGACGTAGACGAAGACACGATGGAGCGCGCTAAAAGAATGGTGTAAATCCGGTACCTCGACGCTCCTGCCGTTATGTCTTTTTTTAATATGTCTAATAGTACTATTGCTTCCAATACTGCTAGATTAGGCATCTCGATGGATGAGAACGATGCTCAAATTGATGAATCTATAAATCTCGTTAAACAGTTAGAATATGACCGCCTTTTAGCTGTGGGTAGAGCCAATCCTTGTAATGATGGGGAGGTTGAAGAGATTGAGTGTCTTGAAATACCCTCAATTAATCAGTTGAGGAAAGGTTTTAGAGGGAGGTAATCACTTGGATTTCTAGTGATTCCTTGAAAGAATAAGGCACATTCGACCAAGACAAAATCACCGGGGTCTTTTCAGAGAAAGACAAAATGAGAGACTTGATGACGCGTAGTACAGTATCCCGTGTGTTCGGGGTACCCGTACGTAGTTCCCTGAGGCTTTAGGAAGGTACCACGTACCCGATAAGGATCCTCGGACGATAAGGCAATTCCGCTAAGGAAAGAAGACTCCCCTTAGACTAGGAAAGTCAATCCCGACGTTTAAGGAGGCCAGAATCCTACTCGGGCGTAAGTCCACGTCCAGTACGACCCTGGGCACCCCCCCCTATATAAGGATCAGTAATCCCATGGGGAAGGAAGATCAGAAGAAGAGAGAACGAGTAGCCAGAAGTCAATCTAGGTCAGGTCAGGAGGCGAAGCTCTAGAAGACCCGCGGTCTCGAGGGAGTCGAGCCCGGAGGATTAGCTAGGATTAGTCTACGACTAGACCTAGGATAGCCACTAACATACACCCCCTTTGTAAAGCGTGTTCCCGATCAATATATAGCAACAGGACGTAGGGTTATTATCCTGAGGGAGGCCCGAACCTGTATAAAAACGGCTGTTCCCTGCTGTCAGAACTCCTGGCGATTGGCCCCTAGAGGTCCCTACCCCCCAGTAATCATCATCTCGCGAGTACCGTAAGATCGCCGGTTTACCAATCGTCGACAAGACTAAATTGAAAAATAAAGGATATCTTTTGGAACAGTAGAGGTCTTAAGGATCTGGCTAAACATCATCATATTGCAGAAAAGATCAACGAGAAATGGTTGGACTTTATTGCAATCCTATAAGCTAGAAAAGATGATTTTTCTTAGACCATCTAGAAAAATTTGTGTGGAGGCCTTGATTTCCAACCACATGGTCACGCAGGGGAATTCTTATGAGGTTAATCTTGTTGTTTGTAATATTGCTTCTATAGTACCTAGGGATTTTTTGCCTCAAATACCATCTTTGGAATTAGGAGGATGGGTTCTAATGGATCTTAGTGGCAGTCTACACGGGACGGTCCAAACCTGTAGCAAGGAATTTCTACCTATGTTATTGAGAGGTGATTTTAGTATCATTTGTCGCCCGGATGAGAAAAAATAATAACAGTTTTGATGTCCGGTAACCTTTCTTGTTTAATGTTGTTATTGGCAATCTTGACTTAAGGGAAATTTCTCTGTCTGGTAGGAAGTATACTTGGGCAAACTCTTTAGATGACCCCACATACGAGACGCTTGATAGAGTTCTGATGAGCACGGATTGGAAACAAAGTTTTCCTTTGGTC
Organism: Stipa capillata; assembly: GCA_019208055.1. Lineage (NCBI taxonomy): Eukaryota > Viridiplantae > Streptophyta > Magnoliopsida > Poales > Poaceae > Stipa > Stipa capillata. The sequence continues at coordinate 103,260 of JAGXJF010002409.1, forward strand.
ACATTCCATGCCTTGGAACATTTCTTGTTTGATCACACTCCCCTTATGCTTAACACGGGCATGGCATCCCATCCTCATCATAACCAGCCCCACTTTTTAGGTTTGAACTTGGATGGTCACACCGCAGTTTCATCAAATGGTAGCTGATGTTTGGCGTAGAGAACATAGGGGTCAGTCGGCTATGGAATGATGGCAATGGAAAATCCGCTTACTTCGTCGTCATATGCAGGGTGGGCTAAAAATACGAGCATCCTTTACAAAAAGAGAAAAAATGACTTTTAGCAATTATTAACATGCTTGATAAAAAGGCCAAAACAACCAGTTTAACAGATGCGGAGGTACATAACAAGTGGCAGTCTAATGAAAGCCTAGCCAAGCACCTTATGGAGGAGGAGATCAAGTGGTATCAACGGCAGTTAAACATATTTTAGAATGGGATAATAACACATGGTATTCCCACTTGGTTGCTAACGGCGAGCAACATAATTCCAGTTTGAATAGGATGAAGGGGTTATTTGTGACGAACAAGGGCTCAAATTTTATATCACTAAGTATTATAAAAGTTTATTCGGATGGCCTGACCACATTCGCTTTTCTATGATTAAGTCTATGTGTAATGACATCCCTCAAGTTTTCGATGAGGAAAATGCCTTACTTACCAAGGCGTTCACGAAAAAAGAAGAGATCAAGGACAGAGTTTTTCAAATGGAGCGTAACCAGGTCCTAGGCCCTAATGGCTTCCCGGCTGAGTTCTACCCGCATTTTTGGCAGGTTATCGAGGGCGATCTAATGGCTCTCTTTGTTGTCTTTAATAGCAAAGGGTTACCCCTTTACAGCATTAATTTTGGTATCATCACCCTCCTTCCAAAGATGATGCCAAACAAATACAACAATACCGACCAATTTGTCCGTTACATGTAAGCTTTAAGATATTCACTAAAGTTGGCAGTAACTGTGTTTCGATTCTTGCTCAAAAAATCATTCGGCCCACTCAAACGGTCTTTTTGCCTGGTCGTTATATTATGGAAGGAGTTGTAATTCTACATGAAACCATCCATGCGATCCATAGGAAAAAGCTAGATGGGTAATTTTTAAAATCAACTTTAAAAGGCATATGATAAAGTGAAATGGTCGTTCCTCTACCGAACACTCCAAATATAAGATTTTTCGCCCAAATGGAATAATTCGATAAATTCATTCAAGGAGTGAGCGAGTTGGCATCAAACAAATGAAGACATTGGTCCATTTTTCCAGACTCTGAAAGGCCTATGGCAAGGTGATCCCATTTCACTGATTCTATTTAATATCGTGACTGACATGTTAGTGGTATCATTGCACGCACCAAAGAAGATATAAAATTTGATAAAAATAAATCATCTAATCCTATGCAGGTTATCTATTTATGTACCAACTGACTGTGATCTTGGTCTTCACTACGGTGATTGCACCACAAGGAAGCGATGGTAGTTGTCGCAATGAGATTGGACTTGGTTATCAAGACATTTATATCCTAATTTGGGTGGCTTCAGCTTTGGCTATGTAATACTTCAAGTCATTTAGCTTCTTTTGTTTTCAAACTCTGTAATAAATGTTAGATGTAGAGGCTAGGAGAATTTTTGTTTTCATTATCTAAAAATAAAAATAGGCTCTTTGGTTTGATTGTCAAAAAGGGCAGCATGAAAAATACTCCCTATGGTTGGGTGATGGGACGAAGCTAAATACATGTAGTTTGTGGCGACCGACAGATAACTTATCTGAGATAAGAAATTATGCTGGCTGCAGAACAGCTCCAGATGCAGTGCCAACACAATCGTTTCTTCCTGCATTTTCAGGTACTTCGTCGTTTGCTTACGCACATGCCATGATGTGCCAGCCAGCTCTAGGCAATGCTCACCCATGTCGTTGCTAATTAGGCTCCAGATCATGCTTACAAACTGAAAATCTGATACATATGCCTAAATCACTCTCTCTAAGTTTTTAGATAATACTCACTCTGTAAGTGTAGTATTGCACTTACCATAATCCAGAAAACCATTCAGCTCAGCAGACTTTGACTGCATAGTAGCTGCTAGTCTCTCGATTAGATTACTGAAAGCAGGTCGTTGTACAGGGTGTCTCCTCCCGTCTCGGCGAGGAGATAAAAACAAACAGAGATGCTCTTGCAGCAGATTGACTGCTTGAGGCAGGAAGAAGTACGTGAGAAAGGGGACAAACAAATATATTTTTATATACACATACATATGCAGTTACCAGGGTGGGGTCAATCCATATCAACATGTTCTCATTTTTCTGTATGATTCCAGGCAGAGTCAGGTCAGATGAACAAACAAACACCAAACAATCTGACTGGTCAACTTGATATGGAGACACGGAGTACGTTATATACTACTTGTGAATTGGTTCAAGTACAATAACGAAAGATTGAAAATTGAACTGAGACCCAAAAAAGAGGCCCAAGTTCTGCAAGCAGCAGCTCCCAAATAAGCAAGCATTTTCTGAACCAGATGACAGATACTGGGCAGAAAATGACTGGCACTCATGAAAGCATCAGCTTGTTTCCCTTTTATTTAAAAAACCAAGGGACCTTCTCAGACAAGAAATGGCTCAAATGCTTAATTCAAATGCTTTAATGTTCCGGGTAAAACACTGCAAATATACAAAAGGAGAATTATTGGGCTCAATTGCATATCAGTTCTAGCATACAGCTAGGTCACAGGATTATAATTGAATTGCCTTGTGTGGTTAGAAACAAAGGACCGAAACGTGGCAAGCTTCTAAAATAATATTAGAGGAGGCGGGGCACACAAGTACAACTACATGATCACAGTGCATAATTGAAACTGAACTTGCAGAGAACTTGCAAAGAAGACACCGGAACAATATTAGCGAGGATTAATATTTTCTAAAGAAGTCTCATGCTTATATAATTGATGTGAGAGGATCCACAACAGACACCATACTGATGAGGATCAAAGTCAAACACATCAACAGCCATAGGTCATGAAACTATTGCATGGGTTACATAACTCCTGGATCATCAAAAGACTACTTTGACACTCACACTTCGATGAGTTTGATCCTACTGCCTAAATCATACTAGATAGAATACCTTCCTCTTTCACCATTTAATCAGTTAGAAAGCAAAGAAGGAACTTAAAATGAAACAAGACCGACCCAACAAAAGGGGACCAAAGCAGATAGAGCTTAACCTAATTCAGCTTCTGGGCTATCCTGAGGGCATCTGATCAACTCCAATATGTTCACCACCTCACTCATGTCTGGCCTATTGGAAGGAACCTGAGAAGTACAGACTAAGCCAAGTTTCATGATGGGAACAGCCTCCTCCAGTGGAAATTTTCCACAGAGCCTCTCATCGACGCACTCTTCCACCTTCCCTTCATCCAAAGCAGCCCTCACCACATCACACAACACAATAACATCATCTTCCATGTACTCCACTGGTGTCCTCCCTGTCATGACCTCAAGGACAAGAACTCCAAATCCATACACATCACATTTTTCAGTTATCTTCACAGTCCTGCATGTAAATTCTGGTGCCATGTAACCAAGTGCACTCTGTACCTTGCTGCTTAAAACATACCGATCCAACATAGGCAGTAGCTTTGCTAATCCATAGTCCCCTACCTTGGCCTCGCCTGATCCATCAAACATAATGTTGCTTGACTTCAGATTGTAGTGGATAATGTCATGACGGTGGAGGTGAGCCAGGCTTCTTGCTATACCGAGAACTATATCAAATCTTTCCTTCCACGAAAGGCAATTTGCAGTGGACGACTCATGCAGTTGTTTATGTAAGTTACCCCCAGAAACAAACTCGTAGATAAGGAGCTGAAGTGATGGTGTCCAGTAATAGCCCTTGAATGCAACAAGGTTGCGGTGGTGTAACTTGCCCAGCATCTTCACTTCTCTCTCAAATTCATCTTGAGATTTTACCAAGCTTGACACAGTCAGCTTCTTGATGGCAACGGGTTGGCCATCTCGGAGAGTGGTCTTGTAGACAGTGCCAAAACCACCACGGCCAAGCTCACAGTCCTTGTTGAGAAGAGCGTGGGCACTGGCACTGAATTCTGGATTGCCTCCTCCAAACATGACAAGCTTGCCTGCATTCACATCGGTTGTTGGGGACTGGCTGAGATATCCATCTGAGAGTTCCAGTACAGCGGCAGAATGAGAGCCTGGTGCACGCACTCGAAGGTTAAGAACAGTAATGGTTATGATGCCAACAGCAATGAGAGCAGCAGCACCAATTGCAACAAGGGCTGAGATGCTCAGTATGGTTTTCTTGTGATGTAGACCCTCTGGCACAGGCTCCTTCTGTGATAGTGGATTGGAAGAAGAGTCTGGATTCAGTACAATTGGTTTGGTAGCACACCAGGACAAGAAGAGTTGAGCTTTGCACCGCAAAGCCCAGGATTGTCAGACACTGCTGAGAGGGGGATAGTATCAAAAAAGCTACCAGGAGGGAGATCCCCAGAGAGCTGGTTATGTGAAATATTGAAGCGAATGAGGTGTGCGAGATTGGAGAGCTGCTTTGGTAGATCACCAGTGAGCTTGTTCCGAGAAAGATCAGCGGTCTGAAGGTTGGTGAGATTGGCTATTGCTGGTGGAATAGCTCCTGTTAGCTTGTTATATGATAGATCCCTGCAAACAGTAACCAAGCATAAAAAGAGGACCATAGAGCGATAGACAATAAAAGGCAGAACTGCATGAACAACTCAAAATATAAATATTGGCCTAAATATTGGCCTAGCCATCGAATTGAATACGAAAGAGGTGCTTAAACTTACAGTGATACAAGGGCAGAGCAATCGCCAATCTGGGATGGGATTTCCCCAGTGAGGGAGTTCTTCCCCAGCCTCAACACTTTCAACGACTTTCCTCCAATGGTAGCCGGAATGCTCCCATTGAGCCTGTTGGCACTCAAATCAAGCAACTCCAGTGACTTCATCTCCACAATGCTGGCCGGAACACTCCCAGACAGTGAGTTGCAAGACAGGTTCAACGACTGCAAGGTTTGTAGCTGCGAGATTTCCTGTGGGATCCGTCCTGAAAACGCATTGCTCGACAAGTCCACACCTTGAATCACCGAAGATGCATTCACAGGCACCAGTACCTCCCCACTCAATGTGTTATCAGACACTGACACCCATCGCACGCCCGATGTAAAGACCCAGGCAGGCAAGCCGCCCGTTAGAGAATTCCAGCTCACGTCAACATGCAGTAGGCTTCTACATCCACCAATCGACTCAGGCAACCCACCGGTGAATCCATTTCCGGACAACCTCAACTCCCTCAATGACATCAGCCCACCAATAGATCCCGGAATCTCCCCGGAGAACTTGTTCCCGACAAATCAAGCATCTCCAAGCTCACCATTTCTCCAACCCACGTTGGAACATTCCCCGTGAGCTCATTTGAGCTCAAGTCAAGGTCTGTGCAAGTGGTGAGCCTCCGCAGGGACTCCGGTAAGTTGCCGGACAGCAAGTTGGACCCGAGGCCCACTGACCTCAGCAGCGGGCAGTCCCCAATGTCGTCGGGGAGGCTGCCCGTGAGGCGGTTACTTCGCAGGTTCAGCGCCCGCAGGTTGAACATCCTGCTGATGCCGACCGGCAAGTCACCGGTGATGGCATTGCCGGAGAGGTCCAGCGTGCGCAGCGCGTTCAGGGACCAAATGTCACCCGGTAGCGAGCCAGCCAGGTGGTTGGAGGACAGGTTAAGAGACGCGAGCGTGCCGCACGCGCCGACGTTCCGCGGGATGTCGCCGGAGAAGGCGTTGTTGGCGAGGGAGACGTCGCGGACGGAGCGGCACTTGCCGAAGAATCCCTCCGGAATGGCACCCGAGAAGGCGTTGGAGCTGAGGTCCAGCGACTGGAGGTCCGGGAGGCGGAGGATGTCGGCTGGGAGGTCGTCGGAGAAGTTGTTGCGGGCGAGGGAGAGCGACTGGAGCGACTCGAGGCGGAGGAGGCCGCGGCCGAGCTTGCCAGAGAGGCCGAAGCCGGCGAGGTTGAGCCCCGAGACGCGGCCGGTGCGCGGGTCGCAGGTGACGCCGGCCCATGCGCAGGCCCGCTCGTCGTCCTCGCTCCACGTCGCCAGGCGCCCCTCCGGGTCCACCACGTCGGCCTTGAAGACGATCAGCCCCAGCACGTCGTCGTCCAGCGCCGCCGCCGTGCCCGCGCCCTTGGCCTCCGCCAAGAAGACGAGGTGGGCGGCGAGAACCAGCAGCACAAGAGGCCGCATTGCTGCGGTTCCGATCCGAAATGGCATGGCACAAGCAGTAACAAGAAAAGGGAGGGCTTTTTTTTGGCGTCGGAAGCACGAGGAGGCACCCGAAAATGCCCCAAGAAACGCCGCAAAGAACGCGATTCTGAGGGAGGGAAGAAGCTACGGGAGACGGATTCGCTTAAATCTGCAGCAGATGGCCTCAAGGCTTCAATCAGCGCCTTCCTCTCTCCTGCAAATAAAGAGAAAGAAACCAAATATAAGTGATTAAGCTCTAGAAATGTAGACTCTAAGAACTAGTGCATCTTACTAGCAGAGGTAGGCAAGCACTTGCCTGGCCAGGAACCGCGGCCGTCTACTTCGCGGCCGCCGGCTCGCCGGAGAACGCCATTGCAGGGGAGGGAGAGAGAGCAGCAGGGGCAGGGGGAGTGGGCGCTGGGCGGAGTCGTTGAGTGAACGAACTGTGTTGTGCTGGTATAAGCAGAGGAAGGGGGAAAAGCTGCTCCAACGCAGGACCGATCGGACGGCGACGAGTGAGTGTAGCGCGTGACCGAGGGTTCGGATGGCCCGCGCGAGCGGGTGGCGGGGGGATGCTCGGGCTAAAAAGTTTGTGCGCCGCGTACGGGGATGATGGGATGGACCGGGCGTATGGACCGAGAGGCTGCCCGAGCGTTGGTTCCTCCTCGGAATACGTGGTGGCTGCTCGGTTCGAGGCGCCGTGGACCGAGCGAGTAGAATCTCGGACCCTTCGGTGCTTTTGAGGCGGACTGCGGTCGCCTTGGATTCGTTCGTATTTCATACAGATACAGCCGTGCATCTACCCTGCCCGTCTGCATGCCTGAACTCTTGAGTTTTTGACGCTTCGACCAGGTCGTGTTGCTCGCTTGCTTGGAAAACGAATCGTCAAATTTGTGCAGGGAATTTATCCCATTTCTTATTTTTACTCAACAGCAATAAGCAGTATGGGTTTTCGAACGCAACCGGTTACGACTTGAATTAGCGGGTTTGGTACTCCCTTATGTCCTTATATGTATGTTGTTTTAGATGTTGATATAGCCTCTAAGTTTATTTTTTTTTCCATTTTGACTAATAATTTATATAAAAACATGTTTTTAAAAAAAAAGTAAGTATACGTTATAGAAGTATATTTTTTGATTGATCTGGTATTATCAATTTGGTGTTGTAGATGTTGATAATTATTTTATACTTATAGTCAAACTTTAAAATTTTTGATTCATGTATACTATAAAACGACATGTATTGTAATAAGGAGGTAGCACCAATTATTTGACGCTAAGTAACACAAGGTAATCACTAATAAACAGCTCGAGGAGACGCCAAGCCACAAAGGGCATAGGCCCGCAAGATTCCTTGGCGGTGGAATGCGTCAGCTATTTTGAGAAACGGCTCGATGAAGCTTGTGCAATGGTCATGCTCCATCCCGGCACAAGCTCCGGTTGGATGCCGCGTCAGCAACATTGCACTGTAATCTACGTTGAGCTCATGAATTTTGAAAGCTACCAGGTTGCCGTTAGCGATATTGACATGAGATCTCCTAGTTGGATCAACGAAATCAACACAATTCAGGTAAGCTAGTTATGCGGGGCAATCATCCACAGCCTCCAGGGGTTCTTGATGTCAGGTAACGACCCAATGAAATTGCTGCGATTGATCTGGAGCTCTTGAAGGTCCAAGGGCATGTACAATGGTAGAGTCAGCTATGGACTCTTGCACCTCTCCACATCATCTAGAGTCAACTATTAAATAACTTATACAATGATGTTGTCTCTTAAACTAACTCTACACGAAAAGTCAGCATTAAATGCAATAACGTATAAAGACAATTTGGTTGACTCTAAATGATGACTCTTCACGAAGAGTTAGGTTGGTTCTCTCTCCTCCTTCTCTCTCCTCCACATCAATAATTATTCTACGTGGCATGACGAAGAGTCAGCTGATGTCACATCATTGTACATGCCCTATTTGGATTGGGTTAGAGAGGTGATTCTAGCTCACATCATCAGTTGGTGCTCGGCAACGACCATGTGCTCGGCTTGGATAACCATTCTACTCCCTGCATGGATAGTTCGACCAGAGTTGGCCATGACACACGTAAATTGGTAATCACAATCCATGTGTTGTACATGAACCTCGACAGGGCTCTACCACTCGATGTAGGGTAGATTTGTCAATGTGCACTAGATGGAGCTTCACCACAATGGCCTTATCAGCCCACTCCTCTTAGTAATCTTAACCCATTCGAAGACACTATGCCTCCGCAGCAATGCATTCACCCATATCACATGTTTCTAGTCTGAGGATGTTGCAAAGTTCACGAGAAGCAACAAAGAACTTGAGTAGACTCAGGGAGGGGAGCATGTGCCCCCTGGTCATTTTTTCCTTTTGTCTTTAAGGTCATACAAGGTCGTATTATTCACCATCAGCACCATATTGCAAGCTCCAAGCTGAGCCCCGAGGCAGACCAGCGCATGTGAACAAAGGGGAAATAATCTCCCTCCTCTTGAGTAGGTCATATTGTCAGAGCTCCCCTCCTTTGTTACAACTCTAGAACGGAAGACCGAGCACAGATGTGCCAATATAGAACTCTAAACTTGCAAATCTGGAAGCCACCAATGTCAACCACTTGCTCAAGATCAAAGCACCGATCAACACATAGGTCCAGCAGCATGCACACATGAACCGGGGCGCAACCCACACTGCATCTGGGCCATCCGTCGCTTATAGGACAGTGATGGCGGCTAGAAGGACTGGTGAACGGTGGGACCTACGTAGCTTTACTATTGGGAGATTAGCTACCTCAGGTTTAAGCGAGAAGAAGGTTGAGGTAGGTGAGACCAAATCGATTGAACTAGTGCAGCTCAACTCCCAGAGTAGAAGATGTGAGAGCATGGACGAATCCTCGGTCTCCGGGTGCAGCGGGCCAACGCCATCCCTTCTAACTGTTGCTCAATGGCGTGGCCACCGCTCCTCCATCTTTGGCCCTGTTGGGCTGCCACCGCCACTGACCCGTGCGCTTGGATGATGCACCGTTGAGACACGCGTGCAAGATGAGACCAGGGTGAGCATCGTTGCCATAGGCCACCCTGCACCTCCACCATGCCACCATGGCCGGAAACCATTGGATTCGAGCCATCGGTGTCTCCTCCTGGCCAACTCCACCCTCTAGCCTGCATAATTTCCAATGAGAGCGGAGAGGGCAAGTGCCTAGGGGAGACTTGTAGTTGCTCTTGAAGGCAAGCAGACAATGCTTTGGGGGTGGAGACGATGTTGATGGCAGCAAACTAGGACTCGACCTGTTAGTCACCTCGATCTGAGAGAGAGAGTGAGAGGTGGGCTCAGGAAGCGAAGGGGAGTTGAACTAGTGAAAGAGGTACCGTGGCCCACTAACAGCTAAACAACCACGGCCAAGGCCCAATCAACCACAACCCACGAATTTTGTTGTGGGAGGGGATATCGCCCCCAGGAGGCCCGCATGCAACCTAGGAAGCGGACCCGCGCCCCAGCCCCATGGGGAGCCACGCAAATCCGAACCGTAGATACTGTATAGGATGGATATGAGGGCATGAGGGGCTGAGAGGGGGCCCAACTTGGGTCGGAAAAATTGGGTTTGGGTCACTTTCTCCTATAAACTATTTTAGGCTCACCTAGCCCCTGGAAACTATAATTTATTGAGCACTTTACCCTCTGACCAGTTTTGAAGAGCAATTTTGATGAGTGAAGGTTGGTTTTACTCACGTAGCATCCACGTCACCCAAGTTTTGCACATGCGGACTGCCATGTCACCTTCCCCTTCCTCCTCCACCTCCCTTGCTCTCTCTCTCTCTCTCCCCTCTTCTTTTTCTACCTTGTCTCTGCTGGCGTCTCTCCACCTTCGCCTTCCCCACTACCAACGTGCTTATCCGCACTGTCCTTCCTCGACTCCGTAGCTGATGTCATCCTCCCCAGACCTACCCAGTTGTAGCCGATCCCAAGACATGACGACACCACACGTTCTTCTCCAACTCAGACCAACTGCATCCCCGCCCCAATCTCCATCGTGGAGTAAGCCCTTGTTTGATTCCTCTCACATGCATGATCCCTTCCGCCTAGTGGTTGTTTCCCCTCTTTCAGTTTTGCACTTTCTCGAATGCAGCCTTACCCCCATGTGTGACCTTTGGTGTGGCCGTCGGACCTAGCCACCGGCAACGAGCGGACCACGTCTAAACCTGCAAGACCCCACCATTGGGTTCCTGGCGACCTCCTCGACCTATTTTTGATATTATTGGTGCCACTTGTCCATTGCTTCGTCGATGAACTCAAAGGTCACCATGGTCGACGTGCCCTACTCTGCTCCCTCCGTGTTCTCTCCCTCTCTGACTCTAGCCTCTCTATTCCTTCAGCAGTCGGAATGCTATCAGAGCAGTGGATGGGAGGGGGTGTGGCAGAAAAGGAAAGCAAGGAGGCAAAGAAGAGAGGAGGTAGAATAAGTAAGAGAGAGTGAGAGCAAGGAGAGGTGGAGATGAATGAGGAAGAAGGTGACATGGCAGCCTGGGGTGCAAAACTTGGGTGATGTGGATGCCACGTGGGCACAACCACCATCCACATCATCAAAACCACTCTCCAAAATATGTCAAGGAGGTAAAGTGCTCCTAAATTTATAGTTTAGAGGGGTTAATTGAGTCCAAAGATAATTTAAAAGAGAAAGTGAGCCAAGCCAATAGTTTGAGGGAAAAAGGTGGAAATCTTTCTATAGGGTCGATATGCCCCTAAAAGCTTATCTGGATAAAAATAGCCAATTGAAGAAAAAGGTGACATTCATAATCATGAATATTTGAATTGAATTATCCTTTGGTGGGAATCAGTTATTGGTGCTCACTTTATTCATACTATCATGCTCAATAAAACTCAAAAGGAATGGGGGCATAACGATCTACATGCAGAACTCGGGTACAAAGATGAGCAGCAAAATTTGCTTCCCAAGGGGTATAATGCAACATGAAGTTCTGCATCGACCATTGAGATCCTGTATCTCATGAATGATTCTCATGATCATCGGAGAGGTAGAAAAGGTTTTATTAAAGTAGCTATAGGATTTTTTTTTCAAAGGACAAAGACTAGCTTCAGAGTGGTGTCTCAAACAGAAACTATCAATGATACTCAACCATCTTTGAGCTAGATCAACGGCATCGGCATGACTTCGATAAGCCAGAGTTTGCCGAAGTCAGCTCGCTAGAAGCTGATCTAAAGCTCTTCAAGGTACATGAGGTTGGTTATAAAGTTGATCGGGTTAGAAAGGTGATTGTAGCTCATGTTTAGTTGCATGGGTGTCCAGCTGGAGAACTTCGTTGCCACGGGGCTAGTGAGGGGGGATAGTTTGCTGGGGAAAGGTGGGTGAGAATGGGGCATGCGCTGCTGTCACCGAGAAGTAATTGCGAGCCTCTCGGTGATGAGGATGTTATTGGAGCTGAACACCCGGAGTTTGATGAGGTGGAGAGGATCAGGTGTAAGCTCCTAAGACAGGATATCGTCCCGCTGGCGTCCGGACAACCATTGTACCTGCATCATGCATGGTTGGAGTGGAGTCGAAGTATCATCATTATCCATAGTAGAACGAGTGCCTCAACGGGACAATGTTGACCCGATGTAGGATACCTCATCAGGCTAGGTATGACAAACCTTCATGATGATGATCTCACCAGCCCGGTCCCTTTGTTCTTATGGAGAATGAACGTAACAACTGCAGGAGAAACATGATATGAATAATTGTGACTACTGAATCGAATCAATTAAAAGAACAAACATCTATTGAGTAGTCATTGCTAAGTCCGAGGAGGTCGAACGAGATGATTTTATGGAATGGTGTCTTGTAAAACTAGCTCGTGTTGTGCCCATCAGAGAGATCAATAATCCGCTTGTACCACATCTATCGATCGAGCTACATACGTGTTTTCCCAATATCGAATCTATTTTTTTTGAATAAAAGAAAAATAATCTCCAGGCCTCTGCGTCGTGGGATGTATACAATCTAAAGTTATTACAAGAATATGTCACGTCGACGCTTGACATCACATCAATCAGCTGAAAAGAGTACTGAAATAGGATGCAACAAACAAAGACAATTAAGACACACATCTTAAAAATTATAGTCTGTCGCTATGATACTGAATTTGATATAGAAGCTGCAGCAGTTAGAGAGGGATCTATGCTATCATCTACACCTTTTCGAGATGCCACAGATTTTGTACCTGGTGGAATAGTTATCAATTTCATTTTGAAAGCGGCTTGACCATTGGAGTGAAAGGTTTCGGTACCGGGCTATTCCGGTGTGCCGTTCCGGCGTATGAAAATGATATGTATGTATGTTTGTTATGTTTGGATTTTACACAAATAATTTAATTTTTGTATACATACAAAGCACTAATACAAATATAAGCGAAGAGAAGAGTGACTGCTCCCAAATTCTCTATAGGTTGGTGTTATTTAGCTCGATTTGATAAATTATATTGCATGGAAGATATTATTTAAAAATATAATAAATGCTTCAGTTTTGTGTCAGTGGCTTGACCAAAAGTACTTGGTTCAGGTCCCAATGCTCAGCTTCCTTGAGTAGCTGGCAATTTGCTCTGGTACGAGATTTGACGGGATGAGGCGATCCGCCCGGAACGAGCGGAATCGGGCGAAATGGCCGGCATCAGCTGAAATTTTGACCGGAACGGAACGCTGCTTGTTTGGTACCGTTTTACTTAATGGAAAATGAGATGTTCCGGGCATTCTGGCCGGTACCGGAACGGAATTGATAAGTAGTCGTTGCTGTCTTCCTCAACGGTAGGCGGCTAGCTAGTACGTCATAATAAAAAAGGACTTGTTATCTTGGCCGGAAGAAACTAAATGCTCAAGTTATCAAAATTAGCGCTGTCTTGCTAGTCTAAGGAATTTTGCTGCATTTTTCTAACCCACTGACGCCTGGGACCTAAGTCGCAGAAAATGAATCTTGCGCGCTAAAGTGCAACTATGAACTAAAAGTACCGCTAACTTGTCAAACATTTGGCTACTGGCCAGTATACTTATTATCACATCGTTAAAATTAAGCGCTGACAATAAAGGACATTTTAATCTCTGGCGTCAGATGAACGCGTTTAGGCAGCAAAACTGATACATGCTGTACTCGATGTTTGGGTGTCTGCATATTTTCCCATCTTAATGCATTGCAAACGCTCCCTCTTGCATGCTCAACCAGGACCGGTAAAGGAAGAGATCGATGGTGCACCGGCTTGGTGACTCGGAAGAGCGCCTTACCCCTTACTCACCAAATGGTCGAGATCCATACAATCGTGGCATGTAGAGTACTATAGTGCACGCATGCTTCGCTCTCATCGTGCCTCTATACTATCTACACACACACACACGCATAAAAGCCGTTGATGTCGGTCACCGGAGTGGTACTAGAGCCCGTCAGCTTCTGTCATGAACTCATGATCCCTTGCTCCACGGAGCCGCCTAACAAATCTCTACGGCAATGTGCCGTGAGGACGTCTGTTGTGGGTGTGCCTAGCCATTTACTCCAGCCTTGTGCTTCCCTACATCAAGGAAATCTACAGAGCCAGCAGCGCTGTCCCAGACGCAGAGAGTGAAATCAGGAGAGGGGATCCCAGACTGGAACGCCCAGACACCCTCGTGTCCAGCCGATCGATGCCACGGGCGCGTGTGCGTGTGGGCTCGTAGACGAGGCACGCCACTCGAAGCCCGACGAGCATCCATCGGCCGCTCCGAGCCTGCAGGCAAGAGCAGAGAGCCGAGGACGCGAGCGAAGCGAGGGAGATACGGCAGGATGGCGCGGTCGAGCGAGGGAAGGGAATCGAAGATGGACGTCGCTGCGTCCGTATGTCTCCGTCCGCGCACTAAATGCGGCTGGCGGGGTTCGGCTCGGCTCCGCACGACAGGAGGCGGCAGCGGGAGTCTTGATTGCCGCCATCAACTCGCATTCATTTGCTCTGCCGCATCTCGCCACAACAGTTCCGCGGCAGCAGCCACGAGGGCGAGGGCGAGGGCGAGCGAGCTCCATGACTGCATTCATGCAGCGCAGTGATGCGAGCGGCAGGCAGAGCGCGCGGATCCTGCCTACCTCCGAGTACAGGGAGGATTAATGCAAAGGAAGCTGCTCGACTGTTCTTGGATGCTGCTGCTGGGGGCCACGTACCTGTGACTATGAACGGCCGAAGCTCACCGATGTGTCCGGTCCGGGGGTGGTGTGAGCGTTTCGCCCTGCTTGTGCTTGGGCGGGAAGCGTTACCAAAAACCGTCGTCCGTCCGAATTGGAGGGCTCTGATCAGCCAAAAATACACAAAAAACGTGCAGGGTGTGCTTGGAACACAAAATATCACTTCGTTAGTTCATTTCCCACACAATCAAGAAAAAAAAATCCGCGTTCCAAACGATGCCTATGCCCTATGTATGATGAGATCGACCTCAAGTGAGGATGGGCTCATATATACTTCATAACCATCTGATCTTGATCCATAATGACTGCTTTCCCTCCGGCTTCCACGCATGTGAAGTTTGAGAGAGCTTGTATATACGTACTTTTGTGCACATATATTAGTACCACTGGCAAAATATCTGTATTTTACTACGAACAAAAGTATAATAGCTTAGTAAGTAATTAATTTGTGTCATTGGCTTAGCATGCTTCACACTCTTGGCTACACCCCCACGTTTGGTCAAACTTCTCTAGAGCCAATGTCACGCTCAGCAAACACCTTCGGTCAAACTTCTTTATTACCTGTGTCATGGTTTATTTTTGGTAGAGACCTTTTAGATAAGATGGTTAATCTGATTTCTGAGGAGTCTTCATTTTGTTTAAGTTAGCTAGATTGCTGGTTTTTTGTTAGAGATATTTTAGGAATATGAATAATGGAGGTGGGGATGAACCACCACTATGACCACCACCAACACTTATATAATGGTAAAGATAAAGATAACTTTTTACCTAACCTAGGTTAGTATAACTGTAGCTAATACTGTTAATGTGTTAATGATCATAACAGTTGCACCAGTGAGTTGCCTAGCCGGCCTGAGCTTTTGGTCCACAATTCCCTAGTTCATTTCCATGCGCATTTCCGTTGGAGACATTGGCTCGTTCAAATGTTGATGGGGGTGAGGGGGTCGTCTTACCTTCAACAACAAAAAAGGGACTCCCCGAAACATTAGCATATCGTGAGCATTGAGCTGGTACACCAGTCCTGTATTTATCTTGACAAACTAGTACACAGTCTAAGTTGGACGCTTGCATATAGCTGCACAGTCCGAGTGTACACTAGTATATAGGATACATATCGTTCAGTCATCCTGAAGCCCAGGTCAGGTCGAGACTCGAGACAGCGATACCTTTCCATAAGATACTGACTACAGCTGCAGCCTGCCTGACTATATCATGGAAAGGAACTGGTTTTTTTAGCCATGCTAAGCCTGAAAAGAAGCCTGCTGATTTAGCACCACGAAAATGGCCAAAATGATCAGAAAGGATTTGATCTGGGAACTCGATCGTGACCAATCATGGCAGGTGTGAAATTCTCAAAGCAAGGCGCACCGAAAGAGAAGGAGAAGAAATCGATCGAGCAGCTCTCCCTCAAAAGAACGAAAGGAATAATTGTTATGCCGCACGCTACCATGCTGCCTATATTTTTTCTACGGAAAGGCTGCACATGCGCGCCCTCCTTTTGTTGGCTCTCTCCTCTTTTCGAGCACCTGTATGTTTTGCTGCAACCCCAATGGTTCAGTATGCTCCTTTTCATGCCTTCGGAATTTCTCACAGTTGCCTAAGCTTGCAGACAATACTCCATAGGCAATAGCCATGCAGTGTAAGGTAATTCTGATTACCCAGTTCGAAGTAGTCACACTCGCATAGACAGAGATGAAAACCATGCCACAAGCATGTGCCACCCTTTATTGAGATAAGGTCAAGCGAAATTCTATAGTCTGAATATTAAGTATTTACACGATATCTGCTGACATGTATGCAACAAGATAAGTCGAGAGATAACATTGCCTATGTTGTTCATCAAGTATCACAAAATGAGGGTACACAACAATGTACTCTAAGAATCATACATCATACGGGCAAATCTTCTCGCCCACAAACCGTATCTCCGCACCAAGTTGACCTCTGTAAAGTCGACGGCCACCGATGATATTCTGCACGCTCCTATGTTGCTTCGGAAAAGAAGTGCCATTTCAGATATCACCAGCATGCGCAACATGATGTTGGTTTGCTCCTTCTTGGCTATCCAAAGGCATGTACTGAGCCATGATGGCGCGAATCTCTGAATCCATGTAACTCTGATGAGGCATGATAGCACAGAACGAGTCAGGCACAGGTTGGTATCTTAACAAATGGTTCAAGTCCCACCTATGACCACTTGAAAGTAAATGTAGAGTTAGACAGGATGAGTAGATGCTTTACCCGTAGCCTGTATTTGTACACTGCATATGCCCCGACCCCAGCAAAAACAAGCCCGAAGAAAATAACCCACATGAAGCTCCAGCCAACTGAGGAGGTAGCCTGTCTGCCTGCAAGGAGTTTATAAACAGGATTAGACTAGTACAATATATAAAAAGGTGAAATGAAACTGTAGCAGATTTTACTTGTAGGTTAACAGAGTATCATTACAATTGTTTTATATGTACATGCATCATGTATTTTTATCATTTGAGTTCAGGCAACAAAATGGAGTGCAAGATTAAGGTGTTTCTACAGGAAAAGGAGATGTGCAGTGATTCTAGAGGAAAAGGAGAACTAAGAACTTCTAATCAGGATACGGTAATATCAATGCAGGTCCACAAACCTACCAATAATGTTGGGATGATTGCGTGCTAATTAACTTAAAGCAATCTACGTGCAGCAATATTGCAGATCACAGTAAACACATCCTGCCCCTATTGCTCACTTAAAACTGCAACTAAAGTAACTTCTGCGAATAAAAACAACCATCACAGTACCCAGGATACAGAGCCTCAGTGATCTGACTGATAACCTTGGCTGGATCACATTTATAAGGGTACAGATAAGACTGCAATAATAATTCAATATATACAAACATCAAGGAAAATTCTTTTGGAGGTAACCATCGTTTATTAACCAACTAGCACATTCCCGATTTCTTTCAGAAACTTACAGGTGACTGAAAACCAGTCCATCATGTAAAGTAAAGAATAATATCAAGCATCTCAAACAAAAAGGAAGTATAAGATCAACCATCTCAACCAAAAGAAAGTAGTTTGCTAAATTCAGCAGGTGTATTGAATTCTCATGACTAATAATATAATACTGGCGCTTGCAAGACAAAAATGAAGAAATTGAACTAGATATCTATGGAAAAATTCAGGTTAGGCTACTCACTGATACAAGCGTCCTGCTCTCTCATGTATAACATATTGTTACCACCACAGCTGCACTCATAGCTACCCCATGTATTTTCGCAGCTGCAGCCATTGCACTGACAGAAAGTTCTTGCTTTGCATTCATCAATATCTGCATATGTGGTAGATTAAGTATAGTTTACAAGAAAATAATTCCATAAGTCTTAAAATTTCTCAAATTTTGGAATCATAATACTATGCTCGGTAGGTGAATATTTATAATACGAACCCCAATTACAGATTATCTACCCAACCAGAGGCAATCTAGCAGTGTTCTCTAGAATATGTTAAGTACCCCTTCAGTCAATAAGTGTCGCCTAAAACTGTGTGCACTAAAACCTTAGAACTTATTTTTTGAATATATATTGGCCAAATATGAAAATGGTGAGTATATTTGTCTCGATAGTACATTCATAACATTATAATTTTCTTAGGTTTTACACGTATTAGAAATTGGTGTCAAAGTTATATTTTGGAGAGCATGTCGATGCCCAAGATGATACTTATTTTTTACTAGACAGGGTACCAGGGATGGAGCATAGGCTAGGCCAACATGGGCCCTAGCCCGCCCTGCACATGTGCATGTCCATCAACTGCTTAGCACTATGTGAGAAAATTTACTTTAAATTTAGTGCCTAATTCATCTCTTAATCAACACTAGCCCCCTCTTATTTTGGTCTGAAGCTCTGCCACTGCGGAGTACTAAACCAAAATATAGAATCAATAAATAGTATTGTGTTCAAGTCATACAAAATAAGTTTCTGAATAATGATAAAGTACCTGCACAACTTTTTACACCATCGCCCTGGAAACCTTCTGGACATTTGCAACCTTCAGATTCTTTATGCTGCAGAATTTTTTGATTTTGTTTTCATGCTGTCAAAGGACTACAGAGACAAAATAATAGGTCTCAGGATAACATCTAGTCATCTACTTACCGAGCAAGCAGATATTGTCTTCCCGTTTCTAGTTTCCTTCCAACATCCTCCATTGTTGATCTCACACCTACCAATACCGGAAGCTGATAATGGCACATGTTAATACGAAGCTGTACAAACAATTAACGTATATCTGATAATAAGATGATGTGCAAAAGCACATTACTACACAGTATGGCAACCACATTGTTTCATTAATGATTAATAAGAAATGCCCATGACAGAAATAATTACAGCCAATTCAATCACATAACTAAATTCAGATAGTACCTTCACAATTTGTATATCCATCGCCAACAAACTTTACACCTTTGACAATAGGGCACTCACAAACACGCCCACGGAAGGTATCCTGCATTTTGATATCCAGAAAATTAGAGCAATCTTACAAGACAACAGTAGAGGAAGAAGAGAAGTTGAAATATCAGAAGCATCTCTAGCTAAAACTGTACCCTGCATGCAGTAACGTTATTAGCCTTGTCGAGCCAGCAACCTCCATTGTTCTCCAAACACTCATTTGTTTGAACATCTACAGGGAACAAATAAAAGAGAAGAAAATAGTAATGTACCATAAGACAAGATCTAGGAATACATTGCTGCACTCAAGGAAAAGGCATACAGACCATCACTCAAACAAATAGCGGGCTCAGTTGTCTCCTCGAATCCTGAGCAGATTGCTTTTAGCACAGCACCTTTGTCCAACTTACCTGAAAACACAACAAAACTGTAACACAAATAACGTCAAGAGGGAAACAACTTGTGCTAGAACAGCAGACAACCTCGGTACTGCCTGTTGTTGATGACAAGGGTTGGCAGTATCGTGACATCTCCTCGTTTACCATGACCAATCTATATAATAGAAGCATATAGTTGAATATACCATAAGTTGATGAAAATGTGCACAAATAAGGCACTAATTAACACAAAAAATTCATTTTTTATCAACAAGGTCGTACTTGGGCATCTTGTTCTGCCTTTAGAATTGGGTTTTCCTCATCAGCTTCAGGATCTCCAACACACTTGTTTATCTTCTCAACGTTCAACCCTATAAGAACTCGGCAGGTTCTCAGTCAATTAGTTAAAGATAATAAAACAACGAATTCCTGAGATACATGAAACAGTGCCAATTAGACCTACCAAGTGACTTGATAACATGGCTTGCACATTCCTTTGTGTATTTCTCCTCCTTCATTGGGCATCTAATTGCAAAGTCATGTACATAATCCCACCACAACCATGGCTTGCCACTCTCATTAGCAACCTTGAATACACAAATTTGATGTAGATTTTGAACCACAACATTTTTTCCATCATAACCTTTGCTGAAATCCTGTTCTGGGTCTGGTGCACAATATCTTCCATGATTGATACACTGCGATTTGCATTGCTTGCTCCCAACAAAAGCTTCTGGGCAATACCATGTAATATAATGTGGAGTGAACTGGGTGTAACCCTTCTTCTCAAGAACTTGTGCAGTTCCTCTAAAGCTCTTCACGAAGTCCATTTGCATATCACATTTAGGACCACATTCATCATTACTGTTTGTCCAGAATTCATACTCAACACGCTCATCAGGATGGGGGAGGGATTCCCTCCAGTCCAGAAGGACACTAACCATATCACCATTTTCCGCAGATTTCTTGAGGTCATCGCCCAATTTCTTTGTTATAAGCACCGAGGGAATGGTGATGTTTTCGATGTGCTCTGTGCCAGTATCGGCTGGGTTGTCCATTGTGATTAAAGGCTCCTCCTTGTTATCCACAACAAGAACTGCTGCAGCTCCAGCATTTTGTGCATTCCACGCCTTTTTTGTGAAAAAGCACTCTGTTCATCAGAGAGCAGAATAAACTAAAGAATTAAAATAATAATTTGAGACTGGGAAATAAAATACCAGAGAATTAAGCAAAGAGTCAATTACTTACATGTTTTAACACCACGAGCAATAACATTTATCACTTATCTAACAAGCAGAGAATAAAAGTATTGTTTTGCACTGAATCATTTCTACCTTATATGTCAGATGGGTCCCTTCTAAAGAATGAATGAACTGTTAAACAGCAAAGTCTACTGTATCATACCTTCGACTTCCTATTCCAACTTTAACATTGAAATTTTAACTTTACTGAAGCTAGACATCTGATCTGAAAGTTCTTTTGCTATTGTAGCTCTGCATCATATTAGTTACAATGTAGAACTTAGAACTTATATGACGTGTTTCATAAACATACTTTATGTCTGCACATTCTGGTTCTGCTACAATACACAGGATAGCTAAATCAAGATTACAACCAAATCAGTGTATCATGCTAGGTGGATCGGCAAATAGTTTCTGTGATGGTGTTGCTGTAGCAGCCAGTAAGACTTCAGTTTTTTCCTTGGTAGCAACAACTGATTTGTTCCTTGCCAACATACAACTTAGGTATTTACTGATAAGCGTAAACATTCGATTTTCTCAAAACTCATGCGTATTAAACTGCAGAATCTTCATAACTCCTTTTAGAAATATCAAATCACCAAGTCTTCGATTCGAAATTCCACAGCAGTACAAATGAACTGCCCCCAATACAACTGTAAATCAAACTAATCCCCAAGCACACATATACACCTTATTTGTAGAGCATCAATCAGATCATTAAAAAACATAGGCTACATCCAAGGGAACAGAAGACAAAATATACAGCAAAGCATCATCACAAACCATCGCCACGAAGCGAACTGGAACTTGGAAGATAATAAATGACTAATAATTAATGCTAAGAACTGCTTAACGAACCAAAACAGAGATTCCCCTCATAACAACCGAACTAAATCAGCTCCATAGCTACCAAATTTCCAAATTAGTAACACCGAACTAATTAAACCAAAGCAAGATCGTCACCTCCGCGGTCGATGAGGACGAAGTTGGGGCGGGCTCCGGACTTGTGCGCCTTGAAGGAGACGTCAAACTTGTCGAACTCGTCGCAGGCCTGCCTGTTGACCTTGGGGTAGACGACCCAGCCGTGCAAGGTGCCCCCGTACTGCGGCACCCCGAAGTTGCCGATGGCGCACTCGTACTTCCCCTTGAGGCCCTCCGGCGAGGTCACCCGCACGCTGTTCTTCTCCACCACGAACCTCCCGGCCGCCGCCTCCGCCATGGCCAGCACCACCACGAGAGTCCACCACACTGGACCCATCATCCTGGGCCCCAACCGTACGATGTGGGAAAATCTCAGCACCGGAGTATTTGGCTAAAAATCGTGGAATCTTTGTACCAGGACGGCAGGGGGAGGAAAAAGTCGAGTTCTTGGACGGATATCGAATTAACGATCAGAAACGGAGATTTCCAGGAGGCGCAGATCTGCCGCGACCTATAGAGAGAGCCCGAGAAAACAATTCGAGGCGGCCGGCGAAATCTAGCGAAGCGAAGGCTAGTGCGGATGGAGCGAGGACTTGGACTTGGGAGCGCGACCACGACAGCGTGGAGTCGTCGTCGCTTGCTGGTTGTTCCGTCCAAGCAAGCTAGTAAACCAGCACTCCGCATGAATAAATTGAGCTATTCTGTTGCTGTCTCTATCGGAAAGCGGATGGATCAGTGTGATCAAGAATCGGTGCTGCATGGACAACGTGAGCACGGAGGCTGCGTGTGCGCTGCTTGGCTTTTCCTACATTTTTGCTGGATTTGAGATCCGCGCTGAGTCAACCGTGTTTCTGGTTTCCAAGATGCTGGCAACCATCGGGTGCGAAGTGTATATATAGCAGAGTCTCCTCCAAAATGAATTACTGGAATGACACAACGAACTTCAAGGTAATAGGTTTAAGATGCGTCTTGAAATGTATTTGCACAATAACTTGACTCTCATGGGTAAAGTGTCCGAAAATGAGATATAGAGAAGGTGAAAGGGAGGTAACGTTTCTGAACTTTTGTCTCTTCATTTTTAGCATGTCCTTGGGAGCAACGCTGATAAAATCGAAGTCTCACATCAGATGCCGACAGATTCATTTAGCAGGTGATGGGGACCTGCCGCTCAGCCACATGAAACACGTACCGAATTTTCTTATTGCAAACTCACCAGTACCACCACCTAGCTGGCCTGATAGCCGTCCCTGATAACCTCTACCGTTCGTTTACTGCCAAAATGCTCTTCGTCTGCTACAACTATACAGTCATGTTTTTTCGACATATTTGTTGCGTCTCTGATCTAGGCTTTGAACCAAACCTTCCACGTCTCATCACCTGGAGCATACATACCCTTGTAAATCTGTGATACGTATGCATCTAATATTTGTAACTTTCACATTCCATTTTTTTTTGTGAGGATATTTTATCATGATTAACCAACAAGAGGATTCAGCTTCAGATTTCCGGAAGAAGAATTTAACCTATCGTCGCAAATCAGTAATAATTCCACAAAATCACACGATATTAATACCCGTGTTCTAAGCCTACCCTTAACTCTTAGATCAATGAGGCAACTAGGCCCCTGTTTTGGACGTAGATGAAATGAGAAGCGTTTTCAGAACTGTCACCAAGAATTTCACGAGACGAAGAGTGAACAGAAGCATGTAAATTCATAACTTCTCATCGGCCACTACCGTAACTTTTTATGGGCCAAATTCCTCGGGCTTCTCATCCGACCTCTAGCCATGGCCCGGGAGTGAAAACCCAGGTCACTATGGAGTAATGGGCTTGTCATCTAAAAGAACGGGCCTAAATATCGGGCTGATACGTCTCGGGCTCTTGGCCCAGTAACAAGCCCGCAATCCATCGCTCATCGTTTGTTTGTTGATTTGTTCGTTTATAGATGGCTCTTCCTAATTTGATCATTTTAACGTATTAGTCCCTCAGTTCAATAATATAGGATGTATTTTAATTAGTTAAGATAATATTTTGATTAATAATTACTTCATTAGTATATGGTTTATGTCATTAGATTTGTATTCAAAAGTATTACTCATGCTTGTGACTTTATATAATATAAACCATATATTGGATCAGCTATTGGGTTAGCAATCTAATCTCATAGATATTATTTTATCGTATAAGCTCCTAGTTCCATGAAAATTCTCTTCTTTATCTCAAAACAGCTCCTAGCTTATTGGCCATGGCTTTCGACAAGAAAAGCTAATTAGCCATGGTAGTAAAACGTACAGATGAACTAATAAAAAGTTGTTCAAAAGTAAACTGCACTTTAGATTACCATTACTCCATCTGGTGGTGTTGAACTAACGACATTCTTGCACATACGTACATACAGCTAGCTGGCGTATACATATCCTGATCTCTAACAGATCTCGGATCAATTGTATGCTGGTTACATTCATGTGCAAACAACACAATGTTGCACATCAGAAGGTTCAGATTAAAAATATCATATTTTAGCTTGTGAATTTTATATTACGATCCTACTATTTCACAATCGCTTAAGAATTCATGAGATCTCAATCGATTTACTCACATTAAGATCCACGACATGATTCATGCTTCTCTATCACCTTTTAAACCTTATCAGAGTGGTTAGAGTCATGAAGTGGGGTAACTGGTGATAGCAGCAAAATCAAAGAAGATGTTGCTCGCGTGCCGATGGCGTCGACGACCATCGAGATCACGGAGGTGTGCTCGCCGTAGCACGTGACGGCGTACTTGGATGGATCGGTCTCGCAGATCTAGACGTGCCTGTTGGCGTCGCAGCCCGTGTCTGACTTGTGTGTGCACCTGTAGTAGCTCCTACAAGAACAAACCATAATCGCTTGCCCACGTCCGGCCTCGGATCAGACTGCACGTCTAATTAATTAAGCTATATAAGTCCCGAGTTTCAAAAAATAAGCTAGTAACATGTGTACCTTGGATGAGGTGAGTTTTGGATCTCTTTCTGCCCGTATTTCCGCCATATGTGGCCATCAACCAGCTTAGTAGCGACTCGTTTGGCGGAGGGGCGCTGTGATCTGCCATATACAGGTGGCAAAATTAATGAACAAGTTAATCAAAATGAGCATCACGCTGAAATTACTTAGCACAACACACCGTTTAGTTCGACTGTGTTTGTGCTAGCTTGTGGGAGATTAGGTTTTCACCTTCGTCTCCTCGTTGTACAAGCCCATTACGTATAGGTTGTGTAAATCCGGGTTAGAGTCCACGTCTTGTTGAATTAGAATTGTTCTAATCGTGTTGGACGCGGGAGTTGTAAATTGAGTTCTAGGTGGATTAGGAGTCCTAATCCTAGATGGTTTTCATATATTCTAGGATGCCTATATATGTAAGAGAAAAGCATAGAAAAGAAATAGATTGAGCAGCACAAAATCATTGTTTGTCTCTCATATTCTCCAACAAGTGATATCAGAGTGTTGACAGTTTTGAGGTCATGGCCAACAACATAGGATCCTGTTCGCAGGAGCGCTCGCTCACTCCTCCATTGCAGCGATGCAGTAGGAGTAGGACAATGCGAGGCGGCCTTGAATTGGTGGTCCAGGAGCGCGTCATAAGGGAAATTGACGACGAATGTATCGTCTACCTGACACTGATAACAACCAACTATATCGAGTGGTCGTTTGTCATGCGCGTCAACCTACAGGCCCAGGGCTTGTGGGAAGTAGTCAATGTTGGCACCGTCAAATCCCCCGATAACAAGCTGGCTCTTGCAGCTATCCTTCGCGTAGTGCCAGCCTACATGCTCAGTGTAATCGCCATGAAGGAAACAACCAAGGAGGCATGGGATGTAGTTAAGATGATGCGGATGGGCGTCGATTGCGTCCGTGAGGCCACCGCACAGAAGCCGTGAGAGTTCGAGGCACTCGTTTTAAAGGATGGGGAATCAGTAGATACATTCAGTATGCATGTCACCAGTCTCGTCAACAACCTTCGCATCCTTGGCGAAGCTATCGAGGATGAGAAGATCGTCAAGAAGTTTCTGCGGGTAGTCCCCCAAACGAACTCGCAGATAGCAATGACCATAGAGACTCTGCTCGACCTCAGGACACTGACGATCGAGGAGCTCATTGGGCACCTCCGCGCTGTCAAGGAGCGCCTTGTGCAAGACAAAGTTGGCGGGTCTAGCAGACCCCTACTCCTCAACGAGGACGAGTGGTACACACACCGGAAGCAACACGAGCACGGCAAAGCCTCGTCGGGTGGAAACGACAGTAGCAATGGAAAATGCCGCCCTAGTGGCAGGTGCGCCCGCAGGATGAACACCGAGCCACCCGAGCTTGGGGAGATGGTGGCCACGACACTGTGAAGGATAATTGTCATTACTGCGGCAAGTTAGGTCACTGGGCCCGTGATTGCCGCAAGAAGAAGTGGGAGGAAGCTCACCTAACAAAGGCTGCCGATGACACGCTGGGACTTCTGCTTATTTAGATATGCAGTCCTACAGCCGCTACGACACAGGAGGTCCACCTCAACGAAGAGCAGGTAATTCCTGTTGACACCGGCGAAGGGGGTGTGCTACCTCGACACGGATGCAGCAATCACATGACAGGCTCCGGGCAGATGTTCACATCGATCGACGAAATCGTAAAAGAGAGGATTAAATTAGGTAACGACTCAGTGATTGACATTTGTGGCTGCGGTTCGGTGATGTTTGATTGCAAGAACAAGGAGCACAAGGTGCTCACTGATGTATTCTATATACCTTGGTTGCGGAGCAATATCATTAGCTTGGGTAGTTGGATGAAGCTAGCTACAAGACCGTCCTCGAGAATGGCGAGATGTGCATGCTCGATAGCGAACGAACACTCTTGGCATGGGTGGTACAGTCCAAGAACAGGTTGTACACTGCCACTTAACTTTGCAACCCCTGTACGTCTGCTCTCGAAGACCAATGACGTGGCATGGAGTTGGCATGTACGCTACGACCATCTGAACTTCCGCGCATTGCGGGACTTGGCATGAAGGTCATGATGGACGGAGTACTACTGATCAATCGCATCGAGTAATTCTGTGACGAGTGTGCCCTCGGCAAGCAGCATGGCACATCATTCCAGCTGGCCACAACGTATTGCGTCGAGCATGGACTGGAGCTTGTCCACAGTGATCTCTGTGGCCTGATCTCATTGGCAACAACAGGAGGCAGCATATATTTTCTGTTCTTAGTTGATGACTACAACAAGTTCATCTGTCTCGAGGTGCTCAAATCCAAGGATGAGGAGTTCAATCGTTTCAAGAAGATCAAGCGAAGGCGGAAACTGAATGTGGACGCAAGCTAAAAGCGTTCTGATTAGACTGCAATGGTGAATTCAACTCCATCGAGTTCCAGGAGTACTGCAACATGCGCGGCAAGAAGCACTGCACTACCGCGTCCTACTCATCAT
This sequence comes from Stipa capillata, assembly GCA_019208055.1. Classification (NCBI taxonomy): domain Eukaryota; kingdom Viridiplantae; phylum Streptophyta; class Magnoliopsida; order Poales; family Poaceae; genus Stipa; species Stipa capillata. The sequence continues at coordinate 130,139 of JAGXJF010002409.1, forward strand.
AGCAGAATAGCATCGTCGAGTGTTGCAACCAAACCTTGGTGGAGATGGCTCGTTGCCTGCTGAAAAGTATGAGCATGGCAGCCACGTTTTCGGGGGAGGTGATCAAAATTGCGGTGTACATCCTCAACCGCTCGCCAATGAGGGGCCTAAATGGAAAAACACCATATGAGGCATGGCACAATAGAAACCTGATGGTATCCCATCCATGAACTTTTAGGTGCGGAGCGCACGTCAAGAGGATCGTGCGCTCAGCATTGACAAGCTGGCGGATCACTCAAAATCGATGGTCGTCATCGGCTACGAGGAAGGAGCAAAAGCATACCAGGGATTTGATCTGGTGTCGAGGAAGCTCCATGTTACCCGTGACGGCACGTTTGAGGAGCATCGAAGATGGGATTGGGCGTCACTTGACGATGTCTCAATCCCAAAAGAACACGTTCACTATGGAGTATCTCACGGAGTAGCAAAGCATGACAAGTGAGGGTATGTGAACAGCATCGGGCTCAACTCCAACATCAAACCCGGTCAGACCGGCTGCTAGGGCCATAAAGGATCAAATGTCGGTTTAGAGAGGAGGGGTGAATAGATGACTATGCAATTTTTAAATATTCTTGTAATTATGCAGAATTAAAGATTGTCTAAAATAAAAATGATATGAGCACGATGATAAGGTAGAAATCACATAAGTAAGTTCAATATGTATCAATTTAAAATAAAACTTGTGAAATGTAACTACAAGAGGGAATAACCAAATGGAGACCAATGATTTGTTTTTACAAGAAAGAAAAAAAGCATAGAAAAGCTACAGAGTGAGTAACATAAGATCATTGTTTGTGTCTCGGATTCTCTAACATTCGTCCTCCCGGCCGAACTCTCCGCCGTCTGCCTGATCACCCCATTGGCCGACCCGGCAGCCGAGCTCTGTCCTGCCGTCGCCGACGCCCTGGTGTCCAACACCAACAGCGCGCTCGACAGCGTCTTCAGCATCCCATCCGTCACCTCTGTCCACGGCGACGACTGCTCCTGCAGCAAGCTCTTGAGCCTCGCCGCTCCCTCGCGCACCTTGATCAGGTCGTTCACCGCCGCGGCCGCCCTCCCCGCCGGTACGTCTCCCCCGGCGCCGCCGCTCGTATCTATAGCACACCACTGTATACCAGCAAGTACATGAGCAGCTTGCACTGCTGTAAGCGTAGCGTTAATTAACTAAGTTGTGGTGTTTGCTACTCCAATTCTTATGGGGAAGGAGGAAAAGTAGTATGAAAAAGATTAAAAAGCAGCGAGGACTGCAGGAGTAGGAAGCTGCATCGAAGCATGGGATGGGGGCCGACTGTGTGGCCATGGTAGATATCCGAATCTAAGCAAGCAACAAAGCCAAACATGGCTACTGCACATGTAAGTCGTCATCGCCATGAAACAGGCATTCTGAGGTCTCGCGTGCATGTCCTTTGACTGAACGATCACCGGCAATGCCTAGGCAACTTCCTCAGTCCACGCTTTTGCTGAAAATGATCCAGTGAGCATTGCTAGGCCGTTAGATTCTGTGATCTTAACCGGCACTCGGCGATTAGATTATGTGGGAGTAATCTATCTCTACGTTGCTCTCGTGACATCCGTGTTAGGTCATTCGATCGTATCAATCGAGCAGTAGCTAGTCTTGTTGAGAACTTTGGGGACATGCAAGTTTTTAAACTAGGAGCTTTCTCCATCGATCTGCAGTGTAGACACGAAAGTTTTTCACGCCAAGGGAAACTACTAGCCGCACAGTGCAACCGAGTGCAACGTACTGGAACGCTACAGAATTTCGGTGAGACCATTCTCGGTAACAATTTAGGAGTTCACTCACACATCAGTCTCGATCCACAGAACAAACTAAATACTAAGAGTTACATCCATAAGGTCCTACTTCAATTGCCAATCAAGCACGGCATACAACAATTTCAACCTCTCACGCGTTGCAATTTTACATGGCAAATGGAGCCTTTATTGATAGGATAAAATCTCATAGAAAGAGCATTTTTCGAGAGAACGTTTATTTCTAAGTTGAACATATTGGAATCATATTGCTACCACCACAGCTACATTCATAGCTTCCCCATGTATTTTCGCAGCTGCAGCCATTGCACTGACAGAAAGTTTTCACTTTGCATTCATCAATATCTGCACATATGGTAGATTAAGTATAGTTTACAACAAAATAATTTCATAAGTCTTAAAGTTCCCAAATTTTGGAATCATAATACTATGCTCGGTTGGTGAATATTTATAACAGGAACCCCAATTACAGATTATCTTCTCAACCGGAAGCAATCTAGCAGTGTTCTCTAGAATATGTTAAGTACCTCTTCAGTCAAATAAGTGTCACCTAAAGTGCGTGCAGTCAAACTTTATAACTTATCTTTATGAATATATATATATATATATATATATATATTGGCTAAATATGAAAATGATGAGTATATTTGTCTCGATAGTACATTTGTAATGTTATAATTTTCTTAGATTTTAGACATATTAGAAATTGGTGGTCAATATTATATTTTAGAGAACATATCAATATCCAAGATGACACTTTTTACTAGACGGATACCAGGGGCGGAGTTTAGGCTAGGCCAATATGGGCTCTAGCCCCCCTTCTCCCCCCTCCCTCCACCCGCCCGCCCGCATTCGTGCATGTCCATCAACACTTAGCAGTAAGTGAGAAAATTTACTTCTAATTTAGTGCCTAATTCTCTCTTAATCAACACTAGCCCCCTCTTATTTTGGTCTGAAGCGCCGCCACTGCGGAGCACTAAACCAAAATATAGAATCAATTAATAGTATTGTGTTCAAGTCATACAAAAGAAGTTTCTGAATAATGATAAAGTACCTTCGCAACTTTTTACACCATCGCCCTTGAAACCTTCTGGACATTTGCAACCTTCGGATTCTTCATGCTGCAGAATTTTTTAGTTTAGTTTTCGTGCTGTCAAAGGACTACAGAGACGAATTAATAGGCCTCAGGATAACAACTAGTCATCTACTTACCGAGCAAGCAGATATTGTCTTCCCATTTCTAGTTTCCTTCCAACATCCTCCATTGTTGATCTCAACCAACCAATACCGGAAGCTGATAATGGAAAATGTTAATACTAAGCTGTACAAACAATTAACGTAAATGTGATAATAAGAAAACGACCATGACAGATAATTACAGCCAATTCAATCACATATCTAAATTCAGATAGTACCTTCACAATTCGTATATCCATCGCCAACAAACTTTACACCTTTGACAATAGGGCACTCACATACACGCCCACGGAAGGTATCCTGCATTTTGATATCCAGAAAATTAGAGCAATCTTACAAGACAATAGTAGAGGAAGAAGAGAAGGTGAAATATCAGAAGCATCTCTAGCTAAAACTGTACCCTGCATGCAGTAACGTTATTAGCCTTGTCGAGAACGTTATTAGCCTTGTCGAGCCATCAACCTCCATTGTTCTCCAAACACTCATTCGTTTGAACATCTACAGGGAACAAATAAAAGAGAAGAAAATAGTAATGCACCATAAGACAAGATCTAGGAAGACATTTCTGCACTTAAGGAAAAGGCATACAGACCATCACTCAAACAAATAGCGGGCTCAGTTGTCTCCTCAAATCCTGAACAGATTGCTTTTAGCACAGCACCTTTGTCCAACTTACCTGAAGACACAACAAAACTGTAACACAAATAGCGTCAAGAGGGAAACAACTAGTGCTACAGAACAGTAGAAAACCTCGGTACTGCCTGTTATTGATGACAAGGGTTGGCACTATCGTGACATGTCCTCCTTTACCATGACCAATCTATATAATAGAAGCATATAGATGAATATACCGTAACTTGATGAAAATGTGCACAAATAAGGCACTAATTAACAAAAAAGTCAAATTTTATCAACAAGGTCGTACTTGGGCATCTTGTTCTGCCTTTAGGATTGGGTTTTCCTCATCAGCTTCAGGATCTCCAACACACTTGTTTATCTTCTCAACGTTCAACCCTATAATAACTCGGCAGGTTCTTAGTCAATTAGTTAAAGAATAGAAAAACAAAGAATTCCTGAGATACATGAAACAGTGCCAATTAGACCTACCAAGGGACTTAATAACATGCCTTGCACATTCATTTGTGTATTTCTTCTGTTTCATTGGGCATCTAATTGCAAAATCATGTACATAATCCCACCACAACCATGGCTTGCCACTCTCATTAGCAACCTTGAATACACAAATTTGATTTAGATTTTGAACCACAACATCTTTTCCATCGTAACCTTTGCTGAAATCCTGCTCTGGTTTCGGTGCACTGTATCTTCCATGATTGATACACCGCGATTTGCATTGCTTGCTCACAACAAAAGCTTCTGGACAATACCCTGTAATATAATGATGAGTGAACTGGGTATAACCCTTCTTCTCAAGGACTTGTGCAGTTCCTCTAAAGCTCTTCACGAAGTCCATTTGCATATCACATTTAGGACCACATTCATCATTACTGTTTGTCCAGAATTCATACTCAACACGCTCATCAGGATGGGGAAGGGATTCCCTCCAGTCTAGAAAGACACTTAACCATATCACCATTATCCGCAGATTTCTTAAGGTCGTGGCCCAATTTCTTTGTTATAAGCACCGAGGGAATGGTGATGTTTTCGATGTACTCTGTGCCAGTATCGTCTGGGTTGTCCATTGTGATTAAAGGGTCCTCCTGGTTATCCACAACAAGAACTGCTGCAGCTCCAGCATTTTGTGCATTCCGCGCCTTTGTTGTGAAAAAGCACTCTGTTCATAAGAGAGCAGAATAAACTAAAGAATTAAAGTAAGCATTTGAGACTGGGAAATAAAATACCAGAGAATGAAGCAGCCAAATAGTCAATTACTTGCATGTTTTAACACCACGAGCAATAACTGTCGTAGATACAAGTCTAGACAGTAAACTTGTGGCACCCCTCGAACGGCTACAGCGACCGTCGATGGTGTACGAGGAGTACGAGCGAGTCTGACCCTCCGAACATCCGTCGAGCTGTGGCACGAAATACGTACGACAGGGTGAAACACGAGCCGTGTATGAGGCGACAAAACTCCCCTCATGTACGATGAGGTGAAAGTCACTCTTTTATTGAAGTGTTGAATTAGGGTTACAAGGTTTTTCTTCCCCCTCCCTCTACCCCCATGGGGGTATTTATAGGGTTTGAGGATGGAAAAGGGGAGATTACATTTTTGCCCTCAGATTCAGAGAACTTTATAAGGGTATGGTCGTCATTTCCCATGCATAAAAGATATTTTGGGAGAATATTCCTGGTATCTTCAGGAAATATTTTCTGGCATCTTTGGAGGAATTCCTAAGCACGTCAACGCAGTCATTGACAATACCGACGCAGACCCTGACGGCGTGGGACATCGGGACAATCATTAGTGACGTTGGCATAGTCCTCATTTTGGCGTTGTCGACGTGGACTTCGACGATGACGAACGTCGAGGTTGCCCTTGGTGGTGTCAATGACGTAGACTTCGACGATGACGGATGTCGAGGTTGCCCTTGGCAGTGTCGACGTAGTCCGTGATGACGGCGAAAACTGTGGCTGCCTTTGACGGTGTCAGTTTAGTCCTTGAGGGAGCATGTGGAAGACTTTGAACAAGGGCTAGCGCAGAGACCCCTACCCCATTTATTACTTATCTAACAAGCAGAGAATAATGGTACTGTTTTACCCTGAAATCATTTCGACCTTATATGTCAGATGGGTTTCTTCTAAAGAATGGATGAACTGTGAAACAACAAAGTCTACTGTATCACACCTTCGACTTCCTACTCCAACTTTAATATTGAAATTTTAACTTTACTGAAGCTAGACATCTGATCTGAAAGTTCTTACTATTGTTGCTCTGCATCCTATTAGTTACAATGTAGAACTTAGAACTTATAGAACGTGTTTCATAACCATATTTTATGTGTGCACATTCTGGTTCTGCTACCATACACAGGATAGCTAAATCAAGATTATAACCAAACCAGTGTATCATGCTAGGTGGAACCGCAAACAGTTTCTGTGATGATGTTACTACAGTAGCCAGTAGGACTTCAGTTCTGTTCCTTGGTAGCAACAACTCATTTGTTCCTTGCCAACATACAACTTTGGTATTTACTGATAAGTGTAAACATTCGATTTTTTCAAAACTCATGAGTATTAAACTGCAGAATCTTCATAACTCCTTTTAGAAATATCAAATCACCACGTCTTCGATTTGAAATTCTACAACAGTACAAAGTGAATAAAGGCTTATGGTACCAAGCGAGTGGGCTTGAGAGAGATGAGTTCGGACTCCGGTGGACCGCTGGAGCAATTCTCAGCGATCGCCATCGACGACAAACAGAATCATGGCGTTTCTCTTGTCAGTACAGTTGAGGATGTCCTGTCCTCACCATCGTCGAGTTCTCTAAGCCCCCAGGTACGGCGAGCTTGTGTGCACGTAGGCACTTTGGAAGGCTGGACAACGGTGGTGCCACGATGTGGAAAGGTCTGCTTAGCATCGGCGAGGCAGGATCGGAGCGAAGTGAAGTCAGAATCGTCGTGACGGCCTTGGCGTGGGCCGTTGCCCTCGGCGAGGGTGTCACCGCTGATGATGCTCGGCGCGGCATTAGCATCGGCGTCCTTCGTGCCAGGGCCCAACGCAGTTGTGCTGATGCCCGCTCGGCCATCCGCACCAACCTCCAAGGTTGGAACGTCTCCTGCATCGATCACAACTCCCTCGGCACCAAAGTCGCAGCAGGAATCCCTACGGCGAGGTCTCTCCATCAGAAACTTGTTCGGGCACTTTTGGCGCGGTAATCGCAGCGGGGAGGGCCTTGATCACCGGTCCTTCACCAAAGTTGCATGTTGCGCAGTTCCCTTTATGGATCGCCGGGGTGGCCGCGGTGCGAGTGGAGGTGGTAGCCAGGGCTACGGTGGACACCATGGAGGCGGCCATGGTGGCAACAATGGTGGTGGTGGCGGAGCCCACGTCCAAGGAGGCTACGGTGGAGGCCGCGGGAACCTCAATCAGGCCGGCGGTGGCTGTGGCTATCCGGCCAGTGGCTATGCTCGTGGAGACGTTGATTGTCGGCACTAGATCCTATGTAATGACCAGCGTCGTGGTGGTGGACGTGGCGGGCAAGGCCGTGTCGGGCCGGTGGACGTGGTCGCTCACCATCGCGCCCAGCCTCACCCACGGCTCTTGCTGCGAAAGGAACTAGCCCTTCGACAGGGGGCACGATGGTACCTCCTCATCGTCGGGCGATGGCAAGATGGTGAAGCCGGTGGCTATTGAACCAACACCTGTGGTAGAGGAGGACCATGGACAAGACAAAGAGAAGAAAGGCAAGAATAAGATGGTCTATGATGTGTGCGAGGGGAATCACAATGCACCTTTACTTTGTCAACAAAAACATGTAGCTGCTATGTGTGGTTTTGGCATGGACAGGCTCGATTTTTATTTCTCTTGTCACACAACAACCCCAAGGTGACGAAAGAGAGTAAGTCCGCTGTTATTAAAATTCTTGGAGGTCACTTATCGGGTGAGCAATTGATCAAGGAGATGAAGCTGATTATGCCGGTGGAAGAGTGGGACTGGGAGGTGGAGGAGTACGGCAACAGTACTTACATAGTCCCATTTCCTTCGGTGGTTGAATTAGAATGCATGATCAATATGGAGGAGGTCACTGTTCGTGCTCATGCTGTGGTGTTGCGGTTCTTCGGATGGAGTGCGGAGTCCACTGCGAAGTATGCTTTGAAGCATGTGTGGGTACATGTATATGGTGTACCGTCTACCCTTCGAAATTTTCTAAACTTGTGGTGCGCCTACAAGTAGCGGTGATTGATCCGAAGCTTATTGTAGGTAGAGTTGAAATTGTTGTGGATGATAAATCTTACGGTATTTTCTTCAAGAGGGAGCCGGCCTCGGAGGGTGATGGAATTGGAGAAGATGCTGATGGTACCGGCAAAGATGATCAAGAAGGGGGAGATGGAGACATTGAGATGGAAGATAGAGAAGCCAATCATTTTGAAAACTCTGGAGCTAGTGCCGTTGCACAATATTCTAGCAAGGAAGAGGTCCCTACGGTGAAGTCCGTGGCATCTCAAGTCTCTGTTGTGGATGATCCGGGTTCCGTTGATTGTGTTAGGCTTGCCGTTCCGGTCAAGGCGGAGGTAGACAGGGATTCGGAGTCATTCCACTTTGCTGTGGCTGGAGTTTTGGCGGCGGCGACAGGGACTGGTGTGTCCGGCACATCCAAGGAGGCGTTACACCCTGCCGTGATCAGGTCGGTAGGGGTTGACGCTACTACCGCAGGGGCAGATGCCACCGCTGCTGACATGCTTATTGCTGCGGTCGTGGGTCACTACACGGCGGTGGCAATACCTGCTGCGGAAGGCTAGCAACTTGCCTCTGCTGCCCAGATGGCACCTGCGGCTGGCTCTTCTGCTGCGGCAGGACAACCGGCGGATAATGCTCCACATGTGGCTATGGACGAGGCGTCTCACTTTTCCACGACAGGACTTTCGTCTGCTGTGACAGGGGCCGACGCGACTACGATCGACGAGCCATCACACCCTGCCATGTCTGGACCGGCAGAGGTCGACGCTTCCTCGGTGGAGGTGATTTTTGTTGCCGTGGTGGTAGGTAAAGGCACGGTAGCCCTATCCCCTACCGCAGCGGCGCAGCTGGCTGGCCACATGTCCGTCTGGCCCCTCTCGTGCCACGGTGTAACACCCCTAATTGATTAACCATAATTGTTTGCATCATAGCATGTCAAGACATGTGCATGAGAACCAAGATTTTAACTATAATTTTGAACTTTCGGAACTGCCGAGAAAAACCCATACAAACACTAAAATTTACTTGAACTCATTGGAATTTCAATGTTTGATTTCAAAAATTGTGATGGCAAAGTACTTCAAAAGAATAGTTTGAAATTAATCTTAGAACTTAAGCTAAAAGCTGCAAAAGAAATGAAATGAAAACAGAAATCAGAAACCTCAAACCCCCCCATGGGCCCTTTATGGCCCATTTCTTTTCATCCCTCCCTGAGCTGCCCCAGCGGCCCAGCCTTCTTCTCCCCACCGCCTGCTCGGCCTGCCTCGGCGCTCTCCTCTCCCCTTCCCGACTGGGCCTCGGCCCAGAAGCCTACCCCGCGCAGCCCAACCACCCGCCACCGTGGCCCGCTGCACCACCCTACCCTATCCACCCTGCCCCACTCCTTATCCTCCCGCCACTGAAGCCGCCGCCTCCTCACCTCGGTGCCGCCCGATCCGAGCCACCACCCGAGCCGCGCTTGCCTCCTCCGCGTCATCGCCCCTGCCGACCGTCCTGGTAAGGCCTCGGTCGCCGCTTCTTTTTCTCCCAGCCGCTCGTCGCTTTGCTCCCCGCCGCCGGCGGCGGCACAAAACCAATCAGGGCTGACCATTTAATTAGGTCACTAATGACCTTAGCTGGTCACTATGACTGGTTAATTTAATGACCTGACACATTAAGTAGTAATTAGTGCCAACGATTGTAATTAGTACTAAACAAAAACTAATTTAATGCTAATCAATGCTAATCTGACATACTAATGACTACAATTAATGCACTAATTAATATTTTCCGATGATACCTGGGCCCCACATAGCAAATTCTAAATAAAAAGAATAAAGAAAATAAAAATCTATGACAATGGGCCCCACCTGTCATAGACTCGGTCAACTTTAACATGAGTTGACCATGGGGCCCACATGTCATACACTGTGGCTAATTTGGAAAAGTAATAAAATTAATTATGATTTAATATTGTTGCTCTTTACTGAGAAAATACAAGAAAAGGTATTAAATTGATTAAATCTTGGAAAAATCATATTAAATCCATTTTAATCAGAAAAATATAAATAATATACCAAAATGTTTTAAAAAATAAGATCTACCCAAATATGTCATTTTCATAAATGTTTGGATACTAGAAAAAATATAAATGGCTAAAAACTTAAATTCGGGTTTCCTGATTAGCCGAAGACTTCGGATCGTGATACCTCGAGCGTTCGAACTCTGAATAAATTGATTCCAGTTGCATTAGTCTTTATTTTGAATCCTCTATGACATGACATACATTTCACATCATGCCGATGTTCATATTTTTTATATTTATTATTGCACCTCTTTTTCCGGTGTTTTCGTTCTGCACGATAGAGCCGGAAGATTTCGAAGTATATACTCCCAAGCAAGAGCAAGACTTAATTGCCAAGCCACAAGCCAAGAAGCCCTTTTGAACATATTGCAAACACCTACTACTTGCAAAGTATTATTTGTTTTCAAATTCGTTATCACATGCGTTCAACTTATATTTTTCGCTAAGTATTAGTCTTATCCTCTGCATGAACTTACTTTTTCGCCCAATCAACACCAGCACACCCCAACCTAATTAAATTAGTATAGTTGATACCTCTACTGCTTATGTTGTTACGTATGCTTAGACATCCTTATACTTGTAAAAGTCGTAATTCCTTGGATGACAGACAACAAAAACATAATGGATGGGTTAATTGGTAGGCGGGTGTTCACCGGGATGTAACTAATGAACTTGACTCATCATTATCGGGATAGACGAGAGGCCATGGATAGGAGCATGGTGGATTGTCTCGTTTTCCCACAAGGACTGGTTTCCGGTGTCCTTTTGAACCAAGATTTACGTACTTCTACACGGGTGGTATAATGGGCCACCCACGACTAAATAATTTACCTAGTCCTAGTGTATGAGCTACATTAGTTTGCCGTTTCTATTTGCTATGTGGGTGAAAAAGGATGTGGTGTGGTATCTCAATATAAGGGTATGGTGGACACACAGTCTTCGGGACTGAGATGTACCTCGATTCACAACTTATGGGACCATGTCGGGGTCACGGTCGGACTGGTTGTAAGGGTGGCTCATACCTAAGGTCGAAAGCATTGTAACGGTCGTGTTCGATCACCCTCTGCTGACACACCATGTGAAGTGTGTAATCGTAATGGCATTAAGAGTCGATCGATACGTGTAGGTAAAGATGTACACCCCTGCAGGGTTTGAACTATTCAAATAGCCGTGTCCACGATTATGGACAGCTTGGTAAGAATCCGCATCGAATTAGACAACTACAATTTTATTCTAAAACATGCCAACTCTAAGGTCAAGGAGTTAGCGACTGCTTCCTCATATGTGGTTGAGGAAGAGTCGAGGGTTTTAAGGGTATGGTGGTCTGCAATAGAGTTCATCGTGAAGATTTGACTTACCTCCTTTAAAAACAATCTGGTAGTCGATTTTATTCTACTTAAGAATATTGTCAAATAAATAATTGGCTTTCCACAAAATAGTCCACAATTACCTTTTTTTGATACCAATTGCATCTATTACTAATTTCCCTTTGTAAGTCTTGCGGAGTACAATTTTTATACTCGTCTTGCAACCGTTGATATTTTCCCCTCAATTGATGGTTTCTATATAGAGATCGACGTCCATGACGACTAGTCGCTGGGAATCCCAGGCAGTGGTCCTGCCCAAGGTTCGGTAGGTTGGTTTGTTCTGCTGCCACTTTTGGCCCTACCTTTTTGGCTTCTTAGCCATGTTTAATATTCCGTTATGTAATTGACTCTTTGTGTGAATTATTTTGTTAAATTTTAACAACAACTAGTATTATTGTAGTTTCAGTCATAAGAGTTACTGTTGTGATAATTGTTTGTTCTCACCTGCCTCATGTGTCCTGTGTGTATGATATTGAAGCACATGGTGAGGGTAGGGTTTCAGAGTCTATATCATAGAATTGTTAGGTGTAATCACCCCTGTGAAGTAACTCTTCCACTGTGAGTTTAGGAACTATATCATCCTACTCCAGCCGAGCATTCATTTGCTGGGATGAGTTTGGGATTGATGTTCCGGCTTAGTGAGAAAAGAGTGAGGAGACCATATCACCCTACTTAATCCGTGCATTAGTTTGCCGGAGCATGTTCGGGGTTGACGTCTCGGGCTATTCGAAGCCATATCACTCCACTCCTCTTGGAATTTGTGCCCAAGGGCTGAGGTCGGGGTTGACGCTTCAACTTAGTAGGTGATTTCACTTAAGGTTCTCTGTTATGGATTTTGGGTCCCGACACACGGCAGGGTAGCTCGGTGCTCTGGTGATAGAGGTTGTAGCTCCGGCGGCTTATGCCTCACCTGCTCCTTCTCGGTCGGATGGTCTTTCACTGGCCACGCTAGTACAGACCTTCGTCGAAGCGGGCTATTCCCGCGAGGAGGAGGAGGCTGAGGCTACAGTGCTCAGGGGTAGACACAAGGGAGGTAGACACCTCTGCCACACAATGGAGTTAGACATGCGCTAGTTTGAAGTCTTACATCTTTGTCGGTGATTCCTAGAGAGTTGCGTTGCAGTGAACGCATCAGCAAGCGGCTGGATGCCGATGACGAGATCATGGAGAAGGCTAAGCATCAACGGCTGTCAAGAACCATGAAGCACGCACAGGTATGTCTTTTACACATTTCCCGCATTGTACCATTGGTTCCAATATGGCTAGAATAGATATATTGCTAGGTTTTAATGAGCTGGATGTTGTGGACAAGAATTTTCAAACGACGACTCCAGTAGAGGTAGTTGACAAAGTGCTGGCCTTATCCTCCATTGACCACCTTTCTTTGGATTTGGTGAAGGAAAGTGCATTAGAGATGGTTGCACAACCCCATTCTATGTTGTTGTCCATTAAGAAATATGTATCTAGTAAGACTCATGTTCACATAGGTTGAAAACTTAAAAAAACAATAGGTCCCAAATGAAAGGGGTGTTCTGGAATAATAGAGGTCTTTCGAACATGGCTAAACATCGATGAATTTCAGAGTTGGTGAAAGAACTACAACTTGATTTCATAGCCATCTTAGATGTAACATCCCAGCTTTGTAAGTAAGGAGTTGTAAGCATCTTAAGCGTATGATCATGTCATCTCTTCTCAAAACTTGCATGGCACACAGATTAACTCATATCATCCTCCAACTTCTTCCCTAATTAAACAAACTTAAGACTATATTCACCATAAAAATTTGCAACTAATGGTCTCACCAACATTCTCACCCTCACCCTAGGAGGAACTACCTTTGAACCTCCTAAGGACCATTTGAATTGCTCAAAAACCTTCCAAAGTAGTAAAATGGCAGAACTATAATTATAATATTTTATGGGGCTTTCTTCCACAGCATGTCATGAAATTTTATATCTAGGTTCTATATTAGGTTATGTACCTCCAGCATAAATTTCAAAAAATTTGGAAGCTCAGAAACCCTAGCTACAGTTCAAACCCTAATTGGGGCAAAATTTAAATTTTGGATGAATTTACTTTGAACTATTTTTGATTATTCTCAAACTTGCACAGTAGCTTAGGAACATGTCCAGGGACCCATGTAAAATTCATATACATTTTTGGTTCAACTTTTATCCTCCAAAATAATTATAAAACCCTCTCAGCGGAAAAAAAGGAAATGAAGGAATAAAAGAAAAATAAATAGAAACCCTCCCCAGGCCGAACGGGCCCAATTAGCCCGCTAAGCCCCTAGCCCGTCCGGTGCACAGCTTGCTAGGGTGCACCGCCCACGCCCCTAATCCTTCCCGCCTTCGCCCCTGAGAAGCGGGTACCAGCCGCGGCGCCTCCCTCCCTCCGACCTGCAGGGCCCATTCGCAGGTTCCCTTCTCCATGCTTCCGCGACTGGGACACACGTTGCCGGTGCCGCCGTGCCATCCCTCTCTCCTGCCGGCGTTAAAGCCACCCCCTCGGCCACTCCGGACCCCCTATAATTCCCCCTCGTCTGGTGATCTCCACCAACGCCGGTGACGAGCCTGGCTCCTTTCTTCCCCTATTTTCACCACAGGAGCTCCTCTCCGTCCCTTCCCGGACTCACCCGTCTCTCTCTTTTCTCAGGATCACAAGGGGGCTGCTCGGGGGGAATATCCTCCACAACTTCGGCTGGCCCGCGGCCATACTTCCCGGCGTCCGATGGACCGCAAGCCCCAACACCGCGCTGACGACCCCGAAACCTTTTGCTTCCTTCCCCGATGCCGACCGAGCCCTCCAGCCTCTCCTCCCTCCTAGCATTGCTGCTGCCAAAGCTCACCGGGAAACGCCACCACCACCAACCTCCTTTACTCGACCTCCACCCAGCTCTGCTCCCATTGCTGGCTGCACTTGTCGCCTCTACCTCACTGTGAGCCCTCCCTTACCCCTTATCCTCTTCCTTGATGCCATAAGCCCCAAACCGAGCTCCCCAACCATACGCAGCCCCAGAAGCGTTGCTGGAGTACCCCAATCAAAATGTCCAGTCTAACCGGCTGAGCTAGCCACCACTGTCGGTCTAACCGGTCTCCAAAACCGATCACATGACAGCCAGGCCCCACGGCCAGAAAATGAGTGGAAGGGAAAATTAAGAGAAATGAAACCCTAACTCTGGGTTCCCACCCGTCAGCGACTAGGCCTATATTAGTCTAGGTATAAACTGAATTCAAATTATTTTGTACCGAGGAAAAAGGCAGAAAATAGTTTAAATGAGTTAAATGTTGTAGAATTCATAAGAAATTCATACATGCTCCAAAATTAGTAAATTTTATATACTCATGATCAGGACAAGATGTACTATCCATCAAAAATACTTTTCTCCATGTCTTGTTACAAAAAGATTTTGGAATATTTAAAATGCCTCAAAATTTGTATAAATTACCATAAATTCATCTCTTACTAAACAATCATGAAATTTGGTGAACATAATCAGCAAGACCTGTGCTACCAATTGAAAATGATCCCTCACATGCTACTATCCAGAAATGCTATGATTCAACATGAATTGGCCAATAGTTGTTTTAATAGCTAGTTGTATGCAAAAATTCCTAACTCTTAATTAGTAAATCCAATAGTGATGAAACCAAGTGCAATTGTCATCAACTTTAAATTGTCATCTGATGGAATGCATCTCATTCATAGCTCATGTCCTTTCATCATGAGTCTTATATAATTTTCTTTTCCATTCTTCGTCGTCGTTCTTACAAATGCTTTAGAAACCAACGATGAGGGAGTGGAGATTATTACATTGAATTTCAGCAAGAACCAGAGAAACCCTCTGATCCCGACAAGCTGAGCTTGCGACATTGCCATGCTACTTTGTTTTGTTTCGATGTTGATTATAATGTTCTTTTGCTCGTGCTATTGCATGCTATGGGTTTCTTGGATAATGTTGGTGTGTTAAGGATTGAATTGATGCCCTAATCAACTTGAACCCTAACTAAGTGAGAGACGAGGTAACACGGCTAGTTGGGCGGGCTGTGGTCTTTCTCGGGCTACCCGAGCCCTATGTCGGGAAAACAAATCAAGTCACAGTGGCGTCCCAATAGGGCTCTACCTATCAGCCATTGAGTGTTGATCGTAAGAAGACTACGAGTCTGGCTCAGTGGATCTCGCCTACAGGGGGCTTTGCAACCCCCGTGCGAGGAACCCTAGGGCACTCGGGAGGGTTGTCGAGCAATCAATAGCTCTTTGTTTGAAATGTTAAAATGACAAACTTGAACTTGGTTCGTATAGTCTGTTGAATTCTGATCTGAACTTGGTTTGAATGATCAGTTAATGTCAATCATGGAAAATCTAGCTTATAATTGCTATTTGGGCTATTTCTGTTCATGTTAATCTTGTTGGCTTATTGATGACTCATGATGCTTATGTCTAGCTATTACTTGTATGCTTTGGGCAGGTTGTTTATGTCAAACCACTACTAAGACTTGCGAGTACGTTTGTACTCATTGTTATTATTGCATGCATAGTGATGATGGGTAGTCCTACTACCATGTATTCGTGCCCAAGTTGGTGTGTCCTAACCAGAATCGGAGAACAACTCTCGACACGCCTTTTGGAAGGAGTCCAACTCATGTATTACGAGGACTCAAGATATGGCATAAAGAAGGAGTCCGACTCGTGTACTACGAGGACTCATGACGAGGTTACCGCCTTACTCCGCCTATATAAGAAGCACCCACCCCTCAAGGAGGGGACAAGTTCAATTAGATTGGAGAGCCAGAAGCAATGCTTGATCTCATAGCCTTAGTCGACTAGCCACCTCTAAGGTCCTTGAGCCCCAAAACCGGGCTCGCCGGGTTTCCTACCCGTCGAGTTCTCTCTGTAAGCCAGGACTCGTCGAGTTCTCTACTCGCCGAGTTCTCCCTGTACCGCATATTACATATCAATCCAATCAAAGCAGGATGTAGGGCTATTACCCAACTCGGGGGCCTGAACCTGGGTATATCGGTGTCAAAGTATCAAGCTGACCTGAGTATTCACCCCGCTACCGTACAAATACGTGCTGTACGAGTACCCCCCGTATACCATACATCAATAGTTGGCGCCCACCGTGGGGCCCTTACATCAGCTTGGATCTACTCCGACAACTCTTACCGACAAGATGGTGTACACGGGCTTCGACGACAAAGACTTCTACAATGTCTCATCCGGATCCCACAACAGCTGCACCAACCCTACTGATCAAGCAGAAGCTCACCACCTTCAGCGTCATCCCGCTATGGTGAGCAGTCAATCTCTTCCTACTGCTCTACGCGTAGTCGCCACTCCACGTGGACGAACAAGCTCCAACCCATACGCTTCTGATCCACGGGTCTACGAAGCACAATTGTCTCCAGGCACACCTGGCGCCAGATCGCGCCCCAACAAGCTGCTACCAAACTTGGTCACCATCAGCTCGAGTTGCGTCCAGCCAACCTCAGGCACCATCTGAACAGGAAGCATCTCCGCCCCACTACACGATGTCACCGCCGCAAAAACCGGGAAGAAAGCCGCCACTCGCGGACCCTGGCCGCCCGGATCAAGCAAACGCCACCCGATCGCTTCGATGATACGGATGACGACTACACAAGTAAGATCTAGACTTTCTATTTCGATATAGATAAATTACCTCCACAGGCTCGGGGGCTGGTATCGTCATCACTGCACCAATGAGAACAAATTATCTCCCTAGTAGGAAGGACCCTACACCATCGTCGCCAACCCGCGACCCAGCGCTTTTAGACTCGCCGACCACGGCTCCGCGCTACCCAACACGTGGAACATTGATCAACTCTCAAAATATTATAGCTTCCCGGGGGCTTCACCCCAGATGACTTCCTTACTGATAACCCGTGCTTTCACGGACATCTATACTGTACTAGTACCAAATTCTTCGGCCTCCATCAAGCAAATACTCAAAACGCCTCTAACATGCTTTGCTAAGACTCGGAGATCGGCACATACACGAGTCTATACCTCGATTCTTCCTCCCAGTCCATAGCACACAAGCATCTGACAACTCGAGGCTAGGCACGAACATGAGTTTGTGCCTCGTTCCGCCTCCTCGAGTTGGGTTGCCGTATAACCACATCGTACGCACTCGGGGGCTGGCACGTACACGGGTTCGCGCCCCATTTCACCACCCCGAGTCATGTTAGCTGTCCATAAGCCTCGCCGCAACGTCCTGGGACAAGTTTCCCTTTGGGTTCCTCAACTTTACGTTGTTCCCCTGACACCGGCACACAGGCCTCACGCCCAGAATCCGCCTGGGGGCTAAATAAGAGCACGAGTTCCTCAACTCAAATCCTCTACCCCGGGTCCGGTGGCACCAGTGCCTTGCAAAGAACGAGCGAGTAAACCGATGTGTCTTAACTCGGTTCGCCTCTTCTACGCAGCGGCGGACAGCTATCTCGCATCTGCGCGAGGCCAGGCATGGCACGAGTTCCTCAATTCGTTTCACCTCCCCGACTTCGGCACCTACCCTGAGGCACGAGTACAGAGCTTCTCACAGCGAAGTTTTTTCAGACTGTTCATCCGAGTTCCTGCTAACTCGCACAAACAGTCGAGGGCTACTACAACAAAGATTTTTCAGACTGTTCATCCGAGTTCCTGCTAACTCGCACAAACAGTCGAGGGCTACCATAGCGAAGTTTTTTCAGACTATCCATTCGAGTTCCTACCAACTCGCACTGACAGTCGGGGGCTCGGAGGCATATAACACATTACACGATCCTATGGCAATACGGATACGCAGAAGAACAAAGGAATTTGTCACATCAAACACACAAAGACAAACACAAAGACAAAAGCGCACTATACCCAAGGAATCGCAAATCGCCCCGACGCTTCAGCGCACTACGCCTGGGGAAACGCAACCGTCCCGGGGCACGAATAAAATCATTATGGTGCAAAAAAGTAATCATGACATCACCATCCGTGAATCTCGCCGAACGGGTTCAGACCGCGATAAAGGGGTTAGGCCCATCTAGTTCTGCAGCCCGGCTTGGCGTCACCTTAGATCAGGGTTTACCTAGTTTGAATTTCGGCTCCATCATGCATGCTGATGGGGGGCTTGATGATGGGTAGTCCTACGACCATGTATTCATGCCCAAGTTGGTGTGTCCTAACCAGAATCAGAGAACAACTCTCGACACGCCTTTTGAAAGGAGTCCAACTCGTGTACTACGAGGACTCAAGATATGGCATAAAGAAGGAGTCCGACTCGTGTATTACAAGGACTCATGACGAGGTTACCGCCTTACTCTGCCTATATAAGAAGCACCCACCCCTCAAGGAGGGGACAAATTCAATTAGATTGGAGAGCCAGAAGCAACGCTTGATCTCATAGCCTTAGTCGACTAGCCACCTCTAAGGTCCTTGAGCCCCAAAATCGGGCTCGCCGGGTTTCCTACCCATCGAGTTCTCTCTGTAAGCTAGGTCTCGTCGAGTTCCCTACTCGCCGAGTTCTCCATATACCTCATATTACATATCAATCCAATCAAAGCAGGACGTAGGGCTATTACCCAACTCGGGGGCCTGAACTTGGGTATATCGGTGTCGAAGTATCAAGCTGACCTGAGTATTCGCCCCGCTACCATACAAATACGTGTTGTACGAGTACCCCCCGTATACCATACATCGACACATAGGAACAGGTGAACCCTCCCTCAACAAGTATTTCCTAGATGATGCTTAATTTGGATATCTTGTCAGCTATGCCGAACTTATGCTTGTGTGAGTTATGTGGGTCTTATGCGATACTAGCTTGTATCCAGGGTTGAACTTTATCGTTTCCGCTGTTATGTTGTTGCTACTTTAGACCTTCGCGTCCTTGTCTGTAACCTAAGTAAACTGCCCAAACATAAGGGATGTGAACTATTATCTGTTTAAACACTCTGTAGAGTTTGTGCAATGATATGCAAGTTGTTTACCAAGTCGCTTCATAACAGTGTATGTATGGATGAAATGTATGAAGCGACGGTAGTGAGTTATCATCAATCTTCTGTATGAGTCGAGTGATCACTAAGTTGAGTGACCCGCCAGCTATGATGCGACTGCCGGGTGACAGGGTGTGGGCGTCAGTGTCGGGCCTTCCGGTGACCCACCAGTCGTGCCTCGGCCGACTAGGTTAGGGTGTGGACACAAACGCCGGGCTCCTCTTTGGGATTGCAATTCTCATCGCAGCTGAATGATGTTAACTCCCTACATGTTGTTTGGAATTCTATTTGACTTATTGAATGATATCCGTTTTTAGCCGACTGGACCAGCAGTGAGACATACGACCAGGTGGTCAGATGGAGTTCGTATGCTGTGCTGGTTCGGTGTTGGACCGCCTAATGGGGTGTCGCATGAGGTAAGCATGCGCCCTCATTACCTGGTTTCTCGGTCTTTGACGAAATATCATATAATAAGTCAGGTACGATTCCAGTCCTCGAAATTAGAAACCCGCAAAGATGATTATCCGAGAGTTATTTTGAAAAATCTTTGTGGCAGTGCTGACTTCATGTGGAGCTGGATTCCTCCCCATGGTCAATCTGGGGGTATAATCATTGGGGTTAATCTCTCGATTTTTGATATACGCTCCATTGACCCTAGAGAATTCTATTTAAAGTTCCACCTAAATAATAAGATAGATGGCTCTTAGTGGATCCTAATCTTGGTTTATGGGGCAGCTCAATCGAAACATAAAGTATGATTTCTCACATAATTGCCCAATACTTGTGGTCGGGAATTGCTCCCTCTTTTAGTTGGAGGTGATTTCAATATCATATGTAGGCAATAGGAGAAATATAATGACCATTTCGATGCCCGTTGGTCGTTTTTGTTCAATGCGGTTATTGAAAGCCTAGACTTGCATGAAATATCTCTATTTAGCCAAAATATTACTTGGACTATTCCTTGGAAAACTCGATGTTCGAGATGTTAGACCAAGTGCTTATGGGAACTGATTGGGAAGAAAAGTATCCTCTGGTCTCGGTACAGGAACTTAAAACATTTTCTGTCAGACCACACCCTTTTGTTGTTAGATACGGGAGCCTCCTTCCACTTGAATAAGCAGCCTTTGTTCAAGTTCGAACTGGGTTGGCTAGCGAGAGAAGGTTTTTTTTGAGATGGTGTCCCGGGCGTGGCAGTCGAAAAGGCATGGATCACGGCAATGGAAAGGTGGCAAAATAAGATACGCAAACTTCGACAATTTCTTCAGTGTTGGGAGAAACACACTAATGGTTGGTATAAACATGAAAAGAAATGGGTTGTTATTAATTATTGATGAGTTAGATAAGCGGGTTGAAATTCATAGAGTGTCAGACAAGGACTTTGTTCTCCGACTTCAGTCCAATGAATTGCTCTCTAAATTGTTATGGGAAGAAAAACTTAAATGGTATCAACGTGCAAAGACTCAGCACTTGCTTGAGGAGGACAACAACACAAGATATTTTCATTTAGTTGCCAGTGGCAAACATAGGAAGCAGCACATCTTCCAGTTGGAACAGGAGGAATGTCTTATTTGGGAAGAACACCGCATCCGCAGCTACATAACTCAATATTATAAGCACCTCTTTGGCAATGATGATTCAAATTATTTCTTCAGATTGAGTCAATGGTGGATGATACTTAAGTTTCTGAGGAGAAGAATGATATTTTAACTGCACCTTTCACTGAGCGGGACATTTGGGATGCTGTGTTATCAATGGAACATAACAAAGCACCAGGTTCAAATGGATTCCCTGTGGAATTCTATCAAGTCTTCTAGAACATGATTAAGAAGGACCTCATGGCACTTTGCTGATTTTTACAGCGGGATTTTGCCATTGTATAAACTCAACGTTGGGATAATTACTCTCCTCCCCAAGAAAGCAGAGGCTCGACAAATTCAGGAATATAGACCTATTTTTTTTTGTTAAATGTCAACTTTAAAATTTTCACTGAAGTTGGTACGAATCGAGTTGCTATTTTCACATAGAAAATCATTCGGCCGATGCAAACGACGTTTATGCTGGGTCCATACATTATGGAGGGACTAGTAGGTTCACATGAAACCATTCATGAAATGCATCAGAAAAAACTAGATGGAGTGTTTTTTAAAATCGACTTTGAAAAGGCTTTCGATAAAGTGAATTGGACATTTCTACAACAAACTTTTTGTATGAAAGGTTTTTCATCTAAGTGGCAAAATTGGATCAATAAAGTTACAATAGGAAGTAGCGTGTTTGTCAAAGTAAACAATGATATTGGTAGCTATTTTCAAACTCACAAAGGTCTTCGACAAGGCGATCCTATGTCCCCAATTATTTTTAATATTGTGGTTGATATAATGGCTATTTTATTGAACGTGCTAAGGTTGATGGCCAGATCAGTGGAGTGGTCCCTCACCTAGTGGATGGTGGCTTGTCTATTTTACAATGTGATGATGATACCATCCTTTTTATGGATCACGACACACAAGAGGCTACGAATCTCAAATTACTTTTATGTGTCTTGTAACAGCTTTAAGGTCTAAAAATCAACTTTTATAGGAGTGAACTTTATTGTTTTGGTAAGGCCAAGGAATATGAGGCCCACTATACTCAGCCAATCGCTGTGAGGTGGGCTCTTTCCCTTTTCGATACCTTGGCATTCTCATACATTATAGGAAGTTACTGAACAAGAATTGGAAAGGGGTGGTGGATCGTTTTGAAACAAGACCAAGTGGTTGAAAAGGACGGCACCTATCCAGTGGAGGTCGCTTCGTCTCCCCTTTTTGAGCTCCCTGTGGAGGTGCGAAAGCAGCTTGACTATTATAGGTCTCATTTCTTCTAGCAAAGCGATAGTCATAAGCGAAAATATCGGTCGACAAGGTGGGAGATTCTATGCTGCCCTAAGGACCGGGGAGGACTTCGCATCCAACTTGGTACTCAAGAATATTTGTCCCTTGAGTAAATGGTCATTTAAGATGCTAACTAAGGAGGGGGTATGGCAAGATCTTTTCTGCAATAAGTACCTTAAGGGCAATCCACTTTCCGTTGTCCGGGCAAAGCCTGGTGACTCCCAATTTTAGAGCAGGCTTATGAAAGTTAAGGACAAATTCCTGCGATTGGGCACATTTTTGGTTCAATGTGGGACTGAGATTAGGTTCAGAGAGGACAAGTGGATTGATGGCGGCGCTTTGTGGGATCAATTTCCCACGTTATATCACATTGTGCGGAGAAAGTATGCTATCGTTACACAAGTGCTTAGTACAACTCCGCTCAATGTCTCCTTTAGGAGAGCTCTAGTAGGTTCCAAGTTGGTAGCTTGTACCAATTTAGTTGCTACGGTCGCCTTTATCGATGCCACAGCTGCTAGGGATGAATTTAGACGGGATCTACATAGTACCAGACTCTTTTCAGTCCAATCGATGTACTCTGCACTTGGAGATTTTCATTTTCAATTCCGAGAGAAGCATTTGGCGCTTAAAGATCTCTCTTAAATCAAAATATTCCTTTGGTATGTCTGTTGAGGCGTTATTTTAACAAAAGAAATCTTAGTGAAATGGAATTGGCATGGTATCTTCACATTTTTTAGAACTGGTTGCCGATGTTGCTAAAGCCTTGCACTCACAAATTTTAGTGGGCGTCGGGCATTATATTGGTTGATTTGAATATGTAGAAATATATAGTTTTTGACAAGAAGAAGCACACACATCCTTTGCAGACGATGGTCTTGTGTACCAATTGGTTGTAATCGTGGTCTGTACTGCAACGGCAATATTTAGAGCAGGAGCGCATGGCTATCGGGGCCAGGAGGTTGGAATTGGTTACTAAGGGATTTATATCCTAGTTTGGCTAGCGGTTTAATAGCAGGCTATATAATGGTTGATTTTTATTGTTATGTTGCTTGTTGCTTTACAGCTCATTTATAGTTCAAATTTTATAACGGCTTTGTAATAATTGGCTATATGTATCCTCAGGTGCAGAAGTTAGGGGAGTTCTATTATTAAAGAAAAAAAACAACGGTACAAATGAACTGCCCCCAAGACGACTGTAAATCAAACTAATCCAAGGGAACGGACAAATGAACAACGGTACAAATGAACGGACCCAGACTATATACCTTATCTGTAGAGCATCAAACAGATAATTAGAAAACATAGGCTACATCCAAGGGAACAGAAGACAAAATATACAGCAAAGCGTCATCACAAACCATTGCCACGAAGCGAACTGGAACTTGGAAGATAATAAATGACCAATAATTAGCTAAGAACTGCCTAATGAACCAAATCAGAGATTCCCCTCAACACTGACCGAACTAAATCAGCTCCATAGCTACCAAATTTCCAAACTAGTAATCACCGTGCGCAAAATAATAATTGAACCAAAGCAAGATAGTCACCTCCGCGGTCGATGAGGACCAAGTTGGGGAGGGCTCCGGACTTGTGCGCCTTGAGGGAGTCGAACTCGTCGAACTCCCTGCAAGTCTGCCTGTTGACCTTGGGGTAGACAACCCAGCCGTGCAAGGTGCCCCCGTGCTGCGGCACCCCGAAGTTGGCGATGCCGCACTCGTACTTCCCCTTGAGGCCCTCCGGCGAGGTCACCCGCAAGCCGTTCTTCTCCAACACGAACCTCCCGGCCACCGCCTCTGCCATGGCCAGCACCACCACCACAGCCCACCACACTGGACCCATCATCCAGGGCCCCAACCGTACAATCTGTAAGAAAGGATTGGGTTAAAGCGTTCTGCCTCCCTCCCGTAGGAGGCCGCGGTCATATATTTATACGAGCCAATTAATCGTGATAACGGTGATTACAAGAGATTAGTTACAACCTGTGTTAAACAAGTATACATACCCTTCCTACCTTGTTATACAAAAAGATGTTTAACTCCCCTTATTTATACAAGCCGTATACATTTAAAACTCTAACCTCAAGTTATAACTTATCTAAATTAAAATTACACTTGAATTCTTGTAGTTGTCGTGTGGAGAAAGGCTTGGTGAACCCATCTGCAACTTGATCTCCTGTAGGTACTAACTAAACTTTTAGTAACATATGTGCTACCTTTTCTCAAACAAAATGATAGTCAACTTCATTGTGTTTTTTTCTTGCATGAAACATTGGATTTGCATAAAGATATGTAGCACTAAGATTGTCACACCATAATCTAGCAGCCGGAAGGCACGGAATTCCCAATTCGCTAAGCAATGTTTGCACCCACATAATTTCGGCCGTGGCATTTGCTAAAGCCTTATACTCAGATTCTTTACTTGATCTTAAAATTATAGCTTGTTTTGATACAAGGTTTGAACCTAGGAACACAACAAAACCGCCAGTGAATTTCCTATCATCTGAACATCCTACCCGATCTGCATCAGAAAAGGTACTAACAAGCATAGAAGAAGATCTGCTTATTTTTTTTAACCAATTCCCAAGGTACCCTTGAGATATCTCAAAATTCTTTCACACTAATCAGTGAACTGTAATGCGAGCATGCAAATATTGACAAACCTTATTTACTGGAAATGCAATGTCCGGTCTTGTTAAAGTCAAGTATTGTAGAGCGCCTACAATATTTCTATACTGTGTGGAGTCCTCGGGACTCAACATATATCCATCTTGAGCTGACAATTTCTTAGTAGTAGACAATGACGAGTTCATCGGTTTGCAATCCATCATCCCTACATGTGCCATCACGCACCTTTTCTACCTCAATTCCCAAGAAATAGTGAAGATCAATTATGACTTGTGATCTTGAAGAAGAGCAGCTGTAGCTTCTTGAGATAAACTTGCAACAATTATATCATCCACATAAATAAGAACAAAGACAATGATCTTATTTTTATTGTAAAAGAATAGTGAGGTGTCAGCCTTTGAAGATTGGAAACCAAGTGCTTGCATTTTTTCACTCAATCTGGAGTACCATGTCCGGGTGCCTGTTTTGGGCCATATAGTGTCTTATCCTATTTGCAAACATAGTTTGGTGGTGAACATTTCACCTCATACCCTGATGGTTGCCTTATGAATACATCCTCCTCTAGAACACCATGAAGAAATACATTTTACATATCTAACTGGCGAAGACTCCATCCCATAGAAATTGCAATAGATAAAACAATTCTAATAGTAGATGCCTTGACTATGGACTAAAGATGTCCTCGTAGTCAATACCATATATTTGCTTAAAACCTTTTGCTATTAGCTGAGCCTTATATCTATCTATTGTGCCATCTGCTTTTTTTTAATTTTACACCCATTTTCAGTCAATAATATTTCTACCATGCTTAGGTGGTCCCAAGTTACCATGTTTTATTTTTTATAAGAGCTAGATACTCATCATCCATTGTATTTTTCCATTTCTGATCTTCCAAAGCTTCATCCGGATTTTGAGGTTCTCCGGTAGTGGTTAAATAGCCATACTTCAGTATGCCATTTGTGTAAATTTCAGTCTTGCGAATCCCTGATTGCAACCTAGTTTGATGACATGGTGGTGCAGGAGGTATTACAGAAGCAGCCTCGGTGCTGGAATCGCGCACTGGCGATAGATGCGTAGAGGATCCAGCTAGATCTGTCAGCTAGTTGCTGTCGTTGCCCATGGAGCCGTGCCACGTGTCGCTGCCGGAGTCGTCGTGTACGCGCGCGGGAGACATCCCGTGCAGCCGTGGTTGCGTGTCGCATCCCGAGTCGCCAGGTACTGCTGCTGTGGGTGCCTGGAGCCCTGCTGCTGCGGGTGCCTGGACAGCTAGAGGATCATCCTCGAGGTGCAGTCCTTACAGGCTATTGTGGCTATTCTTGCTCCCTGTTTTCTGCATATTCTTCGTTAAACAAATAAGCAGGAGAGAACTTCCGAACGAAGGAGAGCTCCGGCATGGGGATTTAAATCTAAAAAGAAACATTGTTTTATCAAAGACAACATCGTGAGAGATGTATATGAGTCCGGTCAAAATATCAAGGTACTTAAATCCTTTATGCATGTTACTATAACTAAAAAAAACATATTGTTTAAAACGAAACTGAAGTTTGCAAGAATATAAGGACGAAGATTAGGCCAACACACGCATCAAAAAATGTGAACAGAGACATAATCAGGTTTTTCATTAAAAGGGAGTGGAATATTGATTGACCTTACTGGGAAGACAAGTAATGAGGTACATAGCAGTAAGGAAGGCCTCATCCCAATACTTTACAGGCATAGAAGCATGTGCAAGAAGGGAAAGGCCGACTTCAACTATGTAACGATGCTTTCTCTCAACGGAGCCATTCTGCTGATGAGCATAAGGACAGGGAAACATGGTAAGAGATGCCAATTTTCTAAAAAAAAGAATTAAGCTTCTCCTATTCTGCTCTCCAGTTTGTTTGCATCGCAATGATTTTGCGACTGAAGAATCTCTCAACTAAGTTCTGATACTCATGAAACTTCTGAAAAACTTTAGATTTATACTGAAGAAAATATATCCAAGTAAATTTATTGCAATCATCAATAAAAGCTAACATAATATTTCTTTATCACTGTAGATTTGGAAGCAGGATCCCATACGTCAGAGAATATAATCTCTAAAGGAGTACTAGACACACTAGTAGATTTTGGATATGGCAACTAATGACTCTTCCCTTTTTGACAAGCATCACAAACAGACCCTTTATTGGACTCAGTCGAGCAAGGGAGATTATTTTGGCTAATGACTTGCTAAACTATTGACGATGTTGGATGTCCGAGGCGGTTGTGCCACCTTGTCGAAGAGGGCTTGATAGCGCCAAAGACTTGCTTTCTTGAACTAGATAGAAGGGAAGATAGTGGGTAGAGACCACCCTTACATTTTCCTTGAAGAAGAATTTTCTTCGTTGCCTGATCCTTAACAAAGATGAGGTCAGGATGAAATTCCAAAATGCTTGATTATCAGAGGCAAGACGATGAACTGAAACAAGATTTTTGCTTGCAGATGGAACATGGAGAATATTGTTCAAAGAAAGATTGCGATGAGAGGTACGAACAATAGCTTGACCAATGTGATTAATGTCTATACCTACACCATTGGCCATGTGGACTTGATCATTGCCGTTGTACCTATCACGTGCGGTCAGCTTGTCAAGCTCATTGGTAGTGTGATATGTCGCTTCTGAGTCAATGTACCAGTTGTAGTCCCCATCGTAGGATTTGGTTGCCGCCACCATGCTTCTTTCTTCAGGGACAAAGTTTGACTCGAATTGACGCCAACAGTCCATGGCCGTGTGCCTAACTTTGTACCAAAGCTGGCAACGCGGTCGGGAACTGTTTCCCTTGTTGTTGTTGTTGTTGATAGTAGCTACCATACCCCTTGTTGTTGTTGCTATTGTTATTGCTATTGCTGTTGTTGTAGTTGCCACGGCCAACACAGTTATCGCCACAACTACAACCACGACCTCGTCCTCACGAGAAGCTGCCTCGTCCACCTCGTGAGGCGGTATTGGCAAATGAATAAGATGGTGATCCTCCCTGCAATAGGTTCATACGCACCTCAAAGCTTAGCAGTTGGGCGTATAGCTCACCCACTGTAATCGGCTCCACCCTTGTGACCAAGGCTGCCACTAGTGGATTGTAGTCGATGTCAAGTCCAGCCAGTATGTACGAAACCATGTCTTCATCATCTAGCTACTTGTCGGCTGATGTCATCTTGTCGCCCAGTGACTTCATCTTGGCGATGTACTTGGCGACGGTCATATTGCCCTTCTGTGTCGTAGGTGACGCTGGTGTTGACCACACGCGCACGTGTGTCGAGGAGAACATATCCTCGATTGTTGTCCATACTTTGGCTGATGTAGCCTTGTTGACGATTTGAGTCAGGACTTCACATAAGAGAGAGGACAGCAGATAGCTCACAACCTATTGATCTTGAGCAAGCCAACGCGCGTAGTCTGGATTTGGCGCTTTAACAGTCTTGCTATATCTCACGACTTCAATCACCATGATCAGGGCTATAGTGGTCCCGTCAAGGAGGCTAGCGAGCTGTGCACCACGGATGGCCGGGAGGACTTGCGCCTTCCACAATAGATGGTTGCCTCATGACAGCTTCTTTGTGACGGCAATGAAGGGGAGATACCATGGCTACCGCGGTGTTGTAGGAGCTTACTATAGACGCGATCTTAGAGAAAAGGCTCTGATACCATGTAAGAAATTTAGGTTTAAGTTGCAGCTTTAACAGTCTTGCTATCTCTCACGACTTCAATCTCCATGATCGGGACTATAGTGGTCTCGTCAAGGAGGTTAGCGAGCTGTGCACCACGGATGGCCGGGAGGACTTGCGCCTTCCACAATAGATGGTTGCCTCATAACAGCTTCTTTGTGACGGCAAGGAAGGGGAGATGCTATGGCTGCCGCGGTGTTGTAGGAGCTTGTTGTAGACTGATCTTAGAAAAAAGGCTCTGATACCATGTAAGAAATTTAGGTTTAAGTTGCAGCTTTCTACCTCCTTTGGAGGCCGCGGTCACATATTTATATGAGCCAACTAACCGTGGCAACGGTGATTACATTAGATCAGTTACAACCCATGTCAAACACGTACACGTACTCTTCCTAGCTTGCTATATGTTTAACTTTCCTTATCTATACAAGCCGTATACATCTTAAACTCTAACACGATCGGGGCAAAATCTCAGCGCCGGAGGAGTACTTTGCTAAAAATCGTGGAATCTTTGTACCAGGACGGCTGGGGGAGGAAAACGTCGAGTTCTTGGACGGACATCGAACTATCAATCAGAAACGGAGATTTCCAGGAGGCGCGGATCTGCCGCGACCTATAGAGAGAGCCCGAGAAAACAATTCGAGGCGGCTGGCGAGATCTAGCGAAGCGAAGGTTAGTGCGGATGGAGCGAGGACTTGGACTTGGGATCGCGTCCACGACAGCGTGGAGTCGTCGTCGCTTGCTGGTTGCTCCGTCCAAGCAACTAGTAAACCGGCACTCCGCATGAATAAATCGAGCTATTCTGTTGCTGTCTCTATTGGAGTAATGGGCTTCTCATAAAAAGAACAGGCCTAAATATCGGGCTGATACGTCTCGGGCTCTGGGCCCAGTAACAAGCCCGCAGTCCTTCGCTCATCGTTTGTTTGTTTTGTTTTTAGATGGCTCTTCGCTAATTTGATCATTTTAATGTACTACCATATTACATCGGACGTATGCAAGTTTTTTTTTCAAGAATATGCGAGCTATTGGGTCAGCAATCTAATCTCGTAGATATGTTTTTAGCGTACGTATAAGCTCCTAGTTTTAGGAAAATTCTCTTCTTTATCTAAAAACAGCTCCTAGCTTATTGGTCATGGCTCTCGACAAAACAAGCTAATTAGCCATGGTAGTAAAACAGATGAACTAATTCTTTTTTCAAAAGTAAACTGCACTTTAGATCACCATTACTCCATCGGGTGGTGTTGAACTAACGATACTCTTGCACATACATACAGCTAGCTGGCGTATACATATCCTTATCTCTAACACAATCTCGCATAACGGACAGCTCAGATTAAAAGTAGCATATTTCAATTTGTGCATTTTATATTACGGACTTGATATATATTTCACAATTGCTTGAGAATTCGTGATCCATGATGCATTTCGTGCTTCTCTATGAACTTTTTTTTTACCTCGCCAGAGTGGTTAGCATCACGAGGTGGAGCTGCTAGGGACACACAGAGTGGAGATGACGACGAAGCCGAAGGAGGAGGCCTCGCTAGAGTGGTTAGAGGTTAGAGTTAAAAGTGGTTAGAGTTGGGGGTTTCACCGAAGCTGGGGGTTTAGAGGGAAAAGTTAATCCGACGGCTGCTGCCGGACATGACGGTGATGGTAGCTGTCGGAATCAGAGAAGAAATAAGAACACTGAAGCTTGAAGAAAAAGACGGACTGTTTCGATCCAAATCCAACGATTCCAAAAAATCAATTTGTGATTAAAAAAAAATCAGGCAACTGTAATACAGGGGGTCATTTATATTAGTGTATAGATAAGCAATGGCGATGACATTTACCAAGTCCAGAAGCCAGGGAGTGTTTACAACGTAAGCATGCATCATGCATGCAAGCGAATCGATCGATGCAACCGAATTCAATAAGCTCGATTCCTTATCATGGATCGAACCGGAAAAAGTCGTCATCTCCAATGCTCCCCAGCGAGCCCACCACGAACCCGAGGCTGCTCGGGGACGACGGGAAGCTGCCCGCGCCGCCGCCGCCGCCGCCGCCACCGGCTCCCGCCATGTCACCGAGACCGCCGTAGTCCGGCGCGGACCCCACCGTCGACGACGTCATCCCGGCTGATCCCACGACGGCGGCGAGCTGGTCCACCTGCTCGAACGGCTCGGCCGAGGAGCTGAACACGTCGTCGCTCGTGCACCAGGAGGAGGACAGCTGAGTGGTGGCGCCCCCTTCCCTGGCCATCTGAGAAGAAGCGCCGGCGGCGGCCGCGGTGGTGCAGCCCGGCGCGAAACTGATGAGGACGTTTGCGCGGTCGTCGCTCGCCGTGCCGGCGGCGTCGACGGCCATCGGGATCGTGGAGGGGTCCCCGCAGGTGTGCTCGCCGTAGTACGTGACGGCGTACTTGGATGGATCGGTCTCGCAGATTTGGACGTGCCTCTTGGCGTTGCAGCCTTGGTCTGACTTGTGTGTGCACCTGTAGTAGCTCCTGCAAGAACAAACCATAATTGACTGTAATTTCGCCCACTTTCGACCTCGGATCAGACTGCACGTCTAATTAATTAAGCTAGGCTCTGAGTTCCAAAAAAAAGAAATTTAAGCTAGGAACATGTGTACCTTGGATGAGGTGAGTTTTGGATCTCTTTCTGCCCATATTTCCGCCATATGTGGCCATCAACCAGCGTAGTAGCGACTCGTTTGGCGGAGGGACGCTGTGATCTGCCACATAAAGGTGGCAAAGTTGATGAACAAGTTAGTCAAAATGAGCATCAGGCTGAAATTACTTAGCACAACACACTGTTTAGTTCGACTGTGTTTGTGCTAGCTTGTGGAAGGTTAGGTTTTCACCTTCTGCTGAAGCTGCGTTTCCTCGTCCTCCCGGCCGAACTCTCCGCCGTCTGCCTGATCACCCCATTAGCCGACCCGGCGGCCGAGCTCTGCCCTCCCGTCGCCGACGCCCCGGTGTCCAACGTCGACAGCGCGCTCGACAGCTTCTTCAGCATCCCGTCCATCAGCTCTGTCCACGGCGACGACTGCTCCTGCAGCAAGCTCTTGAGCCTCGCCGCTCCCTCGCGCACCTCGATCAGGTCGTTCACCGCCGCGGCTGCCCTCTCCGCCGGCACGTCTCCCCCGGCGCCACCGCTCGAGGATGCCATGCAGCTATAGCACACCACTGTATACCAGCTAGTACATGTGCAGCTTGCACTACTGTGAGCGTAGCGTTAATTAACTAAGTCGTGGTGTTTGCTACTCCAATTCTTATGGGGGAGGAGGAAAAGTAGTATGAAAAAGATTAAAAAGTAGTGAGGACTGGAGGAGTAGGAAGCTGCATGGAAGCATGCGAGTGGGTCCCGACTGTGTGGCCATGGTAGATATCCGAATCTAAGCAAGCAACAAAGCCAAACATGGCTACTGCACATGTAAGTCGTCATCGCCATGACACAGGCATTCTGAGGTCACGCTCGCATGTCCTTTGACTGAACGATCACGGCAATGCCTAGGCAACTTCCTCGATCCACGCTTTGCTGAAAATGATCCGGTGAGCATTGCTAGGCCGTTAGATTCTGTGATTTAAACCGGCAATCGGCGAATAGATTATGTGGTAGTAATCTATCTCTACGTTGCTTTCGTAACATTCATATTAGGTCACTCGATCGTATCAATCGAGCAGTAGCTAGTCTTGTAGAGAACTTGGGGACATGCAAGGTTTTAAACTAGGAGCTTTCTCTATCTGCAGTGTAGACACGAAAGTTTTTCACGCCAAGGGAAACTACTAGCCGCGCACAGTGCAACCGAGTGCAACGTATAGGAACGCTTCAACATTTCTGCGAGACCATTCTGGGTAACAATTTAAGAGTTCACTCACACATCAGTCTCGATCCACAGAACAAACTAAATACTAAGAGTTACATCCATAAGGACCTACTTCAACCAATCAAGCACGGCGTACAACAATTTCAGCCTCTCACGCGTTGCAATTTCACATGCCAAATGGAGCCTTTATTGATAAGATAAAATTTCATAGAAAGAACATTTTTTAAGGAAGCGTTTGTTTCAAAGTCAACTGAGAAATTGTTATTTCAAATTGACAATCTTAGATGTTGATTCTTTATCTAACGGTTAATTGGATAGTTGTATATTTTAGTAATGGTGTGTAACTGGTTAGTTGTATATTTATCGATCTAAAGTTGTACAAATTTTTTTATGCAATCATAGACTAAATTAATTATGTATAACTCAAGAAATAATAATTTTTCAAGCGGTTGAGAAATAGCAAATCTGATAAGAGACGAGAGATGCAAATGCCCACGTACAACAAAGAGCGTCAACAGTATCAAATTTCAGGAAGTGCAGCTTCAGTATATAGTTTCAAACGGCAACATGTGATCTGCTTCCACCACACCTCTTGAAACTCCGACCCTCGCAATCTGCACGCGTCCTCTTCCTGCCGTGGCGCTCGCGTAGCCATACGACCTGCCATCACGCCGCGGTGGTGGTACTGCTGGCATCCTGCCCATGGCGTCGACATGGTGCGGGACGGGCAGCCGCTGTTGGAAATTCAAGCCCGAGCTACACGAACTTCTCACGTGAAATAACTTGTCACTCTAACAAACGAGAACAGGAAACAATTGTTTTCACGCAACTACTTAATTTGTTGCTTTGTTGCTTGCTTCTTTGCTTTATATAGAAACTGAATACATCTCTTAATCCTCCTCCTAATCTTTTTCCTAAACCGTGCCCAACACGACACCTAATCAGTGTCAAACACGACGCGACTCCAGACTCAAAACGAAAAAGAAAACTATATGCAACAATCAGGTTAATCTTAACATTTACCTTCCTAAGCTGATTGTGCTTTCTTCACCACTCGCATCCCAATTTCTCTCTCATCTTCGAGAATTTAACCCAACCCAAAGGCTTGGTCAGGATATCAGCGAGCTGATCATCTCGTGCTGATATATTCAACAACAACCTTTCCTTCTTCCACGCACTCCCTTATATAATAAAATCTTGTATCAATATACTTGCTTCTGTCATGATGCACCAAATTTTTACATAAGAAAATTATAGACTTGTTGTCAATGTTCAGCACAGTCTTCCTTGGACTGTGATACATAAGGTCACCAAGAAGATGTTCCATCCAAATCCCTTGACAAGCTACCGATGATGCCGCTATATAATCTGCCTCGTATGATGAGAGTGTAACAACCTTCTATTTTTACGACAACCGGCTGTCGGAGTATTATTCCGGCAATACTAACTATGGGGCGGTGTGAGCACAGCAAATCAGGATGGGTGCACACGGGAGACAAGATTTAGACAGGTTCAGGCCCTCACGGAGAGGTAATACCCTACGTCCTGTGTTTGGTGGCTGATATAGCTTGTATCCCGAGTGCCGCAAGCCCTAGAGATTCGATCTCGAGGTTGCTTGGACTTGGAAACAATGGAGGTTGTCTATGACCTAGAGAATACTCGCCGATCGGGGGTTCCCTACCGGGCCTTATATAGGTGACCGGGGTAGGGTTACAAGAGTCCGAATCGGTTAACAGATTGATTTCCTAACTTGTTACAACTAATTCCGGGTATACGGACATGTATTAGTCCATGTCTTGTACTCCACGTTGATGAGGCGCCCCCGTGTTGGAGTCGGACTCCGAGTAGTCGGCCCGGCCCATCCCGTGGCCAGAGGGCCGGATTCGTCCTCCTTGATGATACCCGGGTGCCATGTCATCATCAGTAGCCCCCGAGTCCTTCACGATCTCACTGCTGCCGGTCTTCACCTCTGGACGAGCTTTCCGACTGACTTCGGCTTGCTGGGAGATTGCGAAGGGCTAATTGAACTTCTGCAAAAAAGACAATCAGAGCCAAGTAACATTCACCCGTAAGGCAGGAATGTTAAGGCGGGTGAGCTATTAACGGGTAATCTCTGGTGGCACCCGGTCCATCCTTATGGACAGGGACCGGCTGATGACCCAGCATGGGGCATGCCATGAATCCCGACTGAATTCCCGAGTAGCACCCAGCCCCTCCGAGTGGGTTAAGGCCAGCTAGAGTCCCCTGAAGGAATGCCTCCGAAATTCGCGCCAGAACCAGAGAAACAAGCCATGGCGCATAGGTTCCCGAGTTACGAAGCCTTACACTGGGTCATTCCACTGAATCTGGGGATCCCAGATACCAAAGCCTCCGAGACTTAAATGCTCGGCAGGTCTGGGCGGAGAATCCGGCAGCTCCGAGTTGCTCAGCATCCGACTTGTGGCCTACGGGAGGCACGCCATTACTGCCCCTCACTCGGGTGTACTCAGGCGACTGCGTTCCTGCTTGAGGCCAGCCTCTGATACCCTTCACAACCGAAGCGCCCGGTTTCGATTCTTCCGATAACCGGCTAGTGATTTGCGGGAAATACGCTTCGGCCGCCGTTTGGTGGAGACGTATTCCGTCGGGTTATTAAGCCTGGGAGGCCAGCCGTCGGATCTCCCTTCATTAGTTAGCACGAATCGCGGTGCCACCAGGTCATGGGCGCGAAAAGGACGCGACGTGGCGCGCCAGAAACGCGCGTGAGGGAATCTGAAGGGGCGCATCGTGGGGCGCGGCGAATCCGGGCGCGTGCGGACGTGGGGAAACCGAACCGTCGGCCCGTCCCTTTATATTCTAAAGAGATCGCGGGTTTGGCCCACGCACCCATTTCGCCTTCTTCTTCTTCCTGCGCCCGAACGCTTCGCCTTCTCTCCTCCCAAATCCGCCCGTACGCGCCGCTCCGCCCAAAACCCTAACCTCCGCTTCAGCCACCTCGGATGCAATCTCCGCATTGGGAAGCCGATCCGACCGAAGCCGAAGAGGACGCCTTGGTTTGGAAGCTGCTAAGCGAAAGGGATTCACCCACCAGCCCAATGGCCCCGTGGATGAAATCGTCGGCGACGGACTCCCGGCTGGAGATCCTCGTGCGATTCGGGCTGCTGCCGCCGAGGGAGTTGGTCGAGTGGCGCGCCGCCGCAGGGGAGACCATCCCCACTCCGAACACCGGCGAGCTGGTCGTCCACGGCCCCTTCTTCGAGCGTGGATTCTCGGTTCCAGTCCACCCATTCCTGCGGGGGCTGCTCTACTACTATGGGTTGGAGCTCCACAACCTCAACCCCAACAGCATGCTCCACGTCGCGTGCTTCATCACCCTCTGCGAGTGCTACCTCGGCATTCGGCCCCACTTCGCCCTGTGGAAGCACCTCTTCATGGTGAAGCCGCAGCCGAGCAGGGACAACCCGGCCGTAGTGGGCGGCGCCGGGTTCCAGCTGAGGTCCGGGGCGGCGAAGAGCTACCCGGCTCCGCCGATGCAGTCGTCGAACAAAGGCTGGCACGCCTATTGGTTCTACTGCGCCAACCCCGAGCCGTCGCTGCCAGCCTTCTCGGGCCAACCTCCAGAGGTCAGGCCGAGCTGGTCGGACCTTCCGCTCGACAGGGAGCAGGATAGCGTCTCCGTCCTGATGGCGCAGCTCGAGGAGGCGATGAAGGCCGGGGTCACCGGGGCGGTCGTCGCCGCGACCTTCGTCCGGTGGCGGGTGCAGCCCGCCAAGCTGCGGGCGCACCCCATGTTCGAGTACACCGGCGAAGGTGACGCGACCCGGGAGTCCGCGGAGGAGCTCACGGAGGGTGAGGTCCAGAGCCGGCTCGAGAGGATCCTGGCCCAGGGAACGAGCCTGGACTTCTCCGGGCGGCCGCCACCCTTCTGCCGGGCGAACCCGCCGAGTGACGTAAGTAACTGAGTCCTGCTTCTTTAGTTCTTTCCTCATTTCTTCGCCGAGTCTCACTCGGGACCTGCCTTTGTGTTTCGGCAGGTCTTGTTCGGCTTCTGTTCCAACGCTCCCCTCCCGGAGGACGAGATATGGAACCAGCCGTGATATGCTGACGTCCCGAGCGGCGGGCAGCCACCGCAGGGAGCAGTCGGGACCTCTTCCTCCGGCGCCGGGTCTTCGAAGGGCGCCGGGTCTTCGAGGGGCGCCGGTCCTTCCAAGGGGAAGGCTCCGGCGGTCGCGGCCCCCCCGCCCTCCTCCGCCGAGCGCGCCGGCCCCGGAGGAGGACGAGGATGAAGATGACGTCCCCCTCCGCTTGAAGAGGCGGAGGGCGCCGGCGGGCCCTGCCCGGAAGGGACAAGGCAGCTCCGCCGCCGGTCCGACGCCTGCTGCGGCGGGCCCCGCTTCATCGGGGCAGGGCGGCTCTGCCGCCGGCGCCGACTCGGCGGCTCCGCCCGCCGCGGGGACTGCCCGGCCGGGCAGGACGGCTCCGCTGCTGGGGCCGACCCTGCGGCGTCGGTTGTCACGGGGGCTGCTCCGGTGGAGCAGGACGGCTCCACCGCTGGTGCTGAGCCCCGTGGCGCCGGCTGACGCGGGAACCGCTGCGGCGGCTACCGCTGCCGAGTGACCGTCCTCGGGCGGCCAGTGATGACGTTCCCCCCAGCCGGGGGGAGAAGAGGGATGCGGACACTGCCTTCGGGGCGCAGGGTGGACCGGGGGCCTCGGCGGCCCCGACTGCCGCTGCACCCGGGGGGCGAGCTGCGGGGCCCAAGAGGCGCATTCCCGTTCCCCGATCCGCCAAGTAAGTGTCTCGGCAATTGTCTTCCCGCTTGTGTTTTTCAAGGGCTGACGAGCTCAAACTTCCCAGGACGCGGAGGGCGGGGGACATCCCGAAGGCTCCCCCGAGCGCCCCGGCACCCGGCCAAGGCGGGGATCCCCCGGCGGCGGACGTCCGGCCTGCGTCGCCCCCGCCTACGACCTTGCCGTCGTCTCCCCGGCCGTCTCCCGAGCGGCCCAGTGCGCAGCCCGCTTCGGCTGCCGAGCCTCGGGTGGAGGAACCCCCCGCCGGATTGCCAACTCAGGAAGCGCCTGGGGACGCCGGACGAGCCTTGGTAGCCGTAGGAGAGGCGAGTCCCGGGTCGGCTGGGGCCACCCCACGGAGCCGTGGGAGCGACCGTGGCCCGCCCCCGCCGATGGAGGAGTTCAGCGGTGCTGCTCCTCGCCAGCCGTCCTCCGAGCTTGTGCGCCGGCCGCTTCGGGTCCGGGAGTCGGACCCGTGGCGGCCGGGCATGACGATCCGGGAGATCGACGACCTTGCGGAGGAGAAGGAGTGGAACGACGCGACGGAGGTCGCGGCTCAGCTTGGCGAGATGCTCCCGACCTTGCTGAAGACCATGAAGCAGGGAGCCAATCTGCTGAACGGGAGGTTGCGCCCGTTGATGCAGGTGAGTCCCCTGTACTTTCGAAGGGTGTATCCGTAGAGAGTAGCCCCCGGGCCTCTGCCCGACTAAGGTAGTCGGGTGGAGGACCCTTAGCTGTTTGTAGTTGTCACTCTGGGTGCACGAACAGTGCACCCAGAGGGTGTAGCCCCCGAGCCTGCGTTCGACTAGGATAGTCGGGCGGAGGGTTTATTTGTACTTTTGAGTTTGACTCTGGGTGCACGAACAGTGCACCCAGAGGGTGTAGCCCCCGAGCCTCCGCTGGGTCCTTGGGACCGAGTGGAGGGTTTTGACAATCTTCCCGGGTGACTTTATTCTGTTGTCGTCTCTTTTTGCAGAGTCTGAATCAGCGGTCGCAACACAAGACTGCTTTTCTGCAGGACCGGCTCCCGGTCCTTGACCGACTCGACCTGCGGAAGGCCGAGTGGGACAAGATGGCTGCGAGCCGGCAGTCGGCAGAGGATATGGCCCGCAAGCGCGGGGCGGAAGTCACCGCTCTGAAGGCGGGCCTGTCGCAGCAGATCGCCCGCACCAAAGGTGAGGAATCCGAGTGGCGTTTTGCCGTCCTTTGCTGCCGTCTATCTTGCTCATGTGTTGCTTTTTGTAGCCGCCGAGGAGAAGGCCGTGAAGCTCCAGGAGGACCTCGAGGCGGTGCAGGCCCGCACCCGAGAGCTGGACGCCGCGAAGGACCGGATCCGCCAGCTCGAGGAGATGCTCGCGGCGGAGAAGGTCCGTGCGGATCAGCTCGAGCGGAAGGCAGCCGACTCAGCGGCGGCTGCCGAAACGGCGAAGAGGGGAGCCGCTGACTCAGCGGCGGCTGCCGAAGCGGCGAAGAGGGGAGCCGCCGAGGCTGAGACTGGTAAGTTTTCGACCCGGGCTTAGAACGAGTCGGGGTCCGCGAGTCTTCACTGCTCACCGCTTGAGTGTTGTCTTTGCAGCTTTTAAGGCGCGCCTCGAGAAGGCCCGTGGGATGACCGAGTCCTTGCTGACTGCGGGACGGGTGGCATGCGGCGCCCTGTGGTTGGAGGAGCCGGCCCCTGACTCCGTGGCGGGAGTCGCGGAGCGCCTGGCGCAAGCGCCTGACCAAGTGAAGAAAATAGAGTCAGACGCCGCGCGGACAGGTGCCTCCATGGTTCTGGCAGTGGCTCGGTCGCACTATCCACTGCTGGACATGGACGCGATCGGGGAGGGGTATGCTGCCGACGTCCCGGACGAAGAGGTTCCGGAGTTGGTGAAGACCGTCGAGGCGACGGCCGACTCCCTCATGGATCGCGCGGGCCTGTAAAAATAACAGTGGTAGTGAACAGCTCGGTAATGCCGAGTTATTTTTTGTTGGGACTCGGGAGGCCCGAGTGACTTTTGTAAGGACTCGGGAGGCCCGAGTGACTTTCTTTAGCATGCACTCGGGGATGCCGAGTAACTTGTATATAAATTGCTTAATCAGTGACTAAGTTTATTTTATTTATGAAGGGACTTCGTTCCCGTGCATGTCTGCTCGTTCGTTTCCGTACTTTGCCAACCCGTTGTAGCCTCCTTTGCGTAGGGATTAGCCGTGGGCGTGTGTCCCGTGTAGCGTAAGGTTGTGGCGTAAACCGGCGATTGGAGTCAAAGAGTCAACGCCGGGCTTTATACATGGTACTAAAAGAGTTCACAAGTGCGGGGGAAACCACGCGATTGCCGAGTGCCTGCTACGAACGGGCGTAGCGGGCAGTCGGGGGGAAGAATTTATTCTGAATGAAAAAGGTGTCTCTTTATTCATGTGTTCATGTTTATAAAGTACTTAAGCATAGAAACGACGTAGCTGTTCAATGTTCCATGCGTTGGTGAAGACGTTGCCATCGCCGTCCTTCAGTCGGTAAGCCCCCGGGCGCAGTACCTCGGCGACTATGTACGGACCCTCCCATGGCGGTGAGAGTTTATGCTGCTCCTTGCTGGATTGGACGCGGCGGAGAACCAGGTCGCCGACGTTGAATGAGCGGCCGCGTACGTGCCGGCTGTGATAGCGCCGTAGGCCCTGCTGGTACTTAGCCGATCGAAGGAGCGCGACCTCACGGGCTTCTTCGAGCTGGTCGAGAGCGTCTTGTCGTGCCTCCTCTGACTCGGCCTCGCTAAAGGCGCGGACGCGTGGGGACCCGTACTCCAGGTCAGTCGGGAGGATGG
Organism: Stipa capillata; assembly: GCA_019208055.1. Classification (NCBI taxonomy): domain Eukaryota; kingdom Viridiplantae; phylum Streptophyta; class Magnoliopsida; order Poales; family Poaceae; genus Stipa; species Stipa capillata. The sequence continues at coordinate 169,979 of JAGXJF010002409.1, forward strand.
CCTCGGCTCCGAAGACCATGAAGAAAGGTGTGTAGCCGGTTGACCGGTTGGGCGTGGTCCGAAGGCTCCAAAGTACTGACGGTAACTCGGCTGCCCACTTGCCTGCGAATTTGTTCAGTCGCTGGAAAATCCGAGGCTTGAGGCCTTGCAATATCAAACCGTTGGACCGCTCGACTTGCCCGTTGGTGCGTGGGTGTGCCACGGCGGCAAAGTCGAGGCTGATGTTGTAATCGTCGCAGAATTGGAGAAAAGCTCGCCCGGTGAACTGGGTGCCGTTATCTGTGATAATGCTGTTGGGCACGCCGAAGCGGAAGACAATGTCCCGAAAGAATTCGACGGCCTTTTCAGCAGTTATCGTGGCGACTGGCTTGGCTTCGATCCACTTGGTGAACTTGTCGACCGCGACGAAAAGATGTGTGTAGCCCCCGGGAGCCTTCTTGAGGGGACCAACCATGTCCAGACCCCAGACCGCGAAGGGCCAGGTGATCGGGATAGTTTGGAGAGCCTGAGCCGGCAAGTGTGTCTGCCGGGCGAAGTGCTGGCATCCCTCGCAGGTACGGACGATGTGTTCCGCGTCTGATACGGCAGTCGGCCAGTAGAAACCCTGTCGGAAGGCCTTCCCGACTAGTGACCCGGGAGCCGCATGGTGTCCACATACTCCCGAGTGGATATCATGCAGTAGCTGCTTTCCTTGGTCGTGGGGTATGCACCGTTGGAGGATCCCGGAGGTGCTTCTCTTGTAGAGTTCGCCATCGACGATGACGAAGGCCTTGGCGCGTCGCGCGATGCGGCGCGCCTCGGTTTGGTCCGGCGGGAGGATGTCCCGTAAGAGGTGGTCTAGGAAAGGCGTTGTCCAGTCGGGAGTGACGGTCAGGACCTCTGATGAGGGGCTGCTGAGCGGCGTCACTCTCCGGGACTTGTTGTTCTTCGGTCTCGGGTGTTGTGTCTGCCTTGATAGAAGGGGCGTGCAACTCCTGGAGGAAAACTCCAGTCGGGACGACGTCCCGACTGGATCCCAGTTTGGCGAGTGCGTCTGCAGCTTCGTTGTCTCGGCGTAAGACATGGGTGATTTCGAGGCCGTCGAACTTGGCTTCGAGCTTGCGCACTTCTTGGCAGTAGGCTTCCATGGAGGGGTCTCTACACGACCAGTCCTTCATGACCTGCCGGACTACCAGTTCCGAGTCTCCGCGCGCCAGGAGGCGGCGAATCCCGAGTGAAACGGCAAGACGAAGACCGTGGAGCAAGGCTTCGTACTCGGCAACGTTGTTGGATGCCGGGAAGTGGATCTGTAACATGTACTTGAAGCGCTCGCCCTTGGGAGATATAAGCACAACACCAGCCCCCGCGCCCTGAAGCATCAGAGAGCCATCGAAGTAGAGTGTCCAGTGCTCGAGGTCGACGACGGAGGGTGGCGATTGAACCTCTGTCCACTCGGCCATGAAGTCGGCGAGAGCCTGGGACTTGATGGCCGTGCGGGAGGCATAAACTATGCTGAAGGCCATGAGCTCCATGGCCCACTTGGCAATCCTGCCCGTGGCATCGCGGTTGTTGATGACATCAGAGATCGGGAAGGAGCTGACCACCGTAATGGGGTGGCCCTGGAAGTAGTGGACGAGCTTCCGTGATGTTACGAACACCGCATAGATGATTTTCTGGATCTGAGGGTACCGCGCTTTGGACTCGGAGAGGACTTCACTGATGAAGTAGACCGGGCGCTGGACCTTCTGGATATGGCCGGGCTCGGAGCGTTCCACAACCAAGACCGTGCTAACTACCTGAGTAGTTGCTGCAACATAGAGAAGCAGTGGCTCGTTGGGCATGGGAGACGCCAGCACCGGGGGGGGTAGTTAAGAACTTCTTCAAGCCGTCAAGGGCGTCCTGGGCCTCGGATGTCCAGGTGAAGGTCTCTGACTTCTTCATAAGCTTGTAAAGGGGCATGGCTTTCTCGCCGAGTCGGGAGATGAATCGGCTGAGAGCTGCCATGCACCCGGTCAGCCTTTGGACGTCTTTGAGGTTCTTCGGTGGGCCCATCTTGACGATGGCATCGATCTTCTCCGGGTTGACCTCGATCCCTCGTTCGAAATGATAAAACCGAGCAGCTTGCCCGAAGGGACCCCGAATACACACTTTTCGGGGTTGAGCTTCATGCTGAATCTTCTAAGGTTGGAGAAGGTCTCTCCCAAATCGCTCAGGAGGTCTTCTCTTTTTTGGGACTTGATCACCACATCGTCGACGTAGGCTTGTACGTTCCGGCCGATCTGCGACTGAAGGCAACGCTGTATGCACCGTTGGTACGTAGCGCCTGCGTTCTTGAGGCCGAAGGGCATGGAGACGTAGCAGAAAGCGCCAAATGGAGTGATGAAAGATGTCTTGATCTCGTCATCCTCCTTCATCTTAATCTGGTGATAGCCCGAGTAAGCGTCGAGAAAGCACAAAATTTCGCACCCGGCCGTGGAATCGATCACTTGGTCGATGCGAGGAAGAGTGAAAGGATCTTTGGGACATGCCTTGTTAAGGCTAGTATAATCAACACACATCCTCCACTTTCCATTCTTTTTGCGAACAAGAACTGGGTTCGCTAACCAGTCGGGATGATACACTTCTTTAATGAAGCCAGCTGCTAGAAGCTTGGCTATTTCTTCTCCTATAGCCTGACGTCTATCCTCAGCGAATCGGCGCAAGCGCTGCTTGACCAGCTTAGCGTCCGGCCGAACATTCAGAGAGTGCTCGGCAGCCTCCCGTGGAACTCCGGGCATGTCGGAAGATGTCCATGCGAAGATATCCCGGTTGTTCTAGAGGAAGCTGACGAGCGCGCTTTCCTATTTATCGCTGAGCGCAGTCCCGATCTGCGTCGTCTTCGAGGGGTCTTCGGGGTCGAGCTGGATCGACTTGGTGTCCCGCGCCGGCTGGAAAGATGTCGATGTCGAAGCCTTCTTGGCCGGAGGCGCTTCCTCAACCACGGCCGACTTGAGGTCGGTGAGCGCGGCCTCCGCGATCTAGGGCCGCGGCGAGGTTGCAATTTTCTAGGTCGCACGTGTAAGCGTGCTGGAAACTGCTTTGCACCGTGATTACCCCATGGGGGCCCGGCATCTTGAGCTTCAAATAGACATAGCTGGGGACAGCCATGAATTTGGCGTAGCAGGGGCGTCCCAAGATGGCATGGTATGACCCTGGGAAGTCGACGACCTCAAAGGTGAGGGTCTCGGTCCGGAAATTGTCGGGAGTGCCAAAGGTAACGGGCAGGCTGACCTGCCCGAGTGGACTCGCCATCTTGCCGGGCACCACCCCGTGGAAGGGGGCACCAGTCGGCTTGATCTCGGAGCGAGAGATCTTCATGTCGTCAAGGGTTTTGACGTAGAGGATGTTGAGACCACTCCCGCCGTCCATGAGGACCTTGGTAAGGCGGACGCCGCAAACGATCGGGTCTACCACCAAGGGGAATCGTCCCGGTTGGGGAATGTAGTCGGGGTGATCCGAGCGCCCGAATGAAATTACGGACTCGAACCATCGCAGGTACTTGGGCACGGCCGGTTCCACTGCGTTGACCTCTCTGTCTGTGATCTTCTGGCGGCGCTTGGATTCGTAGCCGTTAGGTCCACCAAAGATCATCAGCCAGGCGGTCTCTTTCGGGAACTCATCGCCTTCGTCCTGGGGGGGGCTCTTTTTTACCCCGATTGGGGACGAAGGGTTTGTTCAGGTTCTTTCAAGAGATTGCAGTCACGTGTCAGGTGATTGGACTTGGGCCCATGAAAGTGACACGGCTGACTCATCATCTCCTCGAAGGTCGCGTTGGTGCGCTGGGACGGCGCGGCGGGGCGCGCTCAGTCGCAGCAACGAGATCTCCGCCTTTACGCTTCCGGTGCTTCTTCCTGGACGACTCGGGATGGGCGTCCCGACTGGGTGACTCGGGCACCTTGCCCTTGCTTCTTCCCTTGTCATCCCGAGTAGCACTGCGGACAGCCTCTTCGCCGGTGGCAAAGTTATTGGCTATGTCGAAGAGCTCGCGCGTAGTCTGGGGATTCTTGCGCGCTATCTTGTGGATGAGGTCGGTGCTTCGGACCCCCTTGGAGAAGGCGGTGATGACATCACCCTCTCGGACCTCGGGTAAGGAATTTTTCTTCTTGGAGAAGCGTTGGATGTACTCTCGGAGAGTCTCATCCTCCTCTTGGGTACAACTGTGGAGATCCCACGCGTTCCCGGGCCGGTTGTAAGTGCCCTGGAAGTTGTTCACAAAGAGGGTCTCAAGGTCGCTCCATGTCTGGATGCAACCCAGAGGTAAGCTGGTGAGCCAGGCTCACGCTGAGTCGGCCAGGAACAGCGGCAAATAATGGATCGCGACGTAGTCGTTCCCACCATTGGTTCTGCACGCCGTGTGATAGTCGGCCAGCCAAATGTCCGGCCGAGTCTCACCCGTGTACTTGTCGATGCCGGTTACTCGGAATCGTGATGGGAAGATGACGCTGCGGATGCAGGGACCGAATGCTTTCGGACCCGAATATCCCATGCCGGAGGAAGTCGGAGAACGTCCCCGGCTGGTGGCGCCGCTATCGTCGCGGTGGCTGCCACGATCGTCTCTCCTGGGACCGTGATGAGCGCTTCTTTCAGCGTCTGCGGGGTTCCTTGGTCCGAGTCGACTGCGGACCGGTGCAGCTTGACGAGCGTTTTTGTCCGCATCCTGACGGGCGCGGTTTCTGGCGACTATGGTGCCTCGGGCGTCTCGATTAGGACCGAGTCGCTCATGAACCGCTCCGGCCGGCTGATGTTGGTCGGGGCTTGCTCGTCGTCCACCCATGGTGGGTGGACTTCTTGGAGGGGTAGAGCGCCGACTCCTTGCACCTGCTGAGGAGCCAGTGCGACCTTCTGAAGCTTCGGCCTGCTGGAGGGCGGTTTCCTCCAACAGAACGCGGAGTCGCCGAAGTTCGTCGTGTCCCGGGTTGCCCTCGGGGATTTCAATGGCGCGTGCCGCCATCGTGGCCGCGACGACGTTGTGACTCGGGAGCGGGAATATTGGGACCCCGTCCCTTTCGCGCATGCGAAGCTCGTTATGGACTTGGCGTCCACGAGCCCTCATGTCGTCGTTGCGCCGTTGTTCGTCGCGCTGGCGAGCGAGCCGAGTCTGTTGCTCGACCAACTCTTCTTCCTTGGCGAGGAGTCGGAGTCGGGTGGCTTCAAGCTCGGCCGGCGTTTGTTCCACAATAGGGACTGCCCGACCATCGCCGTTGTCTGGCGAGTCGGCGTTGGCCATGAAGACTTCCCGGGATGGATGGTGGCTGCCAGAGCTCTCATAATCGTCCGAGTCATACTCAAGGACGGGGAGGAGAGAGTCAATAGCACCCACCAGTCGGGATCCTTGTCTGGCGAATGCGGACAGCAGATCCGGACTTGGTGTAGCCTTTTCCCTGGGGAAAAGGGGTGAGGGCACGGACTCAGGGGCAAGCCCGTGCCGAGAAGCTGATGGAACCTCCGCCGATCGAGACGTCGCCGAGTAGCAGAGGTGAAGCTGGCCGATCTTGTCGGCGATGAAGTTCAACTTTCCAAATTGGAAAAGTTGGCCAGGGTCCGGGACAGCGTTCACGAGGGCGAATCTCATGATGCTTCCCGGGACGAAGACGTCGTTGCAGTTGATGAAACCCATCCCGATTCGTGTAGATGGATCTATGCGCACCTCCCCTACCTGGCGCGCCAACTGTCGGAGTATTATTCCGGCAATACTAACTATGGGGCGGCGTGAGCACAGCAAATCAGGATGGGTGCACACGGGAGACAAGATTTAGACAGGTTCAGGCCCTCACGGAGAGGTAATACCCTACGTCCTGTGTTTGGTGGCTGATATAGCTTGTATCCCGAGCGCCGCAAGCCCTAGAGATTCGATCTCGAGGTTGCTTGGACTTGGAAACAATGGAGGTTGTCTATGACCTAGAGAATACTCGCCGATCGAGGGTTCCCTACCAGGCCTTATATAGGCGACCGGGGTAGGGTTACAAGAGTCCGAATCGGTTAACAGATTGATTTCCTAACTTGTTACAACTAATTCCGGGTATACCGGACAGGTATTAGTCCATGTCTTGTACTCCACGTTGATGAGGCGCCCCCGTGTTGGAGTCGGACTCCGAGTAGTCGGCCCGGCCCATCCCGTGGCCAGAGGGCCGGATTCGTCCTCCTTGATGATACCCGGGTGCCATGTCATCATCACCGGCTGACAATATTATCATCAAGAAAGAATGCAACTCCTATTGTGCTTTTGTAGTCATCTATGTTGCCAGCCATGCGCTGTACCCAGTTAAGTTCAAGTGTTCACCCTCCTTGGCTTTCTTATAGCAGCAACCTTGATCAAGTGTCCACTTGACATTGTACCCAATTAAGTTCAAGTGTTCACCCTCCTTGGCTTTCTATAGCAGCAGCCTTGATCAAGTGTCCCCTTGACATACTTAAGAATGTGCTTCCCGGCACTCATATGTTCTGTCATTGGAGACTCCATAACATAGCTCACAAACCCAATTGAATATGCTAAGTCAGGTCTTGTGTTAATCAGGTACCTTAGACATCCACAATGCTCATGTATGTTGTTTGATCGACCGGGGGTGACGTGCTCGTCTTGCTTAGCTTGAGCCTAACTTCCATTGGTGCTTGCATTGGATTACAGTCACCCATGACACAATTGTCTAGGATTTTTCTTGCATATGCTTCTTGTCCAAGAAAGATACCACCCAGAGTTTGATGTACCTCAATTCCAAGGTGGTAACTCAGCAAACCAAGATCACACATTTTAAATAGCTCCTTTATCTGTTGCTTGAACTTTGTAATCTCTCTTTCACAAGCGTCGGTTATCACCAGATCATCAACATACACTCCAACTAGGAGTTGAGTGTCTCCTTTGCCTCTCGTATACCGCATGTTCCAGCTAGCTTCTTTCAAAATTTAGTGACAACAGAGTGCTATCTAACTTGGCATACCATGCCATCGGGGCTTCTCTAAAAACCTGGTGGTTGATTCACATATACTTCCTCTTCTAACTCCCCGTTCAAGAAGGCTGATTTCACATCCATATGGTGCAACTTCCATCCTTCATGTGCGGCTAAAGCAATGAGTAACCTCACTGTCTCCACCCTTGCCACCAGAGCAAACACTTCGTCAAAATCAATTCCCTGGAGTTGCATGGACCCCTTTGCCACTAGCCAAGCCTTACGCTTTACCACGTGACCTTCTGAGTCCTTCTTGACCTTAAAAACTCACTTGAGCCCTATAACTTGTTGTCCTAATGGCAGCTCGGACAGGATCAATGTCTTGTTGCTTTGGATTGAATCCAATTCTTCACCCATTGCCCCTCGCCCGCTTTCTTTCTTGCTAACGTCCTCAAACGACACTGGCTCTTCTACACCCAACAAGCACAATCCTAAAAACTCAAGATTTATGGGCTCGGTTGCATCATACAACTCGTGCAAGTTACGCACACATCATGGTGGTGACAAGTCCCGTGTTGACAATACTGTGCTTCCCGTGTGGCCGAGGGCTCCCCAGTTATAATTCTGGCGTGGTTGGTGCCCCTACTTGTTTTCTTAGCTCTTCTACCTCGATGTCATGTACCGCATTAGACATGACTGGCTCCTGCTGGTTGTCGGGTTGTGGGCCACTTGGTCCATTGTTTCCTACATCATCGACATGATTATAAATTAATTAAAAATCTCACCATGATCAGGTTGGTCCGATTTCGACGACGCTTCCTAATTCCATGCATTTTCTTCCTCAAACACCATCATGCATTACGGTGACCTTCTTGGTAGCAAGGTTGTAGATGTGGTAGGCCTTCGACCCGCTCTCATGCCCGATCATCATCATCTGGGTACTGCGATCTATCGGCTTGCCAATGTGACCACCAACATGCTTTACATGCACTACGCAACTGAATGCACGCAGGTGATTCACCATTGGCTTTTGTCTGCGCCAAGTTTTGTAAGGTGCATGGCAGTTACACTCTTAGTCGGAGCTCGATTCAATAGGTAAATTGTAGTTGTGACAGACTCTCCCCAGAACTTCCTGGGCATGCCTTTGCTTTTCATCATGCTCCGAGCCATGGCTACAACTATCTGATTTCTCTATTCCACAACTTCGTTCTGTTGAGGTATATAAGGCACCATCAAGAACCTTTGAATTCCAAGTTGTTCACAGTACGTCGTGAATTCATGCAAGGTGAATTCACCTCCCCGATCCGTGCGCAAGGCTTTGAGTTTTGCTTTTGATTTCACCTCGGTTGCTAGCTTGACCTTCTTGAATTCTTGTAGTGTCTGGTCCTTTGATTTTAACAAGACAATCCACATGTACCTGCTATAATCATCTAGTACAAGCAAGAAGTACTTATTATCGGCTGGTGTTGGAGGAGAAATTGGGCGCATAGAGCGCCATGGACGAGCTCTAACACTTTGCTCACCCTGAAACCAGATTCTCGCGGAAACGTTGCACATCTTTGTTTTCCAACCAGAAATCCGTCGCATAGCTGTTCTACATGGTTCAGATGTGGGAGTCCCTCGATTAACTTGCGAAGAGCTTGGAAATTGAGATGGCCATAGCTTGCATGCCACCTCCATGCATCGTTGTCGAGATGAGCCATTAGGCAAATTGGCTCGGCTAGGTCAAGGTTCAAACTGTACAATCTGTTTCTTGACCACTTGACACGTACCAGTAGCTTTCTCTGGCAATCGCAATGAACAAGTGGCCACCTTCCAGTACTATCTTGCAACCACGTTCTTCTAATTGACCCAAACTAATTATGTTACTGGTCAGCCTTGGGATGTAGTATACATCTGTTAGCACCTTATGTTCACCCATCTAAGCTTGAAACAGTACGGTGCCTCACCCACCAATGCCTACCTTGGAGCCTTCTCTGAACTTCACCGTGCCACCAGTGGATGCATTCAACTCCATGAATTGATTCCTACTGCTGGTCATGTGATTACTTGCATCCGTGTCGAGATACCAGATGTTAGCATTGTCCTCGATATTGTCTCGATGTTGAAGATGTATATTCTTCTCAAGTAGCTCCATAATTTTAGTAATCTTAGCCTCTTCTTTCATCAGTTCACAAGCTTCGAGCATCAAAAGCGTTGGTTTGTCATATGCCTTCTTAGCAACATAGGCCTTCTCCCTTTGCGGCTTGTGGCACTCGGATCGGAAGTGTCCGTATATGCCATAATTAAACACTTAATATTCCTTTTAACGAACCTTGGTTTCAATGTTGGCACATGTTCGCCTTGGCCGAAATGATATTTCTTTCCTTGTACCGCTACGGCTTTCGTTCTTTCCGCTACTGCTGGAACCTTCTGACCCGCTCTTCTTATCCTTGGTGACAAAGTCATCCTCTACAACTTTGTGAGCATCATATGCTCGCTCTCTTTAGGATCGCTGAAGCTGAGGCACACACGCTCATTGTGTGCCTCGAAGCGTCCAACTAGATCTATGACAGTGAGAGTCGAAAGATCAACGCACTATTCAATGGAGGTAACGAGCCGCATGTATTGTGCAGGAGCCCCACGTAAGAACCGATGAACGATTTGTATCTCCGTGATCATTTCTCCAAGAGCCCTAGTGCTGCTCACTATGTCGGTGACCTGGCAGTGAAATCATCGACTGACTCACCATCATCCATCTTCAAGCTTCCATAGCTCTTCTACGGAGTTTGCAGATTCGTTTCATGAACCTAGGCGTGCCCTAGTGCAGAATCCTGATTGCATCCCATCCCTCTTTTGCTGATCTGTTTCTAGCGAGTTGTTGTATGACATGATTAGGAACAGCCTGGTAGATCATCGTAAGTGCTAGCTGATCCTTGCGATACTCAGCATCACCCTTTGCATACGCAACACCGCCAAGAGCAATAGCCTCCCACACCTCTTGAGCTTCGAGTGCGACAGTCATCTTCATTACTCAGATGGTTGATAAACACTATATTTGTATCATTTTCCTGGGCTATTTCAGTGTTTATCATCATCAATTTTGATTGCTTTTGACCCAATCTTATCACTAAATAGCAAATTATCTTCACATGAATACCTTTACAGGCTGCACCACAATTTTGCAGGTATGCGCGACTAGGCGCACAATTCTTCGACAAAGGATAGCAAACAGGAAGCTCTTAAGAATTCGTAGCAGAGGCTGTGTCTACCAGCTGTGCCACAGCTGGCTGACCCAGCTTAAGCAAGTCCGCAGCTTTCTCAATTAGCTGTGTCGACACAGGAGCCACTTCACCAGCTGCTTCAGTCACCTGTGTCACAGCCAGCTGACACAGCCATGCCTCAGATTGCAAGTCCACAACTGCCCTAGTCACCTGTGTCACAGCCAACTGACACAGCCGTGCTTCAGATCGCCAAGTTCACAACTTTTCCAACCAGCTGTGTCACAGGCAGGTGACGCAGAGCTTCAATGAAAGAGAGAGACAGGTACGGAGGCAACCAGAAGTAAAAGAAAAGAACTTGAAGGGGTAAAGAGAAAAGTACCCAGGATATAAAAGGAGGTCTCCAGATCCAATACTAGGGGGGTTCCTTCGAAAAGGCTGGTTACGGGAGGAGAACGAAGGGAGAGGAAAGGAAGAAAGCTCGGCCAGAGATAGATCTTCCCAGTCAAAACACCTTGCTTCTCCTGCTGGATTGCTGCTGAGCTTCATCAACCTCTCTCCGATCCTTGCTGTAATCTGAGAACATCTCTTTCCTAGTCTTGTTTCCTTGCTTTCTTTGCTGTGATATGTAATCTGAGAACATCTCTTTCCCAGTCTTGTTTTCTTGCTTTCTTTGCTGTGATATGTAATCTGAGAACATCTCTTTCCCAGTCTTGTTTCCTTGCTTTCTTTACTGAATCTTGCTTCTTTCCCAATCTTAGTCAGTTGCTTGTTACATTGTCAGATTTATTGTTAGGCCTAGGAAATATCATCAAAACTATCCCGTTTAGTTTAGCTTTGAGAACCTGTTTAATAACTATACTTCAATCCATGTGGAAAGAACGACACTGCTATACAGCAAGAGATCATTTTGGCCCCATTGTCGGGGATTGTCTATAGTTGTTGAGCATTAGTATCATAGACTAAGCTGTAGTAGTAGAACTAATTTATTAACAGTGTTCCTGTTTTCTGTGTTCCTCTGTCGTTAACCTTCTGCTTCGGCTTATTAGGAAACTAACCCTTAACACGTGTTGTCTATGCTTTAGAGTAGATAAGGACAATCTTCCGGACTGCAAGACTGTTGTTGAATGCAAACAAGAGCAAGAGGAAACCTCTTGTTGAGTGATTCCGAGCTTGGAAAGACACTTGCAGAAATCAGAGAAGAGCTAAGAGCAGCAAAGAAGAAAGAAATGGCAAAACCCCTACTCAGAGATCTCTGGATTCCCAACCATCAAAGTGCTGCAGCCAATGTTATTCAGCCTGCTATACAAGCAAGCAATTTTGAGATCAAGCCAGCTCTCATCACCATGGTACAACAGTCAAGATTTGGTGGCTCAACATTGGAAGATCCTCATGAGCATATCACTCAGTTTCTGGAGTATTGCAACACCATAAAGTTTAATGGAGTACCACCAGAATCTATCAGGTTGCAATTGTTCCCATTCTCACCGCGTGACTCGGCAAAGGTGTGGCTGAATACTCTTCCTGCAAGTCAGAAGGATACATGGGAACATTTGTTGCAAGCTTTCTTTGAGAAGTATTTTCCACCAATGAAAGCAGCAGCTTACAGGGATCAGATCACAAGTTTCATGCAGTTTGATGGGGAAAGCTTGTTTGATGCTTGGAATAGATACCAGAATTTAATCAGAATGTGCCCTCATCATGGATTGGAAAGGTGGCTTGTTCTGCAAACATTTTATAAGGGATTGACATCTCAGACCAGATCATTTGTTGATTCTTCTGCAGGAGGAGGGATAATGAACAAGACACTTAATGAGGCATTCACACTTATTGTGAGCATAGCCACACATCATGTTCAGTGGTCAAGTGAAAGAGTAGTCACACCACAGAAGCCAGGAATATATCAGCTAGATCATCAAGATACCTTGATTGCTAAAATCAATAACTTAACCCAATCAATGGCACAAATGCAAGCCAGTATTTCATCAATTCAGTCAGCTGGAATAGTTCCTCAACCAGCACAGTCAGCTCAAGCTTGCAATGTGTGTGGAATTCAAGGACATATGCATGGAGAGTGCTCTTACTTTTCTACTGCAGAGTCATCAGTCCAACCTATTTCAGAAGTGAATTATGCACAAGGACAAGGACCATTTTCTCAGAGCTACAATCCTCAATGGAGGTAGCATCCTAACTTGTCCTATAGAAACAACAACCAAAGCACTTCTGCATTTTCATCGAACACATCAAATCAAGGCTTCAGACCTCAACAACCAGCATTCCAGCAGCACAGGCAGCAGAGTGCTCAATCAGAAGCGATCTTGGAGAAAGAAGTGAAAGAAACAAGTAGGGAGGTAAAAGAACTGAAGACTGAGCTAACTGGTATAAAAGACTACCTTCAGATGACGATGGAGACTATGGTCTTGACTAAACAGCAAGCCCCTACTGAGGCCAAACTTCCATCTCAAGTTGAAGCTAATCCAAAAGGGCATTGTGGGGCTATAACTACAAGATCTGGTAAAGTTGCTACACCTGTGCCACAGGCAGCACCTGTGTCACCGGTAACAAAAGGGGATGGCATAATGGCAACTCCGACCATTCTAGCTTCAATTGCTTATATACCGCCAGCTCTGAGAACACCAGTAGTGAGTCTCCCATGGACTGCTGAGCCAACTGATCAGAACGAGTCCACAAAAGAACAACCAGTTCCGGCTTCAGTCAATTTGCAATCAGAGAAAGGAAAGTCAGTCACTGAAGCTTGTAACACATCCAAGGTTCCATTTCCAGAGAGATTTGGTAAATCAAGAGAAGACAAGCAGTTTGTAAAATTTCTTGAGAAATGAAAGAAGTACAGATTACCATTCCTATTCTTGATGCAGTGACTCATATCCCAATGTATGCAAAATTCTTCAAGGAGTTAATCACCAAGAAGAGAAGCTTAGATGAGCTACAAATAGTGACAATGACAAAAGGGTGCAGTGCTATTATTCAGCACAAATTGCCTGAAAAGCTAAATGACCCTGGCAGCTTTTGCATCCCTTGCATTGTTGGACCAAAGAAATTCAATGCTCTCTGTGATTTGGGGTCCTCAGTGAGTGTTTTACCACTTTCAGTTTGTGAAATGCTGTCACTAGGTGAATTACAACCTGCTGCCTTGACCTTGCAATTAGCAGATAGGACTTTTAGGCACCCAGCAGGAATGCTATATGATATACCCATCATGGTTGACAAATTTGCCTATCCAGTAGATTTTGTGGTCCTGGCAATGGAAGATAATTCTGAAGCAGTCATTCTTGGGTGCTCATTTCTTGCAACTGCTGGTGCTATCATTGATGTGAAGGGTGCTAAGCTTAAACTCCAATTTGGAGAAGAGGAGGTGATTTTTGACATAAAGCATCCAACACATATACCACAAGGTGCTGAGCAATGCTTCAACCTTGATGTTATTGAGCAGTGTGTTGCAGAAGTATATCAAGGAAGCCAAGAAATTGCTCCAACAGATGAAGTATGAACTGATGTCTATCAGAAAGATGTTCCTGCAGAATCAAGTTTAGTAGCACAAGTTGAAGTATTAGAAGATGAGCCTTCTGAGTGTGAGATTATTGCAAAACCTCAGAAAATAGTTGAGCTGAAACAACTACCTCCTCATTTGAAATATCAATTCCTGGATTCAGAGAAGCAATTCCCAGTGATTGTTAATGCTTCTCTCACAGAAATTCAAGTGAATAGCTTGTTGGAAGTGCTAAGAAGATACAAATCAGTAATAGGATACTCAATTGAAGACATGATTAGAATAAGCTCAGATAAATGCTCATAGAATTTATCTTGAAGATGGAAGTAGGCCAACCAGAGAACACCAAAGGAGATTGAATCCAACCTTGCAAGAAGTAGTTAAAAAGGAGATACTGAAACTATTATCTGCGGATATTATATACCCCATTTCAGATAGTGATTGGGTGAACCCAATACACATTGTGCCAAAGAAAGGAGGGATGACAGTAGTTGAAAATGATCAAGGGAAGCTAATTCCAACAAGGACTGTTACAGGGTGGAGAATGTGCACTGATTACAGAAAACTCAACAAGGCAACCAGAAAAGATCATTTCCCACTTCCCTTCATAGACCAAATGTTAGAAAGATTGGCTTGCCATGAGTACTTCTGTTATTTGGATGGGTACTCAGGATTCTTGCAAATTCCTATACATCCTAATGATCAGGAGAAAACCACCTTCACCTGTCCCTGTGGCACATTTGCATATAGAAGGCTCCCTTTCAGCCTTTGCAATGCACCAGGAACTTTTCAGAGGTGTATGATGTCAATTTTTAGTGACCTGATAGAGAAAATCATGGAAGTCTTCATGGATGACTTCACAGTTTATGGGCATGATTTTGAGGACTGTTTAAAGAACTTAGAGACTGTTCTGCAGTGCTGTCTCAACCGCCTGTGTCACATGTGGCGACACAGGTGGAGAGGAAATCACCTTGGTATGCTGATTTAGTTAATTATCTTGTCTGCAACATCACACCTGAGGGATTGAATTATCAGAAAAAGAAGAAATTCCTGCATGATGCCAAACAATACTATTGGGATGAGCCATACCTGTTCAAATTTTACTCTGATGGCATTATGAGGCGCTGTATTCTAGAAGAGGAAATGAAAAGTGTCATATTTCATTGCCATTCCTCCCCTTACGGTGGTCATGCCAGCACATCTAAAACTCAAGCAAAAGTGCTGCAAGTAGGGTTATATTGGCCAAGCATGTTCAAGGACATCAATAATTATGTAAGATCTTGTGATGCATGTCAAAGAGTAGAAAAAATGTCTAGAAGGCATGAAATGCCTCAACAAAATATTTTGGAAGTAGAACTCTTTGATGTATGGGGGATTGACTATATAGGACCTCTGCCATCGTCAAAGGGGTATAAACACATACTTGTTGCTGTGGATTATGTGTCCAAATGGGTGGAGGCAGTACCCACTGTACATGCTGATTCTAAATCAGTATGCAAATTGTTCAGAGAAGTCATATTCCCAAGGTTTGGTATCCCAAGGGTAGTCATAAGCGATGGAGGATCTCACTTTAACAACGCACAATTGCAGAAGCTCTTGGAAAAGTATGGTATACACAATCATAGAGTAACCACTCCTTATCACCCTCAAGCAAATGGGCAGGTTGAATTGTCGAACAGGGAAATCAAGCAGATTCTTGAGAAGATAGTCTCCAAGTCCAGAGGTGATTGGTCTACAAGGTTGCCAGATACATTGTGGGCTTACAGAACTGCTTACAAAACCCCCATTGGCATGTCACCATTTCGGCTAGTTTATGGCAAATCATGCCATCTTCCAGTTGAGCTTGAGCATAAATCATAGTGGGCAATTAGGACTCTTAATATGGACATTAAGACAGCTGGTCAGCACAGGAAGCTACAGCTATGTGATCTTGAGGAGTTGAGAAATGATGCATATGAAAACTTAAGAATCTATAAAGAAAAGAAGAAAATCATTCATGACAAGCATATTTTGAGGCGTGAGTTCTACCCAGGGCAGAAAGTGCTAGTATATGATTCAAGGTTCCATTTGTTTCCTGGGAAGTTTAAGTCAATATGGTATGGTCCTTGTGTTGTGAGGAGAGTTTTAGCCAATGGTGCAGTTGAGGTAGAAAGCCCCGCGCAAGGATTGTTTCTGGTCAATGGTCAGCGTCTGAAACATTACATCAATGGAGAACCAATTTCTGAGGAAGACTCTGAACCAATTCAGGAGGAGGAAAGAGTTAGCACAACTCTTGTTTCAAATCCAACCTAGTCCACACAGGAGGGTCGAGCTAAAGACCTAAAACAAGCGCTCCCAGGAGGCAACCTGGAAAATAAATTAATTTCTCCTTTTGTTTAGTCTAGGTGTGTTTTATGTTTGTTTTGTTTTGTTTGTTTTTGTAGAAATAAAATGGTCAATGCAAAACAACAAGGACAAGGAATATGGAGAACCTTCAGCTGTACCAGCCCCCGGTGACACAGCCACTTCACACAGGGCCAGGTGAATTGACTCCAGTCACTGCGTCCCAACATTTATATCTCATGATTTGAAACATTTCACTGTTGTCTTGTTTCTAATGGTTAAATTCTAGCCAAGTGAGTTGTGTTGCAATACTTCGCTTGACATCTTTAAGTCAGCTCGTCTATAATGAAGCGCTTCAATCTTATACAAGTAAATTTTGCTATTCTTGATGCTCTGCAATATAAAAATATAAGTGAGTACTGCTTGTCAGAAATAGTTGAGGCTGGATATCAAATTACAATAATCTAAGGATTACTTCAGATTTCTTTTATTCTACTTAAGCAAATGTTGATCTGTGTACTTAGTCCAATATTGAGCTATGTAACTGAAACCATTAAATAGGGTACCATGATCCCGGGATCAGTGGTAGCTGAAATAAAAAAATGGCTTTGGTTATAGGTTCTAGCTGTCAATAAGTGGCATTGCCGCAGTTGTTTTCAATCCCACGAATAGTGACTTCTGTCACAGTTCTCAATAAGTGGCACAGCCACATTGGATCTGAAACCGTCTAAATAAGTGACATTGTCACATTGTCTAATAAGTGGTACAAATACCACAGTGCTTTACCCTTTCTTTTTACAATTCAATAAACCAGAACCAAAGCTCATTACTGGAGAGTCTACACAAATCCCATTTGACAGCTTATGATATTTGAAACCTTTAGTACATTTTATATTAGTGCAATTGTGATATTCAGAAGATTCTTGTTGAAGATAAGCAAGATTCAATTATGTCGGTATATTGCAGAGGAAATCAGGGTTGCAGGATACTCTTGCTAGCTAACCTGTCTAGGATGCATAATGCAATTTTCTTTTTGCCTGAGGACAAGCAAAAATCTAAGTGTGGGGGTGTGATAAACACTATATTTGTATCATTTTCTTGGGCTATTTCAGTGTTTATCATCATCGATTTTAATTACTTTTGGCCCAATCTTATCACTAAATAGCAGATTATCTTCACATGAATACCTTTACAGGCTGCACCATAATTTTGCAGATATGCGCGACTAGGCGCACAATTCTTCGACAAAGGATAGCAAACAGGAAGCTCTTAAGAATTCGTAGCAGAGGCTGTGTCTACCAGCTGTGCCACAGCTGGCTGACCCAGCTTAAGCAAGTCCGCAGCTGTCTCAATTAGCTGTGTCGACACAGGAGCCACTTCACTAGCTGCTTCAGTCACCTGTGTCACAGCCAGCTGACACAGCCATGCCTCAGATTGCAAGTCCACAACTGCCCTAGTCACCTGTGTCACAGCCAACTGACACAGCCGTGCTTCAGATCGCCAAGTTCACAACTTTTCCAACCAGCTGTGTCACAGGCAGGTGACGCAGAGCTTCAATGAAAGAGAGAGACAGGTACGGAGGCAACCAGAAGTAAAAGAAAAGAACTTGAAGGGGTAAAGAGAAAAGTACCCAGGATATAAAAGGAGGTCTCCAGATCCAATACTAGGGGGGTTCCTTCGAAAAGGCTGGTTACGGGAGGAGAACGAAGGGAGAGGAAAGGAAGAAAGCTCGGCCAGAGATAGATCTTCCCAGTCAAAAACACCTTGCTTCTCCTGCTGGATTGCTGCTGAGCTTCATCAACCTCTCTCCGATCCTTGCTGTAATCTGAGAACATCTCTTTCCTAGTCTTGTTTCCTTGCTTTCTTTGCTGTGATATGTAATCTGAGAACATCTCTTTCCCAGTCTTGTTTTCTTGCTTTCTTTGCTGTGATATGTAATCTGAGAACATCTCTTTCCCAGTCTTGTTTCCTTGCTTTCTTTACTGAATCTTGCTTCTTTCCCAATCTTAGTCAGTTGCTTGTTACATTGTCAGATTTATTGTTAGGCCTAGGAAATATAATCAAAACTGTCCCGTTTAGTTTAGCTTTGAGAACCTGTTTAATAACTATACTTCAATCACTGTGGAAAGAATGACACTGCTATACAGCAAGAGATCAATGGTGTAATTGTCATGCCAGAGTTGCAGACAGATGATCAGAGCCAAATTCTCCTTCTTGGCTTCCGACATCTCACTTGTAACAGCTTGCCTCCTGGTTCTTGACATGATTCCTTGATGCTAAGGAACCTCCGGGCTCTGATACCAAATTTTGGAAATTCAAGCCCTAGCTAGACGAACTTCTCACGCAAAATAATGTGTCACTCTAACAAACGAGAATGGGAAACAATTGTTTTGGCGCAACTACTAAACTTGCTGCTTTGCTTTATATAGAAACTGAATATATCTACAAATCCTCCTCCTAGTCCTTTTACTAAACCATGCCCAACACGACACCTAATCAATGTCCAACACGACATGACTCTAGCCAACTCAAAATGGAAAAGAAAACTGTACGTAACAATCAGCTTAATCCTAACAGCCGCCACCGTAAGCGCAAGGTATGCCGTCGCAGTACGTGCAAGGATCAGCTACCCATGGCATCCCACCAAAGAAAGGATCATCACATGCGGGGGCAAATGGAACATTGTAGCCATAGTGATCGGCGTGGCTGGCCCGTGCTTCCGCCGTGTCCGATGTTTTCTTCTGCTCCGTTCTTGGCACTTGCGCATCTAGAATCATCGCTCTCTTCAACGTCGATCCGCTCCATTCGTTGTGCTCTGAGGTGGCTGGCTTCTCGGAAGTAATATGGCTGTGGCGGCTCTCTTGTGAAGCTGCCAGACTCTGAGACGTGGGCTTCGCGGCTGCATTGCTCCCGACCTAGCTCCTCGGCTTCTCTGTTGTTCCACATGAAGCGTTGCTTGTCCTCGTGGTGAGAATGTTGGTGATCATGGTGTGGAGCATCAGGTTGGGGATCATATCATCAGCAACCGCCTGCGCCCTGCATGCGCACTTGGAGTTGGCAATGATGCGGTCTCTGATTCACTTGTTGTAGAAGCTTCTGAAGCAACACTTGCTCATCAACACCGTGTCGACCATCTCCTTCTTGCAAATCTAGCAGTGGAGCTTCAAGAGGATGCCGTCGTCAGTGTGCGCAAGCACGGGCGCCGGCGCTGGGCCAAGAACTAGAGTAGCCGTCGCCCTCATGTCGAATCTTAGGTTGCCGTTGGTGGGACAATGCTAGATGAAGTGACCCGAGACGCAACACCTGCGGCACATGTACCCGCTCGTCGATGTCCACTGGTTGTGTGTTGCACCATGACGATCATAGCAACAGGTTCCTCGAGACGGCCCCTCCCATTTGAGCTCTACAGCATCAATCACAGCCCTGATAGCTTTGCCCTTGTCATCCTCGGCCTCGCAGCATTATTGGGGGAAGAACCATCTCACATTACTTTTGGGGGCCGAGGGGATGACACGGGATGATCTCGACCAGAGGCGCGGGGGCTTTGATGCACCAGCACCGCTGAAAGGACCTAATGACCTAGATGTCGCCTAGAGGGGGGTGAATATGTGTTTTAAAAATAATTACGGATTTGCTCAATCCTAATGCAGAATTAACCTATTCGGATTTTCACAAGCTCAAATTCTAAATATATTAGGTTCACCTAAGTGCACCAGCACCATATAATATAATATATATATGTATATATGTCGAGGTTTGCAATCTTAGGGTGATGAGCAAGCAATTTAATTCTACACAAGATATCAACTATTCTAGTACATGTATGAATTGCGATAATGTAAAGGAGACAAGAGACAAATAATGTTTGTTCCCAAGTTCAGATATCCACCAATATCCTACATTTCCATTGAGGACATGATCACTCGTGATCAAAAGTGGACTCTCTCTCAAGCCACTTCCTCTCGAGGATGTCCTTGTGTCTCCTCGACCACTATGGTTAGCACTTTCCTCCATTCCGGAGAAGGCGAGCTCTACAACCACTTTAGAAAACACTTGGGCCTTTTCACAAGCTTCTTGAAGAGATCACTGAGCCAACACCACCAGACCATATAGGAGGTGGTGGCCTCCAAGAGTAACAACCTCTCCACCTCTCACTCAAGCCGATCGACACCGAGAGCTCAAACCGGTACAATTTATGCAATCGCCTAGTGCAACCGATGCAGCAATCTCCCTCGCACCTCACAATGAGCAACACATGCACTAGAAGGGTTTAGAGAGGGTGGAGGTAGTGGAGAGTTTGAAAAAATGACTATAGGGGCAGCTACTCTTCCCAAACCTGGCCAAGGGTGTATATAAACACAAACACCCGAAAACTAGCCTTTGGAAAAAGCTGATTGTATAGCCAGCTTAAACTGCCCTCAGCCAATGGTCAGTAAATCGATCGTTTGACCTTCCGGCCCCTAGACCTCGAGTGTTTGGATGGGGGTCCGAATTGGTACTAGAAAACCCAGACCTCCACCCGGAGGGTCCGGATTCCCGGATAGAAAGCTATCGAATACTCTGGAACAAAATCGGACACTCTAGGTTCAACCTAGAACACCTTGGGAGCTACAGCCTTAGTCCATATACTCTGTAAACAGACCTCCCAGACTCCGCAAACCTCGGCCGATCAACCCAACCACCTAGGTCGGTAGATCACACACGCCTAGACACTAAGTCTAGGGTCAACACACGCAACACCGACTACGCCTAAAGCCTCCGCGCACTCACAACTCGAAACCTCCAAACAAGCTAGAACACCAAGTTCTAGCACCGTTACCACAAAGGAAACAAAATGATATGCAATGATCTAAGCATTCGACATGCGACATGATCAAGCTACTCATCCGATAGCCCCACTTGATAATACTGCTATCTAATCTATAATCCAATCTCTCTCCAAACTCCTTGAGACTAGTCAAACTAGGAAAACCTAGTCTAAGCATACCGTTGTCTTGCACATTCCACTTGAGCTCGATGACGTCCACCTTTCTTGCTCCAAGGGGAATCACCTTGATCATCATCACCTTATAAGGTCTTTCATATAGCTCCCCCGTAATCCTTATGGGGAAGCTTTCTCTTGAAATCATCTTCACTTGTCCATCTTCACTTGATGGACCCACAAGTCTCAAGCATATATCTTCGCATGATGTCAAACTTGAGCTTGCCATAACCCTCAAACGTACACATAGCATATAGGTTAGTTCATATAATGCAATACACAATTGTGTACCTTCACTTGATCATAGGAAGCCATCACTAATGCTATTCTCTTGAACTTCTAGCTTCATGTATTGATCACCATGGCTCAACACATGAGCCCACTCTTGATCATCTTGGGTTCAACACATGAAGTCATTCATCTAGGTCAACTTCACTCTTACACTAGAACTTCATCTTAATCCAATGCGGTTTACTCCTTAAACCATATCTTGATCTTTGAAGTTCACTTCTTGATCACTTGATGCTTCACATGATTTGATGGACTTCAACACATGAATCCATCTCCCAATCATCACATGCATCAATGGTCTTGGCTTCACGAGCATGTAGGTTCATTCTCTTGATGTAACCCTACAAAATGGTACCTAACCCACACTCATTCCAACATTAAAGAAAAATGGTTAGTCCACAAGACCCGTTTGTCATTAATCACCAAAATCACACCTAGAGTATATTAACTCTCAATCCATCCTAAACCAAATAAAGGGCTAGGTGGACTTTTAATCGTCGAGTTGCACAGGACCTTCACACTGTCGTTTGTGTACTCCTTGCCAGTCTGTGTGTTGGAGAGTGATGGTGACATGGCACCCGGGTATCATCAAGGAGGACGAATCCGGCCTTCCGGCTACGGGGAGGGCCGGGCCGACTACTCGGAGTCCGACTACAGCACGGGGGCGCCTCATCAGCATGGAGTACAAGACAAGGGCTATTATCAATCCGGCATACCCGGGATCTGTTGTAACCGATTAGGAAACACATCTGTTAACCCGATCCGGACTCCTGTAACCCTATCCCAGCCGGCTATATAAGGCCCGGTAGGGGACCTCCGATCGGTATCTCTGGGCATCTCATCATATCTCAGAGCGCCTGGTCTTATCTGACCTGGCCCTCCATTGTCTCCAACTTCAAGCCCCCTCGAGATCGACTCTCTAGGGCTTGCGGCACTCGGGATACACGTAATACTAGCCACCAAACACAGGACGTAGGGTATTACCACTCCGAGAGGGCCTGAACCTGTCTAAATCTTGTCTCCCGTGTGCACCCATCCAGATTTGCTGTGCTCACGCCGCCCCATAAGTAGTATTGCCGGAATAATACTCCGACAGTTGGCGCGCCAGGTATGGGCGTGCGCATAGATCCATCTGCACGAATCCGGATGGGTTTCGTCAACGTCTTCACCCCGGGAAGCATCATGAGATTCGCTCTCACGAACGCTGTCCCGGATCCTGGCCAGCTTTTCCAGTTTGGAAGGCTGAACTTCATCACCGACAAGATCGGCCAGTTTCACCTCTGCTACTCGGCGACGCTCCGGCTAGCAGAGGCTGCTTCAGCTCTTCAGCACGGGCTCTCCTCCGAGCCCACGCTTTCGGCCCCTCTCCCCAGGGAAGAGGCTTCGCCGAAACCGGATCCGTTTGTCGCGCATGAGTTCGCACTCGGATCCCGACTGGTGGGAGCAATTGACTCTCTCCTCCCTGTCCTTGAGTACTACTCGGACGAGGATGAGAGCTCTGGCAGCCACCACCCGTCCCGGGAAGTCTTCATGGCTAATGCCGACTCGCCGAATGACGGTGATGGCCAAGAGGTCCCCATTGAGGAACAAACACCGGCTGAGCTCGAAGCCACCCGACTCCGACTCCTTGCTAAGGAGGAAGAGTTGATCGAGCAACAAACTCGGCTCGCCCGCCAGCGTGATGACCAACGACGCAACGACGACATGAGGGCTCGCGGACGACAAGTCCACAATGAGCTCCGCATGCGCGAAAGGGAAGGAGTCCCGATATTTCCTCTCCCGAGTCATAACATCGTCGCGGCCACAATGGCGGCACGCGCCATCGAGATCCCCGAGGGCAACCCGGGGCACGATGAACTTCGCCGACTTCGGGTTCTGCTAGAGGAAACCGCCCTCCAGCACGCCGAAGCTTCAGAAGGTCATCCCGACTCCTCGGCAGGTGCGAGGAGTCGGCGCTCTACACCGCCGAAAAGCCCATCAAACGTGGGTGGACGACGGGCAAGCCCCAACCGGCGTCAGCCGGCCGGAG
This sequence comes from Stipa capillata, assembly GCA_019208055.1. NCBI lineage: Eukaryota > Viridiplantae > Streptophyta > Magnoliopsida > Poales > Poaceae > Stipa > Stipa capillata. The sequence continues at coordinate 193,212 of JAGXJF010002409.1, forward strand.
ATGTTCATGGGCGACTCGGTCCTGACCGAGACGCCCGCGGCACCATAGCCGCCAGAACCCGCGCCCGGCAGGATGCGGATAAAAACGCCCGTCAAGCTGCACCGGTCCGCGATCGACTCGGACAAGGGGTCCCGCAGGCGCTGAAGGAAGCGCTCATCATGGGTCCAGGAGAGACGATCGTGGCAGCCACCACAACGATAGCGGTGCCACCAGTCGGGGACGTTCTCCAACCTCCTCCGGCATGGGATATTCGGGTCCAAAAGCTTTCGGCCCCCGTATCCGCAGTGTCATTTTCCCGTCGCGGTTCCGAGTCATCGGCATCGACAAGTATACCGGAGAGACCCGACCGGACATTTGGCTGGCCGACTACCACACGGCGTGCAGGACCAATGGCGGGAACGACTACGTCGCGATCCATTACCTGCCGCTGTTCCTGGCTGACTCGGCTCGAGCCTGGCTCACCAGCTTACCTCCGGGTTGCATCCAGACATGGGGCGACCTCGAGACCCTTTTTGTGAACAACTTCCAAGGCACGTACAATCGGCCCGGGAACGCGTGGGACCTCCACAGTTGTACACAAAAATCGGATGAGACTCTCCGCGAGTACATCCAGCGCTTCTCCAAGAAGAAGAACTCCTTGCCCGAGGTCCGAGAGGGTGACGTCATCACTGCCTTCTCCAAGGGAGTTCGAAGCACCGACCTCATCCACAAGATAGCGCGCAAGAATCCTCAGACGACGCACGAGCTCTTTGATATAGCCAACAACTTCGCCACCGGTGAAGAGGCTGTCCGCAGTGCTACGCGGGACGACAAGGGAAGAAACAAGGGCAAAGGGTCCGACTCACCCAGTCGGGACGCTCAACCCGAGTCATCCAGGAAGAAGCACCGGAAGCGTAAAGGCGCAAAAAGAATGGAAAATGGAGGATGCGTGTTGATTATACCAGCCTTAACAAGGCATGTCCCAAAGACCCTTTCACCCTGCCTCGCATCGACCAAGTGGTCGATTCCACGGCCGGGTGTGAGATTTTATGCTTTCTCGATGCCTACTCGGGCTATCACCAGATCAAGATGAAGGAGGATGACGAGATCAAGACATCTTTCATTACTCCGTTTGGCGCCTTCTGCTACGTCTCCATGCCTTTCGGCCTCAAGAATGTAGGCGCTACGTACCAACGGTGCATACAGCGCTGCCTTCAGTCGCAGATCGGTCGGAACGTACAAGCCTACGTCGACGATGTGGTGATCAAGTCCCAAAAGAAAGAAGACCTCCTGAGCGACTTGGGAGAGACCTTCTCCAACCTTCGAAGATTCAGCATGAAGCTCAACCCCGAGAAGTGCGTATTCGGGGTCCCTTCGGGCAAGCTACTCGGTTTCATCATTTCCGAACGAGGAATCGAAGTCAACCCGGAGAAGATCGACGCCATCATCAAGATGGGCCCACCGAAGAACCTCAAAGACGTCCAACGGCTGACCGGGTGCATGGCAGCTCTCAGCCGGTTCATCTCCCGACTCGGTGAGAATGCCATGCCCCTGTACAAGCTCATGAAGAAGTCGGAGACCTTCACCTGGACCTCCGAGGCCCAGGACGCCCTTGACGGCTTGAAAAAGTTCTTAACTACCCCCCCGGTGCTCGCGTCTCCCATGCCCAGTGAACCACTGCTTCTCTATGTCGCAGCGACTACTCAGGTAATCAGCACGGTCCTGGTGGTGGAACGCTCTGAGCCCAGCCACATTCAGAAAGTCCAGCGCCCGGTCTACTTCATCAGTGAAGTCCTCTTCGAGTCCAAGGCGCGGTACCCTCAGATACAGAAGATCATCTATGCGGTGTTCATAACGTCACGGAAGCTAGTCCACTACTTCCAGGGACACCCCATCACGGTGGTCAGCTCCTTCCTGATCGCAAATGTCATCAACAATCGCGATGCCACGGGTCGGATTGCCAAATGGGCAATGGAACTAATGGCTTTCAGCATAGTCTACGCCCCCCGCACGGCCATCAAGTCCCAGGCTCTCGCCGACTTCATGGCCGAGTGGACAGAAGTCCAGTCCCCGCCCTCCGTCATCGACCTCGAGCACTGGACACTATACTTCGACAGCTCTCTGATGCTCCAGGGCGCGGGGGCTGGCGTTGTGCTCATCTCTCCCAAGGGTGAGCGCTTCAAGTACGTGTTGCAGCTCCACTTCCCGGCATCCAACAACGTTGCCGAGTACGAAGCTCTGCTCCACGGTCTTCGTCTTGCGGCTTCACTCGGGATCCGCCGCCTCCTCGCGCGCGGAGACTCAGAACTAGTCGTCCGGCAGGTCATGAAGGATTGGTCATGCCGAGATCCCTCCATGGAAGCCTACTGCCAAGAAGTTCGCAAGCTCGAAGCCAAGTTCGACGGCCTCGAGATCACCCATGTCTTGCGCCGAGACAACGAAGCCGCTGATGCACTCGCCAAACTGGGATCCAGTCGGGACGTGGTTCCGACTGGAGTTTTCCTCCAGGAGTTGCATGTCCCTTCCATCAAGCCGGACACAACACCTGAGGCCGAAGAACAGCAAGTCCCGGAGAGTGACACCGCTCAGCAGCCTTCAACAGAAGTCCTCACCGTCACTCCCGACTGGACTGCGCCTTTCCTAGACTACCTCCTGCGGGACACCCTCCCGTCGGACCGAACCGAGGCACGCCGCATCGCGCGACGCGCCAAGGCCTTCGTCGTCGTTGATGGCGAGCTCTACAAGAGGAGCACCTCCGGGATCCTCCAACGATGCATACCCCAAGATCAGGGACAGCAGCTCCTACATGATATCCACTCGGGAATATGTGGACACCATGCGGCGCCCGGGTCACTAGTCGAGAAAGCCTTCCGACAGGGTTTTTACTGGCCGACTGCTGTGTTCGACACGGAACACATTGTTCGCACTTGCGAGGGATGCCAACACTTCGCCCGGCAGACACACTTGCCGGCTCAGGCTCTCCAGACCATCCCGATCACCTGGCCCTTCGCGGTCTGGGGTCTGGACATGGTCGGCCCTCTCAAGAAGGCTCCCGGGGGCTACACTCATCTCTTCGTCGTGGTCGACAAGTTCACCAAGTGGATCGAAGCCAAACCAGTCGCCACGATAACTGCTGAAAAGGCCGTCGAGTTCGTCCGGGACATCATCTTTCGGTTCGGCGTACCTAACAGCATTATCACAGATAACGGCACCCAGTTCACCGGCCGAGCCTTCCTCGAGTTCTGCGACGACTACAACATCAGCCTCGACTTCGCCGCCGTGGCACACCCACGCACCAACGGGCAAGTCGAGCGGTCCAACGGCTTGATACTACAAGGCCTCAAGCCCTGAATCTTCCAGCGACTGAACAAGTTCGCAGGCAAGTGGGCAGCCGAGTTGCCGTCAGTACTCTGGAGCCTTCGGACCACGCCCAACCGGTCCACCGGTTACACACCCTTCTTCATGGTCTTCGGTGCCGAGGCAATCCTCCCGACTGACCTGGAGTACGGGTCCCCCCGCGTCCGTGCCTTCAGCGAGACCGAGTCGGAGGAGGCCAGACAGGACGCTCTTGACCAGCTCGAGGAAGCCCGCGAGGTGGCACTCCTTCGTTCAGTCAAGTACCAACAGAGCCTACGGCGATATCACAGCAGGCATGTACGCGGCCGCTCCTTTAACGTCGGCGACCTGGTTCTACGCCGAGTCCAATCAAGCAAGGAGCAGCACAAGCTCTCACCGCCATGGGAGGGTCCGTACATAGTCGCCGAGGTACTACGCCCAGGGGCTTACCGACTGAAGGATGGCGACGGCAACATCCTCACCAACGCATGGAACATCGAACAGCTACGTCGCTTCTATGCTTAAGTATTTTATGAACTTGAATACATGAATAAAGAGTTTTCTTTTTCATCCAAAAGCAAGTCTTTCTTCCTCCCGACTACCCTGCTACGCCCGCTCGTAGCAGGCACTCGGTGCATACACGGCTCTGTCCTCGTGGAATACTTAAGTACTGTGTATAAAGTCTAACGTTAACTCTTTGACACCAACCGCCGGTTTACGCCACACCCTTACGCTATACGGGACACACGCCACCGGCTAATCCCTACACCAAGGAGGCTACAACGGGTTGGCGAAGAGCAAAAACGCGCAAACTCAAGTACACAGGAATACAAGTTCTTTCCCGAGCAGAACAAAAAATTACTTGTTAAAGCCAACAAGTACATAAGTTACTCGGCACCCCCGAGTCCTTTACAAAATTCACTCGGCTTTTCCAAGTCCATTACAAAGCTTTGCCCGGCTAGCCCGGGCAGTTTACAGCTATTCCTATTTTTCTACAGGCCCGACCGCTTTATAAGCAGATCGACGGTGGACTCCACGGACTGCATCATCCCCGGGATATCCTCTTCCGGGAAGTCGGCGGCGTACCCCTCCCCGATTGCCTCCATATCCAGCAGCAGGTAATGGGATCGCGCCACCGCCAGGACTATGCAGGCCCCCGTCCGTGCTCCGTCCGCCTCGACGCTCGCCACTTGGTCGGGCACCTGTCCCAGCCGCTCGGCGACTGCCGCGACGGAGTCCGGGGCCGTCTCGCCCGGCCAGACGGCGCCACACGTCACCTGCCCGGCCTTCAGCAGCGACTCGATCATCCCCCGGAACTTCTCGAGATTCGCCTTCGACTCTGCAACAAAAAGCAAGCATGAGCGACGACGACCAACAGGCCAGGCCAAAACCAAAGTCAGCAGGGGCACTCACCGGACTCCACCGCTGCGGTAGTCTTCTTCGTGGCTTCGGCGGCCGCCTCCGCGTCAGTGGTCCTCTTGGCTGCCGACTCAGCATCGCGCCCGATTTTCTCCTCCATCTTCTCCGCCAAGTCCGCACGGGCCTTCTCCGCCGAGAGCGCCTCCTCAAGCTTCCGGGCCCGCTCTTCGGCGTCATCAAGGTCCCGGGCACGGGCCTGCGCCAACTCGGCCTCGCGCCTGAGCTGCTCCGCCCGGGCCTTTTCCGCCGCGAGCGCATCTTCAAGCTTCCGGGCCTGCTCCTTGGCGACGTCTAGGTCCCGGGCGCGGGCCGTCATCGTCTCGAGCTCCGCCCTTAGCCGGGCAACTTCTTCTTTGGCGGCTGCAAACGACAACATGTCAACAACGACAAAGACACAAAGGCGACAGGGGAGAAGCAACGAACAACTCAGCTTACTCACCTCGGGACTTGGCCATCTCCTGCGACAGGCCCGCCTGCGAGCCGGTGATTTCCACCCCGCGCTTGCAGGCCACGTCCTCCGCCGACTGCCGGTCCGCGGTCAGCTTGTCCCATTCGGACTTCCGCAGCTCCAGCCGCTCGATCACCGGCAGCCGGTCTTGGAGAAAGGCGGTCTTGTCCTGCGACCGCTTGTTCAGATTCTGCACAAGGAAATGAACATACATTAAAGTCACCCGGGAAGATTGTTGTAACCCTCCACTCGGTCCCAAGGACCCAGCGGAGGCTCGGGGGCTACACCCTCTGGGTGCACTGTTCGTGCACCCAGAGTCAGACTGAAAAAAGACAACTACACCCTCCGCCCGACTATCCTAGTCGACCGCAGGCTCGGGAGCTACACCCTCTGGGTGCACTGTTCGTGCACCCAGAGTGAAGACTACAAAGAAAAAGCAAAGGGCCCTCCGCCCGACTGACCTAGTCGGGCAGAGGCCCGGGGGCTACTCCCTACGGACATACTCCTACAAGGGGAGAAAGTTGGCTTACCTCCATCAAAGGACGCAGCCTGCCGTTCAGCAGATTCGCGCCCTCCTTCGCGGCTTTCAGCAAGGCCGGGAGGATCTCTCCGATTTGGGCCGCGGCGTCCGCGGCCGCCTGCCACTCCTTTTCCTCCTCGACGTCGTCGACCGTGGTAGTCGGCGATTCCGAGCTCCCCTCCCGGATCCGGAGTGGTCGGCGCACCAGCTCGGAACACGGCCTCGTGGGCAGGGTCGCGCTGAACTCCTGCATCGACGAGGGCACGCCGGGCTCCCCTTCCGCCATCTCCGCGTCCCGGCTGACGCTCGCAGACCCCACCGGCACTCCCGGGGAGGTTTCCTCCTGGGGGCGACTGGCGAGGTGGGCTGCACGCCGGGCTGTCCGGAGGAAGGCGGGGGAGGGCTAGCAGGCGGAGGCGACGGCGACTGGCGAGATGGAGAAGTCGCAGCAGCCGGAGGTCACGGGGCCCGGGCGTCCGATGCCGAGAGATCCGCGCTCTGGCGTGACCCCGGGCCACTCGGGGGTGCCTTCGGGATGTCCCCCACCCTCCGAGTCCTGCAGAGGCACGGCCAACCATGTCAGCAGATAAAGAAACAAAGACCGAAAGACCACCGTCGAGAGTACTTACTTGGAGGATCGGGGAACCTGGAGGTGCCTCTTAGCCTCCGCGCCTTGCCCTCCGGGTGCAGCGGCAGTCGGGGTCGCCGAGGCCCCCGGCCCACCTTGCGTCCCAAAGGCGGTGTCGGCATCTCTTTTCTCCCCCCGACTGGGGGGAGCGTTGTCTTCGGCCGCCCGAGAAGCTTCACTCGGGGCGGCAGCCAGCGCTGTCGGATCAGCGCCAGTGGCGGAGCCCTCCTGCTCCGCCAGCGCAGCTCCTGGGGCGGCCGGCGCCACGAGATCGTCACCAGTGGCGGAGCCCTCCTGCTCCGCCGAAGCAGACTCCGTGGCGGCCGGAGCCGCGGGACCGGTGCCAGTGGCGGGGTCCTCATCCCCCGCCTGCGCGGCCCCCGCGGCGGCCGGCGCCACCGGGCTAGCGCCCGCGACGGAGCCCTCCTGCGCCGCCGCGGGGGACTCGGTAGCGGACGGCGCCACCGGGTCGGCGTCAGCAGCGGCGTCCTCCTGCCCCGTCGGCGTGCTCCCCGACGGAGCCATCGGGCTGGCAGGGGAAGCAGAACCACCCCATTTCGGCGAGGCGGTGCCCCTCACGACGGTGGTTGAGCCCCCCCCTCTGGGTGGTGCTCGCCGGCCGCCTCCGCCTCCTCACCAGGTAGGCGCTGATGTCGTCCGAGTCCTCGTCGTCTTCCTCCTGGGCGGGCGTGCTCGGCGGGGGAGGACGAGGTGGAGCGACCGGCGGGGCCTTCGAGGGCCCGGCGCCCTTGGAAGGCCCGGCGCCCTTTGAGCGGCCGACGCAGGAAGCAGAAGACCCGGCGCCCTTTGAAGGGCAGGCGCCGGAGGCAGAAGACCCGGCGCCCTTTGAAGGACGGGCGCCGGAAGCAGAAGACCCGGCGTCCCCCGAGTGTCCGGCGCCAGAAGAAGGAGCCCCGACTGCTCCTGGCGGAGGCGCCCCGCCGCTCGGGACGTCGGCATACTGCGGCTGGTTCCAAATCTCGTCCTCTGGGAGGGGAGCTTTGGAATAGAAGCCGAACAATACCTGCAAAAACACAGAAGCAAATCCCGAGTAAGAATCGGTCAAGAAATGGCGAAGTAACCGAAGGGGAAGAACCCAGGTACTTACGTCACTCGGGGGATTCGCCCGGCAGAAGGCAGCCGGCCGCTCGGGGAAGACCAGGCTCGTCCCTTTCTCCAAGAGCCTCTCGAGCCGACTCTGGATCTCGCCCTCGGTCAGCTCCTCCGCGGACTCCCGGGTCGAGTCGCCTTCGCCGATGTAATCAAACATTGGATGCGCCCGCAGCTTGGCCGGCTGCACCCGCCATCGGACGAAGGTCGCGGCGACGAGTGCCCCGGTGACCCCGGCCTCCATCGCCGCCCCGAGCTGCGCCATCACCACCACGATGCTGTCCTGCTCCCTCTCGAGTGGCGGGTCCGACCAGCTCGGCTTGATCACCGGCGGCTGACCCGAGAAGGCCGGCAACGCTGGCTCCGGGTTGGCGCAGTAAAACCAGAAGGCGTGCCAGCCCTTGTTGGACGTCTGCATTGGCGGAGCCGGGTAGCTCTTCGCTGTTCCCGACCTCAGCTGGAACCCGGCGCCGCCCACCACGGCCGGGTTGTCTCTGCTCGGCTGTGGCTTCACCATGAAGAGGTGCTTCCACAGGGCGAAGTGCGGCTGGATGCCGAGAAAGCACTCGCAGAGCGTGATGAAGCAGGAGACGTGGAGGATGCTGTTCGGGTTGAGATTGTGGAGCTCCAACCCATAGTAGTAGAGCAGCCCCCGCAAGAATGGGTGCGCTGGCACGGAGAACCCCCGCTCGAAGAAGGGGCCGTGAACGACCAGCTCGCCGGTGTTTGGGGTAGGAATGGTCTCTCCCTCGGCGGAGCGCCACTCGATCAACTCCTTCGGCGGCAGATGCCCGAGCCGCTCCAGGATCGTCACCCGCATGTCCGTCGCCGTCGATTTCACCCACGGGGCCATCGGATTGGCGGGAGACTCCTCTTCACCCAGCAACTTCCACACCAGGGCATCCTCCTCGGCTTCCGTCGGATCGGCTTCCCAAGGCGGGGATTGCATCCGAGGTGGCGGAGGCGGAGGTTAGGGTTTCGAGTGGAGAAGCAGAACGTACGAGCGGATTGGGAGAGGAAGACGAAGAGTTCGAATGCTTGAGAAAGAAGATGACGAATGGGCCCGACCCGTGGACCCTTTTGAATATAAAGGGACGGGCCGATGGTTCGGCTTCCCACGTCGGCACGTGTCCGAGTCTGCCGCGCCCCACTCCGTGACTCTCCGGATTCCCGCGCGCATCCCGCGGGCCACGTCGCGCTCATTTCGCGCCCACGACCTGGCAGCGCCGCGATTCGTGCGGTTTAATAAAGGAGATCCGACGGTTGGCCTTTCAGGCTAAAAACCCGACGGAGTACGTTTCCGCTACACTGCAGTTAAAGCGTATTTCCCGTAAATCGCTAGCCGGCTGCCGGAAGGAGTCGGCGCCGGGCGCTTTGACTGCGAAGGGTATCAGAGGCTGGCCTCAAGCAGGAACGCAGTCGTCTGAGTACACCCGAGTGAGGGACAGTAATGGCGTGCCCTCCGTGGGCCACAAGTTGGACGCTGAGCAACTCGGAGCTACTGGATTCTCCACCTAGACCTGTCAAGCACTCAAGTCTCGAAGGCCCTGGTAACTGGGATCCCCGGTTTCAGTGGAATGACCCGGTATAAGACTTCGACACTCGGAACCTATGCGCCGTATCTGTTTTCTCTGGTTCGGACAAGAATTTCGGAGGCATTCCTTCAGGGGACTCTAACTGGCCTTAACCCGCTCGGGAAGACCGGGTGCTACTCGGGAATTCAGTCGGGATTCATGGCATGCCCCACGCCGGGTTATCAGTCGGTCCCTGTCCCCAGGGATGGATCGAATGCCACCAGAGATTACCCGTTAACAGCTCATTCGCCTTAACATTCCTGCCTTACGGGTGAGTGTTATTTGGCTCTATTTGTCTTGTTTGCAGGAGTTCCATTAGCCCTTCGCGATCTCCCAGTCAGCCGAAGTCAGTCGGGAAGATCACCCAGAGGCAAAGACCGGCAGCGGTGAGATCGTGAAGGACTCGGGGGCTACTGACGGTGACATGGCACCCGGGTATCATCAAGGAGGACGAATCCGGCCTTCCGGCTACGGGGGGGGGGCCGAGCCGACTACTCGGAGTCCGACTACAGCACGGGGGCGCCTCATCAGCGTGGAGTACAAGACAAGGGCTATTATCAATCCGCCATACCCGGGATCTGTTGTAACCGATTAGGAAACATATCTGTTAACCCGATCCGGACTCCTGTAACCCTATCCCGGCCGGCTATATAAGGCCCGGTAGGGGACCTCCGATCGGTATCTCTGGGCATCTCATCATATCTCAGAGCGCCTGGTCTTATCTGACCTGGCCCTCCATTGTCTCCAACTTCAAGCCCCCTCGAGATCGACTCTCTAGGGCTTGCGGCACTCGGGATACACGTAATACTAGCCACCAAACACAGGACGTAGGGTATTACCTCTCCGAGAGGGCCTGAACCTGTCTAAATCTTGTCTCCCGTGTGCACCCATCCAGATTTGATGTGCTCACGCCGCCCCATAAGTAGTATTGCCGGAATAATACTCCGACAGAGAGTGCGATGCTCTTTCTGGGACCCCAACCGCGTGTCCACTATGACTGTGGCGGCTGGTCCCCAGGATAAGGCGCTTCAGCTCATAGACGGAGATGGAAGGCGCCGGCACGGGGACGGAGAACGTGTCCATGCCGCTACTATACCGATAGTACACTGCCATTCACCCTTGAGATTGCTCAGGACCAAGATTGGGGACGTTCTTGGCTCACAAGAGAGTGGCTATTGCTACAGCTGCCCTAGGATGAAAGAAAGGTCTAACGTGCAGCAAAGAGATGGTGAGACAAAGGAATGGCGTGGGGGCATCGCCTTTTATTGGTGGCTAACACGAAACCAAGCCAGATTCGGGGTTCTTGTGATGGGCACTTCGAGTCCGGAACACACCTTTCCGAGTAAGAATCGGCAGTATGTTTGCATGTGGATTTCTGGGTTCAAATAGGTCCAATGATTTCTTCTGCAGAGCACGGCATGGAGAAAGTGTCCACGTCGCTATGTGCCGGTAGTACAGCCCTCAAGCTTGATCATGAGTTCACGACGGAGATGAAGGCTGGGGCGGGGCACCAGACCTGTGGTTAACCTCTAGAGCGAGTGGTCACTTCCAAAAGTGTGTGCTAGCTGTCACAAGAAACCCCGCCAGAGCCAAATGAAAATGCGACTCTCGACCAGTCCATCTCGCCCCTCCAACTAGAGCCATCCCACACTTCTTTCCCTACTGCCACCTCCTTCTCCCATTGCAGCACTGCCACTTACCACCGGAAAGTGGTGATGAAACTTTCAACGACAAAAAATTAGGAACTTTCAACTTAATTTCAGAGATCTCTCAACTAAATATATCAAAAGCTTTCAACCTAATCTCATATACTATCATTAGATGTATGAACTTTCAACTATATGGTCACAATTCACAAACTTTGTGTTGGAAACTACCAACTTTCAGAAATTCATCTTTCAACTCAAGTATTTGGAGTTTCAAATCTACAAACATCAACTTCCACTCAACCCATTAGGAGTTTTCCATTATATGTATTTAACAAAAAATATATATAATAAATTCCAAATCTTTTGAACTAGACCTCTCAAATTCAACAAATCCAACTTTCAGTCAAGTCAATCTAAGCTCTCAACACATCAAACACCAACTTTTCTAGCTTCCGATCCCGATAAACCCTTAAATATGGTCGCTTGCCTCGTATGGCGGCTCCGATGGGGCATGGTGGAGGTAGTCGCAATGGTGGTACCGGCGACAAATAAGAAGGGTAAAGGTAGGACATCACGCATTGACGGCGTCTACCAAGGCCATGACACATGAACCCTAGTGCATGGCAAAGGGGCTCTGGCGAGGGGAGGTAGGGAGCATCAAGCCAGCAGGGCTATGGTGGCGCAGTAGAAGGGATGGATGCAGTGGAGAACCGATCATGCTATGGAGAGAGATGGTGGAATTGAAAACAAATGTGGAAAGTGATAGATCCATAAAGTTGGAGGGAATTGAGATTTATATTGATCATGATGGCAGTTAACCACAAATTATAGATTTTGGAAGGCTTCCTAGGGTTGGGCTTTTGATGAAGCAATCACGCTAGGATATGATGGAGAGGAAATGAGCAATGACATCTTAAGCGAGGGTGGATGGCCTTTTATTCCTGGAGCAATACGAAACCGAGTAGAATTCACTTTTTTAGCACTTGTCCAACTATGAAATAAAATTCTTGATTCTTTCATGTGCTTAGTTTTGTGATCATGCGGAAAATAGATAAGTGCGCATTACCTCCAAAACTATTGCCCCAATTAATGTTCAACCCTGCACTCCAATACCGATTAGAAAAGATCCCTCAACTCTCAAAACCGTTCAATCTACTCCCCCATCCAGCTAAATAGGAGTGGTTTTCCTTGATGTAATGCCTTTCTTTGCTAACATAATGTCCACGTGGACAAAATGCCTGAGTCAACATCAAATCCAAATTTTGAGGGAAAAAAAGTAAAATCATACGAAATAATAAAATTAGAAAATTTAGAAAAAGCAGGAGCAAGGAAATAAAAATAAAAAGAACAGAGAAATCATTAAAAATAAATTGGGAAATATCAAAAAAAGTAAAAAATATAAAAAATAGGAATTTTCTCGAAGTTTGGGGAAAACTAAAATTTAAAAAATCAAGGAATAGTTATAACTATCCAAAAAAATTGACCATTCACTGCCCTTTTTTAGCCATCATTCCTAAGAAATAAATCTAGTGCAAAATTATCAATTGGCTTTTCAAAATTTTGTAATGTTTTCTGTTTATTTTTTCTTCTGATTTTGGATTTAATCCATCTTTTGAATATACAGAAAGCAGTAGGTGATGGTATTTTATGCATTCTCAAACATATGACATTGTCCAAACAACATTGTCCAAACAACATGCTTTAATTGTATTTCAGAAATATTTCTAATTGTTTCGTAAATTTCCTTTTCTTGGTCCTTTTCTCAATGTTTATGAATCGGTTGATATCTTTAGTTTTTCCATTTTTAGTTTTTCCTTGAATATCCCTATAATTTTAGGTTTCTCTATTTTTCTTATTTTTCAGGAAAAAAATTCGTGAACTTCCCCTTTTCTCTAAATTTTTCCTAGAATTTTCTCAAATTTCCTGATTTTCATTTTTTTCCTTAAACTATGATGATACTAACTTAGTAATTTTTGTCCACATGGACATTATATCTGCACAGAAAAAATTGACATGTAGATGCCAAGTAAGTCAAAACCACATCGGTTTGGTTAGACAAGGTAATGTGAATGGTTTTAAGAGTTTCGAGGTGTCTTCTAAGAGCATCTGCATCCCTAGCAGATTTAAATTAGGCACTAAGGTTTACATCATCTTTCTCTCTCCATTCACCCCTATAAGTTTTTTGTGCCACGTTCCTTAGCGCCATCATAGGTGCTAAGGACTTTAGAAAATGTGTTGATGCTAAGCTATCTGATCTTAGCACCTACTCACACATCCCTTAGCATCGGTGCTAGTAAAATTTCTCACATTTAGTGTCTTTTTAGCACCTAGGAGCGGATGCTCTAACCAGTATTGGAATTTAGGGTTGAACATCAAACTCGTGCCACAGTTCAGGGTTAATGTGCACATATCTATGGGGGGAAAAAGAAGGTTTGTTTAGCCACGTTCCTAGGCTGATTCTGCACAAAACAATGATCAGCCTTGAACCTGTAGCCCAAACAAATACTCCCTCCGGTTCAACAATACATGTCGTGTTGGGTTTTGACATGATCTACAACGTGTGCGTTGTTGTGATCATTATTTTTCATATAAATATGTTAGTAAAAAGTTATAAGATTACGATATTATGAAAGTATTTTTTATGATAAATTCAATGATACTATTTTTACTTGATCAATCTAAATAATTTTTATATATTAATGGTCAAAGTTAAAGAAGTTTGACTGCACATATTTTAGGACGTTATTTATTTCTGAACTAATGTAGTAGTTTTTTCTTGCTTAAGATTTTCCTTTAAAGACTTGAGCTTTCATGTTGATCAGTGGATTTGAATCTATACTAAATTTAGCGCCATTTTTAAGTTAAGGCTAAACAGGTCGAGCCTATTAGTAGGTTTGAACGGCAAAAGAGCTATGTATTAGCATAATCAACAATTGCCTGTAAATTATTTCCTTCTTTTCGGGTGATTTTTAGCAATCGCCGGTCACCTAGGAGTATATCTAAACTCAAACAATGCCCTCGTGAATTTTGTATAGCTAGTCATTGATCGAAGATACTATGGTACCATTAATGTGTTGAAAGTAGACTTTGATCAGTAGTACTTTTTGAAGGCATGATTAGTACTTAACTAGGATACACCGCTAACGTAATCCACACGAGGTCAACCTACAAAGTGGATTGATGTATCTGCTACCGAGGCAGTTTTATAGCTGTACGTAGGAATTGAATCTCTTACCTCAAAAGAGTAAGCCAATTCCTTAAGTTTTGTTTGGTTAGAAAAATGAGCCATGGTATGTGAACCCATCTTCTAACCAAACACTTGTGTGTCTTCCGCTTATAAACCGCCTAATTGAAACACATACAGTGGAATATGACCGGCCTATAAATGCAAGAGGAGATATAAAGAGAAAAGGACTCCATGGCAAAACACATTTATCTTACTTGCATCGATCTACCTATTTCCCGCGTTACGAGGAGAGTACTTGTAGATCCAAATCATCCACTTCTGTAATTACTTGTTGATCAACGTTGGTTCGTATTGGCATGTTGATTGAATCTTTTTTTTACTCAATTTGCCTTTTACCAGGCGTTCTTCTACCGATCATTTTTAAATCATGTTTTTCTTTGCACTCCCTATTTTCTCTTCCTATCCCTGAAGTCTATACTTCCTCTACTATGTAATCCTTAAAAACTCCTAAATTTACTCATACAACATCTATGTTAAGCCACCTCACCTTTAAAATATCGGCTATCAGACTGAACTTAATATTAAGCCTCGGATCATATATTATTGAGATGTGTTTAATACAACAGGCAGAATTTGCTTATAGCATCCTTTAGAAATTAGGGCCTCTTTGAAACAGAAGAACTAAAAAATATAGGAACAGGAAAAAAGTAAAAATTAGATGTTATATATAAATACAAGATAAGTAATAGAAATTATTTGATAACACCATAGTAAAAATATATAAATTTTCTTTAGAAATTAAATATATATCATACATGGCATAGACATAAAGAAAATTTTCTAATAGATGAACTCAATGAAAAATTTTCTTTTGAATTGAAGTGTAGAATGACCTATAGAAAAAATTCTTAAGGTTTCTAATTTTATAAATTAAATAACCTCTATACTTCTTTTAGAAGTTAAAATTCTATAAAACTTCTTTGAAACCCTGCAAGTACTGAGCAGTACGAGAACCTCTTTGTAAATACATGTTTGTTTGTAGCAGAAGAAAACATCGTTCAACAAACTCGCAGCAAAGGAACAATAGGGGGTGCTCCTTGCAATTGTATTTTCTTTACACACCAGTAGACAATATATGCTACTCCATTCACCATCTTATCACGTTCACGGATCAGCATCACCCACTACTGCTAACTCGCCTCTTTACTGAGAGGCAACCGGGGAAGCGAGGTTCTCAACTTCTGAATTCCTCGTACACCAGCCTTAACCACCGGCCCAGCGCGACAGAGCCTCGAGAACCTTCCATCGCCTTCCGAATTGCCGATACGAGTAACGAGAGCAGCACCTGCACGCGACGACGGCGACGACCGCTCGCACCCTCCCGATGCGGCAGCCGCGACGAGGCGCCCGCCCGGGCCTCGCCGTGCTCGCGCTGGCCCTGGCCCTGGCCCTCTCCCTCGCGGGGCGCGGCGCGGACGCGTCCATCCACGAGTACTCCGGCGGCGCCTTCGCCCCCCGCGCCAACTCATTCTTCTTCCACGGCGGCAGCGAGGGCCTCTACGCGTCCGACCCGTCCTCCAACTCCTCTGCCTCATTCGTCAGGTACTCCCAGGCGCAGCCCTTCCCTACTCCTCCCTTAGGGTTTTGCGGGGATCGAGCTGCTCCCGCCCCAATCAGGCGCGCTTTGGTCAGGTTTTGGGGGTTAGGATCAGATGCGCTTGTTAAATGTCGCACCTTTTCTTTTGTTAAATCTCGATCGTGCTGTTTTTTTGTGGCGATGTATACATCAAGCAGTATAAGAGGGTTTTGTTGGGACGGCAAGAACTTGTGGCGAGAAATTACGTGGTGTTGCAAGGTCTCCAACGTGCTGTTTGATTTGATTGCTCTGGTTCGAGTCTCAAGTGTTCGCTCCGATTCTTTTGGTTCATGTTGCTGCTGTTGGCATTATGTGAGTGAGAAGTGGGAATTTGTGGAATTTTCAATTTTGTGCGCATAGAGATTGATCTGTTGAGATGATTTGATACAGCTGCTTAAAGTTGCTTTTCTTTTCTTTGAATTGTTGTGATCCGATGTGTATAAGTGAGTTCAACCAACGAACTAAGTTTAGTTCTTGTTTTGTTTGGCTGCCACGTGATGAGGCTGGTATTCAGGGGAAGTTACCGTATTTTTTTGTTTCCATAATTGGATATAATAATCATGCCATGGATGAAATGCATTTCTTTATCTATCACATGGTAATATGATTGGCGTGCCCCCAACATGTGACACATTACTTGTGGAATGTACATACAACACACATTACATGACACTGCTCCATCATTTCTGTGCACATCATTACATATTAGCACCCACTATTTTGGAGCATACATTTCATGAAGCATTTGCTTCACAATCATTTGTGTGTTGAAATGCATGGGTGAATTATACTGTGGAAATAAGAATAGCATGACATATCCTTCAATCTTGAATTTTCTGTTACCTAATACGCTACTCTTTTTCAGGTTTGACACTGTTACATTTCGACGGTCCCAGAAGTCAGCAGCTAGGCATGAGGAAATGCAGCAAAAGACAGGATTAGTAGAGGCTATTATTGTTGAGATCCAGGACAGAGACAAAATCGGGGGTTCTTACTTGCATTCTGATGCAATATGCTGCACCCCTGAGCTTGACAAGGAGAAGTCCTGTAAAGTAGGTGAAGTGATTATACAGTCAAATCCTGATAATCCAGACTGGCCAAAAAGGATTCAGACATTCTTTGACGGTAAAAATGAAGAAACTACCATGGTAACTCAGAGTGTATCTATAAAGAAAACAGGGATGTACTATCTCTATTTTATGTTCTGCGATCCTCAACTCAGGGGATTAAAGATTACAGGCAGGACTGTTTGGCGAAATCCACATGGTTATCTCCCTGGTAAAATGGCCCCAATGATGACATTTTTTGGTTTCATGTCACTTGCATATCTTGTACTTGGACTTCTATGGTTTCTTCAATTTGTGCGATGCTGGAAGGACATTTTGCAGCTGCATTACCATATAACAGTTGTTATCGCTCTTGGCATGTGCGAAATGGCTTTCTGGTACTTTGAGTATGCTAACTTCAATTCAACAGGAACCCGACCAATGGGCATAACCTTGTGGGCAGTTACATTTACTGCTGTGAAGAAGACTGTTTCTCGCCTTCTCCTATTAGTAGTTTCAATGGGCTACGGTGTCGTTCGACCCACATTGGGTGGGATTACATCTAGAGTCGCTGCTCTTGGTATCATCTATCTTATTGCTTCAGAAGCTCTTGAACTTGTTGAAAATCTGGGAAACATCAATGACTTCTCTGGAAAAACAAGATTATTCCTAGTGTTGCCTGTTGCCATACTTGATGCTACCTTCATCATCTGGATATTTTCATCCCTCTCTAGAACTTTAGAGAAACTGCAGGTAGCCGCTTCACGATCTTGGTAGTCCAAGTAAAGAATATGTTTTCTATGTCTAGTTGGATGTATCTATCATGCTGTTATTATAGAGTATTCTTCTCCCAACCGTGTTGGTCTTTCTGAAAGGAAATACAAGGCCTTGTGCTATAGCTGTTTACATTCTAGCAAAACCTGTAGTTAGTTGTACTTTATGCTAAGCATCCATCCATAGTCCACCGTGGCCATGCCTTTCAACAATCAGCATTTGTGTTACATGTTCAATGAAATATTGGTTGGTGTGCTTGATTTATTACTTATTCTTCCATTTTCTTTTTTGGCATATCTTATGTTCTCATCTGGCTCTAATTACATAACAGCTGCGGAGAAGCATGGCGAAACTTGAATTATATCGGAAGTTTACAAATTCTCTAGCTATGTCAGTGCTTATTTCAATTGCTTGGATTGGCTATGAGGTATGTCTTGTGCCAATTCTTCCGTTGCTACTTGAGAATATAGCCGTAAATGGCAAATGAATCAACTCTTGGGGTCCTTTTCTGCCCTTCTATAGATGCACATACATAGACTTGTCATATGATCATTAAACAACAATTGTCTCATGCAAAATATGAGCGATATAGAAGCAAATGTCAAATCAACTATTGATGCACATAAACATAAATTAGAATATGACCATAGTACCATACACATCTTATTGAGTCATGTAATTTCTTGATGGACCAGACCTCTTAACACTTTATGCAGGTTATGTTGTTAAGTAAGATCTGACTTGTTTTTGTCTTGAATCAGCTATATTTCAATGCAACCGATCCATTAAGTGAGCTTTGGCGAAGGGCTTGGGTTATCCCTGCCTTCTGGAATGTCCTCTCCTATGCCCTCCTTGCCATCATATGCGTCCTTTGGTCACCGTCTCGTAATCCAACGGGGTATTCCATCTGCTATGAAGTTCACCGTCTTCTCATTTGAGTAGAGTTTATTGTTTGGATTTTGTATGTACACAATAGAGAAGTTTTTTTCAGTTGAGCATTCTAACCAATCATGATGTAATGTCCCCTGGATTTATCTCTTGTCGAGACAGTTCATATAATCATATTGTTGAATAGGCTATCAATAACATATTATATGAGAGGTTTTTCTTTGTTCCCAGCTGATATATTGTTAGCATCAACGCTTCCACGATATTCTGAAGAGACAATTTTAACCCTGTATTTCGTGTATTGCTTTTTGATCCGAAGATGCAATTCATGCACTATTATTTCACACGGTATTGATATTAACTGCTGTAAGTTAATTCATATTATCTGTATATGCATAACGACCTCTAAAACTAATATGTTTGCATGATCCTTCAAGATGTTCACTATTTAACATTAGTTAATTCATATTATCTGCAAAATCCCACTCCATACCTGTAACTGAACTTACATAAGCACAAAAATTGCCTGGTTTTGCATAGGGTTGCTAGCATTGTGGTTTTATTGTGAACTATTAATTATGCACAGTCTTAACTTTGGTTTTGTGTTGTTCTTGCTGTGTACAGGTTTGCATATACAGAGGATACAGGTGATGAGGCTGATGAGGAAGGACTTTCTCTTGTAGGCAGTGCTGTTAAAGGAACGGGAGATATGGTGAACATGCATGTGTTTCCTGAGGATAAACGTGCATGACAAGTTGTTAACTTACTGCAGCTGTACTCCTAGTGGAATGCTATGGTATGTCATCTTTTGTGTTTTCCAGGCATGCGTATCTGACTTCGTGCGTCAGAGGCAGCTATCTTGCAACTATGGTCTGGATAACAAGTGTGTGTGCATAGTGAATTCGGGATTAGTTGACTCTAGGTTGGGTCTAGGGACCATAACTGTATTTTTTGACTTGCAACTTTCTATCATCCTTTCCATTAGTTGAATCTTAGTGAGCTCATACTCAAGTTAAAAAAGAAAGCTCATAATCATCTTCATATATTGCTGTCTCTGCATTCTTCTTGTACCTTGCCTCTTGCTGTTTATTTATACTTTATACTCCTCTCTAGCATTTATTTATCATGCTCTGCTCCGATCTACGTTAATGCATAGTGAAAATCGTTCCTCTTTTACATGCTTCAATCATCTTAGTGGTGAGGTCAGAGTAATTCTATATAGCAGCTATAGAACTGACTGTTATTTGTGCTCATTTACTACACAACCCTGTTTCCGAATTTTAGGAATTTTTTCATTTTGTGAGGACATTGTCTGGATTTTGCCCTTGCATAGAAGTCTTTGAGATAAAATTATACCATAATTCAATTACTGTGGTTTGCGAGTCATAGGCAGTTTTTGTAGGGCATTTTACATGACATGATCGCCATTGTTAACCTCCCTAAGAGATCAGAAGTTAGTAACTATATCAAATATACTTAATTAATTGTCAATGTAGTATAATTATCGTGCTAACTGAACTTTTTTAACTTTGTGCTCAATTGCAGTGAAGTGCCGCTTTCCTCTGGATTCACAACTAGATGAAATCTTCTAAAGCTTGTGTACAATCCCAGATGTACAGGTGGTGACTTTGTGTTGAAGGATTTGACTTCCACATAAATTTACCCGTCCATTGATGACTACCCAATACAATAGGTCGGCGTAATAAACTACACTTTGAGAGCGTATGAGAGTTGCTTATTGCAGTTCCTGCGGTGGCGTGTAGACTTGTAGATTGGTAGAGATGTACCCTGTTAAACACTACTGCATGCATATCCCCACTCGATATGGATCCCAAATGATGTCGTGGGCTCATGGCGATTGCTTATGAATCATATGTATGCGCTATTAAAGAACGAATTTGATCTGCAGTTTATAATATATTTGTTCATGGTTTCCCCTGTTGATTTAACTGTACGGTTAGGGGTGGGTATATTCAACCCAAAACCTGAAAACCGAATCTGAACCGAATTAACCAAATTGTCGAGTATTTGGTTAAAGGGTTTTGGTCGATTCCAGTTTCTATGCTATTTGGGTTATGGGTTTTAATTTGGGTTTGACTCCTCAAAACCCAAATAGATAACCCAAAGTACATCGCTTCAAACAAAGAATGGTATAAGTTTTTAATCTACATCACTTCATGTTTTCATTTTCCTGACCAAGTGATCTGTGTATATATCTGATTGTTGATTTCATTTGATTTGCTTGAGAGGAGGCATTAGACATGTATGCAAATCGTTGCTTTAGAGAGATGTTGAGTTACTGAATTTATCGAGAGGTTTTGAGTTATTCGATTTTGCAAGTACCGGAATAGACTGAACTATATTATTTTGGTCTATTAGATTCGTGTTTGAGTATATAATAATTTCAGGTATTACTTTATATAAACCAAAATAAATATATCTCGAATATATTGAATCTAATTGATCAAAAAACCGAATGTCCAGTCTTACGTACGGTTATTGAGCTGATATGTGATGCATGCTTGTTGCTTGTCGTCTGGTGTTCGTGATAGCGAGCACGTTGGAACTTTCCGTGAAAATCAATGGATCGCATCTTTGTGTTTTTGCTTCTCTCGCTCTTTTTGCGTGTAGTTATACTACATATAATTTTTTAGTCAATCATTTTTATACTTTCGTCCTTACTACTTTTTTGAACAACCTACTACCAGTGTAGGATGATCAGTAGACACGTACCATAGTCGATCGCTTTTTGAAAAAAATTATAATTGTTGAAACTTTATTTATTTTTGGGGTTTTCTCTAATATTACCTGATATATTCTTATTGCATAATTATTCTGATATTTTGAACTAAACCGAACCGCTGCGGCCAGTTTGGGCCAACCACATGGCTCATAAGCTCATTGCAAAGGGATGTCGTACGGACGCTCCAATACGTGCAGCGTAGCCTGTACGCTGCCTCTCTCGCATATACTCACGTAGATACTACGCGGGCTATTGGCTGAGCCGCTGGTTAGTCGAAAACAGATCGAGGGATGCCGGTATGGGCTGTTGTTTGGTTAGCAACTAAAAATTAGATTATGACATAAAAATTAAAGCTAACAAAATGTATGTTCCACTTTATAATACCTGATTATATGTTAATTTTTTTAATATACCTTGATCCAGATTAAAAAATGATTAATATATGCTAACCATTGCTTTGATCAGTGTTTATCACATACATCTCTGTGTGGCAGAATTAGTTGATAAGCTCTCAACTGTTTCGAAAAATCAAAGAAATCATGAAGAAACTCGAATTAAACTTCTCCCACGTCTAAGCCTAAGGCTGCCTGTAGCTGCCGGAGTCGGGAGTGGACGCCAAAGAAGATGCATGGCATTGGAGTCCAACGTTTTAGGGCCTATTTTATTAGGTGTGGCTGTTGACATAGCTGTTGTTGGCTGACTATCTGGAAAAACTGTTGTGGCTGTGGAAAAGTGAACATATGGCTTTTGGTTGATCTAAACCATCTACAGCATTTTGAAAAATGAGCACATAAGTCTCAACGCATTGCAAAAAGCTAGCATAAGACAGCTTTTCCAAACAGCTAAATTTGCACTGTAAAGCCCATAGCTACCGTTAGCAAAAGCTGCTGAAAAGCTGGCCGTTTGGTTGAGCTACAGTTTTTTTCAATGAAAAGCTACTAAAAAGCCCAACCAAACACCCCCTTAGTCTAGGTTTTTGCCTTCAGTGTTCTAGAGGATCTAAATAAAGAGCACAATTCTTCTATAGGATTTCAAATTAGATAACGAGTGTAATGTTTTTTGTAATACTGTGAGATTTCAAGTTGAATTATATATAGGTTATTCCTTCTGTTTCACTACATGTGTTCACATCATAGATAAGATAACTCTATGAAAAAAGTAAGTAGATCCTTATTATAAAAATAGTATAACTATTTAAATAGGAGTATAGCGTGAAAACATTATACAAAATAATAATTGTACCATTGATATTCTTAAGGAATAGATATTTTAAAACGGCTTATCCTGAGTTAAAAGACAGATACGGTAAAATAGAGTAATTTATATGATCGTTGTCGTATCTAAGATTGTTGTCCTATCCTAGATTGGGACATGTGCCATAGAACTAATTAAATCTGTGTTTTATACTGATTTGGCCACACGATTATTGAGATATTGTGATGAATGGCCGTAGATTGTCGATTTGGTGTTCGTGATAGCAAGTGTTATCGAGGCATTGCGCGCAAATCCATGCATAGCACCTATGAATGAGATGTCTTATTTTTATTAATAAAGACATTGTGGGTGATATTTGACAAAAGCCATGATAGAAAGAGAGTCAATGAAGAGAGAGATAAATCTCATATAGGAAACCACCAAATTGAAGAAAATCAGAGATTTAATGCTTTTGTAAAGCTCCTGCAAATCTGAACACGCCACATGAAAAAGCAACACAGGGGAGTATCCTAAAGACAATCCCAATATTTCAACTCAGCCGTTTCTTAATCGATACCACATAGACAAAAACTTATGTGACGGGGTAATTATAGAGGAGAGAGGGAAACTGTCTGGTAATCTAGATACGGCTTTTAGCGGTGTAAGCCATGTAAATTAACTCTTGAGCGATTCCATGTGGATTACACCTGTACTACTATGTACTAGAACTATACCACAAACAAGTTACAAGATTAAAATGGTACTATTGATCATAAAATATAATAAATAAAAGCATGTTAGATACAGCACTAGAATACAAGCTACTAAGGAGATTGTATCTAAACAGTTATTTAATGCAGTAAGATATAACTTAAGATACAATACATTGAAAGTGTCCTAAGACATGACGTACAAGATACACACATATTTAATGCATTCTCCTGCCTATAGGTACAAGCTATAGATACAACCAATGGAAGTAACCTAATATCAAACCATTCAGATAAATAGCTAAATCAAACCATTCGATTACGCACAAAGTTCACATATCTCCACGCGCATCGCTTGGCAGAAAACTGTACTTGCGTCTAAAGAAAAATATGAGGCGCCTAATAATTACCAAAACCGAAAAATTGGCCTAAAACATGCGCACAAGCATCAAATAAGTACTCCTCGTCATGCGGCTGGATTGCTGTATCCTCAGTAATACACCACAGAAAATGATACACAATGAAATGGGGTACCCCTGGTTCGGCTTGTACATCTTAAACACTGTTCGGACTTAAAGTTCTGAAAATGGGTCATAGAAGGAAAATGAATCTTGTATTCTTTCAAAGCGTAAAATTCCAACTGAGCACACCACTAAGGCCCCTATCTAAAAACCTCGAGGGGGAAGAAAAGGAAAATGGTTAACATATGGTCAGGTAATACAAAAGATTGGCAAAGTGCGAAAAGAACCTGTATCTATGTACCTCTTTATTTCCATTTAACCACAAACTCTACCTTAAAATACAGAGTATATATATCATTTCCCCATATCTGTACATTTGTCATTTGATTGATTACTAGGCCCACAGGGACGAAGCTGTTTGATGCATACCCGTACAGTCAGTTCCCTTGCAACTGCCGCTTCATTGCATTTTTCAGCCTCTTCTGCAACCAGAATTTGTTGTCTTTGCCAACTATTGTCTTCATGTATAATCTAGGGCCGTAATTTGACAAAACAAGAACAGGCATAACTAACATCAGCACTAGTGCAAAATGAGAACTTATCACACTAATCATGGGAAAACGATAGGAGCTACATAAAACTGGAGAATGACAGGATGTTTTTGCGCTACAAAAAGTATTGCGAATAATAATTGTTGGATAGCTGAAACTGCAGTTCATATGAATTTTCAATTTTCATCCTACAGACACTGCTAGCTCCTGATACGGGCACAAAATATTGTAACCTTTTAAGATTTGTAAATATACAGTAATCAGTTGTAACCATAAATGCATGACTTGGCAGTAGTTAAGTAATGCAACATGTCCATGTTCATGTATGTAAAAAACATGGTAGTTGTCATTAGAGTAAAGCAACCTGTTAGCTTCGCATCCAGAGACCAAATAATATATCATAACAGTCATGAATAAAACTTACCAAATTTTTTGACAGAAATCAGCTCAACAAATGAATCAACACAAGCTCCCAAACTGGGTGACAAACTAACTGCATGAAACCATTGTTGTTAGCTGATATCACTTTCAGGCCTTGAACCCAACTGTTGAGGCAGCTTCTTTAATAACTCAGCTTCTCTCGCTATTTGAATATCAGATGGCCAAAAGGTCTCATATATAACTTTGCAAAGAAACCGAGGAAGCAACCCCAGGACTATTATAAGACAAACACTAAGCCAGTAAGTTCTTGACGCAGCCATATTGTATATTGTCCTGCCACGAATCAGAATCTTAGGCTTGTCAACTTTAGACAATATAAGAGGAATTAAGAGAGCAAGTCAGTGAGAGTAACTTACCCATAGTTAGGGAAAATTGGTATAGAATCTATTAACACCATGCACAAAAATGTTGCAGCTATAGAGCCCCATATGGCAAGATGGGTTATAAGCACCCAACGTTGAATGTCCATGGCCAGATGAATATTGACAAGTATAACCACGGCAATTGTCCACAAACTTCCCATACTCCATATGTCCATCGTACTAATACTGTACGTGAAGAAAGGGACATAGAAAAGAACAAGGCTTTGCCACAAGGTATCTAGCATTGTAATCCAGAAGAGTGTCATGTTGTAGCCCTCATTTCGAAGCCCTGCCTCATATAGTCTCGGATAATGAAGAAGAGTGTTATGACTCAAGTCCTTGTCCAGAATACCAACCACTACTGTGGGAACTGATGTGTAGATAAGGGAGTAGAAAACACTACTCCAATCAGTTAGCGCGAGAGTTGCAGAATATGCTGTGTACAAGATATACCTGCACAAACCATGTAACATTTAGGTCAACCTGCATTACCAGATGCAAACCAAAAAAGAGAGGCAGGAAGGGGGCTGATGTTCCAAGTTCCAAATGCTTGGGTATAAATTCAAAAGAAAACTAATCCCCGCTGATACCCACCGGCTGCTAAATGGTCCTGAATAATAATTCTTTTCCACTCCATTTATGGGCACAGATGTGTTTGCTTATAGGTCTCTACTTTGTTTTGGCTCTTTCACTCAACAATTTTAGATATTGTGACTTCCAGTTTTTGTTCCAAAACAGCATTAGTTTACAGTGGCAAAAACAGCAGGCATGATATTCCAATATCTGAATATCCAAACTCAAAATAACAAGTTATAAAGGAAAAGGCACAGATTTACTTAGCCATGAGAAAGGCATGGAGAGTTTTGTACCAGAACAGCATTAGCACAAAGACAGCATTCCGATAGAAGTTGTAGAGAATCATGTATGCAATACGCTGATAATTCCAGTGCCCGTGTACAAGAAGCAATCTCTTCAAAAAGCGGAACTGCCCCATAGCAAAATCTGCAGCCATCACTGCTTGGCGACCTTCTTGACCACATATTCCAACACCAACATCAGCCATCTGTATCATTGAAACATCATTTGCCCCTGCAAATAGAAAACAAGATCAAAAAATAGCAAAAGACTGTCAATAGTTTCTTGAAACATGGACGGTGACCAAGCAAGGCCAAATAGTGGATAAAATAGTTGGTCAGGGCAAAAGGTGAAGAAAAACTAAATGGCAAGTTTGATATACATTGAAAACTGAAATTGGCTTCATTCTAGACTACCATATCATTTTATCACCAATGTGCCACTGAAAGAAATGTTCTGTGCTAATTGTCAGGTGCAGCAGACAGAGAAATTATTATTATATGAAATCCTAC
The DNA here is from genome assembly GCA_019208055.1 of Stipa capillata. Taxonomy (NCBI): domain Eukaryota; kingdom Viridiplantae; phylum Streptophyta; class Magnoliopsida; order Poales; family Poaceae; genus Stipa; species Stipa capillata. The sequence continues at coordinate 219,235 of JAGXJF010002409.1, forward strand.
CAATATACAACTGAATTGGGCTCTTACAAAAATGCAATGCACAAGATGATGGCCAGGATACAACAAAGAAAGCATCCAAATGGTTAAGATACAAAACGTAGGCACAACCATGTATTACCAATATTCAGAGTATCATTTTTCTGGTGATACAACAAATTAAAATATTTTTAGCACCAATTGCTTGTGACGCAGTTCAACTATAGCAGGAAAACTACTGCAATGTTCCACCTCTAGTTCAAGCAGATTATCGTTAGCTCATCACTAGCAATTGGCACAGGATATTTTAATGTCGTGACTAAATTGATACACAAGAAAAACATGACATGCTAACTAGCAACATTGCAAAAAGATTCAGATACAGAATCTCACCATCACCAATAGCCAGAGTCATGTCACTTGTCCTGCTTTTAATCAAATCAACAATTCCAGCCTTTTGCAGAGGAGCAACACGACAGCAGATGACAACTTTACAGGAAGTTGCCAGGTCAAATAACTGCCCAATAGAATGTTGGAAAATAAATGATTACTTCAAATATGAAGGCACGACTATTGTTCACGAACTTGATAGTTATATGTGCAACCATTGTATGTGCATTAAAGAATAAGCTAGCAACCAGGGTAATTGAACTGCGGCTATTGACTACGCATTTTAACAATCAAAATATAACAAAAATATAATTATGTGATCACTTTAAAGAAATCAAAATAGTGGAGATGATCTCAAACCTCTGATTCAAGATCTTTCTCTAGAATATACACAAGAGAATTTCCATCAATTATCAGTGCTAACTCAGTGTCATCAGAATTTGGTGCTTTCTCACTGTGTTCTGACTTGTCACTAGCAATAACTCCAGTCAACTGGAAGTTTTGTATGCCACTTTCAGATACTTGACCATTAGAGGACGTCAATTTAGAAACATCACCATTGTGCAAATCTTCTATATCTTGAGAATCCCTTCCAAAATCAGCTGACGTAATTCCAAATTTGGCTTTAGCATCAGCTAGAAGACGCCTGCATTCAAACTCTGAGGAACCATTTATGATAATCGCATGCATACTTTGAGTCAATAATCGACATGACAAACCAATCGATATAGCAGTTTCTTGTTTATCGCCTGTGAGAACCCAAACCTTGATTCCAGCCTGTCGGAGGGACTCAATGGCCTCAGGAACACCATCCTGCAACTTATCTTCAATTCCAGTTGCGCCAAGAAGAGTCAAATTGCACTCTACAAGACCTGCAGCCTGACGGAGCTTCGCCGATCTCTCTGTCATGGACGTGCTAGCTTCTTCATACCGTTCCTGCCATTCACTGAATTCTTCATCGCTTAGGTTCTTCGAACCAATTACTAAGGTTCGTAGACCCTCTGATGAATAACTTGACAAATGGTTTTCTGTAGCTTCTCTAACTTTAGCATGCAGAGAATCCAAAAGTTCATCATCATTCTCTCTCTTCAAAATGCTAAGCATTGAAGTATCAGCACCCTTAACAAGAACCTTCACAATGTTGTCTGGAAACCTTACAACAACAGACATTCTTTTTCGCACACTATCAAATTCATGTAGACCAAGAACATCCAACCTGATTATGACAATGAAATTGCTTCATAAACAACAGGTAGAAGATTCTCAGCAGGTACAAAATGCATTACATGGTCAACTGGGGCTGAAATTAATGGTAGCTACAATGTTGTCATAAAGAACAAAGGATGTTATAGTGTTTACCTTATCCTCTCCCCCTGAACATCTATGACAATGTGGCCGGTTGTCCTTTCCACAAGCTTATATCCGTAAGCAGAAGCTGCAATTACTAAGGCCTGCTCATCAGGTGATTCGCCCTGGTAATCAATTGCACCAACCTCATTTACTTCATCGGTCCAGTCGAGAGAAATTTCTGTGCTAACTGGTATGACTGTATTGCATGCAGCCAAAGTAAGGAAAAAATCATGGGCAGCAAGTCTTTCCTCCCCAAACAATGGTTGATTCAGAAGTGCCATGAGTACTGAATCAACACTGATTTCTGACTTGAGCTTCCTGACATGTTGTCTCGATGACTCTGCAAAAGGACATAAACTTAAGCATGGATAGGTACATGATCAAAAGCTATATGAGGTAAGAGAACAAATAAATAAATGAATAATGGCTGCATTTTAGCCTACTATTTTCAAAGTGGAAGAATTCTATTGGCCATGAGAATAAGAAACTCAAGTATTCACGAATTTAAGCTAACTAAATTAAGTATAACAGTTAGTAATTCGACCTGAGGAAAGGTGAGTCCAATTTCATAAACCAAATATATCACGATCATCAAGGTTCTTACTAGTTACTATGGGAAAGAAAGGCTGATTTGGAACAAAATAAGAGCTACAAAAAAGATTTAAAAAAACAGAAGACAGTGAACTTGCCTGCTGTGCTTATTTCATGTGATGAGTCACTAGTGACCTGCAAGGAGCTCCCATAGTTCCTCCCATAGATACTGGCTTGCTGAAATTCCATTTTGTTCTGTGTCAAGGTACCCGTTTTGTCAGAAAATATGTACCGTATTTGACCTAGGTCTTCATTAATATTCAAGGACCGGCATTGAAATCTTGAACCTGAACTACTGTCATACATCCGAGTATCTCCAATCATAAAGTATGATTGCCCCACTCTGACTAGCTCCATGGTGATGTACAGTGATATCGGTATCATTATCTGAAAGATAATCACAGAACTCAAGAAGGAGAAAAATATCTCCAAAGCAAGGCCATAAAACTCAAAATCTTTTCTGTTTTCCCGACCAAAGGTGAAGTACTTTCTCCTGTAGTATGGTAGTGCGTCAAGGTTTTTAGTATTTTTAAATAACCATACCCCCATCCCAGTAGCCACAACTGAGCATGTGATCAAGAGGAAAGCTGATAACCAAAGGGTTTCCCTGTTCATGTAACTCTCTAGGTTGCTGCTCTTTGAACGAGATATTGTACTGTTCAACATAGCTTTTGTCTCCTGACCAGCATAGACGACTACCCCGATAATCCATTCTGTGTTTTTAAGCTGGCACCCACGCAATACGATGTTAGATTGGCCAAGTGGAATCCTCTGACTATTCAACTCCATGGTAGCTGTAAACTCATAGATATTTCTGTTAGGCTGCTCGCATTTGATCAACCCCCAAATATGACCCATCGCATATCATTGGAACAGTTTCCTGGCGAGCATACCTTGTTTTTAGGTTTGACTCACCATCTAGATTCATTGTTTGGATATAAGCTATACCATTTGGATCACTTGTACCCAGCAGGACCATATCACATGGCATTGTCTCATTTGAATGAATTTTGACAACTTCTCCTGCACAAATACTTTTCCATTTTTTCAACCGAAAATCACCATGTTGAAGAACAAGTGCCTCCCGGTTATTCTCATTCCTGTCAGATCTGTGACGCCTCCAGTCTTCATAGCCATCTTTTATAGCAGTCACAAACAACACAAAAAGTAGTGGGAACAGTGAAGCAGTCCTTCCAAACACAGCTAAAGGGGGTAGCTGGTTAAGGGCAGCAATAACTAGGAAGTATACATAAGCCAGCCGGTGGAACTGGATGAAGAGGTTCTTAGGCAGGAAGGTAATCAAAGTATACTTGCTTGTTCGAATCTCATTCCCTGTAAATTCATATCGATCGTTTGTCCTGTTAGGATCATTTATGTAAATTAGCCTTGGGTCATGCTCATGCTCAGATGAAAACAGGTCTTCAAACTGTGAGCTCTTGTTCCTGCCCCTCTGGGGGCGATTTGGCTTCTCCTGAGAGGAAGATACCACTCCGATCTCTAGGGATGATGGAGAACGCTGCATCTCCATTACACCACCCCAAGAAACCTTCCGCTGCCTCTCCTTCTGAGAGCATTCCACCGAGAGACGATGGAAGAAGTGTGAATCAGCAGACTGGAAACGCTCTGCCGCCCTGCTCACATCAAGCTCCTCTGGACAATGCCTTGGCACGGCATCCCCTTCGTCAACAAGGTTAACGGAAGCCGTGTCACAATCCTCGTACAGCGAGGAAGAGAACGAATCAGTACGACAGAGGCAGCCCAATGAGCTCACCGATGACCGAGCAGGGACCTGGTGCTTTGAAGGCGAATCTGCACTTCCGGATGATGACAGGAGCAAGGGCGCACCGGTACTCATATATAACTGTAGCGTCCCAGCCCATGCATCATCCAATAAACAACCTACTTACCAGAAGGGGGAGTTCAGTAGCGAGATACATGACTCCAGCACACCATGTGCCAAACCCATATCATCTTTGGACGATTCCGCACCATGGACACCTCCACAGCTACAGATTTCTTCAACCTGCTGAAAGAAAACAGACAGTTCGGGTTTAATTTCCTCAACTCATGTATTATTGTGAGATCGATAGCAGAAAAAACTCTGGAGCACAACTGAACGAGCTACTATTACTAAACATTTCCACGAGCTTGTCTTGAATGCAGGTAACTTAAAATAAAGTGGCTAAATTAGCAAAACCTAAGCTTCATAAAACCCCCCAAAAAGAAATGGTACCACTCTCCCCTCTACAACAACTAATACATCACTAAGAAACGAACTACAAGCTTCGTCTGCGAAGCTATTAAATCCCTCAAAATTCAAAATTTCTAATTCCTTGTCTATACCCCGTAGCTGGATCAAACAAGCAACGCCGTTTCCAGCAAAGATAATCCAAAAATCGCAGGAAAAAATCTCAGATCGCGCCAAAGGGAGACAACCGGGGGACCAGACAGAAACAGGACACGCACCAAAAAGGAGGCGTCCGGATCAGGCCAAGCCAATGCCGAGCTGGGCGGCTCACCCCTGGCAGCGCGGGTCGCGGGGCGACGGATCCGGGGCGCGCTTCCGCGGATCTGAGGGCGCCGCGGCGGCGGCGGCGGCGGCGGCGGCAGCAGCGGCAGCAGCGGGGAGCTTCCTGGGTCGGATCCGGCGGCGGCGTGCCTAAGGTTCCTAGGCGCCGACGGCGACGAGGAGGAGGATGAGATGGTGGAGGAGACGGTGGGGGTGTGTGGTGTGTGGGGAGACTCTTTTTTCTTTTTCGCTTCCTTTTTCCGCGTTCGCGAGATCGGGGAGAGGAGGAGGTGGTACGGCGCTACTAGTGGTAGATGGGTGGCGGAGCGAATTATTCCACCCGTTTTACGTCTGATTTCTACGCTGGTGTACATTGCATTTCTCGGGTATTCCCGTTTTGCCCATGGGGTTTAGTAGCATTTATGGGATGTGCGTACTGAGTTCTCGTGTGGCGGTTAAAATCTCAAGCTGCTCGACCTCTTCAGTCCAACGAAAATTCTAAAAATTTCTACCTCTCTCCCGTCTCGAGCTCCCCTCTTGCCCCTTCCGATCTGCATTCGCCCCGTCGTAAATCCATGGCGTTGCTCCACCCTTTTCAATGTCAAGACAGGTAGGTGCAGTCGATGTCTGTCCGGCACAGTTGGGCCATTTGTGAAGATGAATTATTTCTTCACTTGACCCCTCCCCTCATCTCTCTCTACCTCCTCTGAACAGTTGTTGCGACTTTAATTGCCATGGTTACATTTATTTTAGATGATAAATAGGTTGAAACTGTGTTGCATGTGCTTGATTGGGCTCTATTTTTCTGGAGAAAGGACGGCTAAGGTTGAGGCCATGCTGTTCTTTATTGTTGATCGCAAGTCTATAAGATAAATATGAGATGTTGAAGGTGCAATGACTTGTTAATTACATGTTTCGGTCGTGGCCTTAATTATAGACCAATGCTTGTTCAGGCCATGTAAAATTGGTAAAGATTTTTTTGTCATGTCAAAACTGATGCACTTGTGTACTATATGTTTGGCTAGCGATGGTAATACACCTTGCACTTAATTTTTGATGGCCTATGATGGTTCTACATGTTAGAAAAATATGATGTTAAGATTAGCACCCATTAGCCGATGATGGTTTTTGTTGCGAGTAAGATTTTTTTGTGATGTCTGGCCTTTATTGGCTTTTCCTCCCTACTATATTATGCCCCTTTTTATGTAAGAACATAAGCTAATTTGTTGGTAAGAATAGATGCATACTACTACATGCCCTTAGGAATTAACCTCGATGTTGAAAATGACATAACCCGAGGGCCAAAATTTTGTTTTCTAAGTAGTGTGAGGTACGAATGGTGTTCATAACTATATAAACTGAGGCCAAATGTTTATTGACTACCTTTTGTTGGGTGCAAGTGGTGTTTGATACACCGGAGGCTAACACGTGTGTTACCTATTTTCTTTTAGTTGCCTGTGATGACATGTTACTTTGCTCAACATGAATGGTGTGAATGCACATTAGATTCTGAGCATTGCATGTACAATCAATGATGGCATGACAACAGAAGAGCATCCTTGTGATGTGGTAGCCCTGTCATGTTTTATAGTGGTAGGTTCTTGTGATAAATATGACTGCACGAATGCACTTATTTACGTAGTGTCATCACCATTTGCTTGGATTTGCTATTTCTTACTCCATATAGATGGATGATTTGGCGCGTACCCAACAAATGCTAATGGTGAGGGCTACAAGGTTAGTGGCGATTATGTGTGCGTACGTGTCTATTGTCTTTAGAAAGTCTAGAAATCGTAACATTCCTATCACCTATGGTCCAACGGTTGAAAGAGATAGGATTAAGGCTGGTTGGGAAGGGTTAGCCCACGATGTTCTCGTTCCTGTTGATGCATTAGAGATGGATGATGGACTTAGTGTGCCCTAGGTAATAGATGGCCTTGAATTTTTTTCCTAATGTTGGGGAAGGGTTCCCCGCGCTAGCCCATTTTTAAAGTTTTTCACATCCGCTATCAATGACCAATCTGACGCTTCAAGGGCAGCCACAGTGCTCGTCGTTGTCAAGGACTACATCGACGACATCAAGAGCAACCTCAGTGCCCGTCGCCATCAAGGTCTACGTCGACATCATCAAGGACTATCTCGACGTCCGTCACCGTCGAGGACTACGTCGACGTCGTCAAGAACTACATCGACGATGTCAAGGGCAACCTCAGCGTCCGTCGCCATCAAGGTCTACGTCGACGTCGTCAAGGACTACCTCGACGTCTATCACCATCGAGGACTACGTCGACGTCGTCAAGGACCACCTTGATGTCCATTATCATCAAGGTCTACATCGACGTCATCAAGGACTACCTCGACGTCCGTCACCGTCAAGGACTATATCGACGTCGTCAAGGACTACATCGACGACATCAAGGGTAACCTCAGCGCCCGTCGCCATCAAGGTCTACGTCGACGTCGTCAAGAACTACCTCGACATCCGTCACCGTCGAGGACTACGTCGACGTCGTCAAGGACTACATAGACGACGTCAAGGGCAACCTAAGCGTCCGTCGCCATCAAGGTCTACGTCGACATCGTCAAGGACTACCTCGACATCTGTCACCGTCGAGGACTACGTCGACGTCGTCAAGGACCACCTTGACGTCCGTTATCGTCAAGGTCTACGTCGACATCGTCAAGGACTACATCGACGTTCGTCACCGTCGAAGACTACGTCGACGTCGTCAAGGACTACATCGACGACATCAAGGACAACCTCAGTACCCGTCGCCATCAAGGTCTACGTCGACGTCGTCAAGGACTACCTCGACGTCCGTCACTGTCAAGGACTACGTCGACGTCGTCAAGGACTACATCGACGACGTCAAGGGCAACCTCAGCGCCCGTCATCATCAAGGTCTACATCAACGTCGTTAAGGACTACCTCGATGTCTGTCACCGTCAAAGACTACGTCGACATCGTCAAGGACCACCTCGACGTACTTAGGGATTCTTCCAAAGATGTCAAAGAATATTCCTCAAAGATGTCTGTCAATATTCTTCCAATATCCTCTAAGAATGGGAAAATAACCATAATGCCCTTATAAATTCTCTTCATGTGAGGGCAAAATTGTAATCTCACATTTTCATTCTCAAACCCTATAAATACCCCCCATAGGGATAGAGAGAGAGGGAGAGAACTCTTGTAACCCTGATTCTACACTTGAACACAAAAGTAACTTTCACCTCGTTGTACACGTAGTGAGTTTCGCCTCCTCGTACATTACTCGTGTTTCACCCCGTCGTATGTGTCTCATGCCTCACCTCGACGAACAACCCTAGCGTCATACTTGCTCGTACTCCTCGTGCACCACCGACAGTCGCTGTAGCCGATCGAGGGTACCTAAAGGACACTGCCTAGTCTTGTAGCTACGACAGTTGGCGTCGACCATGGGGACACGGGCAAGAAGTCATGTCAACTAGGATGATGTCGAGGAGAAGCTCGAGAATGACGTCAGCAATCGCGAGGCACATGACTTCTCCACAAGCACTGCGTGCGTGCTCGGCCTCGACATGACACGCGGTTTCGCGTGACCGCTACCTCATCTGTGCGTGTGCTCTCCCGCGACACCGCACACATGTATAGGTACTCTTGTGGACAGGTGGTAGCGATTGTCTCTTCCTCATAATTTTGGAGTGCATGGCAAAATCCTCTTGCTGCAAAAGGGTTATATTTATGCAAATTATCTAATAGTGTATGTCATACTATCAAATATGCATTATTTTGTACTATAACATTAAACTGTAAAAGTGATTTTTCAATATTTATCTCTTCATTGTAGTTTCATTTGTGTATATATACTTTATAATAATGTTACGATGACACGTAGATGTGCTTTGCAGTATTACATCTTCATTGTAGTTTCATTTATATATATACTATGTAATAATGTTATGATCAATTTGGGAGACCTCGTGTGGGTCTAATAATATTGTACACTTGTCTATGCTTAGTGAAATTTAGTACCTGCTCGTGGAAAGTTTTACTCTTCAACATGATTTGACTACTCCATGACTTGCGAACTACCAAGCATTCAAACACAAGTGGGAGCAAATGGGGGTCATGTTTATGTAGTTGTTTGTTTTATTCTTAGGTCCATAATACGGTCTACAAAAAATTAAAATTAAAATTAAATACCACCAATTGTATCCATGAACAAGCCCCAATCCAACTCACCTCTCATTCTTTGGTGGTATCCTCACCCCTAGAGAAGAGGTATTAAACCCAACGTAGATACAACCTACCAAACAGTATTTGTTGCATATAGCATGCCTCATACACCCCCAAATACAACATATCAAATAACATGACAGCTCAACCTGTCTTATGACATATAGGCAACCAAACAATCCTATCCCTCCTCTTCTTGCATCCACTCAGCCAGAACCAACACAACCAGGCTAAAGGATACGAGCAAGGCTAGGGTGACACAGTAACCAAACAAGCTTGAGAAGATTTAGCTATAGGCCATTGTAAAGTGTGAAATTCCAAGATATGTTGAATATTGTAAACATGTAGTGTGAAGTGAGTTTGCTTTGAGAAATGACATTATGAAGGTGTCAAAGACAATTTTCCAACCGTCTTTTTCAAAATTGAACGAGTTCGCCATTGCTATGAGTTAAGTTAGATTTCAAAGAAAAATGAGTGCGGATGTATCTTCAATTTGCTCACTTAGCAATGGGTTTACGGTTGCATGTATCTATTTTTTTTCGCTGACCTACAAGACAACCTAAAGATGTACCAATAACCAATTGGTCAAATGGTAAATTCAGGTGTCCATGGGTGTTTCCATGAGCTTTTTTTTCTCTCTTTCGTTCTTCATTGTTTGAAAGCAAGTTGATCAGTGGGGCCGCCACCGTCTTCATCCACGGCCAAACTCACCTTGACAAATGCGGTGCTCCAACCTGGATTCCAAATGGACGCTAGTGGATCTGGATTTTCCACTACGGTTTTTTTTACTTTTTTACTTTTTACGCAGCAGACGAATGATTCCATGACTTCACTTTTCTCACTTCTCCAAGTTACTTCGCAACCAATTTCGCTTCCTGATTCCGTTCAAAAAAAGAAAACACGTACTGAAGCATTCCATATTCGGGGGACAAGGCTTCTGGTTCTGGTATGTAATCCTTCATGCATTATAAGTTGTTGTGAGCTTGCGATTGTCGTAAGCTGTGATCACAATCTACCTAAACGATTTACCCTGCAAAGCGTGAGTGCAAAATCTAGGGGACACCGGACACGGAAGGGACGACTCAAGTCGCAGAAGATCCGACGAGGCCATGCGTGCGTGCACATTGGCGGGACGTGGATCCATGAACTTTTCCCGTGTTTGTCGCTTTGGTTGGACCCATCTTTTCTTAGCTTTATTTACTTTCTTCCTCTCCTTTTTCGCCCTTTCCGTGTACACTTCCGCACTGCTTATCGGGTCCTGGTCTATAACGTGCACACTCTGCCGTGACGTCGCTCTTGTTTCTTTTTTGAACGTGATGTCGCTCTTGGTTTCTTCGCTTGAACACGAAACATGGATGGATTGCCGTGCAAACGTTAAGCATGTAATGTTGCGTCTTGAGCTTCAAATTATCTAAAGATGATCTTTTAGTTAACTATGACTGATGTCCACGGCACAGTTTATGTTCATGGCACTATTTACATGTTAGATGCACGTACGTAAAATTCGCCAAAATTGAGCCTTGCTCGGCACTCGTTATTTTTATTCTTATGTAATAGCAAGTTGAAATGACTTTTTAATGCACTAATATATTTCTAGGTGAAATAGGTAGTTAAAAATCAAAATGTCTTTTCTTAGATCTAACTCCAATTTTATTAGTGACCTTAGTAAAAACGATCATATCTTTTTTCCTGTGACTTTTCCTCTAGTGGTCTCCTCCTCCCCCTAAAACCCCCCCCTTACCTTTCTCTTCCCCACTTCCTCTAGCATCTCTCCCTCCCTTTTCTAGCGACCTTGGTAGCCCGGTCTCTTTAGCCTATGTATACTATCGCTCCTCCCTCTCCCTCTCCCCCTAGTGGTGGCCCAGATCGGCATCCCCTCTGCTCCTCCCCATTCTTCTCTAACCACAGACCATGTTAATGGCATATGGCGGAGCAGCCTCTAAGGAGAGCAGCACTAGGTATCAAATCTAATTACGGCTGCCAATGAGCCGAACTCAAATAAGCGCTGGTAGGCTCGGCTCGAGCTCGATAGAAGCTCAAGCGAGCCTAATTTAATCTTGGAACTTGTTGCCAGGCTAGAGCTCGGCTCGAACAAAACTAGAAGTGTAGAAGTTGTCCCGTTGGATGAAGAGAGTATACTGTATTGACCATAAGTTTTAAGCGTACTATAGTTTAAATTAGCACCACGAAAAATTATAACATTTTTTAAAAGAATGGTAATATTGGTACAACGTGTGTTTATCATCTCACAAAGTCCCAAACTCAAATATGCACACATTAGAAAATAAAAAAAAGTAAATTTAAATTTTGGTTCGAATATAATTTAGGAGGATCTGTCTTTTTGTTTCTCGACATGCGAATAAATTTTAGATTAAAAATTTTGTGCATAATAAATATATGTTATGTGGAATTTTTTAAATTCTTAACTATTAGTGGTGTCAATTAATTGAAACTCTGGTAGCCGGTATATCTAAACTATAAATGTCTGATACGTACAATATGCGCCCCGTCGAATGAACAACGCGATCCAATGATCGGAAGTCCAAGCGGAAGGGGCAAGAGAGATTCGATTGAACAGTTGCTCCCTCTCTTCCTCTCTTAGCTTTGTCAACGCCATGTCGCCATGTTAGCAGCCACGCCATGAGAACAACCACACCAAACATTAGTAATTCTAAAGCATTTTTTTCCTGTCGGCCCTTCCCAACAAATCATGGAGCAGTTCGCGAGCAGTAAGCACGATCGAAACACGAGAGATACCGACGTGCAAGTGCAACAGCACAGAAGCAAACCTTGCCGGCCGCCGAGCAGTCCATCCCACGCAACCACGCCACGAGTACCCCAAGCCAACGGGCCGCTGGGAGATGGGAGCTTGGAACCGAGTCGTGCGGGTCGCAGAAGCGAAATCTTTCTTGAGATCTCAAAGAAGCGAAACGTGACGCGCTCGCCTACTCCACCGCCAAAACCGACAGCGCAGCGCCCGATCACGCTGGACCCGTCCGATCCCAGTCAACTGACCAACTCGACCCGACCCGACGCAACGCGGCGTGGTGCAGTGTCTCCACGCGTCGCGCCACCCCGCCACGCGCGCGCCAGGTTGGCGACGCCCGGAATCTTCGGGCCCACGGATAAAAACCGCCACCATGTATCTAGGCGTGATCCTATCCTACCCAACTCCCATCACCTACGTTAACACGGTCCAAGGCTCCAAGCAACTTTCTCTACGTGCCAGCCTCCGTTCTGCACGACCATGCCGGCTCCGTTCTGCACGTCCATCCAGTCCGTCTCCCGCGCCGCGCCGCCCCCGCGGGCGCCGCCGCTCCGCGTCCCTCGCGCCCTCGGTTTCCGGAGGTGCCGGCTTCGGATGGGCCGTGCCGGGGGCCGGGCTCCCACCATGGCGCTCCGTGCGTGGTGTGGTGGCGGGGCGGAGCCGGTGGAGGCTCGCAAGGACGGGGCCGTACTCGGGGAGGGGATTCGAGAGGATGCGGGGCTGGCGCCGGAGGAGCTGGAGCTGCTGGAGGATGAGGCCATTGGGCGGCGGCGACGACGGCCGGCTCCCCACGGACTACGACCGCCGCGCGCACATCTTCGAGGCGAGCTCCCGGGTGTTCCTGGCCCTGAAGCAGCGCCGCGACGGCGACGGCGACGACGACGGCGACGGCCACGAAGACCTGAAGGCCGGCGCTGCCTCTGCTGCTATCGCTGCCACAGCTGAAACAACGCGCGACCGGCACGAGCAGCACCGCCTGGAGTGAAACGTCACTCCAGAAAGTGCTGTACAAGCTGTATGTACGCAACACGTGTTTATCACGTATCTAGGCCGATCACTATACGTAGGTTTCTTTCACGTCATCTGCTAGGATCGATGAATAGGACTCCTTGAGAATGATCGCCTTGAGAATGATCGATGCGATGAACTGCATGTTAGAATTAATGGGCATAAAGTCCAGGTTCCAATTAATTTCTGGAAAATCTCAAAGGCCCATTTGGTTGGATGGCATGAGTGGAAGTTTAGTTCTATATTGCTAGTGGAGGTGGGGGGAGACCAATGTATAAGGAGTTGTGTTGCCCACCTCCTTGAGGCTTGAGAAGAGGACTAGTTCACGCGCACTCCTCCTCCGCCGCCCGCCTCGCCACGTCGCGCGCGCGTCGTGTTTCGTGATCGAGCCGAGCTAAATCTGTGCGTGAATTTTTTGCCACTCGGGACAGAGTTTTTGCATGAGTTGTTAACGGACGCGTTACCCGTGCTTATCGGATCGTGGGACATCCCGGCGACCGCGTACACGGCCGCACGGGAGAGCAGGCCTCCGGAACCCCGCCTCTCGAGAACCTGTACCGGGTGAGGGGCGATAAGGTTTTTGGGGAGCGTCTCGGCGCGACTGCTTACGATCTGCTTCCTCATCTTCGTCGGCGACCGCACGGCTACCTCGACCGGTTTGCTTCCTCGACGACCGCACGGCTGCTTCGACTACTTCCTCGTCGTCGGACGACTACTTCGACTACGAGGGCTTCATCACCATGGCTTCTGACGCCAACATTGCATCGTACGCCACGGCTATCCAGACGTACGTTTTTCCTGAGTTTCTGCTTTGCTTTTGATGCAAATGAGATAGGGATTTTAGCCTCCTGTTTACCTCTGAGTAGCGTGTCTAGTGCGCCTGAGTTGGCTCATTCTGTTTATGGCTATGTCATGATATGTTTCTGCATTAGATTAATTCGAAAATTGCTAATTATTTCAACAATCCAAAAACCTTATTTGTTTAGTCAATTTTCGACTGCTGGTTTCGCTGCGTCACTGAAACCAAACCCGTTTACGGGTGTGCATTTTAAGAGATGGCAAACTAAAACCATCTTGTGGCTCACTGCTATGAACGTCTACTGGGTGGCCAGTGGCAAACCTGAAGGCCTTACTCCTGAACAGGAAAAGGCATTCAAAGATGCCACTGTCCTCTTTGTGGGTGGCGTTATAAGCGTGATCGGAGACAAGTTGGTAGACGCGTATTTACATATACGTGATGCCAAAGAACTGTGGGATGCGCTCGAAGCTAAGTTCGGCGCAACAGATGCTGGCAGTGAATTGTATGCCATGGAGCAATTTCATGACTACAAGATGGTTGAGAACCATTCTGTAGTCGAGCAGGCTCATGAGATACAGTGCATTGCAAAGGAGCTCGAACTTCTCAAGTGTGTGTTACCCGACAGGTTTGTCGCGGGGTGTATTATCGCTAAGCTTCCTCAGTCTTGGAGGAACTTTGCCACTTCACTGAAACACCAGAGGCAAGAGATTTCTGTTGAGAATCTCGTGGGGTCTCTGGATGTGGAAGAGAAGGCGAGGGCAAAAGACACACACACTAAGGGAACCGAGGAACAGTCCAGCGCCAACATGGTGCAAAAGAATGCCCACAAGTTCAAGGAAAAGTTCAAAGCCTCTCAGACTGCCAACTTCAAGAAGAAGAAGCCAGACAAGGACAACAAGCCTTGCTATGTGTGCGGTGAGGTTGGTCACTGGGCAAGTCAGTGCAAACACCGCAAAGGCAAGAAAGGCCCTCAAGGACAGAACTCTAAGTCTGTCAATGTGACTGTCAGCAACAATGAAGCTGGAGCAACCGGGTATGGTAATTTACCTACTGTACTCTCTGTGAGTCAGTCCACTGATTGGTGGATTGATACCGGTGCTAATATTCATGTATGTGCTGACATATCCTTGTTCTCTTCTTACCAGGCCGCTCGGGATTCCACCGTCCTAATGGGGAATGGGTCACATGCTTCTGTTCGTGGTGTTGGCACGGTAGATCTGAAGTTTACTTCGGGGAAGATCGTGCAGCTGAAGAACGTGCAGCATGTCCCTTCGATGAATAAGATCTCGTTAGTGGTTCCCTTCTCTGTAAAGAAGGGTTTAAGTTGGTGTTTGAGTCCAATAAAGTTGTCCTGTCTAAGTATGGACTTTTTGTTGGTAAAGGTTATGAGTGCGGAGGTCTGTTCCGCCTTTCTCTATCAGATTTCTGTAATAAGGTCGTGAACCATGTTTGCTCTAGTGTTAATGAAACTGATGTTTGGCATTCACGACTTTGTCACATTAATTTCGGTTGTATGACGCGGCTTGTTAGCTTGAATCTAATTCCGAAATTCACCTCAGTCAAAAGGCTCTAAGTGTCAAGCTTGTGTGCAAGCTAAGCAGCCTCGTAAGCCTCATAAGGCCGCGGAGGAAAGAAACTTGGCACCTTTGGAGCTCATACATTCAGACCTTTGTGAGATGAATGGTGTGTTGACTAAAGGTGGAAAGAAATATTCATGACGTTGATTGATGATTCCACTAGATTTTGCTATATATATCTCTTGAAAACGAAAGATGAGGCTCTACACTACTTTAAAATCTATAAGGCAGAAGTTGAGACTCAACTTGAAAGAAAAATCAAAAGGCTTCGGTCAGATCGTGGTGGAGAGTACTTTTCGAATGAGTTCAACCTATTCTGTGAGGAACATGGTATAATCCATGAGAGGACGCCTCCCCATTCACCTCAGTCAAATGGGGTTGCTGAGAGGAAAAACCGCACTCTAACTGATTTGGTTAATGCCATGTTAGACACTGCGGGTTTATCCAAGGCATGGTGGGGGGAGGCGATTTTGACTTCCTGTCATGTCCTAAATAGAGTTCCTACAAAGAATAAGGAGATTACTCCTTTTGAACAGTGGGAAAAGAAAAGATTAACACTCTCTTACCTACGCACTTGGGGTTGCTTGGCCAAAGTAAATGTGCCATAACCAAGAAGCGTAAGCTTGGACCTAAAACCGTTGATTGTGTCTTTCTGGGCTATGTTCATCATGGCATCGGTTATAGATTTCTAGTAGTGAAATCTGAAGTACCTGACATGAGAGTCGGTACCATCATGGAGTCTAGAGATGCCACATTCTTTGAGGATATTTTTCCTATGAGAGATATGTCTAGCACTTCTAGTCAGGAATCTGAGTTAACTCCGGCACCTTCCATTCCATGGAATATCTTGAACATACACATGATGAAAACTATGAGAAGATAGACAATGAAGCTCCTACAAGGAGCAAGAGACAAGGACTTCAAAGTCTTTTGGTGATGATTTCATTGTATATCTTGTGGATGACACTCCCAATACGATTTCAGAAGCTTATGCATCTCCTGATGCAGACTACTGGAAGGAAGCAGTCCGCAGCGAGATGGATTCCATCATGGCTAATGGGACATGGGAGATCACTGATCGTCCTTATGGTTGTAAACCTGTAGGATGTAAGTGGGTGTTCAAGAAAAAGCTTAGGCCTGATGGTACAATTGAAAAGTACAAGGCACGGCTTGTGGCCAAGGGTTATACCCAAAAGGAAGGCGAAGATTTCTTTGATACTTACTCACCTGTGGCCAGACTGACCACCATTAGAGTACTACTTTCGCTGGCTGCCTCACACGGTCTTCTCGTTCATCAAATGGACGTTAAGACGGCTTTCCTAAATGGAGAGTTGGACGAGGAAATTTATATGGAACAGCCAGATGGATTCGTAGTAGATGGTCAAAATGGAAAAGTGTGTAAGCTATTGAAATCTTTGTATGGCCTGAAACAAGCACCCAAGCAATGGCATGAGAAGTTCGACAGGACTTTAACGTCCGCTGGGTTCGTTGTTAATGAAGCTGACAAATGTGTGTACTATCGCTATGGTGGGGGCGAAGGAGTTATTCTGTGCTTGTATGTCGACGACATACTGATTTTCGGAACCAACCTCAAGGTGATTGAGGAGGTTAAGACCTTCTTATCTCAGAGTTTTGAGATGAAAGATCTTGGAGTAGCTGATGTTATCTGAACATCAAGCTGTTGAGAGATGATGATGGTGGAATTACACTGCTGCAATCCCACTATGTGGAAAAGGTTTTGAGTCGCTTTGGCTATTCAGATTGCAAACCTTCTCCAACACCTTATGATCCTAGTTTGATTCTTCGAAAGAACAAAAGAATAACTAGAAATCAGCTGAGATACTCTCAAATTATTGGTTCGCTTATGTACTTAGCTAGCGCAACCAGGCCTGACATCTCGTTGCTGTGAGCAAACTAAGCCGTTTTGTTTCCAATCCGGGAGATGATCACTGGCGTGCTCTTGAGAGAGTAATGCGCTATCTAAAAGGCACTGCGAGCTATGGTCTTCACTATACCCGGGTATCCAAGGTACTGGAGGGATATAGTGATTCAAATTGGATTTCTGATGCTGATGAGATCAGGCCACGAGTGGATATGTGTTCACTCATGGAGGTGGCGCTGTTTCATGGAAGTCTTGCAAGCAGACCATCTTAACGAGGTCAACAATGGAAGCAGAACTCACAGCACTGGATACGGCCACTGTCGAAGCAGAATGGCTTCGTGAGCTCCTAATGGACTTGCCGGTGGTTGAAAAACAATACCGGCGATTCTTATGAACTGTGATAATCAAACTGTGATTGTCAAAGTGAGCAGTTCGAAGGATAACGCGAAGTCTTCCAGACATGTAAAGAGAAGATTGAAATCTGTCAGGAAATTGAGAACTCCGGGTGTGATAGCTTTAGATTATGTCCAAACAGCTAAGAATCTGGCAGATCCTTTTACAAAAGGGCTATCAAGAAATGTGATAGACACTGCATCTAGGGAGATGGGTATGAGACCCACGTGAGTTACCATGGTGGTAACCCAACCTATGTGATCGGAGATCCCGTGAATTAGGACCTGGGAAAACAAGCTATTGGTTAACTGGAGGAGAGTGACCTACTAACCTACTCCATTGATGATGCAACACTCTCGCAATCTGTATGGCAGGTTGATTTTTATCTTAATGTGTTCTGTGGCTTTTACAAGCAAAAGACGCTGTCCTACAGAGCAGTCTTAAAAAGAACGCACCTATGTGAGCCCGACTGCTGGTCACAGTCTATGAGATGAGGGTGATCTCTAGCAAGCTCATGAATAGGCCAGGAGTGAGACTTATATGCTCCATCCGCGGGATAGCCTACGACAGCCTAGTACTGGTAGGACATTAGGTGAAACTTGTTCACGCAAAACTGACAATTCAAGGCATAGTCCATTGTTCAATTGTGAGCAAGCGTATCTTCATGTTCTAGGTGGATGTTCAACCTTAATCGGTCTCCACTGAAAACACTGGTATATCAAAGCAGTGTATTGGAACAAAAGGCAATCAAATGTGCCTCCGAGATCTGGTGGGGGATTGTTAGAATTAATGGGCCTAAAGCCCAGGTTCCAATTAATTCCTGGAAAATCTCAAAGGCCCATTTGGTTGGATGGCATGAGTGGAAGTTTAGTCCCATATTGCTAGTGGAGGTGGGGGGGAGACCAACTTATAAGGAGTTGTGTTGCCCACCTCCTTGAGGCTTGAGAAGAGGACTAGTTCACGCGCACTCCTCCTCCGCCGCCCGCCTCGCCACGCCACGTCGCGCGCGCGTCGTGTTTCGTGATCGAGCCGAGCCGAGCTAAATCTGTGCGTGAATTTTTTGCCACTCGGGACAGAGTTTTTGCATGAGTTGTTAACGGACGCGTTACCCGTGCTTATCGGATCGTGGGACTGTTACCGACTCGAACGTGGAGTCGTGTGTCCCACGTCCTAACCCCGAGCGGCTATATGAGGAGGAGCTGCAACCCTAGCCGGCGCGCTCAGATTGCATCTGCTTCCTCGTGCACACTTTCCACAGCCGCCGTCTCCGTTCCTTTGCTGCCGCTGTTTACAGGTCTCTCCCATCCCGGCGACCGCGTACACGGCCGCACGGGAGAGCCAGGCCTCCGGAACCCCGCCTCTCGAGAACCTGTACCGGGTGAGGGGCGATAAGGTTTTTGGGGAGCGTCTCGGCGCGACTGCTTACGATCTGCTTCCTCATCTTCGTCGGCGACCGCACGGCTACCTCGACCGGTTTGCTTCCTCGACGACCGCACGCTGCTTCGACTACTTCCTCGTCGTCGGACGACTACTTCGACTACGAGGGCTTCAACACCATGGCTTCTGACGCCAACACTGCATCGTACGCCACGGCTATCCCGACGTACGTTTTCCTGAGTTTCTGCTTTGCTTTTGATGCAAATGAGATAGGGATTTTAGCCTCCTGTTTACCTCTGAGTAGCGTGTCTAGTGCGCCTGAGTTGGCTCATCTGTTTATGGCTATGTCATGATATGTTTCTGCATTAGATTAATTTGAAAATTGCTAATTATTTCAACACTGCAAACATCGGAGCAGCTTAATGGTGGTGCACCTAAATAGTGTGAGTTGCCGCCACACAACTGTGATTGAAACAGTGTACCGAACTTGCAGTTGCAGTCTCTCGTTTTCTTTTGGATGCGAAATTTGCCTTTTGCTGGGAAAGAACGAAAACTAGAACAATATTTTTCCTCCAAGATAGATTGGGCCGTCAGACAGTCTGTATTGTATGCCAGTTACGTGTCAGGATTTCTTTTGGATGCCCGCTGCCCGGCAGTTTTCATCTTGTACCATAGGCCGAAGGCAGGACATTACTATAAGGAAGCCGAATAAGTCTTGTTACAACTTACAACAGGTAGGACACCAGCTACACCAGATTTAGGCTATGTTTGTTTGGGCTGCGGTTTACTGAGAAGCAGTTGGAACTGGTAAGATCTGAGATTGGGCTGCGGTTTACTGAGAAGCAGTTGGAACTGGTAAGATCTGAGAAGCAGCTGGAACTGGTGGGAAGTAGTTGAGCCGTTTGGTAAAGGTGCTTCTGAACGAGTGGTGACCTGCGGTTGGTGGTAAATGTTTAAAATGTCTTTTCATGCTAAAATTATTTTAACTCGTGATTGAACGTTGATTACTTGTTTGTTTGATTTAGCACAACTAACACGTTTATAACTTATTTTTCCATGTGAATTTACACCAATTCTTCACAATATGTAATATATTTTAAGTCATGCATTCGGATCCATCTGAATTAGCTCCTCAAATCGAACACTGTACATAAAATAGCCATTGATACTATCGACGATCGGTGAATCGGTGATCTTACGGTATTCGTGGAATGATGATTACTGGGGGGTAGGGACCTCTAGGGCCCAAGTGCCAGGAGCTCTGACAGTAGGGGACGGCCGTTTTTATACAGGTTCGGGCCTCCCTCAGGATAATAACCCTACGTCCTGTTGCTATATATTGATGGAGAACACGCTTACAATGGGGGGTGTATGTTAGTGGCTACCCTAGGTCTAATCGTAAACTAATCTATCCTAAACCGCCGGGCTCGACTCCTTCGAGGCAGCGGGTCTTCTAGGGCTTCGCCTCCTAGTGCTGCGACTAGGTTGATCTGCTGGACCTTGCAGAATCTCTTCGAACCTATCAGAACCCTTTCTAATCTCCTAGAACCTCCCCTCCCCTATAAGGTTGCTGATCCTTATATAGGGAGTTCCCAGGGTCGTACTGGACGTGGACTTACACTCGAGTAGGACTCTGGTCTCCTTAAACATCGGGATTGACTTCCTAGTTTAAGGGGAGCTTTCCCTTCCCGAGAGGGGTTACCTTGTCGTCCAGAGATCCTTACCAGGTACGCTGTACCTTCCTAAAGTCCTGGGATCCTGTATACGGATACCCCTAATACGTGGATACCGTACTATTCGTCATCAAGCCCCCCATCAATACGTGAAGTGAGGCCATGATGGATTTGTTGGAAATCTGCCCTTGTCGAAGACAAGACTCCGAGTAGGCGATCCGAGTAGTTCTTGTCGGCGACCTCTCCGAGTAGGCTCAGGCCCTACCGAGTAGTCGTGAAAAACTTATCGGAATAATCTTTTGGAAAATCCAGAATACTTTTCCGACCTGATCTGATCCGTCGATCACGGACACGCGTCCGCCTGGCATATTTCTAGGAACGGAACCATCGTGGCGGAAATTTCGCGTGGTGATGAAGA
Source organism: Stipa capillata (assembly GCA_019208055.1). NCBI lineage: Eukaryota > Viridiplantae > Streptophyta > Magnoliopsida > Poales > Poaceae > Stipa > Stipa capillata. The sequence goes on from JAGXJF010002409.1 coordinate 240,161, forward strand.
ATCTTTTCTCTCTCTGCGCCGTGGGGCCGCTAATCGTGTGCCAAACCACGGTGCGTTTCCTCCGGGTCGTGGGTTGTCAGACCCTCTTTTTCCCGCGAAGCGCCCTGTACGCGGAAAAAAACAACTGTCCGCATTAAATGCGATGGAACTGATCGTGCCGAAAACCGCGCTCGGCTCCGGCGAAAGTTTAAATCTTTAGGAGTCCAAGAATTGGGGTTTTGCACGTATTGTCTCTTTGCCTCCCAGCCTTCTTGCTCCCTTCACCTTCTTCCTCGCGCCTTTGCCAACCCTCGCCTCCACATCCTCTCGATCGATCAGCGAAAATGGGCAAGAAAAGCGCCGTGAAGAAGTCTCCCGAGCCCGCCAAGGAGTCGGGGAAAGCTGCGGGGGAACCGATCACCGCCATCCATGAGTTCGAGGCCTCGGTGATGGACTCCTCCGCCCTAGAGAAGCTCGTGTCGGATGAGGTGATTTTCCCGGAGGTATTTGTGCCTTTCCGGGGGGCCGTGAAGGAGAAAGTCCCCAGCCCCGATACGGACTGGACCGTCGTCTTCGCGGGACTTCTTCCGGTGCGGATTTCAATTCCCGCCTTCGTCGTTCTTCCTCCTCGCGCTCCAGTTTTACGAGATCGAGTTGATTCACCTCAACCCGAACTCGGTCCTAATGCTGGCGGTCTTCGCGCACCTATGCGAAGCCTACCTCGGCATTAGGACAAGCCTGGAGCTTTGGAGGTACTTCTACAACCTCCACCGGGTGAAGGGCAGCGGCGCAGGAGTCGTCGGCGGCGCCGGATTCCGTCTTCGAGAAGAGAGGAAGGATGCCTACATCGCCTCCTCCTGGAAATCTTCGTGGTCGGGCTGGCATGCTCGATGGTTCTATTGCCAGCCTCCAGCGAACTCTGGGATCTCCTACCGCGGACTCGCCCCTCTTCAAAAAAAGAGCTGGGGGGAGGCCCCGAAGGAGACTAGGCACCTCACGGCGCTCGTCCACGACATCGCCAATCTCGCCGCCAAAGGCTTGACGGCGTGGGATGTCGCGGAGGATTTCCTTCGACGCCGGATAAGCCCCCTTCGGTCGAGGGTTGCGGCGGCCTGGGTGATCCCGCGGAACTAAGACCAGACAAGGGACTTCGACACGAGTAAGCTCCACGACCTCCTTCGCGCCAATTCAATTGTCAAGACTTCTCACGTACTTCTGCCTTGTCGCGCCATGCAGAGTTGTCCCTGGGGGAGCTTCAGAGTAGGTTGAACAACCTATTCGAGCAGTCCCCCCAAGGCGGGCGTACAGACGTGCCCCTGCCCCTTCTGAAGCAGAGTCCGGATAGCCGACAGGAAGTGTTCTCGGTGAGTTATCCATCCTATCTCCTTGTCTAACTTGGGCTCATCCAAGTAGCCTTACTGAAGGCCCTCGGATTTCTTCTTCCGCAGCGCGTAAGCCGCGGGGGTTCTGACTCGGAGGCCGAAAGGGCTGGCGCTTCCCGTCGAGGACGATGAGATCAAGATGTACGATACTGCCCCGCCACCCTCCGAGACGAGGGAGGAAGGTCCTTCCGCAGCCGATGCGGGGGCGGAGATCATCTCGACGAATTCTCCCGCCCGGGATCCTCAACCGCAGGTTCGAATTCTTGCCCGACTACTTTTTTTTTCTATATTCTTTCCTGAATGGAGATCATAAGGAAGGATGTGTCGAGCAGCCCGAAGCGAGCAGCCCCCTCGCCAAGGAACCAACTCCCCCTCCCACGACTGCACTTGGGGAGGAGACCGTGGCGGACAATGGGAAGGCGCCGCTGGCTTCCGACAAGCGAAGTTCGGGTGCCTTGGCAAGGAAACCTACTTCAACAGGGAAGCGCCCGAGGTTAGCTGTGCTTTTGCCGCCTTTTCCTTTTGGTTCGCCTTGCCGAAGACTTGACTTGATGGTTTTTGGTGACTAGGTTGTCGATCCTTCCTGCCAAGACCTCGACTAGGGCGAATGTCGAGCAGGAGCCCCCGGCACCGAAAACGGCACCGGCCCCTGTCGAGCAGCGGACCCCCACGCCGGAGTTGCCGCCGGCCTCTACTGAGCAGCCGCAGCCCCCGGCGCTGGAGTCGGAGCTGATTCCGGTCGAGCAGGTCGCGCCTCCGAGTTCTTCGGTGCCGGAGAGTCTTGGCCTTTCCTCCCTGCTGCAGGTAATGCACGGGAGATTAGTGATAAGGTAATTTTACTTTGCTTTGTATTAACCTGTTCTTTTTCAGCTCGCTATCTCCCGGGTGGCTCCACTCGAGAAGGCCCAAGTGGAGCTGGACTTGGCGCACGACGAGTCGAGGAAGAGCCTTGACGAGGCCGGGAAATGGCGGGCGGAGAGCGAGGCGCTGCAGAAGCGCCTTGAAGACTCCGAGAAGCAACGGGCGGCCGTTGAGGCCGATCTGAAGGCGCGCCTCTCGGAAGCGGAGTCTTCCCTGCAAAGGAGTCAGTCCTACGCGGGAAAACTGGAGGGAGACCTCGATGGGGCCTTGAGCGCGCTCGAGAAGACGCTGGGCGAAGTCAGCGTCGTGGTCCCGCCGGGCCTTGCTCCGGCCACCCGCCTAGCGGATCTGACGGCGTCTGTCTCCCAGCTGAAGCCCACCGTCGAGAAGCTTCTCGAGGACGAGCTTCGGCAAGGTGTACGCGACGCCCTGGCCTTTGCTCTGGCTCTCCTGAAGCGCAGGCATTCAGACTTATCCCTGGAGGCGCTTGCGGCTGATCTGCCAGAGGATGAGGAGGAGGAGCTTCTCGAGGCGGTGCAGGGAGCGACGGACGCCTTCGGGGATCGGGTCCAGGCACCTGGCCTAGAGTAGGATTCTGTAATAGCATACTTTTACACGAATACAGTGGTTAGTAACTGTGCGATAACTTGTGTGTTTTTTGGTTCTTTGAGACCTTGTCTAATCTGCTTATGTGGAACCTTATCAGGTGCAAGTGTAGACTTTAGTCGGAACCAGTGCCTTTTGCCTCCCTTCGGTGTAGGTGTAAGAATAGTGCTGTAGGTCGTTCTTGCTGCGATTGACCGGTCCTTAGGTTTAGTCGGATGGAGGGCTCCGTGGCTCCTCGTCATCAGTAAACGCGATAAGGGGTCTTTCGTACAGCTTGTCGTGGCCATGGTGGCACCTCCGTGTTCCTTTGCTGAGGGGAGACTCCGGTTGTTTGGCTAGCAAATTCTACACTTGTTCGATCAACAAAGTTTCACTCTACCCGAGGTATCTTCTGCTCCGAGTAGTCGAAGACGAGGATAAGCGTACGGGTTCCGTTGATCTAGTCGTACTCGCACTTTCTTCCCTTCCTTTACTCGGGATTGGGGGACATTGCTACGGAACTGGGGAGCTTAGTCAACCAGGCCTTAGGTCTGATCAAGTGGGGGGCTCAGTGGCTCCCCTGTCACCTGCAAACGCGTTAAGGGGTTTTCCTCGCATTCCTGACAATTGCAGCGCAGGACCATTTTTCCTTTATGCAGGTCGAGGAAGTCGGTACTCGTACTCGTGTTTCGACTTTACCGTATTCTTATCCAGCCCCCGACTGACTGTTCGAGAGATATCGCGGATAGGCAGTCTGAATTAATACTAAAAAATATTGAACTAGAGACTTGACATTATTTAAAGAAAACTGTGTCTTTTACAGGCTACTGTAAGAAAAAATAACTCTAATAGAACTAAGAAAAGACTAGGCCGTCCCCTCCTCATTTAGCTTGTCGCCGGTTGCCTCAGAGACTCTTGTCCTCTTGTCGTGACCCGCTGACGGAACTTTTGTTGAGTGCGCGTGCTGGGCGGCGGCGCCCGGAGCATCTTATCATCGACGTGTTCGTAGCTTGACGATCTTTGGGACTGGAGCTGGTGCAACTTTGGAATCTGCCGATGAGGAGGCGACGGTTGTACTATCTTACCGAAGGTGGTTGCACTGGACTCTCTGATGGACGCGACCTTTCTACCGTTGACGCGAGCGACCCGGATCGGGCGGCTTCTCCCGAGGAGCCGTTGTCCTGCTTAGGGGAAGGCCCTGTTTTCCCCCTGTTCCGATCTAGTCGTGGAACTCTTTCTCCGACTTGGAGGGGGTACTTTCCGACGTCGTCGCTCGTAGTCGTGGAGGTGGTCTTGACAGCGTGGAGGCGGGAGGCGTCACGCTGGCGTCTTGGTTAGAGGGTAGGTGCTGTTCTGCGAGGTCGAGGCTGCGCTTGTCGCAGAGGAGTGCTTCTATGGGGGAACTCTTTATCGTGAGGACACCTTTCGGGCCGGGCATCTTTATGCACTGGTATGCGTAGTGCGTAGCTGCCATGAACTTGGCCAGAGTAGGGCGTCCCAAGATAGCGTTGTATGCCGTCTCGAAATCGACTACGTCGAACATGATTTTCTCTGTTCGGAAGTTCTCCGGTGTACCGAAGGTAACCGGGAGCGTGACTTGCCCTATCGGCGTGGCCGATGAGCCCGGGACGATGCCGTGAAAAGCGTGCGTTACCGTCTGAACAGACGATCGTGGCACTTGCATGGCGTCGAGGGCGTTGGCGAATAGAATGTTGAGGGAACTCCCTCCATCTATCAGCACGCGTCCCACTCGGTAGTTGTTGATCGTTGGCTCAACCACAATAGGGTACCGTCCCGGTCGAGCGCAATTTACGGGGCAATCGGTCTGGTCGAAAGAGATCGCGACCTCAGACCACTTGACCGCTCGAGGGACCCGCGGGATACTCGCGAGAACTTCTCGGGCGATCGCCTTATATTGCCTCTTGGATTCGTAAGAGGTTGAGCCCCCGAATATGTGCTCGATTGCTCTGACATGCCCCTGGAAAGGCTCAGGGGTGGAGTCATCGTCGTCGGAAGTTGTTTCCCGACTGTTGTTAGCGACCTGAGGGTTCTCCTCGCGGAACTTCTCTCTTTCTTCCCGAAGATACTTCTTGAAGATGCGACACTGTCGCAGATCATGCGAGTCGGTCTGGTGAAAATCGCACCAGGGCTTGGACGACTTGTCGGAGGATGTTGTAGGTTTATCCTTGGGGCGTGGTCGCCAGGTGCGCTTCTCGGAGATCTCGGCCATTACCTCATCGGCTCTGATCCTTTTCTCCTTATTCCCTCCGGAGGGCTTCTTCTTGCGCTTGGTTTTGCACGACTCGCCCCTTGACCGGATGGGAGAACTGGTCGACTCACCCCGCTGTTGCTTGATATAGCGCAGGGTTTCCTCCGCACAAGCGGCTTTCTCGGCCAGATCCATGAGCTGCCTGGTGGTTTTAGGTGGCCGCATGATCAAATCGTGCGTGCACATCTCGTTTCTGCTGCCTCGAGTGAAGGCGCGGATGACGTTCGAGTCAGTTATCTCTGGGATAGTGTTGCGGACAACACTAAACCTTTTGTTGAACTCTCGGAAGGTCTCGTCTGGTCGTTGGATGACAAGGAAAAGATCATCGACCCGACCAGGTCTTGGGAAGGTACCCTGGAAGTTCCCGAGTAGCATGTCGCACAACTGTCCCCACGAACGGATCGTTCCTGGGGGTAGATTCGTCAACCATGTCCTAGCGGCTCCTCTGAGAGCGGTAGGAAGATAGTTGGCCATAACCTTCTCGTCTCCGCCGACTGCCTCGATTGCGGTGGTGTAGATCTGGAGGAACTCCACGGGGTTCGTGGTTCCGTCGTACGATTCTAGCGAGCCGGGCTTGAAACGAGAAGGCCAGCGTACCTGACGGAGTTCCTGGGATAGCGCCTGGCATCCACTGAAGGAGCCCCGATAAGGTGTATTCTCGCCGCTATTCGAGGTCGAGGATCGGCCGCGAGTATTGGCGTGTTGCACATGATCTCTCCGAGAAGGCTGCTGCTCTTGCTGGCGCCTTTGGCGGCGGCGCTTGTCGAGCTGTTCTCGGAGGTCGACAGGTGGCTCCTCCTGAGGAGGCCTGTTCCTGGGGTGTCGTCCCTCCCGGTCGCGCTCTTCTAGCGGAGGAGGGGTGTCCACTCGAGTAGAGCTACGGGCCACCGATTGGGCTCGAGAAGACTCGGCCTGGTTCTGAGCCTCTTGGAGGTCAGCCCCCAGCCGTTGCAGCCACTGCACGCCCGCGGGTGTTGATAAATCCACTACGGGAGGCTGTGACAGCAGATTACGCACTTCCGCAAGTCTTCGAGCGGTTCGGGACACGTACTACCTCGTTCCCGGAGGGGATCTCTCCACAATGGCGGGCAGGTCTCCGTTCCGGCGAGGAGTTCTCTCCTTGGCGGCGGGTAAGCCCCTGTTCATGTGGGAGGCAGCTATCACATTGTGCTGCTGTGAGCCCCCGGGCAGATTCTGATCTTCGAGGTCTCCTCGACCATCGTCGATCGCGAGTACCATTCGAGGTCCTTGGCTGGACGATGTGTACTCGTATTCCATCACGTTGTCCTCATCGGACGCGACGTGGGTAAGATCTTGATCGTTCTCACGATCAGAGTTTGCAGGAGAGATTCCAACCATGGGGCTGGTCGTTCCTGCCGGGAAGTCGTCGTTCAAGACCAGCTTCCCGCTGAAGGCCCTGGCGCACTCGGTTCTGAAGTGATCTGCTTCACCATCCGAGTCCTCTCCAGGGGTGTACTCTCCGAAATCCACTCGATCCGTAACCGGGTACGGGTCCATAGGGCCAAAGTTGTCGTAGAAACCCTGATCCGAGTACCCAGTACGGGGCGAGATTGCGATCGGTTTTCCTGCCAAGTTTGCTTCTTCCTCCTCGGTCAAAATCGGCGAGGGCTGTGCAAACGGCGCTGGGATCTGATCGCGCTTAGTTGCGCGTCCTGCCGACTCTGATTCTTCCTGGACGGCTTGGTCCGGAGAGGTCCCCACGGTCGGCGCCATCTGTCGACGATCGGTGAATCGGCGATCTTACGGTATTCGTGGAATGATGATTACTGGGGGGTAGGGACCTCTAAGGCCCAAGTGCCAGGAGCTCTGACAGCAGGGGACAGCCGTTTTTATACAGGTTCGGGCCTCCCTCAGGATAATAACCCTACGTCCTGTTGCTATATATTGATGGAGAACACGCTTACAATGGGGGGGTGTATGTTAGTGGCTATCCTAGGCCTAATCGTAGACTAATCTATCCTAAACCGCCGGGCTCGACTCCTTCGAGGCAGCGGGTCTTCTAGGGCTTCGCCTCCTGGTGCTGCGACTAGGTTGATTTGCTGGACCTTGCAGAATCTCTTCGAACCTATCAGAACCCCTTCTAATCTCCTAGAACCTCCCCTCCCCTATAAGGTTGCTGATCCTTATATAGGGGGTTCCCAGGGTCATACTGGACGTGGACTTACACCCGAGTAGGACTCTGGTCTCCTTAAACATCGGGATTGACTTCCTAGTTTAAGGGGAGCTTTCCCTTCCCGAGAGGGGTTACTTGTCGTCCAGGGATCCTTACCAGGTACGCTATACCTTCCTAAAGTCCTGGGATCCTATATACGGATACCCCTAATACGTGGGATACCGTACTATTCGTCATTAGATACATTTAGATAATCCAAAAATAAAAAATAAAAAAAAGTGTGGTAGCAGCGGCAAACCCTAGCCGCCACCACCCCTGCATCCCGTGCGTTCCCCAGGCCCATTTGGCCCTGCCGCCGCCTTCCATCCATCCCCGTCACCTCCGGCCATCGCCGACGGTGGGCTTGGGGGCTAGAGGTTGGCGGGTCCTAGGGCGCCGGCGGCCCGGGGGCGAGAGGCCCGCGGGTCCTGGGGCCGGTGGCCTGGGCTCAGGGGCGACAAATCTGTCGGGCTAGGGGCGAGGGGGGAGGCGGGGAGGCGGGAAGGCGGGGAGGAGACCGACGTCGAGGGCGACCAGCCGAGGCTCGGGGGTGAGGGGGAGGCGGGCGGATCTCGGGAGGCGACGGGCCAGAGGCGGGAAGGAGCGGCGGCGGAGGCATGGGCCGGGGAGGCAGGGGAGGGAGGACGGGGGAGGGAGGGGTCGGCAGCCGGTGGCGGTGGCGGCTTCGGCTTGGACACGTGCGGGCGCTCGGGGGCGAGGGAGGGAGAGGCCGGCGGCGTGGCTGGGCTGATGGAGGGAGCCCCGACCGGCCAGATCTCGGGGGCAAGGGCGACGTCTCCTGGGCTGCGGTGTGGGCGACGGAGAGAACCTTGTGGGGCAGCGGCTCATGGAGAGGCAAGGGGAAAGGGAGGACGGGGGAGAGAGGAACGGGAGGTGGAAAAAAATTATGGATTTTATGAATTTATACCCGGTGGCATTTGCGGGTAAATATCGTCGACTATGAGAACAGTTTGGTATTATGGGGTGCGGGAAGCCGAGAGAAGCTGTGAAAGCACCTCAAAAAGTGTTTAACTGTTTATTTAGATTTGTGTTTTTAGAGGATTAGAAGCACCAAAAACTAAAGCACAAACCTAAACAAACACGACCTTAGCACCACATAACACGACGCAAATAGCAGTAGCAAAAGGCAACTGCATGCCTGCATCGACGCACGAAACCGTACCGCCAACCACAAACAACGTGCAACAGCAGAACACAGGCACAATTTGTCAGGGCACCATAATATGTCGAAGCAAAACATCAACTCTGTCCTACTCCAGTTCTAGCAGACTCATTCTCAGGTTGCAGCGAGCGAAGTTTTGTGTGAATGATTTCCACCACAGCGTCCGTCTTTGCTTTGTCTCCGCGATGCGGTGGCGCTCTCCGGATCTTCGCGATGGGCTGAAAGCCTCTTCTGTAAAGAATCGCAAGGATGAAAAACCATGACAACCGAGAGATGTATATCAAATAGAAAGACGGCAAACGCAACAAACTCTTCTGTCAAGATCGAAACCAACAGTTGAAGAATTAATCACGCACGAAACGTTCATCTATACAATCACAAAAGTTATGCACCCATCAAAGAGCACACAAAATTGCCAAGCAGTTAACCTTGTAGACAGAAGAATGACTTAACAACTCAGTGAACTCAAGACATCGATTAGAATGCCACTATTAAAATACCTATCACTTACCAGCATCCAACAACTAAAACCTGCTCATATATACTATTCTTTCCGAAACAATCCTGGCAAAAGAAGTCATATTAAACTACGACCTGAGCTTCAGGGATTCCAGTCCATGAATCTCTTTCTTCAGCATTCCTTCGAATGGCACGCCAACACTTTTCGCTTTTGATTTCTTAAATGCACTGTGTGCTCCACCTGAATCATCGTCAGTCAGCAAATGCCTTTCCCCTTCCTGTCGTATGTTCTTGCATTAGGCGTTCGTCTGCTCAAGCTCTCGTAGAGATCAGGAGAATATCGCGGCAGCTCACTTGCTGAAGAGTACCCCATCAACCGGTGAAGCTTAGAGTCCTTGCCATTTCTTTCATCAATGGTGTTGAAAGATGAGTTTCTTGACACATGCAGGGGCTGTTCGTCAGTAGAATAGCTCGCACCAGCCGAGAGATCATATTCCTCCGAGTACGAATATGGGTCTGCTTGATGGGCACCAGTATTATGGTCATCAGCTGCCTGGAGAATTTCATAATCATCTGTGCTGTACTCATCACCCCCAAATGGTGACCGGAGTTTCTTTCTGCTTGGGTCTCTGTAAGAGTAGGCGAGAACTTCTGAGCAGGCACCACACTGCAGCCTGCGTGTTCCTCTGCTCGGAACGGTGAAGTCAGTGGGCAGCTGGACCAGTCTGAGACAGTTGGAGCAAAGGACGAATGGTGCACCCCCCTAGGACTGGCCGGCAGTGGTTTCTCGATGCAGGCCGCCGCTTTATCTCCTTGGCTGGTGGCTTCTGCAGTGCAGGTTCTTGTTTCCAGGAGCTGCAACAAGGCGGCCGGCAGCTATGGCAGCATTCATGAGGGCAGGGTCTCATTTCCATTTGCCCACTGTGAGAATATGAATAAGCACTGTGACGGCGATATCGTCGTAAGGGTAATCCATGGGAAGCAGCTTGGCCAGACCTACTCAGATGAGATGCATGGCCAGAATGCTTAGCAGCAGGATGATAAGCTGTAAGAGGTAGGGTGGATGTGACGGCTACATGAGGCATGTAGCCATCTTGTTTCAAAGGACGTGGAGGGTGTGGCCTTGGCTTGCAATCTGAAGGTTTATTGAAAAATTCAGAAAGGTCACCTCTCAAATCATCCACTGTCTTCATAATCTTTGATTGAAGGGGTTCACTTGCCCTGAAGCTTTTGGACTGAAAGGAAGTTCGTGCAGACTGGAAATCTAGCGAGTCAACCGATGCTCTAGGCCCTTCTCGGAGATCACAAGATCGAGATTGCACCCTTACAAGCTTATATCTCTTGCTTGTCGCAGGTTCGGTCTTGCATGCTCCATTCTGCTCAGGGTCTCGCAAATTGACAGCTAGTTTCCTTTCCTCAGATAAAGTCATGTTGTGCTCGGAGGCATTCCGACTGCATTCCATATCACCTTCTTCTACTACTCTGCAAGCCTCTGAATTCTCTGCACTTCGCTCCACAGTGCTGTTCTCCTCTTTGACAGAATCTATATTTGCGCCATTCACATTGGGGTGTATCAGGTCAGCAGGACCTTCCATCTTTCCGTTGCGTTTCTGCCCATCAAAATTGCAGTCTTCCTTGTTCTCAGTATTTGCAACCTCCATAACATTCTTCGCAGCTGACATAACATTGTCATTCTTATCGCTTCCCGTGCCATTGCTCTCAAGCTCAGTCTCAGTGCTTGGAGCGTCAGGAGTGCAGGAACCATCCACGGCAGCATCGATGAAACCCGGTTCTTTGTTTTGAGGAGACACCCCATTGCTCACAGATGTAACAACAGAGTAATCCTCAGAGTCTTGGTGAACTTGTTTTCTGGCCACATTTTGTGAATTGCTAACACGGATTTTAGCTGCATAAGCACAGGCACACAAAAAGATCAATTCCTCAGAAACTAATGAGCAAACTGATGAGTGTTAGTTAGTTCATCGGGAATTAAACTAGCCAGATCATAATTGCTTATGAGCCAGTGTATCCTCGAATGTTTACCTCTAAGAGTGGTGTTACATCCACCGCACTGGTAGACTGGAACATTGGGAGGTTCTGGTAGAATGTTAAGACACTTTGGGCACCTCACAAGGCGAAATCCTCCATTATTTGCCCTCGACATCAAGGAAGAAAGTCCAAGGACATCACCAATAGCACAGAATTACAGGCTGTAGCTACCAGTCACCACCAAATTGATACGCTTGTAAAGGTTGTCTTCTGTGTTGTAATACCAGAATCCTGTATCTGCAAACGTTCAAGAAAAAAAGGATCAGAATCTCAATGGCAGACTAGTAGTCTTGGTCGGATTTGTACTATGAATTTTGTTCCTTGGCTAAAAGCCTCAGAATTCCATTGAGCATGAGTAACACGTATCCGTAGAAGCGCAACGGGAACAAAGATAAAGGACACATGTGAATAGCTCCCGAACAAGACCAAGAAATACAAGGGCAAGATCACATCTGTACCAGTTACTACCTTTGCACTTGTAACAATGAATCAGTAGGCAATTAGGCACTCTGACCTATTGGCAAATAGGAGCAATTTGTTGAGAATCTGTTGATTAGGAAAATAACAAATCGAAAGTTACTTCTTTTAGAATACAAAATGTACTAGTTGTTCTGACCCCTCGGTCCTGTTCATGAGATCACCAAAGAAATCCAGAACTCCCAGTAATTAATCTACTAGAGCAAAGACGTAATAATGTTCAAACTAGAGACTAATGTTGTCATGACGGTTGGCTGGTAACGCCTAACACTTGCAAAATCCAAGTAGGGTACCCTATAAAACAACAGAAAAGAATCTAACATGCCGTGGAAGCGACAAAGGGATTGACTACTGACTTACTGAGCACTATGAACACCTGAAGCCTCTCACTTCTATGTTACTCCGTAACAAAATCTTGAAGCCAAGAACAGAAAAGAAACTCTGCGGTATGAACTCCCGTGTGCAGATTGAAGTAATCAATCCACGAGAAAAACCCAGAAGCGGGCGCACGAGAATACCAGGACCTGATCCGAAGGCGGAAGGGAGAAGAGAGAGGCGGAGAGGAAAAAGAGGAAGAAGCCAAGAACTCACCTTTCCCTCCCCAGATGCTTCCTGCTCGTTCGTCCGCCCTACTCTTCCCAGCCCCAACCACGCCCTCTTGACCTCTTCCCCTTGTTTCTTCTTCCCCAACTCCAACTCCAGTTCTTGGAAGTTGCGCCGCGGTCACCACAAAGGAGAACCAGTAGTATAAAAGACCAGCCTCTTTTCTTCTCCCAGAGAGACAGATAAGGGAAAAAGAAAAGTACACGGGAGAGTCCGTGGTCAAACGTGTGCGCGGTATAAATAACAGCGGAATGGAAATGGAACGGGATGACTCGGGGCAGAGGAGGTTGACCAGCTGCTGGGCTGGTGGGCAGGCCCAGGCGCAGGCGCGGGTTCGTGGTCCCTCGCCGCCACGCCTCCTCGTCCTCGCGCTGCCTCTGACGAACTTGTGGTGTTCTGGATGCTGCCGCACGCGACGCCGTGTGGGGGCCGCCCCCACCTATATCCGTCAATCCGAGCCACGCGTGCTGCCTCCTCGAGCCTGCTCGGTGCTTGCCGCTGTCCGGCCGCGAGGAGGGAGGAGAGCCTTTTGCCCGTGGTTCTCTTGGCGCTGAAGACAATCGCAGTCTCAGCTGACTGTTAATAGTCGCACAGATTGCACAGCACAGTGCAGCTATCTGGAAAAGGATATTACTAGGATATTAGTATCCTGTCGAGAAATCAGGACGTAGGTGGGCTCATATCATATGGGGCGGCTACTTCTAGAACCAAGCCCCACATACATTTCTCATCCTTGATCGATTCTCTTCTTCTTCCTCTGTTCTCTTCTCCCTGCACGTATCATACTAGTCTTGCGGGAGTCAAAACATACGCGACTTTGAAGGCATGTTGAAAACGAAAGGAAGGAAAAAACAAACCCCCACCTCGGTTAACAAATGAGGATGAGATGACGCGAACGCCATGCGCAGCATCAGGAGTTTCTCTAGCTAGCGCCGACGGGCAGGCGAGTAATCCCATGGATCCGCCCGCGACAATTGTTCTGATTCAGCAAACGGCTCGAGCAGCAGCCACACACTGTTGAACGGTGATGAATGATCTCTGCTGGACACCGACGAATTGAGCTATGGCAAACGTTGGGGGTCATAAATTGGGCCAGCAGAATCTGGTGCCGACAAATGTGGCGACGCTGTCATGCATTCAACGATCAGTCCCCCGATTCAAACAAAAAAGTAGTTGCTGGTAGGGACGCTGATAAGAGACGTCCATAAGCTGGGCTCGTGGCTTTACTAAAAATGCAGAGTCCGGAACACGCTATCAAAAAGCACGCTAGACGTGAGTTGGTCGACCACAGGCAGGGTCCGGGTCTCGCAGCTATTGGTGATGGGCCTTCATTAGTTAGGAACAGGCAACAGAAAAGAGCATCAGTGGTTGAAGTAGCCAGAATCTCCCATTCAGACGCCTAACTGTTTTTCTGTTGAACAAATAAAAGCAGGAAACCTGACTTTCTCGCTAGAGCTATACTGGTAGTTCAGTAACACATCACTGCATGTTACATTCATATACATTTCAGTCAGTGAAGTCAAAAGGGGCTTCATCATTACATGACAAATGAATTCACCAGGGCCCTCGCTCCCCACAAATAATCATTTGTGCCAGAACTAGGTCGTCGGAGGTCGGCAGACATGCTCGCTTTTCACTAACCCACCAGGCCAAATCAAGCGAAAGATGACCAACTATTTGCCTTCGTGATCCTCCAATATGTACAACTCAATGCATTATCCTATTGTGGGAACATAGAAAGCACTAACTAGAACAGATGGGCCAATTTTCACTGATGATGCAACGATAGCTAGTATTGTCTCAATAGTCCATCGGTAGTTCCCATTCATCCTCCAGATCCCTCGTTTTCCTATGGGGTTTTCGGCCCATGGACTTTCCCTGACTATTTTGTCTCTTAACAGGCTGAACTCTTCGCCTTCCATATCTATTGTACTCGCCCATCTGATCACCAGGTCCTTGGATATTTTGAGTGCCCCAAATCCCCTAACATCCAATCAGAGAGTATTTTCACTCAACAAGGTTTTGATTCAATTATGATTCCATTTCCAGGCGATCCACATCTCAAGTTGACTAGTTGCATCAGAAATAATCAGTAATGCAAACCTGTGTTAACCGTTGAACCCGAGAGACCGCATCTTCATGCACCACGATGGTATCAGAAACTATATCAAGCACATCTTCCACAAATAAACAGTATGTGCTTACCTGGAAGGAAAGAAAGTTGTATACTGAGTCAGACAGCAGATGATATAACAGGCTTATACGTAAAATGACAGGTAGGTTTGCAGTCAAATTACCAGACTAGCAGGGACAACAGAAAGCCCAAATGAGTCAAGCTCAAGAGACTCCATAGCACCTGAGTTAATGTCAAAGGTGAAGCCACGCACCTACAGATTAAAAAAGGGATACCTTAAAAACATCAAAATTAAGTAGACCCTTCAATGCAAATGAGAAATGGAATTTACGCACATTACCTCTCTTAAAGACCACACAGACTCACCTTACCGACATTCCGCCGCCTGGAAGTTACCACATTGTAGCCGACCTAACAATGCAATATTGCAGTATAGTAAATAACAAAAGAATTAACAAAGTACCTCTCAGTTCTGATACTGCAAAGAACTTGAGACTAATGAAAGAGAGTAACTCCCTTTCAATGAGCATTTTATACAAGAAAGATAGCATTGCATAGAGTTTAGCAAATGGTGATGCTGATGTCCTAGCTAAAACTATGTAATTATAATCAGAAGTACGAACCCTTGTTCAGATTTAGAAAGGTAACATACCAAGCTGTGCAGTCCAGCTAGCTTAAATTCGTTCTCGACCACAGATTCATCCTCAACAAGCACAACATCTCCAACCTACAAAAGGAATTAGTACTTTGCATATTATTGAAATTGAAGTTTCTGTTGAATTGTTGATAAAAATGTATATTCATTATGTTGAGGTGGATAATTAGAATAAAGGTACAATGGAAAAGAAATCGAGCATTCTCGAGTATCCAACCTGATATATGTCCTCAAAAAGGAATTTCTCAGCTTCTCCTGAAAGCAAGCTTGGCCTCACTTCAACCAACACAACAACCCACTGGAGAAAAAGGGAAGAGAATAAACTCAAGAAAAGGTGGTGTTGGTCTTAGAAATCGAATATTAACACGAAACTTAATACTTTCTAAATACTATTGTCATATATGATAACGTTGGACTTAGCATAAAAACAGGTTCAACTTCGTAGTTGCATGTCTACGGTGCAGCTGCTGCAAGGAAAAATGTGTTCTTTAAACAAGCTAATCCTAAGAACTGGCTAAAAAGAAGAGGAAGCTGAATTGCGGTATATGACAGTAAACTGCATTATCCACCAGATTTGACCTATGATTGTAAACTAGTATAAGATCCACAAGGTTGAGGTTGTCTTCATTGCCGCGTGACGGGGGGATCTCCTCGGGGTAGGCCCAAGAAGTGGACTCGGCCGGCATGGCCGGAGGTGGCCCAAGCCGGGTCCATGAAGTCCACTCGGTTGGGCCGTCAGTGCATCGACAGGATAAGCCTTACCACGACGCGTTCAACCCACGACCCGTTCAACCAACGGCACCCGATCGACGCACCACTACCAGAGGCAACGTGCGCGATCAGCGCGCCAATATAGCGGGAGTTACTCCGCACGATCTGCACGGGCTAACCGACTCGGGGGTTGTAGTTATCCAGCCTCGTCAGCCCTATATAAGGTGAGGCTAGGGCCCCTGGGCAAGGGGTTAGACAGTTGGCCATTGCTTGACATCTTCTCATACTTGTACGCATTACTCTCCACTGTACAATCCTCGCACGAGGCAAGATCAACAATCCAGCAGGAGTAGGGTATTACCTCTTCCACAAGAGGGCCTGAATCTGGGTAAATCTCTCGTGCGAACCGCCTAGATCATCCGCTTGCGCCCCCCAAATCCACAAAAATGTATATTGCCGCGAAATCCCCACGACACCGCGTTACTATGGGCTGTATGGACTTGGAGAAATAACATGATGTTCACAAATGCCAAATAGCATCCTCAGCAAGTTACTTCAACTACTTGTCGGCTACTTCCTCTAACACAGGTGCAAATCATAAGCTGAGGGCTAATGGAAATCAGCGCCAGGAGGTGGCAAGCCAAAAAAAATCAAGCAACATTGATGACTGATGCTGACGAATGAGCAGGCTGAGAAGCTTCCTGAGACACTGACTGAGGCATGTTGAGCTGAACATGATGTAGGGCGGGTTTGAATTTTATCATTATTTTTTTATCACCGTCTTTGCCCTGTCATCTGTGTGCAAGTTGGAATTAGCCAATCAGGAACCTCCTGGCTCACTGATTCTGTAAGTCGTGAATGGCAAAAACCACTGTTTTTGAGTTTCTATAGTAAGGTGGGGATTATTCCTCTAATGAAGCAAAAGTATGGTCTTAGGGACCTTAGACTAGTAACCTGCCTTTGGGTTGGGATATGATTCTAGGTTGAAAAAAATGTAAGGCGCACTAGCCTCAAACCTGAAACCCAAGCCCCCCTTTCTACCCCCTAGGTTACCCTCATACTCCTCTGAGGTGCCGTACCAGTATCACAATACACGTACAGTAATACAGCTCCCGTACAGTATTGACAAGTATCAGTGAAACTTAATTTCTAGAAAGAAAAAAAAATCCCGACTCCCATGGTACTTCCTGACCCAAAAATAGCTCAAATTGAAGCCCACTAAAAGCCCAATGCAAATCAACACCCCCTAATCCCTAAAACATATCCTCTCTAGTGTATTTGGGTATTCGCACTTAGGTTTAAGGTATGGCAAGTAGAAGCTCTCAATCTCGTGATGTGCATGGTAGTGTCAAACTGTCAATTCCTCTACTCCTGTTGCTGGTGGTGATGCTAGTAGTGCTACTCTTGAAGAGAATGACAACTCTAGATTTCCTTTACAGAATCATACTAAATTCTTTGAGAAAAACCGGTGGTCGTCTTGGAGGATATGCAAGATCAAAATGTTGCTTTTATGGTCACATTATACCTGGAAGCTATTCTAGTGTGAAAGCTCATCTTTTGAAGATTTCTAACAAAAGTCTATTATTTTAAAGCATATCTATTCATAGCCTTTATACGTTTATTTTATTTTTAAATACATATATACTCATCTTATGAGTGTATCCTTATTTTGGGGAAATAGCGTATCGCCGTATTAGTATCGGGGTAATTTTGCCTATGCCCATCCCCAACTGGTGTTTGTCCATTTCTTGCATCCATCCAACCTAGCAAACCAGGCCAGGGCCAACCTATTCCCCCTTCCCAGTGCTTGGGACTGATCCACAACCAAGCATAACTGCTTAGGGTTCTTCAGTCCTAGTACTAATTGGACCCTTTGAACTCCTTAGGGCATCTCCAACACTCCAAATTGGCAGGTGCTTATAAGGTAGCTTGCACGTTGGAGAATGTGCAGAAACTTAAGCATAGATGCTCAACTAAGCATTCATACTTGATGGGTCCTTGTTTGTGGGAGAATGTAACCACCTTCGGTTGGAGATTAAGCATGCTTCGAGCAAAGTCAGGGCTGACCCGACATATGAGAGAAAAATACAACTGCTGCATAAATAAAACAATGGTTAATTTGTTACGCTACTGGTAGCGCTATCGACTTATGGTGCTACCACTTCGTGCGCCAAATCAAGTACGACACGGGTCCACCTCATCTACTTGGTCCCGTAAAAAGAAAATTCAGCAACCTGAGTTGATGTGGTGCGGGGACTGCTCGCAAGTAAAGAGTTGTATGAGACAAAAGTCTTTACAGCAACCTGAGTTGACGTGGTGCGGGGACTGCTCGCAAGTAAAGACTTGAGTCATTAGATTTTCAGTGAGATGCTACCCTATTTCCAACAAGTTGATACCTAATTTCGTGAAGTTGCTACCTAATACATTTCTTTGTGACACAAGTTGGTACCTAATTTTTGGTGAAGTTAATACCTAGTATGTTTTTTCGAGTTGGGAGTTGTTACCTGATTTTTAGTGAAGTTACTACCTAATATATTGTTTGTGGGCACAAGTTGCTACATATGCTCTTAAATGGGTCGCTATCCAATTTTCGCGAAGTTGCTACCTAGTATATTCCTCTTGTGATACGAGTTGTTATATGAATTTTTTAGTAAAATTGCTACCTAGTATATTCTTAGATGCATCAGTTGCTACCTAATTTTCAGTGAAGATGCTTATATATTGTTTGCAGGTACCTGATAGGTGAAGTTGCTACCTTGTATATTGTTTGCACATACAAGTTAATGCCTAGTATATTTTTTAAAATGAGTTGTCTACAGCTTTCAATGAAGTAGCTACATAGTATATTACTTTTGTGATGCAAGTTATTATATGATTTCAGTGAAATTACTACCAAGTATAGTCCTTGGAGGTATGAGTTGCTACCTGAATTTTGGCAAAATTGCCACTTAGTAAGAATTTTTCATGTTCCTTGGATGAACGAGTTGCTGCCTAATTTTCAATACGGTTGCCACCTAGTATGTTATTTAGGTGCATGGTGGAATTGCTAAGCTCAGTCTACATAGAAAGGAGAATGCTGTGCTTTTCTTTTGCCATGGTTGACCCAACCATCTTAGTGTTGCTCCAAGCTCCAAGCCCCCACGTGAACGCTTGATTTTTGTGCTTGCATTATGTAGTTGTACGACTTGGAGACCACCAGCGCCAGCAAACAACCGAAAGAGATAACGCAGAGGTGGATTTCCTTCCGGCCAAAAGTGAAGAGATAACGCAGAGGTGGATTTCCTTCCGACCAAAAGTGAGGCGCCCTGGCACTATCGCGCTCCAAGGAGCGCGTCCATAAAATAAAATCCGCTTGCAGCTAGCAAATGTGCGCTTACCCAGAATATGTAGTTTCTTACATATACTGTACCAAATTGCATTAGATCATTAACACATTACACTAAGCATATCAGAGTTCAGACCGATCCAAACAGCATAAAAATTATTACGGCTACCTCAGAATCGTAGATCGTGCTATTCATACTAGGCGTGGAAACAACTAAAGCAACAAATCAGAACAACGCTCTAAACTGTAAATCATAGTCGCCATTCATGAGTCATGAACTGCAGTCAGAGCAATAGCTTGCCCCAAAAAAAAACAAGTAGACACAGAAGTAACAGCAGCACGTACCGACGCGGCGTCGACCCAGAGCTGCGACACGAACCCGAGGCTCCGCGCCGAGCTGACGCTGATCACCTGCTTCGCGAGCAGCCCCGACCGCCTTGCCATCTGCCTCCTCCTCCTCCTACTGCTTCTACCACTCTTCGCCAACCTCTCACCATCATCCTCACTAACAACCCCGTCCCCTCCTCCTCCTCCCTCCTTCGCCTCCACAGCTACCACCGCCTCCTCCTCCTCCTGCTCCTCGAGCTCCCGCTTCAGCGCGAGGAAGTCGAAGCTGGACGGCGGCGCTCCGTCACGCGCGGCAGCGCGGGCGACGAGGGCGCAGCGGAGCGGGGCTGGGCCGTGCGCGGAGGTGGGGTTGGGCTTAGGGATTGGGTTTGGAGGGGGCGCGGGCGCGGGTTTGAAGGGGGGGTGGGCGAGGCGCGCGCAGGAGCACATCGTTGGAACGATTGATTGGTGTGGAAGTGTTGGTTCGAAGTCGGAGACGACCGGACGAGACGATGGGGCTGGGTAAGATGGATAACATCAAAACGCCTTCTCGGTAGAAATACGGAGAATCATGTGAAGAGATTAATCCGTCTCCTTGAACAGAAAGTATCGTGACAAAGAGGTGAAAGGGATATCGATATGTATTCAGAGCTTTGATAGTTAACAAGGCATAATAATTCGCTTTTTTTTCTGAGAGCACTAGTATGAGCCGTAAAAAATCTCATATCCTCAAGTACATTTTCAGGTTTGAAACTATTTCCTCTAATTTTTTTAAAGGTCATTTCAGATATAGGTATAATCAAAATTTTGAAATGTCGACTACTTGTGTCTCTAAAATATTTAGATTTGACACTTAAAAAATTATATACGTAAATTTATCTAAATAATATTTTCATAATATACTAAGTATAATTTTATCAGACTTTATATATTTTAGAATCGAAATTAGTGTCCCGCAAAAGAAAATACTGATCAAGTTGCTTTTTGGATGTATCAATACCTAAAACTACGGCTTTCAAAGTACTGGAAGAAGTATTGTATCTTATTTTAAAGTCTTTATAATCATAATGTCACCTACTATACAACGTCAGCATATGGATACCCGTGGATTTGCAATATAGTTGTGTAATTAATGCAATCGTTAAGCTACAATGTTGTAGCCACACACTACCTGTGCCATAACAGTATCGATACCTGCATTGTTTATGTGCAGTGGTGCTAGACACGATATCAAATTACTGGTGCTTTATTATAAGACTAAAAGATGACGAGTTTTTTTAATAATATTCTTTTATTCAGAAATTACAAAAATATTAGCAGACTTCAAAATCTTACAAAAATGACCTTAATTGCCACCTGGTACGGCGATTAGGTCCAATCGCCATTTAGTGTGGCTATTACGATCGGTATCGTCACGCGGACTGACGATTCATTATGTAATCGCCAGTTGCAATGACGATTGATCATAATCGCCAGTTGTAGTGGCGATAAGTCAAAATCATCACCTCCGATGACGATAACAGGTGGCAACGTTGTCGCAATCGACATACCACATGGCAATAGCGCCACATAGTTGACCGTTGAACTCGGTTAGTGAGGCGCAGAGTAGCAGCTACCACCAATCGCCAACCCACATGGCGATTGGCAGTTATCGTTATTGCGTGTGGCGATAAGGGCTAATCGCCATACCAGGTGGCGATTGAGGTCATTTTTGTAAAATTTTGAAATCCGGTAATATTTTTACAATTTTTAAATAAAAAATATTATTTTAGAAAAACTCAAAAGATGACAGATCGTGGGTATTCACAATATTTACACCCTCTAAAGGCTTGTTTGGATAGACCGGGATTTCGGCTCAATCCACGTGGATCATCCTGGCGTGGAATTATTCTCAGTTTAGCCCGAATGTGCGTTTGGACGAGGCTGGAACCAGGAACATCCTGGCCGAATCCACTCTGTTCCATGTGGGAGAAAAAACTCTCCATCAGGCGTGGAACGAAACCGAGCAAGGCGAAGCGACGCCATCGCCTCCTCCTCCTGCGAACAAGCACCGTCGCCGCCGCCCTCCTTCCTTCGATGACCCCACACACACTCTTCCTACCACTACGGCGAAGACTTCTGCGGTTGTATCCTCCTCCATTCCATGTCCGAGTCGTCCTCTTCCTTCTCTTTGTCGTTTCTCCTCCACCTCCTAGGTTTTTTTATCTGATATTTTTCTCTCAGCTTCTTGCCGCCAGCGCCTTCTTCGTCTTCTACGGCCATTGCCACACTCCCATCTGGTCTTCCTAGCCCGCGCACGGTTGCACCATCGCCCTTCTCGCTCGGAGGCAGCGATTGCTGGCTCTTCCAAGCTGACACAATCTTTTATCACTTTTTATTCTTTCCCAGTTGATTGTTCGTGTATTTGGTCATAGTTGGAAATGATTGCTGCATCTCGGTCAATGGGCAGATTAAATAAACACTAGTTTTTGAACAAGTTTCAGAATAAACACTAGTAAGCTTTGTTGAGTTCTGGCTTCTTATTGCTCGACTTACAGTAATGGAGTAGGAGATGATGTATTCCTCAAGTGGAGTAGTATAATAGTACTGTATAGAGCAAAGGATTGGTACTTCTATCGATTGGTAAAAACCTATAAATTTGTGCTAAATAATGCTTTGCAGCAACTAATTGCTAAAAAACCTATAAATTGCTGTCGATTGGTAAAAAAGGGGTAAATGTTGTAGCTGCCTTGGAGTTGTGAGTGTAGATAAGAGAATCGAACAAATTATGTTTCTCTCATTTAGTTCAAGAATTAAGTTGTTTTACACTATAGTAAAAATGTGATCATTGGTCACTGTTAATTGAAAACTGCATCTCCTAATTCAGTGATCCGTATAATTGTTTGGATTGTGCTCCAACTGACTTACAGGAACACTCATTCCTTCCAACCTGAAGGCCTTAAATTTGGTTGTTGGTATATGCAGAAGTTTAACATCAATGGTTCAGTGTACTGTTCTGTCACTCTTGCTTATCCTGAAGCTAAATTTGATTTTCAGTCCTTCTCTAACTCTTACCGACTTAGGTATGTTGGCTTATAATTGGTCATTCTTTGACTTGTATAAGCCTCTTTTTTTTTATCATCAACCAAAGTTACCAGTGAAAATTTTCATGTTACACAGAATACTTGGTTTTTACTCTAGCTGACTCAATGGATGTCGTTAGCAGATTTTGATAGGAAAGAATAGCTGAATATGCATATCACCATGATATTTTGGATGCTAATTCATGTTTGCTAGCTAATGTTTGTTTCTCAGGAGGTATAATCTGAGCAAATGTTCTTAACTTGTCCATGAAGTTAAATCTCACAATTAGAGAAGTAGCATGCGAACATGTTAAATCTTTTTTCTCACTTCTTGTTCCTGGTTAGAGAAATCAAAGCCAGCTGTCTCTTATGAGTTTGTGTTAATGCTTCCTTTTTTTTCTTGTACCACTTCCTATTGAATATTATATTAGGCTTAAATTCAATTTCTTGTACCAATCAGTTATGGATGGGTTTATTCTATGTAGGCTGAAATAATATTGACTTTTCGAGTGGCTTAGCTTTATGGAGAGGAAAGCTGCAAAAGGAAGGAGATGCGGTGGGTACTTGTGAGAATGATGGCAATGTGTTTTATGACATAGCTACAACTGAAAATGCTCTTTTTCAATGTTTGGATCTATTCACATGAATGCAACTTAACGAAAGCTAGTAATATTTCTTTGTTGATTTTTCAAATTAAGGTTGTTGAAGCTTTGTATGATGAGAAGTATTAGATTAATGGCATAAAGTATTTTTGAGATGTTTTTCATGATTTCCTTTTTAAGATGTTGTTCATGAATTTTGAGAAAGTGGTATTTTGTAGTATACCTCATGGATTTTAGAACTCTTTTCGTTTGTTTTATTGTCAGAATTATGTAAATATTTTTCAGAATGTTTGGAATACTCTTAGAATTTATGTATGCTTTTGGAATACTGAAAACGCTCATTTTTTTACACTACCTATTGATAGTGGTACATTAGTAAATACGTCTGTTACCAATCCAATCTACATGCTTTATATTAACCAAACAAAAACTTAGTGGAAGAGTTTTGGTGATAATAAAGGATTCAATCCCATGAGGATTGGATGATGGGAGGGAGGTCAACCCAATCCCTTGAGTAGACTAGTTTCACTAGTGCATTGGTTACCTGGTTTCCAAACAAAGTCAAATAAATTTTACCACATAAGAAGGGGGCTAAACTTATGAATTTGCTTTAAGACCTCTTTTCCACGCTCATAGAGCCACTGCAGCAAAAGTGTTTGACTTG
The DNA here is from genome assembly GCA_019208055.1 of Stipa capillata. Classification (NCBI taxonomy): domain Eukaryota; kingdom Viridiplantae; phylum Streptophyta; class Magnoliopsida; order Poales; family Poaceae; genus Stipa; species Stipa capillata. The sequence continues at coordinate 263,661 of JAGXJF010002409.1, forward strand.
ACCCGTATAGATAAAAATATTGCGAAGCCAACATTACAATGTGTGATCTGATGATTATACAATAAGTAGTAGACTAGACACGTACAAAAAAGTAAAATAGACACTAAGATATAAGGTGGTGCTCTTCTCTTTATCAGATCATTGTCACGAGTACAAGCTCTCAATAACACGTATAAAATAACATATAGATCACATCTCTATTTATAGATTGTCTATGTTACAACTATAGTTACTAACTAACCACATGGGCCCTTGGGGCATGTCGGCCGGTCCACCCACTAGGAGACCCGCTCGCCTGCCAAGCCCACGTGGCTGCCAACGGCAGCGCGGTGGCGCGCCCTACTTGCCGACCTGGCCCCGAGGCCGACAAGCACAGTGTGGCTACAAGCTCATGTGTAGTAGCTCGCTTGCCCTGGGAGGCCGGCAAATGCAGTTGGGCTGCGTGCGTGCACGTCGTCGTAGTCCGCCTGCTCGCTTGGCCTGCTAGGTAGGCGAGCGCGACTAGGCTGTGCACGTGCACCGTGGTCTGCCCGCTAGCCTACTAGGCCGGTAAGCGCGGCCGGCTGTGCGCGTGCATCACGGCAGTCCCACTCGCCCGCCTGGGCCACGTGATTGGCAAGCGCAGCACGACCTACTAGCTCCCGCAGCCGGCTCGCCTGCCTGCCCCACATGGCCAGCAAGCAAAGCACAACCTGTTGTGGCAACCCGCTCGCCCGCCTGGCACACAAGGTCGACAAGCGTAGCATGGCCCACTCACGCATCGCAACTCGCTTGCCTCTAGCGTGACCTGGTCCACTTGGTCCTGCATGGTGGCATGGGGAGGCCTACCCCTTGGCCTACGTGGCATGTGGTTGTGGCCCATCTGGAATGCATACTCGTGCGAGACGGCATGTCAGTGAGGCTAGGCCCACTGTGCCCTTGCATTGCACCGTGGTGTGCTTGCGTGGTGCCGCGGTAGAGCCAGGGAGGCACCGATGGCAGCTGGTGTTAGCGCTATAGTCATCTATTATTAATAACGGTTCTCCGTGCGTCATCTGGTTGTACCGATAATGTTTTTATGGCAAATCAACAACGCCAACCTCGGTTTTGTGCCGAGGTGATGACCTCACGCTTTGATGTGCAATGGCAAGACTAAGCCGATCGGTAGCACAGTTGTGGTGGGGTTTATTCGTAGCCTATCCCGGTGTTGTACTGATGCCATACCTAGTGCATGTGTTACTGACTTCATGTCAGGTTGGTGGTTGTTCTAGTTCCATCTATTAAACCACATGTTAACAGATTTTGTCTGTTAGATCAGGCTAGATTGATCTCAAAAACACGATGTAGCAAATGAAAGAAGAAATTCAATGTAGAAAGCGAGAAAGCATAAAAAAAAATTTGAACATCGTATTTGATCTACTAAATAATTAGCGGTCAGCGATTCGATAATTACCTCAGAGTCGTTGCAAAGTTAGCTTCATTCAATGGTTCGAAGAGAGTTTCATGCTAATAACGTGTTACAAAACTAACGTTATGAGGTGTGATCTGATGGTGGTGCAATAAGTAGTAGATCAAACATGTATAAAAAAGTAAAATAAACACGATGATATAGGGTTGTACTCTTCTCTTTATTATATCTATTCTCATGAATATAAACTCTCAATAATACGTGTGAAATTAATATAGAGATTATCTCTCCATTTATAGATCATGACGACTGGGTTTAGTAATTGAGCAGGTCTAAGAAAGCGTGGCGTGCCGGTCGGTCCACCCATGAGACCCGTTTTCATTAAAAAAAAACAAAGCATCCTGATGGAGTTTTATAAGCAAAGAAAATGCATTTTCTGGATGGGCGGCTCCAACAGTTCTCTGGTGGGCCCGAGTTTTGCGTGAGCTCGTGGCCATAGGCCATGCCGATGTTATCCATCCAAATCGAAAGGGATATCGGAGATAAGAAAAAGAACTCGTTCAAAGTGTGCAAACCTAGAAACACCACCCATCCAGGAAGTCCAATCAATGAGAAGAAAAATAAGTTTGTTTGCCCGAAAGTGACGGCGACGGAAGCTATTACCTGGGTCCCGCGGTTCACACGTTTCCGAGCGTCTCACGGCTCTCCATGCTTCTTCCTTCGGCCTCCAACTCCAGGACTCAGCACCCGGCCGCGAAGAAACTACAGCATATTCCAAAGAACACATCTTAAGAAAATGTGAGGATTACCAAGAATGAGGGTATGAAATGTGAATGTGAAATGTACCTGTTTATATTGGTACATGAAGACGTATGCTGGACTCAACCTTCCGAGTTTTCTTACCTGTGTTCATTTCAGTGATGGGAGTGAAGGTGCCAAAAAAAAATTGAAAGAAAGAAGCTATACGCATGTACGGTCTAGGAGATATGCAAAATGTTTGGCCTACATATCAAGCATCCAATTTAAACTTAAAATTGAGTAATCTTTTACCTATGAGTTTTTCAATGAAATTTTAATGGATTATTATATTTGACTTGATCAATTTGACGGCCACATATATGAATTCTTTACTACTTCTCTTTCCCTCTCAGGAACTCTTTGAAACACAGAAGTTGAAAAATATAGAAATAGAAAAACATATGAATTGATGTCATAATATATTGTATCCTACATTCTACAAAACTTAAAAATATAAAAATTAGTAATATAAGTTATTTAGTTACGTCATAGGAAAAACACATGATTTTTCTTGCGGGGTTAGGGGTTTGTCATAGTTGTCATACTAAAAAGTTTAAGAGTTTGAACTTAGTGAAAATTTTCCTTTAAAATTGAGTGCAAAATAGCCCATCAAAAATATTCATAAGGTTCCTAACCTGTAAATCAAACAACATCTATGGTAAACATCTAAGGATTAAAATCCTATAAAATTTCTTTTGGAATCAAAGAGACACTTAGATCTTAGCTATAGTTTTAGTTTTGTCCTAACTATTTTTCGCCCCTGCCGTGTACATATTTTCTTTTCGTCCTAGTTTCGGATCCCCTGTTTGTTTTCCTTAGCGCTTACTGCTTAATGAACTGAAGCTCTGCCGTCGGTTCAGATTAATTGCCTAAGACTTAAATCCATTTGCGCCTTATCCAATAATTCAAATAAGAGCTCGCATGATAAGAAATGGAATAAGATATTTCCCGGTCTTTTAAAGGTATTTATTAACTTCACTTTTGTAGTATGTAAGATTTGTGAGTCTTCTGTTCCTGGATGACTATATCTGAAACGTGCAGTAAGCCATTAGCCCGTTAACATACACGCGATGCCTTAACTTTTGAATCCTCTCATCGTGTCATCCTTATCCGTTTGATCGGTTTCATGTGTCAGTGCGTGTAACTGTCACTTCTCCATACGAAGATCTGTTCATGAAGATGAACGCCAAAAAGTTCCATACAACACAAAACATATGCTAAGTTTATGTATAAAAACAGCTTTTAGCACATAGCTTTTGCAACAAACATTTGTTCATACACTGGTGACTGATGCACACGGCACGGTAGAGTTCTGGCTTTTCCGCAGGAGCAAAAGGAAAAACTCGAAACAACGTTGGCGCCAAACCAAAAACTCGCTTCTGCGCGAGGAAAACAGATTAATGACCTGCATGGCCGCGTGCGTTATCCTGCCCAACACCCATGACAAGTGGGCCCCGATCGATCTAACTGGCTGGCCACCGGGCACCACAGCATATTCGCCAGTATTTCCCACGAGGTGCGACGCCAACTCGCAAGCCCATCCCGTTGCGGCACCCGCCAATGCGACCCCGCCACGCGTCCCCTCGCGGTTACCGGAGCCCCGCATTCCACGCGCCGATGCTATAAGAGCCCCCCTCGCCGCGCGGGCGCAGGGGAATCGCCGAGCACTCGCCGCCGCGTCCAGCCGTTTCCCCTCACCGCCCGCTCCCCTCTGCAAAGGTTCGTTCCCGAAGTCTCCCACGCCCTCCTGTTCTTCTCCTCTGTTTCCTTCACTTTCTACTGGTAAGGTTTGCGCTTCCGGACGCGTTCATCCGGCTTGCGCACGCTTCTCTCTCAAGATATTTTCTTCGGTTGTTTGGGGGTAAAGTTATCGATTTGGAATCGCTCGTCGGGTTGCTGTGCGTTGCGGGTTTTGCGGCGTGCAGTTGCGCTGTTGTTTCGGCGCGGGATTCGTGGGTGCTTTAGATCTGCAGGGACTTCAGTTCTTTGGATCTGTGGCGCCCAGAGGGAGTCGATTTGGGGATTTAGCTAGAGGCGTGAGTTTTCATCGTAGTGTGCTTTGTGAGTGTAATTTGGCGCGTATGAATTGGGATATTTTGGTTTCGTACGGTTAATTTTGGACGTAATCTGCGAGAGGGTTCATTTATATGCATGCCCGGTCGGCAAGTTTGTGAGCTCTCCAGTAAGTTTGCAACCGCATTCTTGGCGGATAGGTAATACCAATTTTAGTTGGGCGTCGTTTTCGGATAGGCACTAGATCCAACTTAAGTGGACGATTCCCCGATACGGGTTGATTCGAGTTACAGACCTATTTAGTTGGCCCTCTTGTGGCAGTTTTGGGACTAAATTTGGAATGCCGTTGTTCCTCGGATTTGAAAAGCGATTTTTTTAAGGTCAATAGCAAATTACTTTTAGTAAAGCACCTTACGGTTCTAGTCTTTGATTAAGGTAACATGGTGCGGTACCAATTGAATTATACATGGTTTGACACTGAAATAATACGGAAGGTCCCTCCAGTACTTCAATTATTAGCATGGTTAATCCTTTGTTTATGCTCTTCCATCCAAATTAAGAAGTGATATTTAGTTAACATTTTCTTTTTATGTATTTGTGTGGAATCTAGCAATTCCAGTGAGAATACTTGACCACATGATGCTTGTTTTTTTTGCCTCTTGATCTGCTATTGTAGATTCTACTTATGATAGCTTGCCCAGAATCACAATGTTGCTTCTGCCATCTTGTTACTTTGTACTAAATTTCTCTTATGGTTGGTGCAAGTTGTACTGAATTCTGTGGCCAACTTCATGCATTTGCATTAGGCAATAGGCACCGTACTATCCTAGTCTGATGTTATTTGCTGTTTTCTTTTTCCTTTTTAATGTTCTTAGCACAAGCTTCTTTGATGTTAAATTAACTCTATTTCCATTCGGCCTGCAGCCCACAGACAAGTTGATCTCATGTATTCAGGAAGAACAGTGGCATCCAGAGTTTCCTGTTCATTGGGAAACAACGGAAGCTTCCCACCCTGCCTTCTCCCGGGATTCCTGGGATTCCCTGTTGTCTCTGTGAACTTCCACTTGTTCAAGGCCATTGTTCGCAGCCCTGCATCTTCTGTTGTCTTGGGTATCTGTGTAGGGAGCCTCCCTTAGACAGAGCTGCCCCATAAAGCTTTTGTTTTAGTCTGAGAATCGGTAGTGAGGAGCCACTCAGCTACACATAGCTGAAACTGTGGCACAACACTTCCGTGGCATAAAGACTCTAAACTGCTGAATCTCGAGCCTTTGAAGATGGTTTCCTCTGAGGTAACTTCTGTTACAGCAACCCAGACACAAGGCCCCAAGCTCTTTAGAGGGATGATACTTCTGCCAAAGGGGCCTCCAGATGTTGTCCTTCCTGAAAATATCGAGTTCGATTTTAATGACGTTTTTGGTGCTGCGGCAGTCCAGACCCCCACTGAAGTAAGCATTCTCACTCCAGACAGCCCTGCACCTTTGGCTGAGTCCAATGAGGAGGTTTACCATGACCCTGTGGTCATTACCAAGCGATCTCATTCTCTTGTTGGTCCAACTTCACTTGTTAGCCAGTCCTTGCCACTGAGTAAGCTTACACTACATGAGACAGAGAGCTCATTAGATCTTTTAGAGTGTCTGTCTAAAGAAAAGCAAAGTAAACAGGAATCAGTTAGTGATGAAGAGCTCAATAATACAAAAAAGGAGAATGAAGCTGTTGGACTCGATGACTTTGAAGTCTTGAAGCTTGTTGGCCAAGGTGCATTTGGCAAAGTCTATCAGGTGAGAAAGAAAGGTACTTCAGAAATATATGCAATGAAAGTTATGAGGAAGGACAAGATTTTGGAGAAGAACCATGCTGAGTACATGAAAGCAGAGAGAGATATACTGACAAAAGTTGATCATCCTTTTGTGGTGCAGCTGAGGTACTCCTTTCAGGTAGGTCGTTACCATTTCTGTGTGTGTACTTTGTTGTCAAGAATGGATATATTGTCTCTAGCGTTATGTTTTGCCAATATTAAAACCAACACTTACTTGGCAGACAAAGTACCGACTTTACCTTGTCTTGGACTTTGTAAATGGTGGCCATCTCTTCTTCCAGCTTTACCAGCAGGGCTTGTTTAGGTAATTTAATTTCATAATCCTTACACGTAACCAGTTGTACCAGCCTTTAATTAAGCTACTATTTATCTGGTAGGGAGGAGCTTGCACGCATCTATACTGCTGAAATTGTATCTGCCGTGGCCCACCTTCATGCCAATGGGATCATGCATAGAGATCTGAAGCCTGAGAACATCTTATTGGATGCTGATGGCCATGTAAGGATCCTTTAATATATCTTCCTGTGTCATCTTTTCGTGTGTTCATCTACTGATTGCCAGTTGGGAAATTTCTTGACATCTTTGCTTTTAGGCCATGTTGACCGACTTTGGCCTGGCAAAGGAATTTGACGAGAACACTAGATCAAATTCAATGTGTGGTACCGTTGAGTATATGGCCCCAGAAATTGTTCAGGGCCGAGGTCATGATAAGGCTGCAGACTGGTGGAGTGTGGGAATCCTTCTTTTCGAAATGCTAACAGGCAAGGTGAGTTGTTTGAGGGGGGATCTTCTGATTAGAAGTGTCTGCAATGCAGATGTGTTATCTGCTTGATGTATTTTTTTTGTTTGTATACTTATTCTTTTACAATGATTGCAGCCCCCATTTTTTGGTGGAAATAGAGACAAAATTCAGCAGAAGATAGTGAAGGAGAAGATGAAGCTTCCGGCGTATCTGTCCAGTGAAGTTCATTCTCTGCTGAAAGGCGTAAGTTCGCTATGTTCACCTTGCGCTCATGTATTTTGTGCAATTGGCACTTTGCTTGTTTTCAAGGTCAACCGGTTTGAGTTTGTGATCAAACTCCAAAGCTGCCAAAATAAAATACCTCACTCCTCGATAAATAAAATTGGACATGCAATGCTGTAGTGAAGCCTGAGCCCTAGGTTAATCTTACTATGTCAACACCTTGTTTTCCCCAGTTACTGCACAAAGAAGCTGGCAGGCGACTGGGAAGTGGACCGGGCGGCAGTGACGAAATAAAGAACCACAAGTGGTTCAAGTCAGTAAACTGGAAGAGGCTCGAGGCTCGACAGATCCAGCCAAGCTTCTGCCCGAATGTTGCTGGACAGACCTGCATTGCAAACTTCGACGAGTGCTGGACGAGCATGCCCGTGCTGGACTCTCCAGTGGCCAGCCCCGTTGCTGCAGATAGCAACTTCGTGGGATTCAGTTATGTGCGGCCGGCGCCATTCCTTCAAAAGCCTAGTCCTCTAGGCTGAAGGGTGACTATTTTACGTAGTTCTGATTATCTGAGAAATCCCGGTGTCTTTTCTTTGCTCAAGACAGTGAGATAAACCTGTCGTGCTTGTCGGTAGTTTCATTTGTCTATCGCCCGAGAGGGCAGATGGGACTTCGGTGACAATGCGTCCCCCTTGTTTGTCTACAGAGTTACGTCTGCACCTTCATTACTTCTACGAATCACTCTGACAAATGTGCATGAACACTCCCTGATCTTCTATGAGTTACGTCAGGTGAAACAAGAGAACAAAAGCTCCATGAAGTTGTTTCATCTAAAAATGAGCCTTCAGTTTGTGACAATGCAAGCCTATATCTACCGTGATGTTTGATCAGGTTTGCAACCCTGGCACGCCTTGACCGTCTTGAGTCGTCAGCTTGAATATCCCGGCATTAGCATCACTGTGGTCTAGGTCGTGCATGAAGTTGTCGACGCAGTCCTCCGATAACACGGTATCGCCAGCGCGTCCCGGTGTTCTGCAGCACGACGAATTCTGGGGGTGTTTGAGCCGACAAAGGAGCAGGAGACGACAGGCAAAACAGAAGCCCGACCAAACCATGGCAATGGAGCTCTTCTGTACTAGCAATTGGCGTGTCCACTGGTGGCCTGGAGACGGTGGACTTCAGTGCCATGGCTAGCTCATTTCTAATTTTATAACGTGGACTCGGATGTTAGCTTGTTGGCTACCTTTTTCTATAGACTTTGTAATGATCAACTTTGTTAGTTTGTGTGCATTTTCTCAGAGGCCAAAAGAATAATAATATCTTCCTTTAAAAAAAAATACTATGACGATCACTACGGTGGTACTTACCCGATGGACCCGTACCATGTAAATGCCAACGGCGGCGGTTGCTTGCCAGTTCCACCGCAGCAAAAGTCGCAGCCGCATCATTGTGACCGGAGTTCGGAGGCATGAGATGGGAGTCCGGGTTAACTTAACCTTCCTTACGCAGGGTGTTTAGCAGGTTAAATCTGCAAGACACCTCTTAATCTCGAACTAAACGCAGTGTAGTTTCGCTTTTTTTTTAAACGTAGTGTTAGTCACTCGAACATTGACCAAATTCAAGAGTATGTGAGCATTTGTACTCCCTCTTAAAATGTAGGAGTTGCCAGTTGATGATCATGACTCGCAGCCGTAAGAGTAGCACCCTGGCACCTTGTTCTGTGTAGCAACTACGCAGTCGAGTTTATGTGTTCGAATAGCGTTGCTACTTGCAGCCGCGGTATAGTGCGAGCTGACACCGTCAAGCCACCAATCCCCGCCCCCCCCAACGAAACAGCGCGCCGTTCAGCAGCTCGACTGCGCGGCCTCGCGCTGGTGCTGGAGACCGAACGCCGCGCCGCACGCGCTATTCCGCTTCCACACCAGTCTGGCCGGCGTTCTGCAGGCCTGCCCAGGCGGCTTGCGGCACTTGCGTCAGACCCCGTTTCTCTGTCTATCCGTTTCTATGCTCCTACCGTTGTCCACCCAAGGAGGAACAAGGAAACGCTGATCAACAAAAAGTAGACAGAGATCAAGATTCAAGAATGGGAACCACCGGCACCGGGACCTGTCCCAGCAGTATTCTCACCATGTCAGCTGATTCAAAAATCGTACAGCAATTCATAAACTCGAGGCTCAAAATCCGAGCGTTTTGACCCACAGGACAAGCAACACGACGTGCCCATCCGTTGACACGCACAGCACGCATCACGGTTACCAAAATGTTGTAGCGGTCTCGCTGTGCCGTACGTGAACTTCGCTCGGAAATCAACCGCACACGTACGTAGAGACTTGTTCACCTGCCGCGGAGGAGCGACTTCTCGACGGCGTCCATCTCCTCGAGGATGCGGGCGCGGCGCTTGTTGGGGATGGACGCGGTGGGGCCGAAGCTGATGTAGTGGCCGGAGACGGCGTTGAGCGCCGAGTACATGTCCCGGAACGACGGCCGCCCCAGCAGGGCCTTCTCGCGCCGGTACTTGGCCACCCACGAGTTGGACAGCTCCCGGAGCTCCGTCACCGCGTCCGCCACGTTCGGGTCCGCCTTGTCCATGCTGATCGTCGACCGCACCTTCCCGATAACCTCCTTGGTCTCGCTGATGTACTCGTCCTCCGACGCCGCGCGCGCCGCCCCGCACGGCGACAGCGCCAGCAGCAGTGCGGCGCCCAGGCCGGTGCCGGCGAGGACGTCGCGCCTGCCCGCGGTCGCTGCTGCCGTGGCGTGGAATGCCGCGTTGGCGCGAGGCGCCGGCAGCGGCTTCGCGACGGCGGCCGCGGAGGGGGCGGCGAGGATAGCGGGCACGGGGGAAGATGCTGCCCTCATCTCTTCAGATCGCTCAATGTGCTGCAGGGAGGAGAAGAGGAAGGGGATGCAGCGAGGATGGCGCGAGTCGTTTGATAGCTTAGGTAGGAGGAAGCCAGGAGCGCGAGAAGAGGCGACACGTCGGCTTATCTTCTTATCGCGACTTGTTTTCTTGTAAGGCTGTGTATGCATTCCCAGGATTTTCTTTTTTCTTTTTTGTCGATAGGGCTGCGTGGTATTAGGAAACAACACGTAGTCATTCCGACTCCCAAATGGCAATGTTACGCTGATTCTGTCGAGTTTGATAACGAGCGTATAATGAACACAAGGCAAGAGAAGGCATCAATAACGAATACAAGGCAGGAGAAGGCATCAATAGGCCGAAAACTTAGACCCTCTCGGATAAATTGAAATTCACCAGCAGCATTCAGAGTACAGGAAATAACGAAGATCCACAAAGCGGTGTAGGCACAGTGAAAACTGGACAATAATTGTTGTAAATCGGCAAATTAGTTTACGTTGTGTTGACAGGGGACAGAATATCCGAGCAGTAGCAACTTAAGTTCCAGCCTTCCGACGGCCCACTTGGGCGACAAATCCAGCCTTGATAGGAGCAACTGACCTTGACGAACCACACTGATCAAGGTAAATAAATTTAGCAGTTAGTATGGTAAAAACGGGGGAATAAAGAATGGACGGACAAAAATGTGCAACGGTAAGTAACATCAACCAAATAAGCTGATGCAAGATACTGCTTAATTTCTAATAGTGCAAAAAAAAGATGCAATTTTTTTTTGGAAGGCGCTGCAATTCGTCATGGCTTACAATACAAGAGTTTGACTATTCCAACATCCAGCTCATGTCATATACAGCAGCAATAAACCTTACACTACAGCAAAAAAGAATTACTACTAAATTGCAGCAGATTCAAATAAAGGGCAATGTTTCATCCTTTCTCACAAGGTTGGTCAAACAATGTAGGCAATCAAGTTTGCAACTCATCATAGGTTAAAAAAAAAGCCCAGGAACCACTAGTAATGGAACGTAAATGTAAATAACACCATTTTAGCTAGAACGAATAAAAATGAAATAAAAGAACAACGGTACTGCATAAGCCTCAGATCTTGCAATTATTATCACAATGATATTTTTCAAACAATGTAGGCAATAACTCTGCAACTCATCATAGGCACAACTCCAGACGTGCAAAACAAACATATTAATTCTCAACTCCAGACAAAAATAGTAAATTGCAGCAGATTCAAATAAATGGCAATGTTCTATCCTCAGATGTTGCAGAAGTTTCTCATAAGATTGATCAAACAATGTAGGCAATAAAGTTTGCAACTCATCCTAGGTAAACATCCCAGGAACCACTATTAATGGAATGTAAATGTAAATAACACCATTTTTAGCTAGAAAACAGCAAACGTGAAACAAAATACCCATGGCACTGTGTAAGCCTCTCAGATGTTGCAATAATAATCACAAAGATATTTATCAAACAATGCAGGCAATAACTCTACAACTCATCATAGGCAGAACTCCGGAAGATATTAATTCTCAACTCCACAGCCAAAAAATAGTAAATTGCAGCAGATTCAAATAAATGGCAATGTTCCATCCTCAGACGTTACAGAAGTTTCTCATAAGATTGGTCAAACAATGTAGGCAATAAAGTTTGCAACTCATCATAGGTAAAAATTCCAGGCACCACTAGCAGTGGAATATAGATGTAAATAACACCAATTTTATAAATAATAGGCATGAAAACAAATGACCTATGGGACTGCTTAAGCCTCAGATGTTGCAATTATTATCACAAAGATATTTGTCAAACAATGTAGGCAATAACTCAGCAAGCAACTCATCATAGGCACAACTCCAGAAGTGCAAATGTAGGCAATAACTCAGCAATTCATCATAGGCACAACTCCAGAAGTGCAAATGTAGGCAATAGCTCAGCAACTCATCAAGCCTTAACTCTTGGAATTATTATCACACAGCTACTTGTCATAAAATGTAGGCAGTAATCTGTCAAATCATTATAGGCATTGCTGATAAAAGCACCATGTAATAATAGACATCAATGCTATATTTGCTATTCTTATTATTGTTTACGCAAGGTAGGAAGCTCAATTATGACAATGAAGCCCCAGCCCTTACAAGTATCATTATAAAGATGGCTGTCAGATAATGGACGCAATAATTTTGCAAGCCATCCTAGGCCACATTCCTAACAAACTCCATGCAACAAGCCAATAACAGAGACCCATGCAATGTTCTCATGGTTGCACCTAGCACTGGTTTGCAGTAGGTAAAACTGTAGAAAAGTCTTAGGAACAATAGTCTTTCTGCAGCATTATAAGATGGCCTCAGACAAATATCAAAGTGACATTCCAACTGCTTAGTGAAGCTAGCGTTTGCCCGGGATAATAGGGTGTACAAAGCAAGCTAACAGCAAGTGGCACTTGTACAAGAGAATTTCGAACAATAGAATCACTAAATCCGCCAAATAACATTTCCTTGATATGAAACTAGAAACGATTGGACATACTAATCCAAAGGTAACAGTTTACCTGTTCACAACGAAGGAAGAACAAACGATTCTCCTTAGAAAGGATGGTATCTGGGCTCTTGCATCCATTACATATGACATATTCATCTGAAACAAGTGAAATTGCAACCAAAAGAAGAGTGCATTGAGTTTAGGAAATCAAGAGCAGCACAGAGATTATAATATAAAAAAACTTTAGTGCCAATTCTCCACATAGGATCTCACCGAAAACAATATGAAACTACATCCACTCCTGAATAAGTCTCATGAGTCTAACTAGCTATGAACATTTATAGCCTTAAAATAGTGTATGTTAGGGAAAATATAGAGGGCCATAGATGTCATTTTAAGCGACGCTTCAATCCTTGTGCCAAGTCTAGAAAAGACTCATACTTGGCTATGGAGGTGCTACTAAACACCAAAATATCTAGGTTATGATTTGATAAGCATCGCACAAGAATTATGCAAAGCTCATTCATAACAAAAGGAGACACGTCATACACGATAGAAGTTTTGTAATGCAACCACAGGAGTTATCGGTTAACGGCCCATCCTAGAAAAATACATGAGATACTTCAATTTACCTAGTAAGGCGCAAAAATTTAGCTCACTACTATGCTTATATGTAAAAAGACAAGATACTCCAATGAAAAAGGAGAAGAAGTGAGAATCATGAAATAATCAGGAAACTTACTGATATATCTCCTGAGTATTGCTTCAAAGTTCTTTGGAGCAAATCTTCCTTTGATTACCAACCTTTGTTGCCCATCAAGGGATCCACTTGTCCCCATCTCAGCAAGTAAAAACATCATCACGTGTTCAGGTTGTCTATGCATTCTGGAAAGTGGAAATATCATTTACGTTTAGCTCATCATAGCATTGTGTTTTTCAAATAAAACAGATCAGAGAGAAAAAATCAAATGGAGTGGAAATGAAATAAAATCATACGTTTTGCACAAGTCCATGAAGTTTACAAAAACTGTCTTCTTCGTGCCTTCCCTAAGAACTTGAGGGGGCCTCATAACAGTTCTTCGTCTATCACCAGCAAGATCTGGATTATTCTCACGCAGGATATTGAAGACTCTGCCAAGCAACTGTCACCAAACAGATTGATGGTAAGGTTTCACCAACAAAAATGTAACTGAATACAGGTAAAAATGGAGCACTATCTAAGATGCTAGTTCTATACTGATAGCATCTACAGAATTAACAAGAAAGAAATAGGTAAGTAAATCAAGAAACGCACAAAAAGAACATTTTAATGCTTCTCATTCTACACTACAACACCTTACTAATATATGGCTTGTGGAGATAACCAACTGTTAACTGACAATAGGAGTATGGAAACACCTTACTACTTTGGAATGTATAATATTCTACATAAATTTTTGCTGGAACTTATGATCTGTCAATACAGTACGAAGTACCTCGTCATACTTGTAATCTCTATCAGTTCCTTCCCATGGGTATTGAGTTGCACCGCCAAGCACAATCCCTTCTCCTTGTTCATCCTCTCCAACTTGATCATCTGGAGAATACATGCTTAGATACAGAAGCAAATGCAATGAGAGCACAAGAAATTACCAAGTAATCCATACACTAACCTAGAGTATCTTCAGCATCTCCAGCATCAGTAAGAGACGGATCAAGTTCAACCTGAAATTTGCAGAATTAGTAATCGAAGCAAATTACAAAATCAACTGTTAGTCTAAAAACACCATCAATCAAGTGCAGCTAGTGTAAGTCTCTGATTGGCATTGCAGTGGATTATGACATCACATTTGGTAGGACCCTCTTTTAGATATCTGGATATGTGTCTGGCTGCTTTTTTCTTAATAAACAAATAAACTATTGCACTCCAAAACATATGAGATGAAATCTGATAAGAGAATCATGGGATAACAAAATTTATCTAACTTTAATTTGATTTACCAAATAGAATAGTAGACTTTTCGCAACCTCTTTTTCACAGCAGCTTTAAATATAAGCAAAACAACAGCACAGAGACCATACACTCAGCCTAAGAAACTCACATGTTTCTTCTTCTTCTTTTTCAATCCTGAGAAGCTTGGCTCGCCAGACTCCGTGACTGAAAGACAAAGCAGAAGAATATCAACAGAAATGCCTAGAGGATCAGTATATCTTGTTTGCAGCATGCTAGACGCACCTGCCAAGCTCTCCGTCTTCTCAGCCAACTTATCAACTTCATCTGATGGATCTTGGATCACAACCTTCTTCTTCTTCTTTTTCTTGGTTGGATCAAAAGGAGCAATCTATAAAACATTTCAGACATTATCAACATGCGTGCACAGGAAAACAGAAAATAGAAGCACGGCAAGTCAAATTTATTCAGAAACTGAACTCAATAGCACACCGTGCAGTAAGCCAGTAATTTGAGTATCAAGCAACGTCATGTTCATACATTTAGAAACATTTAGCGTTACTCTTTTGTTGCCTATGCTAATCCTTGGCAGACATGCATAACAACCGTACTCTCCAAAACGAAAAATGTTTCTTGGTCCAATGCATAAATCTACCTACACGAGTTCAAATGTCCTAACACATCATGTACTGCTATTCAATGCTACACGGTTAAACTGTCACATGAATGAAACGAATCAGAATACTCAACAGTTAAATAATGTGCATTTAGATTCCTAACCAGTATAACGAATCAGCGCAGTCCTTGCATCTAGCTACACACCACACATCAACCAAACCAATCCCTCGATTCATCATCTTAATCCGCCCTTATAGATGCCATAACTTCAACTCGAGCTCAAAAATCAAACAACGCACCGCCCCATCGTCGCAGATTCATGACCAGACCGAATAACCCACGCAAACCCCTCCTCCCTCCCATCGGCAGTTTATTCACCATCCAAATCAGAAACAAACCCCCCGAAGCAGATGTGCGGAGCGAAAGGGAGAAGAGGGCGCTTCACCTCGGTGGCCTCCTCCTTCCTCTCCATCTGTTCCTCGTCCGCCATGGCGACGCTAGCCTTCTTCACACCGTCCTCTCCTTCCGGCGCGGCGGGTGGAAACCTACACGGGCACGCACGAGGCGGATCAGATCGGGTCGGGTGATAGGAATGGATTTTTCGGTGAAAGGGTTTCGAACTCTTACAGCGAGAGAGCGGCGACGGCGGCGGGGGTTCCGGTTAGGGTTTCAGAGTCGGAGCACTTTAGCTTTTCTTTGTTCCTCTCTCTCTCTCTCTCTGTGTCCTTCTACCAGGCGTGTTATCTCAAAGAAGAGGAGAGACGATGGCCGGTATTTGTAGCCTTCTCGGCTTGGTAGCAACGAAAGCCTAGGCGCAGCCTGGGCCTTGTTTACTCTTTTTATTTTTGTTGTACTTGCAAATTTCTGAATGTGGGAAACTCCAATATTTTCTACCTTCTTCAAATTTCTAGCCTTGTTTACTTCAATAATTTATTATACATTTTGGTTTTAGCCGCATTTTGCGAGATGCTCTATGGTATCACACACCCTCTCTAACAAGAAATATTACTTCTTTTAAGGTAGGAGAGCCCTCGGGCCCTAGGAAGTATGTGATAATGAGTAATACGCTATACCGTATATGAGAAGGTACCCGTGTACAATTTTATGTATTTCCGGATCAGATGACGTACCTGCTGAGGGTTCTAGGAGGCAAGGGGATCCCCCGTAAGGATCCCGAAGACCTTTTAAGTTACGAAGTATATTCCTACGTTTAAGAAAGATAAGAATCCAACTCGAGAATGAGTTCATATCTCCCACGACTCGAAGAACTCTCTATAGAAGGGCCCCGTAACCTTGCAAAAAGGGGAGAACTGAAGAGACAACAAGCCTACAGAAGCCTTTAACCGTTTGAGCCTTAACCTCTCCAGAGCCTCAATCCAAATCCCGACTTCCCGGAGAAGATCCGCCGTCTTCAGAAAGTTGAGGCCCAGCAGACCTGCTAAAAGAGATCTCTGATTAGGTTTAGATCCTATCTAGGCTAGACACTAACAAATCCTTATAAGCTACTCGATATTCAATATATATCAACAAAACGTAGGGTTATTATCTTAAGGGAGGCCCGAACTTGTATAAAAATCATTGTTCGTGTTTTTTCGGTGCTTCTAGACAACGGCCTCAAGGGTCCCTATCCTTCAACAAATCTTCTGCTCATGACAATCGTAAGATCGGCGGTTTACCAATCGTCGACATTATGCATTAATAAAAGTTCTACATACCATAAAATTAAAAAGAAACCAATAAAAAGTAAAAAATTATACTAGGGCTTCTTTGTGTTACACAAAGGACCCTAAAATAGTATTAAAAAAATACAATTCTATTTTTGTGTAGCCGACCTCGCTGGAGACGCTAGTGGTTGGAGCACTCCGAAAAGAAAGATTTGGAACTTTTTATGAACATTAGAAACATGCTTTTGGTTTGAGAACACCTCAAGATGGTAGCACTAAATATGTTTTCTGGATTCTGGGGCCCTAAGCCGGGTTATAAGCTAGGTAGGCCCAGAGAAGGCGGGTAGAAATCAGGCTTGTTTCAGACTGGCCCGATCCAACTCTAATAATGGGCTCAATCCTGTGGGGGATAACTCAGTTTTGGATGTCCAACGAAGCAACTCCTCCCACAATCCAAACATATGTACACACAGATCCTCCAATAGCTAGTGGTTCACACGTGCCTAAAAATTCCCGGATTGACCCTACCTTCAATGTCAGTCTACGTTGGCGAACAACTGGCGAGAAAGATACAAAAGGTTTATGAATTACAATTACGTAGAGTGTCGTTTTTACTTGCTTGATTGCTCCTGACCTTTCTTTTCTTCTGGATAACAACGGATGTTGACTTCAGATTTCAGACTTGCTTGCTCACACTTAAAAGATTATTATCCTTATGTAATCTATATGTACTCCAAACAAAATGACTATTATATGGTTTACACGTCAGTGTTGGTGTATTATTACCTGGTCGTTGATGTATTCGTTGGCCAGGTACATATGACTCAGCAAGTGAGGTCGCGGACCGCAATTGGAGACAGCTCCGTTACTTGAAACAGTCGTATTGCACGATCAGGGACACACAGTTTAGGATTTTGGCTTTTCTCCATCTTGGCAATGCCGTTCCCGTTTCCCATGTGAACAGAACAGATTCTTGCAAGAAAGAGCAAATCTAGATGGATAACATGTACGATAAAGTTAGCCGGTTTGGAAGAGGGGCTTCGTTCTCAGATTATCGTGGAGACTATACTTGATCTATTAGTTATACCGTAATAACATTATTTTTATTAAAAACTTATCATCTGAATTAGATGGTCTTCAACTGTGACAATTTGCAATGATCTTAGGCGTCCTTACAAAAAAAACTGGAGTTCAATAAATACATGGTGGTAGATAGTTGGAGGATCTGGTGATGGAGCTCTACAAATAGTTGGAGGTCATGCAGGCAGCTAGGAGGCAGTGGTCTTAGACCCTGTTTGTTTAGGCTAGAGCTTACTGATGAGCAGTTGGAGTTAGTCAGCTGGTAAGCAATAGCAGAATCGTTTCACAAGAGCACTATTAGATGGATGGTGGATCTGCAACTGGTGATAAATGTCTAAAATGTTGTGGTCAAGGTGTTCTTTTAAGTGTTGATTAAGTGCAAATTACCTTTTTTTTGTCTGATTTTAGCTTGAATGACATGTTTATGACCTTTTAATTGTAATTTAGCTAATTATTGTATTATGTGGCGCGAACGAACCATTTGAACGATGAATTATTGTAATTTTGAAATATTAGAAATAGTAAAAAAGTCTAATATATAAGTACACAAAACAAAAAATAATTAAAAGATAAGCATGACAATTAGAGTTGTAGCTCAAAAAAAGTAAACTAACTTTGACTTGTGACTTAGATATCATGGTCCAACCAACATTCCATCTCAAGAAAAGAAAAAAAGCAGTCCAACGCTGACCAAAGGAGATTGGTTAAAGTGGCCTCCTTTTGCAACTAATTTGACAATTGGACCCTCCACGAAACTAATTCGTCATCTTGTCCCCAAGGTCTTCGCTTAGCCCGTCAATGCTGATGTTACACATCTCGGCGCCAATCCCAGTGGCACCTAGGTTTGTGTCACGTTGTTTGCTAAAGGTCTGGGTGGCGGTGACATGGCAAAGGTCGGTGCCGTAGCGCGTGGCGCCAAGAGGGACTTAAGCGATTTATCAGTTCGACGATTTGAACATGCAGGGTCAGCGTCGTGCCATTAGGTGCCAAGGGTCAGCACTAGGCCCGATGGCGCTGACCGCTTGACATAATTTGCAGGCTAAGGCTAGGAGTGGGCTAGCCCCATTGGCAGCCCCTCTTCTTCCTCAAACCAACATCGTCGTCTCTCCTTCTTTTCACCGCCACCAACAAATTCCACCAAATCGGCACAAATTAGCCACTGATTTTTTCGAGAATCCATCCCTATAGGTAATCTAGATCGCTGCGGGTGGAGATCCCGGCAAGGCCTATGGTGCCGGCGAGGAGACGTCAGAGCTTGTCACCGGCCGCGGCGGCAGGGTGGGGCTTGACCTCCAGTACCCGTCGGACCACCACCACAGCAGGTGGGGCACCAATGAGCTCCGAGGGGGTCCGCTGCTACCGCCGAAGAAGGGATGGCGATGAGGCCGGAATGGGGAGTGAGAGGAATGGTGATGAGGCCGGAATGGGAAAATCAGGTGATGTTTGATAGAGTGGAAAGAGGAAAGCGGAGTGAGAGAAGAGGGGACACGTGTAATTTTTTGTGCTCTTCGGTGCTTCCGGAAATAAGTAATTTGGACATAGAATATTAGAATGACCATGTTTAAGCTTGAGGTAAGTCACATAATGTTTATATTAAGGTTCTTATGACAATGAACAGGCATGTGAAAATGTATTTCTGCATCTCTTCGAACTTTTTGACGGTGATATGCATCCCTGTTGTGAATACGGCCGCCATATACGAGTAGGAGTTTGAAATAATGTACAAAGGATAAATTTGAAAAAATAATTGAAGAATGTATATCATATATTCTTGATAAGATTTTTAGAAAGTATGATGATGATTCTACTTCCCTTAATATTTGTCTAAGTATTATTTTTAAACAAATATATTGTCTGAGAAGATAATTCTAAAATTTGTTGAGATTATATTAGAGTAGATATAACTTCAAAATTTAGAAAGTAGCTCATACTTGGCGAGGTATATGTTGGGCAATACGACTGTATTACGTGTGCTTGATTACTATTTTTTAAATGATAAAATTATACTATGAGTATTATTTTTGAGGAAACTACTATAAATATTATGACTTATAAAGTTTTATATTTGCAAATTTCATCAGTCGAGACGTGTGTTGCACGTGCACCTTTACTAGTCCCTATAGGTAATCTAGATTTTGCAAAGGTACCCCAAATCATATTTGGACCTGCATCATCTGGGTTTGAAGCTGTCATAGCATCAGACAAACTTGCTGGTGAAGCTTTTGAGGACTCAAATCCCAAAGACCAGGCGTATGAACGGTGCGTCTAATTCGGAGGACGACTACCCGAAGGCCGAGTTTACAGATGAAGAAGCCGAAGCTTTCAAGGCATACGTAAGACACCTGAGCATTCATGAGTTTCGAGATATGAGCCTAGCCGAGGAAGCTGTAGCTGACGATGGCACGAGTGTTAACCTCGAACAGGAGCTTCCTATTCCCCAAACTGAGGAGAAGGCCCGAACCAGACCTCGACGGTGACCTTTGATATATATAAGGGGTTGATGTTCAAATCAATGTTGGACATGAAAATTTGGCTACAGGAGTACACTGTCAGACATCATCATCCATACATTGTGTTCAAGTTGAATTGCAAGCAGTGTTACATTGTTGAATGTGAGAAGCCAGAATGCCCATGGAAGGTTCGTGCAGGGAAGACCTCTGGTCATGCATGGAAGATAAATAGTTATTAGGGGCCTCGCGATTACGGGAACGCCATGATTGGTGTCAAGCACCGTTAGCTCACATTTACTTTCATCACTCACCGTTTGGTCAATGCCATCAAGGCAGAGCCAACCACCTCAGCCGCCACCTTGTCAAACTTCATAAGGTTGATATTTACCTATCGTGTGAAGTATAGGAAGGCTTCAAAGGCTAAACAAACTGCGATGTAAGTAATTTGTGGTGATTGGGACAAAGCATATAGTCATCTAAGGTTGTTGGCAGTGATGGATGCTTGCAACCCTAATATGTTCCAGTTGGTCGAGGCACACCCGTCGAACGATCGAATGGTTGATGGTGTTAGAGGCACCGTGTTTGGAGGAGCATTTTGGTGTTTTAGACCAAGTGTCAAGGCATTCAAACATTGCAAGCCCTTTCTATCAGTGGATGGCACATTCTTGATGGGTAAGTTCAAGGGCACCCTTATGGTGGTGATATTTAGTGACACGAGCAACAAACTTGTACCCCTAGTATTTTCTTTGGTATCCGGGGAGAACAACAAGGATTGGAAGTGGTTCATGCACTTGGTCAAGACAAAAGTCGTGAAGGCCGGACGGGTGGTTTGTGTTATATCAGATCGTCATACTGAGATACTAAATGCCGTATGAGTGGAAATTCCTAGGCATCCACTTGTGAAGCACCGTTGGTGCATGAGGCATTTTGCTACCAATTATTTCACGAAGAGCGATAGTGAGGAATTGACCGAGGCACTACGTAGGATCCGCATGATTAGCGAGCCATAAATATTTGAAGAGAGGTATGAAAAATTGTATAGCTTGACCAATGAGGTGGGCAGGCTTTTCTCATTAAGCATTTTTGGAAAAGTGTTATTGGAATGTGGTACGACCACTTGACAACTAACATGGCCAAGGTATTCAACAAAGTACTTAAGGGGATATGGTCCTTACCAATGATAGCAATAGTAATGTTTACATTTGACAAGTGCAGCAAGAATTGGGTGAACCATAGGGATGAAGCGGACCAGCATAAATGGCCTAAGGTTGTTGAAGAACAACTTGACCTTGAAAAAGTGAAGTCAGAAGAGCAGAGTTGGAAATGCTTTGAGAAGGAACTTTGTAAGTACTCGGTAACCAAGGAAGGAGGCACTACAACCCACGGCGAGCAACTTGATGGTCACATGTACATCGTGTTGTTAGTGACTCTCGTGCACATGCCAGGTCCTAAAATTATTCCACTTACCGTGCTTGCATATGATAACAGCTTGTCGAGCCTGGGTTGGTGACCCGAAGAGTGAATCATGTGCTTCATCCTTCTACTCTTTGCAAGCAGTGTGAAGCATGTGGGGTGGCAGATTTGAGCCATACATTGACGCTACACAGTGGCCCGGCTACACCGGCATTGAGTACGCAACGGATATGGCTCTAATAGTGACAACCTGAGTTCGATGTAGCACGAAGAGGTTCAAGATGGATATGGACCGAGCACTGCACGGCCGTACCTTGAAGCGAGCGTGATCATTTCCTTAGGACATGGTGAAGAACCATTGTTTCATATGCAATGTAAAAGATCACAAGAATACCGCGAAGTTTAGTTGTGAGGCACGCCAAAAGAAAAGAAAGCAGATGCCGAGACAACGGTTAACCCTTCAACTAGAAGAGGCACCGCAATAGGCGTGCTGGTGCGATAGGCGGTATAGGTCGCCGAGGTGGTTAAGGTTCTAGAGGTGGACGAGGCGGAAAATGTTTTCCCATTTGTTTCAATATAATGTGTCTCCAATCAATTGAAAATCACATGCTTTTGCAAACAGTGAGGAAGAGGCTATGGTGGGCGACATGAGGCTTTTTTGTCATAATCCCAGCGTAGATAATGTTGTCCCCCCGATGCAGCAGTCAAGGAGCTCTTCACGGTCTTGCGCAGTGAGCATTGGCGCCGATTCTAGCCATGGACGCATGACACCTAGTTAATTGCCACTGATACGGATGAAGAGCGAGAAGTTGGACAAGAAGAGATGTCACAGCATCCAGAGGTACCATCCTCCAGCCAGCCTACTCAACATGATGACCAACATCCACCTCTGCGCAGGACAACTAGGCCGCTAGCCAGTGGCGGAGGGAGGGGGGACTGGCAGGAGCCAGGACCCCCTCCAATGATCAACTAAGTGCATATATACATAGTATTAATCCTTTTAATTTCAAGAAAAAAATAGTAGTATTAGCACATTTGGCATTTCTTATCATTTTGTTGCATTATATCACTCACTTGGTCCCTCTAACCTCTAATTGCTGCCTCCGCCACTGCCGCCAGCAAAGCGTAGAGAGTATACGCCGGGCACCAATGCCTTGAAGACGAGGAAGAAGTGAAGTGAACTATTTGTGCTTGTGTTCGTGGACTTTGTGTGAACTTGGACTATGTAAGTGAACTATTTGGCGCTAGTGAGCTATTTGGCGTGTGTTTAGTTTAGAGTAAGTGAACTATGTGTGGATTTTATGTGAACTTGGACGGTACTATTGACTTGTGTTAAATTAGGACTATGCAAGTGAGCTATGTTAAATGGTTTGCTTCTCTGTTTGTGCTACGAATATTTCTTCTTGTTTCAGATGTTTTTCGGTCTTTAGGCTACATTTCCTTATTTCATGAACTTGTAATAATCAACGTTTTTAACTGTGTGCATCCTTGATCAGATGCCGGAAGATGAACAAAATTATTGGCGCAAAAAAAACCTGATACGGAGTGACACGCCCCGTGGCTGTGACGATAGCTAGCTGGATATGGTTCTCTGTGCTCTCAGAGTGATCATCAGAGTTCAGCAAGCCTCCTCGCATGATCCAGGTTCAACAAATTTCGGTCCCCAAAGAATGTAAGAAAGCAGAAAAGTTGGGCAAGAAAACTAACAGACATATAAGAGACCCAGCAACGACAGCAACGACGCATCAGGACAAGCACATGATTTGGGGTCGGCATCGTCATCGACCGACCCCCATCAAAATGTACAGTTTCGGAAACAAAACAGGGAAACAATTTTTGAAATAAAACAAGGAAACAATGGCGTCCATCCAATGCGAATTCACGATAAAGCATCGACGTGATTGGTACTAACACGAGCTGGTGTGACTCCTTCCTCCATGTGTCAATTCTTCATTTCTTCGCTGAACAGACTGGACAATGGAATTTCTCCGTTTCCTAACAGAACAGCTGGGAGCTAAATTGATTCGATTAGTCTTTCTTCAGACGTACACAGCTGTAAGCTAATACTTAGGCCCTGTTTGTTTGGGCTTTTTCTGGCTTCTGCGCTTTGACTTCGAAGCCAGAAAAGCACCTAAATAGGTGCTTTTTGGCTTTTGGCTTTTTGGAAGCCGAAACTACATATTTAGGTGTTTTTTGGCTTCGAAGCCAAAGTCTAAAAGCCAAAAAAAGCCCAAACAAACAGGGCCTTAATCAACTAACCAGAGCAGATGGATCAGCGGACCTGATACAATATATTAGAGAGAAAAATAAGTTGATGAGATGGGGATAACACTCTGGATACAGAAACTAAAAAATCCGCACAGCTGTAAGTAAACCGACAACGGGTGTCCAGATACACGGAACTGATAGAAGCACAGTTCAACATCAACTATTTACGTTTATAATTAAAACAAGACGGCACCGAACACAGCATAGTCCCGGTATATGCATGACCATGACTGGTGCAATGCAACAATCAACGTCAACACAGCGTAATACTCGATACAACAGCGCAAGAGCTTTCTTGAATCACCGATCGCGCACCTCTAATACAATGCCAATTGTCCACGACTTTTTGTACAGATCGGTTTTGTCAACAGGCAGAATATCTTGCTCTTCGATCCACCAGGATTTGAAAATTGACAAATATCATGGAGGCAACAAAAAGGGAGAAGATCGTGCACATCACTTCCTCAGAGTATTACTTGTTGGGTCAATAGTAGTGGTGGTACAATACAAGCCAATAAGCATATATAGTCATTACAACAATGTGAGAAAAATACAAGGCAAGACAGAAATATCTAATATGAAACAATTCTCTGACTTCCGATCCATAACTTTAGAGAACATCAAGAGCACAAACTCAAGAAAATATGCTGAATGAATAATTATGCCTGCATCGTGATGAACAGAGCCAGTTTTTACCTCACCGCCCCTTGGGGTTCATGATCTGTGAGAAGACAGCGCTAGGGGTCAGCCCGTCAGAGTCGATGCTTGCGACACTTTGCTCACCCATGCTTATCGAAGTGGTTGTGGTTGTAGTGGTGCTTGAATCAATCAATGGGTCATTAGGGTCCTTCTTTCCAACCATCACGAGGGGAGTGCCCTCATCTGACATCCCACACCCAAGGCTTCCGCTCTCCTCTGCACTTTCCTGCATTTGAAGGGCAAACTCCAAGTTCCAAAGCACGTCTCCCATTGAAGGACGTTCGATGCCATTATCGGCAACACACTTCTCAGCTGTCTCAGCAAACTTCTTGAAGCACTGTGGAGCAATCTTTCCCTTTAGGTACGGATCAACAATCTGATCAAGAATGCCCTTCTTCTGGCAGTGCAATGCCCACTCCGCCAAGCTAACTTCTTCCTTTGCAAGAGTGGGGTTCAAGGCAGGCCGAGCACAAAGGACCTCAAACAGCACAACACCAAATGAATAGACATCAGATTTCTCAGTGAGCTGCTGCCTGCGGAAGTATTCAGGATCTAGGTAACCAAAACTGCCCTTGACAACTGTGCTCACATGTGTGTGATCCATCGATGGCCCAGTCTTAGACAGACCAAAATCTGAAACCTTGGCGACCCACTTCTCATCCAGGAGGATGTTTGTCGTCTTCACATCACGGTGGATGATGGTGTGCTTTGCACCCGTGTGAAGGTAGTGAAGCCCACGAGCTGCACCAATGCAGATCTCCAAGCGCTGCCTCCAGCTAAGTGGTGCATTCTGGGTCTTGTACAGGTGCTCACGCAGAGTTCCATGAGCCATGTAGTCATAGACCAGGATCATCTCATTCTTCTCCTCACAGTAACCAATCAGCGACACAAGATGACGGTGGCGGAGCTTGGACAACATCTCAATCTCGGTCTGGAACTCATGTATACCCTGCTCAGACAGGGGATTGCCACGCTTGATAGCCACCTTAGTTGTACCCCCATCAATCTCTCCATTGTAAACTTTACCGAATCCACCCACACCAAGGATGCGTGACTCATCGAAGTTTTTTGTTGCAGCCTTGATCTCTGCAAAAGAGAAATGGCGGCACAGGTTGGATGGCAAAGATGAAGCATAGCTCCCTGTAGTGTGTGACTTGGCTGAGCCTGAAGTGTGTGAATTGCCATAAAGTGATAGCGGCAGCCAACCAGAATGCCCATCACTCATGCCGGTATCTTTCCCTCCTTTTCTCCGACGCTTGATCACAATGAAGCAGCAATATCCAAGCGCAAGAACTACCAAACCTCCAATTACTCCACCAACAATAGGCCCGACACGTGATTTCTTCCCTGGCCCGTTATCCACCAATGGCTGAGAAACCTGGATAGGGTTGAGCCCCACGAGGCTCCCATTATTAAGCTGCAACTTGAACACCTCCATCCCATTGAGGATAGCATCATAGTACTGTGGCTTCTGCTCTACATTCGGATGGAGTGCCACCCATAAATCCGTCGCCCCAGAACCAATAGTGGCCACCACATAGTCCTTATACACCGGACTGCCAAGACCATTCCCCCATAAAATCACATCAGCATTCGCCATGGCAGTCTGGTTATTGATGTAAATGTCGAAGACCCGCTGATTGGACTTAGTGATCTCGGACTGTATCTCACAGAAATGGAGCCTCACAAGGTATGTGAACCCAGCATCCACCTGCATTATCCAGGTGAGGTTGTAGGCCAAGTTTACATTCTTGTCTGGCCCCATTGACCGCGCCGTGGCATAGACATCCGTCGGCGCCACATATCCCGGCACATTGTCAGGGTAAGTGATGGTGACATTGGCATCGTTCTGGTACGACACCCCGGACCCTGCACCATAAATGTAAAGTGTGTCGTCGTCCCACGATCGGTATCCGCCTGTGTCCTTGGAGGGGGAGATCGCCTGGCCTCCGACGTTGAGCCTATACATGGTCTGCAGAGCCGTACCAGCCTCGATAGGGAACGGCTGGTTGTTTCCGTCACCGGTGACAAAGGCAGGGGTGGACAGGTCGAAGAGATCGGGGGAGGAGACGACCTCGATGCCGTTGACGAAGGCGTAGGCGTTGGGGTGGCCCTTCTCCGGGGTGAAGGTGAGGTCGAGAGTTGGGCCGGTGACGTTGACGGAGAACTCGCGTACGAGGTAGCCGAGGTTGAGCGCTGTGGTGGTCTGGTAGGCGCTGAAGTTGGAGAGGAGCGTGACCTTGGCGGCGGGGACGGAGACGGAGAAGAGCGCGTCGGCGGCGTCGCGGTTGGAGTAGTTGGCCGGGTAGAAGTGCAGCCTGAGGAACTTGCGGCCGGGACCGAGCGGGAAGGAGTAGGTGAAGGGCGCCGCCGAGACCCGCGCCGTCATGTATGGCACCTGCGGCACCGAGGGGTCCTGCGCCCCCGCGGTCGCCGACGCGAGGTTCGCCGGCGCGTACTTGGAACCGGCATCGCTGCCCCACTCCCGCCCGTCCGTGTCGGTCCCATTCCCCGTCGCGCCGCAGTCCAGCAGGATGTCGTCCCGCGGCACGAACGGGGCCCCCGCGGAGGGCGCGGGCGCGGTCGCGTCGCCCCCTCCCTGCGCCCGCGCCGCGGGCACAAGCGCGGCGGCGGCCAGGAGGAGCACGAGCGCAAATCTGGGGATTCCTCTCATGGTGCCGTCAGCTGTAGCTTCCGTATCCTCTACGTCGTGCGTTGCGGCGGCTCACAGATCGGCCATCAAACGGCGCTCCCGGCGCCGATCTGGGGGGGATTTGCAGGCGGGCGGGTTGGTGGGAGGAGCGGCGCGATGCGCGAGGCGGAGGTGGGGGGATTTGACGGGAGGAAGGGAAAGTGGCGGCCGCGGGGGAGGAGGAGGAGGAGGAGGAGGAGGATGGGTAAGGGAGGGGAGGCAGGTTCGGGATTACGGGCGCGGCATTAAGGAGGGGAGGCCAGCAACGGCAACGGCGACCTACTCCGCTCAAGTCTACTGCGCTTTGCTTTGCTTGTTTACTCCTTATTACTGCTGCGGCAGAGCGTGTGCCGCGTGGGGTTTGGTGTCTTTCACTGGCTGGTCGGGTAGAGGAGGCGATGGCCCGAGGGACAGTGGCATGGGTGTTGCAGCCAGTCACTGTGGTGACGGTGGTGGAGGTGGAGGACAGCTCGCACCGTCGTGCTCAGTTGCGCGTTCCGCCCCGTTTCGGGAGTTTCTCGCTTTCCCGTTTCCGTTGGTTTTTTAAAAGCTTTTCTTTTCGGTGACGCGGTCGTGGGAATACTGGGCCCGCTTGTCATGGGGCGTTGCCAGCCGCGCTCGGCAGACGACGCGGGATTTTATGAGGTCAGGTAGTGTGGACAGCCGATAGATTCGCGTGTTAGCTGGGTGCGGGAGGAACTGCAGGCCCAGCGGTCAGAGACAGCGGCGGGGGAATGGTGGCCAGGCTGCCGCTCCCGCTGCCAAATGCAAGCTGTGAGCCAGCCAGCCAACCCGGTCTAGGCACGCGGGCCCACCACCTGTGCTAGCTCCGGTGATGCTCCGTGCCGTCTGGGTCGGCGCAATCAGGGCCGTCCAAGAGGGCGACGCGGCCGGCGCTGAGGGGCCCGTGGGCCCTACTAACATGCAGGAAGTTATGAATCGTGCCGCGCACCGCGCCGTCTATCCTCGTCGTCGTCTCCTCCCCTCTCTTCTTTCTACGGGACTGGCAATGGCGAGCTGTTTGATGCCGCCATATTATAGTGCTGGCCCTACGTTATGTCACACTAAATTAATTAAGCATAGCGTTAATCAAGGAAGTTGCATGAGCAGGAACTGGACATGTACATATCGCGCTATTGCTCTCTACACAGTGTGGTACAGTACAACTCTGATTCGTCCCCTGTCAGTTGGCAATGTGATCCTGTTCTCTTGGTTTGCTGATATATGCTACTGAGTTTTATAAAACTCTGTTTTGGCCTGTAGAGTTGCTGCCTATTACTTTTCTACACCTATTGATGATGTTCTAGATGATAGAAACGCTGGCTGCTAAGTTTTCTCTGGAAGAAATTGAAGTAGTTGTATTTTCTACGGAAGAAACAAAGCTTCTGGTCCCCATGACTATTGAGTTTTATCAAAGGTTCTAGAATTTGATTTGTACATATTTATTGGTTCTCTTTCAAGATTTTTTTGATGAAGAACAAGACATCTCTAGGCTTAACTATGGCACTGTTACTCTATTATCTAAAGGTCAGGGGGCTGATACCTCCCTAATATGTTATTTAAGATTTGTACTAAAGTCTTAAATAATAGGGCTATTAGTGTTGCAGAGAAGGTTGTATCTGTTATCCAGTCAGCTTTCATTAGGGGTAGGTATATCTTAGATAGTGTAATTCTCTTGCATGAAACTTTGCATGACATGTAAAGAAGACTGCTGGGGTGTTGTTTAAAATTGATCTGCATAATTGAGAATGTTAGTTTACTGTGTAAATGGCTATGGAAGTTCGAAAATGAAGCCGGAGAATGGCAGGAAATGCTGAGAGCAAAGTATGTGAGAAAACATACCTTGTATCAATGTATAGCAAAGGCTGGCCAATCTCACTTCTGGGTGCGAGGTAAGGTTTCCCTGCATTGGATTCAGATCTGGAGCATCTCCATCCAAGGTGATGTGTAGGTTCCAGTCCTGCATCACTCCTATTCCCGGCCCTCTCTTTGCTGGCTTAATAAACCCCCCGCCTTCGATGTGGATTGCCAGCTGCGTTTCTTCAATCTCTGCTTTGTCGGCAATCGCTATTGTGTGACATCTTGGTTTTCTTGCATCTGGACAAGGTCAGGTGGAAGCAGATGCATGTTTTTATCTTCTTGCTTTGTCGTCTGCTTCATTCTGTTCTTGCGATGTTTCTCGATTTTCTCTCATGCGCGGGTGCAGACTTGGTCTCCGGCGGCCAGCTTCCCTTCCTCCTCCCCAGATCCATCTTAACCTCCTTGGTTTGGAGGCCTGCTCTGCGGTTCCTGGACTGGGTGCGGGCAGGAGCAGCTCGCCGCCAACTCTCCGGCGGCTATGAGGTAACCACTGCCCGGTTGAGGGGCTCTCAACAGGCGGGCAATGCATGCGCTCCACCTTCTCTTCTGGCGCCGGCTCCGTCTCCTCCCTCCGGATCCCTTAAGGAATCACGCGGAACCAGCATGCCTCGGTGGTCTTTCCGCTTGCTGGTGGCGGCCGATGGCGATGGCTCGTCGACGGCGAACCGGACCTCGGTCGGCGGCGGATCTGAAGCCTGGACGCGTGGCAGCCCGTTCGCTTCAGTAGGACGCGTGTCCTCTCCAGTGCGTTGGTGGTGGACGCGTGTGCCCCGAGGGCACCATTGTAATTTTCCCATCTGTCTGTGCCTTTTTCTCTTTCGGGTTGCAATCCAGTGGGGGCCATTTGGTCCCACATGTAATAATATAAGCATGGGTTTCTTAAAAAGAACGAGTTTGTGTAGGCAGCTGCGCCTTGTAATTGCTATGGTATTGTCCTGTAGCAGGAGTGAGCTTCAGGAAAGGTTGGGTGGACAATCCTGGCTCGCAAACATGTTTTCGCTCTGATGAGTTTCAGACGCAGGCCACAAGAAAATAGTAACCCATATATGTTTCAATACTGCACAGTATGTAGCCAACAGAAAACTACCAATGAAGACAAACAAATGCCAACAACTCAATATCATGTAGCTCCACCATTAAAACAAACCGATGAACCAAAATTTGCCAACTATTCTGCCCCTAAGCTTTATAAATTTAAAATACGCTCCCAGTTCACATGGTAGCTAAAAGTCACTTACATGGATGACAAAATCCCGCATTAGCCGAGCCACGTAACTCCGGTCTTCTACGCTTTTCTGCCTACAATAGTTGTATTAGCTGCATGCAGACCTAATCACCACCATGATGTTATTTTTTTGCCAGTTATTAACACCATGATGGTATGAATCTCCAATTCAGACCTCGTCTGCTGCCAACCGTGCCAGCCGTGTCTTGGAAAAATTATAAGCTCTGGTCAGTGCGCCTCCGTGCATTATTGCCTGCGTAGATCCCTTCGCTGAACTCTTTTCATCTATCTTCGGGCACGTTTCTTTTTCTTATCTTCTTCTCTATATCTCACACGCCTCTCTTCCCTCTGTCGCTTCTTCGTTAGCTGTTCCGTCTTGGCTTTCTCTGCCTCGTGTGCTTTCTTCTTCTCCTGGTCTTTAATTTTCTTCTTCCTTGTCTGCAAAAAGAAGCAGAAATAAGCACCAAGCAGAACAACAACTGAAATTAGAATCAGCTGATGTGCACATCACTAGTTACCTTCTCATGCTTTAGCAGCATTAACTGTTGAAGAGCTGCATATTTATTCTTCTCACTGCGTTCCATAATTACTGGTACCACGCCTCTGTTTGGTGCTTTCTTACCCTTAGGTCTATCCTTTGGCTTAGATTTAAAAGGAAGATCCTGCTGCAGTTTTCTAGGGACCTCTACAGGATTGAACTTCCGCACTCTCCGCTCAATAGACTGCCGCCACACGGAGATAATATGATATGAGAGATGGTAATAAAGACATTAAGGGCAAAAAGGATTTCTGAGAACAAATTAGGGCTCCGTACCTTGTAAACCGAGTCTTTGTTGTGCGGAATAAGTATATTGTGTGCGCTCCTCAACTCAGCAGTAGTTCTCATGCCTTGCCACATCTGATCCCGGGGTTGAAGAGAAGTGGTCACAAGATTACAGTAGGTGGGAACTTCAACATTGACCCATGCACGCATGAAGACAATGTCACTCATAAGAACCCTGTCCTCAAATGTGCACCTTGCAATACCTTCTGTACTTTCCCCTTTTCTCTTTAGCATATCTCCCGATTCGATTTTTGCTGCCTGTAATGAACAGAAAAATGTTTGCATACATTTGAATCTGACTATTTGAATTACCCAAAACCAAAAATACATAAATTCTTCAACTTTAGGGTTTGTCATAATCCAAACTGAGCTTGAAATTTCCTATCCATTAACATCTAAAAGACAGACGGAGACTAAATAAGATCCATTCTACCAATAAACATATATCAACGGTGGTGCCTACATGTGACGTGTCATTATAATGGACTTTTTTCCTTTTATTATCAGTTAGCTTACATATACGAATAATACTGGAGTTATCAACTTATTAAAATTCCAAATGATACATAAGGGAGGCTGGGTGGAGAGGATCAATTCAGACTTGCCTTGCGGGTTCAGGGATGCAGAAAGTCTTTTTACTTCTGTTTTAGAAATGTATTGACAAACCCAGTTGATGCCGATCAATATTGAGCAGGCATAAATTTACGATTGGATTTAAAAGACTCTTAAGATGCTATAAACACGATATGTTGCGCTATAATTATCATGGTAAATTATCCAAGCAAACCATTTCATGTATTACCTTTTTAACTTGTCCTCGGATTCCACTTACTGTCCGAATGGCTGCACCTTCAAACCTAGCAACCTCTAAATCAGATGTGAACATCCCTTTAATTAGAGCTGTTTTCTTAAATATCTTGCATGGTGTGCCTGTGAGCTTGATCTTCTTCATAATTCGGGCAGTATTGTTGAATTCTTGAATCCAGCCTGTTGCAGTTATTCTAAATGGTACCTGAGCAAATGTGTAAGAATTGTTACGAAGCATATCAGTGCATACACATTAAAATAACTATTACTAAAACAGAATCACTTAACTATAAATTAATATAAAGTAGCCCGCAATGGGGTTCAGGGATGCATGTTGACATGACAGACTTAGTATGCTCTACTTTTCAAACTCATTAGTTGCCAAATTGAACATATTCATCCACTAAAATTATGCCCACTCCTGACAAGCTATCCATGGCATTCATAGTGCCTAGCTTCTTTAGAGAAATAAGGTTTGAATTCAAGTTCCAAAATAGAGAAACCTGTTCAACTTTTGTCTTACAAATGGAAGGATGAAACATAAGGAGAAAATGAAGTCAAGGACACACAGTCAGTGTCTTGGCAACACAACAGTTGGTGATTCTATTTGATTTGGCTGCACTTAAAAGATTATGACACTAGACTGTTATCACTTACTTTTCTGCAGCAGCAATAACCTTGGATTTTTGTTATTACTGTCATTCAAAGGCAAAGAAGTGTGGTTGCTAGATTGCCAATATCCACTTGCGAGGGGGATTTCCATTTACTACAGAAAAATAACAAGTCTGCCCAATACACTAGTCTGAGGAAGTGTAACAATTATGAATTATGTTTTTCTTCTTTACCACTAATCATCTATGAACTGGTGTGAAGTTATTCATCAAATGTACCTTATTGCTGGATAGACTCTGGACTGCCAGTACACCGCTTTTTGGTGGAGCAAGTGGCCCCCAAAACATGGCAAAGCAATGCATGTGCTCAGGTGTGTACTTGAGCATGCGGTGCCGACCATTCCTATCCTCAATTGCATATACAGGAGTTGTTTGGAAACGTCTCCAACCAATAGAGACGACAATCGGGTCTTTTGTCTTCAGCACTTTCCTGTGCCACCTGTGGCGCTTCAAGCTAACCTGCATGAAGAGTGGATATGGTATATGTGAACCACTGAGAACATGATAGAAATCTTCACGTAAATCATCATAATATTAAATCCCATGCAATTGCGTTTAGATGCTACAATACACATCTTTATATTTGAAAATTGTGTTATATTCATTAATCACCATACAACTCTAATAACTGGAAATACAGGTGTACTCGCCATACAACTGCATTAATTCTAATGTCTATATTTGATTAATATGCACCAATATAATCTAGGCCCACCAAATAAGCAGTCTAGAATTATTATTTTTTTAAAGAACTTCTGGTTGACGTGAGTATCTAGATCAAGTACATGTGTAAGGCTGGAAGCTCCAACTAACATTATTTCCTAGTTATATAACAGATTTGTACCCAAAATCAAGTAACTGCAGCATTATATTATTCAACCTAGACCGGCCACATACTGTCACAACATACAGCCTTTGAAAGAGAAGGAGGGGATACTATCAGAAGAATACATAAAGAATTTACATTCTTCACTATACATGGGCGATTCATTTCCATTGCGTACATTAATTCCTTAAACTACTGATTACTGAACAATGAACTTATTTCATACAGAAAAACTGGGAGTAGATAAAAAGTAAACTGACCTGCATATATCCAGTGTTCTCCTCACCAAGGCCAATGCCTCCAACAAGGATGGGGTGGCAAGGATCAAAATGCTCAACTAGCTCAAATGGCACACCATGTACCTCTAATCTGACATAAGTACCAGTCCTAAATCCTTCAATTTCTACTCGGGTATCTTCATCTAGGTCATTGAGTTCAGATATATTCATTTGCTTGCGCAGTTCAATTTCCTCCTTCAACTGAAATCGTACAAAAGCTAAAATATTAATACTTGGAATCTGATCAAAGACCTTCAAAAAAGCAACAAGGAGAGCATGTTATGGCATACTTTATCGAAATAGCCCCCTCCGTCAGATTGTTCTCTTTTGGATTTCTTCTTGTCATTATCAACTTCCTCACCAGAGAGCTCAGATCCATCATATGTAGGTTTCAGTAAAGGAATCAAGCGAGAAAACAATAGTATGCACTCAAAAATAAAATAAAAAACAACAAGAACAAGACCAAGTAACTGGTTTGTAAATGATGAGACGGAAGACGAAGAAAAAATGATAATGTACTAAGGATATTCTGAATCAAATTTTGCTTTAAGCGCAAGCTTTTTAAGTCTTAGTTCTTCAACTTTTAGTTCATCTTCTTTGTGAACACCTACATCCGCTGCTGCATTTTCAACTGACTGGCTCTTGTGTACCTCACCAGTTTCCAGATCTTCAAAATCACCATTGATTTCTTCATCACCATCACCATTTTCATCCATTTCACGTCCTCTTAGAGCAGCTTTTGACCAATTTCCAGTCACAAAACGGTCACGGATGCTTTTGATGAGATCTTCATTAGACCAATCACTTAGCTCTGCTTTGAAAAACTTGGAGTAATCCTCAGCATCGATATCATCAAAGCTTGGCAATTCATTCTTTGCTTGCTGCGAATCACAAAAGCAGCCATTTATTGCTTCAAACCGATAATAAAATTAATATGATACATACAACTGTGTGCACTGTAATAACTACTCCAAGCAGTCGTTCACACAAAACAGAAAGGAAAATGCTCAGATGAACATATGAGCACTGTCCACCTTTACGAAAATTGTGATCAGGGAAATTATAAGAATGGTATAAAAACAACAATGCACTTAGCCACTAACACTTTCTCTGTTCCTAGCATACAGACGGACAATAGTATAGTCAAGGATAACAAGGATTTACTAACTTCCTCTATCGATCTCTTTCTTAGCCAATTAATGTATTAAATGGCTTGGATAACTAATATGGCAGTCAAACCAGAGGTAGTGGATAATTTATCCTAGAAACGATAGGATAATTTGTCTACCATAAATTATCACGCATGCAACACAAATTACCTTCTTCTGTCCTTTTGGTATGAAAAATTCTTCATCTGAGCTATCTTCTTCGCTTCCTTCACCGTCTAGCTTGGTTGAAGACTGCCCATATACAAGTTGCATTAGACTGGCACTCCGTCTGGAAAGTGTTCTCGCGAGCAAGGATTTTTTCCACTTTGAAGTGTTTCCAGTCTCATCATCTAAAATACCAAAAGGTCAGAATTTAAATGTACAAACAAAATACTGACAGCTTCATTTGCAAAGAAATTGGTTCAGCAAAGAAATTAGCACAAACAATCTCTCCGTGCAGGCTCACTGGGTGTAGTGTACCTGAATCAAGAGCTTCTCCACCACCATCTGATGACAAAGAACCTCCAGATAGGTGGTCATCACCAGAATCTTCATTACAACTATCATCTTCATCGGTACCCTATAAGGTAAACCAAGGTTAAAATACTTTTGAAGTTTCAAATCGAAAATCTGCAGTACCATATAAGTAAAACAACTAGTATATGCAACAAAAAAAAACAACCACTTTAGCTCTTTGATCAAACAGATTTCCTGGCCTGTACTGGTGAACTTAGCAACAGCTAATACCAACCTGTAGGTCTCCTTGGGTGGGTGAAATTTTACAAACAAATGCATATTTTGTACTAAAAAATAACTATTTCTTAAACATAGTGCCATGGTGGAAGGTAAAAGGATCATAAACTATGCCAAAACTAAGTTAGCCAAAGTGTGGTTTGCCACAGAAGGTGTGGTCAACAAAATGGGTGTCATGTGTCAAGCTTAGATTAAAAAATGAGTATGACACGTGGGCCAAGTGGCTAAGAAAGTGTGGCAAGCCATAATTGTGGCAGTGAACCAAACACTAGCCTAACCTTCTTAGGCAAACAGTGGCGAATTTGGCTTCCAACCAAACACCCCCTAAGTAACAGAAAACAAGACAAAGAAAGCTATTCATTAATAGGAACTAAGGGAAAATGATAAACCTCTTCATCATTATCATCTTGAAAATTAGCTGATACAGCTTTTCGCCTCAATCTTCCATCACAAATTTCCACTTCTTCTCTCAAGTCAACTCCATGATCACTTAGCTCAACATCATCATCATCGTCACCTTCACTATCACTAGAGCATTCAGAATAAGAGTGTCCATTGCTCTCCAAGGTGTCTGCATTACTAACGTTACTACCACCTACTTGCTCCAAAATATTAGCATCTCCCCGGTCATTCTGTCTTGAAGAGATGATATTGCCTGTCATGTCACTGTCTCCGGATTGAGTGGTGGGCCGTCTACCAAAGAAATTTATAAAACTCTGCTCCAATTTTTCATCAAGGGAGTATCTGGTGTTCTGAAGATCTTTTACTAGCGCCACGCCAACATCATTAACTTTCCCTGTAGAATGACAGGTCAGCAGTCCAGCAAACAATTAATAAAAGCATGACTATAGGCATTACTATAGGAGAAAACA
Source organism: Stipa capillata (assembly GCA_019208055.1). Lineage (NCBI taxonomy): Eukaryota > Viridiplantae > Streptophyta > Magnoliopsida > Poales > Poaceae > Stipa > Stipa capillata. The sequence continues at coordinate 300,057 of JAGXJF010002409.1, forward strand.
ACTAGAGACAATAATTTAACAAAACTATTGTCAGAGGTACATGCTTTTAGAAGCTCTATAATAGTTAACCAAAGCATGTTTATGCATGGTACTTGCATCAAGACAGTATCATCCAGAACAAGCATACTTCAAGAAACTCCAAAATCAAGCACAGAGTAAACGAATGAAGGCGGGGAGACGTCGGGTGTGGATAGTTTATACTCTAGCAGTACCTTGTTTTCTAGACACATCATTGTCATCAGTCTTCGAAAACTGAACAAGATGATCATTGATATTGATATACACCGCATCCTTGTCATAAAGTAGATCCCCAAGACCAGACATCGGTGCATAGAACAGCTTTTCCTTGTCACGTAGTCCTCTCTTCTTTGCAGCTGATGGCAAAGGGCAAGGATCAGCCAAACTAGTTATCCCAGACAAGCTGAAATCACCTGCACCTGTGATATGCACCTGCACAAATTATTGCATGTCTTAGTATCCAAAAGAAAAATACGAGAATGAACTCAGACATGAAAAGCAAAAACAGGAACAACAGCATGCACATTTATACTTTTAAGTGAGGTAAAGTCCAATTCCTTTCTGAAGTGTAAGGAGTGAGTACTAATGCACCTCCAAATCGTGTATGTCATCTGTCATCTAGTTGATGATCTCTTACTTTCCTGTGCGATCATCCTACAGATTCGCGGCAATTTCATACATAGAATTTGCCACATAAATACTCCCCCTCCCCCCCACCTTCCAAAATACATGACGTTTTAGATATTGACGGTCTCCAAGATGGAACTTTGACCATTAGTTTTTATATGAATATGTTAGTAAAAAATAAAAAAATACAGAATTATGAAATGTTTTCCATGAAAAATCTAATGATACATTTTTTATTTGACCGATCTCAACAATATTTTATATATTGGTACTCAAAATTTGAGAAGTTTGACTGTACGCTTTCTAGGAAGTCATCTGTTTTGGAACAGACGTAGTAATTAAGAAAATATTAACTTTCCAACCCTAGCACATAGCATTTGGTCCTTTGCTATTGGCCCCTTTAAAAGACACTTCCATCTTTACCCAACTCATTAACAATCTAGCCACCATGTACTCATACTGCTTGGTGATCAACAATGTAAAAGACATCACATGAGTACCCTGAGTACCAAATATGCGATATTCCAGCTATAACTACTTCATAGAATACTCTCCAACTTGAATCATCATTTAAAAGTCAAAGGGGATTGTGAAGTTCGGGGATACTGGTTTCTACTGTATAGGAATGCACAACAGTAATTTGTTTATAGCATAAAGCCTAGTAAAAGAGTAGGTGTTTACTGGTCAGTGGTTCAATACACAGCTGGTGCAAACTCATTGTTTCATTGAGCTGGTGCTTAAGTTGAATTAAACAAATCGACAGATAAACTACAAACGTTTGTATTTTTCCAAAAATATGGTGAAACAGATTGAGCAATGTAGAGCACAGTTAACTTAATTAGTGACATGCACTCCATCTTCTCATTTTCAAACTGAACAACATGTTTTTGAAAATTCCGTAGGTTCACCAAAATAAAATTCATGTTTACTGCAAAATAAGATCTCAGTCTTTACCTCCAGTTGTGAGCTATTCACTAAGTTGTTTGAATATGTATGATGTTCATGAGTTCATGTATTAACTCAAATCATGGAGTAACGTTAGAACAAGGTGAATAATATTGTCTGTTATGAAGTATAATGGCCTTTGCTGGCACAAAGAAGTGAAGCCCTAATTTAAATCAAGTTCAGCAATCATGAAAGAAACAACAGGTGTTTAAATGTTACCTTCGTCCCTCTTTTCATGTTACATCCACGAAGGTAACCATATAACGTTATTTTTCTGTCACATTTCCTGTTCAAGCGCACACTTTCTGGCGGGGTTACGTCTTCAAATCGATCTGCTAACAAATAAGGATGTGCCATTCTCCAACTCAAGGGGACAGGCTTAATAACAGAGATGAATCTTGCAAGATTATGGACTTCTCTTTTTGTGTATCTGCACGGAAAATATATTATAGAACACAAAATATAGTCTACATGAGTAAATGATAACAGATTTGAGATTAAGAAAACACACAAAAAAATCACGAAAGTGAAGCAGCATCCAGAGTAATATACTACTGCATCCAGATTAACTCTTTATGATATGGTGAACTGGTGAGTTCGAATCAGCTTAATTGAATTAAACATGAGCATGGATCAAATTTCCAGTTATTTAACTAAAAACTAAAGAGTCTAAAGGAAGAAATACCAACTTTACAGCAACTTACTTTCCATGTATGAGACCGGACAAGTAGAATAATTTTGCTCCCTCCTTTATCTCAGCCCAGAATCGATGCTTAAGGCGCTGCTTAGTTTTCCTGAGTTTCTTTACATCTTTAAACTTATCCAGATTTGTAAGCACTCCCATCACCTTGGGGAATCCATGCACTTGCATGATATTAAGAAACTCAAATGTATCCTGGGAACAAGGACTCATTTAACATTAGTACAACGGTGTCAGTCCTGTGATCAGAAACATGTAACAGATAAACATAGACCAAAACAATAGGTCAGCTCCACTCATCAGAGTTAACACAGTGTGATTCCGACGGTTACCAATGTTGAACACTAGGTCATGATAAAAGGACCAAATAGTCATCGACACGATTTATAATGCTCGCAATAAAGCATTTAGCCAAATGTATAAGAAAATGTCACCGGGAATGTACTCCTAAGGTGCACTTAAAGGAAGAAGCATATTTTGTAATTGGTGCTACTGTTTACCGAACAACTAACAGACTACATGCTAAGCTAGGAATATTTGTAAAAATAGCAGCTTTGCTAACATACCATTTCAAATCCATAGCTTCCATCAATAAGCAGCAGAGCGAGATCCGCTATTTTAGCAGCATCTATCATTCCGTTGATATCATTTGGACACTCCAAAAACTGTACCCTTCTGCTTTTACCTGTATGTAACAAATATACATATTTACAATAATCTGGTTTATTAAAAAGAACAATATGCACTGATTTTCAATACGGGTGTAAAATATTCACTAACCTGATACAACCGTGATGGGACCACGGACTTCTGATAAGTTTTGTTTAGTGTAGTGCTTTACTAGACATTTTATCAGCAGCGACTTCCCGACCTGATAAATGTGAGGTAAAGTAATGATCAGGGAACAAAACACGGCCATCGTTTTCATGCAGATGGTAGAGCATACCTGCGGAGGCCCTTGAACTACAACAACAAAAGGAGGTGGTTCACCAATTGAGCGATCCATAATTGGAACATGAAGACGCCGTTGTTCAATCTCTGCCGTTCGAGATTGTAGACGCTTGGCCTTTGTTGCTGAACGGAAGGCAAAAGCCTGGGAGAGGGCATAGTAGTCTTAAGTAAAAAGAGGCTTCCAAAACCAGATAGGGAAAAGATTAAAGAGATGGCCAACCATAATTGGGTTATTGATATTATTTGCACAGTGTTAATCACCATCAGTTATTCAACTCTAACAGCATACTTTTTAGGAAAGGATATTTGATTATTATTTATTTAATAGCATGAATCATACTATGTACCGCATGCTCCACAATCCCATAACATACCTCATGCAGATGGCATGGACGAACCTAGCGCAAAAGAGAAAGACCAACATAGATACTAACTTTATTGATAGCTTGCTAATACGAGGACTTGCCCAAGGTCATCGGTAATTCTGCATTTGATGTTAAGTGCTCAAGAGTCAAGACTGTACTGAACACAATCAGCATTATTCATAACTTGATCCAATCTACATAACTTGAGTCATATGCCCAGATTACTGTCATATTAACTTCTCCAAAACGAAGTGATAATATGGGACTGCGTTTGTGATAAGCAAGATGTGTATCTTTCCAAATAACAAGCAACCGCACCACACGTGCCCCCACTAACAAAAAAATAAGACCGGCAAAGCATTACAGTGAATCATATCATTAAGGGAGCCTCTCACAGTCACCCGGACAGGATGCTCCCCAACGCGTCCAATCCTAGTCCATGGATACCAAACCAAGCGCTGAGTAATCCCACAACTCCCGACAGAAAACCCATGGGTATGCTGGTCTCGCTCGTACCTTGGGGTTCTTCCTCTCGCCCCCGTCATCGTCGCCGGCGGCGCCCTTGCCCTTCTTCTTCCGGGCCTTCGAGCCGGACTTGGCCACGCGATGCGCCTTGCGCGGCTGCTCGCCGCCGGCATCCGCCGGGGCCATGGTGGGGCTAGCTAGGGTTTGCGGCGGCCAGGGGATGGGGGGTTTTGCGGCGGAGACTAGAGGGGGGCGGTAGCTGACGGCCCGCCGGGAGGGAGGCGAGGGTTTTGGGAGGTGTCTGCGAGTAGTTTCGTTCTGTAGAGACCGACGTTTTGTGAGTACGTGACTGGGCCGAGCGAGGTTTTGGGGGGGTATTACTATGGGCTGGGCCTGATCTACAATTGCATGGCATCACGGAGGCGGTTATCTGATACGGCCTGAAAATTGTGTGGACAGATCATGGGCAGAGATAATAGCCCAGCGCCCCAGCCCGATTTTCTCAGCTACAAGGTCATTTTCCCAGTCACACTGGACACACGTGCATATGTTCTACTTCCATATGGTACATCGTGTCGATCTTATGAACAAAAATCAGCTTTTGTTAAGGCACCTAGGAGCTTTATTGATGCAAAATATATATAGGAATACAAGGAGAACCAAATCATACATGTTGTCCAACTCCTAACGAGCAGGAGGCTTTAGCAAAATTATTAAAAATTATGCTCCCTCAGTCCATGTCTGAAGGGCGTAGCTGCGAATTATTGACACTTATACTTGGTCTCCTGGATAATAGCACTATAAGAGCATAAGGAATCTTTCTTTGGACTCTTCACCAAGGCTAAATCAGAGGCAACTTAAACCTCAGAAAACATTAATATCAAAAGCAAGGGAGAGCGCCTCGTTGCATGCCATAGCCTTGAAACTCACCGAATCAGTCAGCCCCTCGACTATAGCTACCCATGCTCCCTAGAAAATTCCATTAACACCACAGCAGACCGCTGTGACCATCCCCCGCTTACTTGAGCGAGCTATTGCAGCATCAACATTAATCTTTATCATGCCCTGCACCTGCGAGCGCCAAACTCCTCTCCGCGAGTCCGGGGTCGAGCTTCTCTCGGTTTGCTTGCAGACTTCTTGTTCGATACCATGTCCAGTTCTTGAGTGATGAAGGACAACATGGATAGTGGGCTTTGACACTCTCCGTCATGTATAGCCCTTCGTCGAGCCCACCATATCGCCCACAATGTGACAAGAACCTTCGTGAGCTCCTCATGCGATAACGATTTCCTAAGCATAAAAACCACGGCATCAGGAATCTCATTGGCTACCAGATGTTCAGCTAGCTCCTCTTCCATAAGTGCCCAAACACACCGAGCCATCGTGCAATCCACTAGGGCATGCTTCCAAGAGTCATCTGCTACATTGTGAATTTTACATACCTTGGACTGAGCTATGTACTACCTCACTCGGATATCTTCAGTAGGGATTGAATTTTATGCCAGCTGCCAAGCAAATACCCACAATTTCGAAGGGATTTTAGTCTTCCACAAATTCACGCAATTCTTCTGATTTACCCCATCATGAGAACTACCTAACCGTACCTCAAGCATCCTCCTGACGGCACTTAGTCTCAATCAGTATGCAATAAGCAAACCTGATAGAAAATGTTGCCCGGTTCTCGTACTGCCACACTCAGAAGTCACCTTGTGTTACTATGCTGAGAGGATATTCCTAACAACTACATCTATCTCATGCAAGTGCTTGTCTACCGTAGTCATGTTCCACTTCATTGATGCATGATCGATCAGCTCCAACACTAGGGCCAACGGATCCACTAATCTTGGTCCCGAGGCAGCCAATTGTCATTCCAGATCTACATGGTAGAGCCTGTGCCAAAAAGCTAGATCAACCTTGTTTTAGAACTCACTCCCGCTACTAGGTCACATGCCCGTCCACAGCGAGAGTTTCTTAGGCATATGGCCACTCTATCACATACAGCCCAAAAACATAAACAAGTTATAAGTTGCTATGGCATATTTGTTTGTCACAAACAAATGTTCTAGCAATGTTGTGGTATCCGACCCAACATGCTTGAGAATTAGGTTGTGTGTCTCACATCTTAAACGGAACATAACTTGGGTGGAACTATTAACCTCATAGCTTTACTTTCAACGGTGAACACATCCGGTTGCTTTTTTCTCTTGCGTCAGGTAGGTAGTGGTGGTGTGAGTTAGCTTAAGGAGGAAGCTAGAATTAGAATACACAAGGAAAAACATTGAGGGTGACTCTGGGTTTGATATTTGTTAGAACATATCCATAAAAACAAGTTCAAGTTTTTAGGTCTAAAAGCATGTTTGGCTCAAGCCTAAAAATGCCTAAATATATTAAACATTATTAGCTAGGTTGTCTAACTTGTGGCTAAGAGAAATGTAGCCACAAGTGTATTAAGCTTAGCTTTAAAAAATGAGTACATAACATATGGGCCACAAATCTAAGAAAGTGTTGTACACCATAGTCATGGCAGTGAACAAAATATTAGCCTAACTTTTTAAGGCAAATTGTGACAAATTGTGGCATCTAACCAAATACTCATACAATTTCTTAGTACAAGAATTTCAACGTGATAGAAAATCGTGAGGAGAAAACCATGTGATACGGCTGCTGCTTGTGGCAAAGCCACTTCTAAGCTTATAGTTCGTGAGCTCTTATTTAACATGTTGGTCACTTGGTGTATGTTACTCTCTCCGTTTCACAACACTTATATTTTTAATAAAAATTCCTTCCCAAAATACTTGTCATTTTATGTATTCCAGTGCAATTTCCCCAAAATAGTTGTGATTTTACGCATTTCAATGCATTTTCGTGACCTTTTTCTATTTTACCACTGACCCATGTACACCTTGCTTTTTGTGTAACTTAAGTGGGAGCAGACCACAATTATTTATTGCGTTAACTGGGTTTTGAACCCGATACCTCTTGGTTGTAGTTGTATGTATCTAGCTAGTTCACCAAAACTCAAATTGATGAGAAAAATAAATAATATATTTTAACATTTCCTTTCACGTCTAGACTCCTTTAGGGTGGCTTAGACCTAGGATCATGGACTGCAATAATTTTTATTAATAGTATATTCGTCAGGTCTTAAATTCGAGACTCTTAGCTATGACACTATATTAAATTACATGTATCAACTAAAAGTTTAAGCTCCAGAGAAAGACTTGGATATTGTATCCCAGAAATTATTCTAGACGCGACGACCATAAGATTAATCACGTCTTCCATCACCGCACGGGCTCCTCCTTGCTTGGGATTTTGGGCAAAACATTGCCGCGGAAGCTCCTCCTTGCATGAGACTTGAGAGTGGTTAACTTCTCATTTATCTTAGGAGTGGTGTTCCACTGACTTGGTTTGTACCAATATTGAAATTGCTCATATCAGAGACCGTTGAAAATGAAACAGAGATAAAATCGGACGAAGAAATAAAAACTTCAGAGAGGAAAAGGAAAAAGGGAAAGTCAAACTGAAGGGGGCGTGTGCAGCGCGCACTGCACACCTGCGCAGGGGCAGGGTTACACGCGTGCGACCGCAGCGACAAGCCACTGGCCATTACGCATCCGCTCGGCCACCCTCCTGCTCCCCTCCCTCCCACGCAGATCTCTAGCAATTAAACAAACGCTCCCCCAAAAATCCACCGTCCCAGCTAATTAACCCATCCCTTTGCCGCCTCCTCCTCCAGATCCCCGACCTCCCCAGTCCGAGCCGAGCAGAAGCGGCGGCGTTTCTAGGGTTAGTACCATCGCGCCACCGGCATTTCCTAATCTTATCCTTCGTTGTGCCCCCTTTAATGTTTATCTCGGACTCGTCAAATTTGATGTTTTTCCCCTGTGAATAGGAGCTTTCGTTATATATGAATCCGTTGCTTTCATCTAGACATGTGCACGGGCATAGGCGCGTAGCTGACTGAAATTACAATCCGAGATGATTTTACTTGTAAATCTCTGGCCGTTAGTTGAATAGAGCGGGCGGTTCCCTTCTTCGTTCGGCGTTCACGACAGAGATATGGTTTAGTTATTGAAGTGACAAAATTGTATGGTTACGGGCGCACGATATAAATTTTGTGCGCAAAATCTGTTTTTCTTTCCACGCAGGAGATTGCAATCGAACTTAGCATGTGTAATTTATCTGACGAAACAGTCTGTTCAACAAATTTAGCTGAAAATTGATTTCTTTTGTTGCTGTCATGGTAGTTGATACAGATAGTAATTTAAGGACTGAGCTGCAAAACAAGAGATGGATGGCAAAAAGAAGAGGAACAAGAAGAAGAAGGGAAACCAAGGGAAGAATACTGGTGATGTGACGTCCAGTGCTGGAGAAGCTGCTCCTCGGAGCCACAATCACGATTCAGCCCGAAAGGACCATCATGGTGGTGCTGATCCAGATGATGCAATGTCCAGTGCTGGAGAAGGAATTCCTCAGTACCAGAATCACGAGCTGATCCCACAGGCAAATCAGGACGGTGCAAATGCTGATGAAACCATATCCTCTGTTGGCGAGGTGATTCCTTGCTACGAGAGTCATGAACCTACCATGACACAGGAGAATCTCAAGGTCAGTAATACAGTCCATGCAGAACAGGGGAGCATTGGGATGTCAGATTCGAGCGTGGAACTTGAGAAGGACAGACTTTATGAAGTAAAGCTTGTAAGTTGTTCTGTAAAGGGTAACTGCACTATTTTCTTGTGCATACTATGCTTAGGTGAAATAGCTATTTACTGCACTTGAATTGACTGTATTATTATCTTCAAGGTTCACAGCACGTTTCGTTAGTAAGTTTGTCATCACTGATATAAGTGGATCATGCGGCTTTCTGTTAGTTCTGCACCTCTACTATTGAACAAGGGTGACAATGGACTCTATTTATGCATTTCCAGTTTGATATATCTTTACTTAGAGCATCCCATTATCATGTTTAATATGTATTTTATTCCTGTAAAGAAGAATGCTTCTGTTGTCATTTCTGCAATCTTTTGCTAGACACCGACCCTTTCTTCAGTCATCATTACTTGGACTCCTTGATTTGCACTTTCAGCTCAGCATCTTTATCAGTTGGTTCCTTTTCATTGTAGTGCTGGTCATTCAGCTAATACATCAAGAAACTTTGTGTGTTAAGTTTCTCAATTATACATTCTTCTCTTAAATATGCATATTGCCATCGCAGGATAAATTGCACGAGACAAGAAAGGAGTTGGAAGGTGAGAAGAGTTTATGGCTTCAAAAAATGGTATGTATACCTGCACCTGTTTTTGACATTGATGTACTAACACTATTATGTATTTTGTAAGTAGAGTAATTGAGGAAAGGGGTTATGGATCAACAGATTCAAAGCCTGTCTGTTGTCTACTTATTGAGCTGAACCGTATGTTTGATACCTTAATAGTTAACACTTTTCAAAAGTATTATGGTAAAATGCACTGTAGGTCATTGAACTTGCCGCGATGGTTCACATAGATCCGTAAACTCTAGAATTGCATATTTGAGTCCCCAAACTAAATTAAGTGGTCGAAAGTGTGCCTCCCTAGCTCTGACCACTGAGTTGGCACTTTGGCCATTTCAACATGGTTGTTTAATCTCTTTCCTCTCAAACTCATCTCCCGTTTCACATCCTTCTCTCTTCTTATCTCTCCTCTCCTCTTAGGTATTTTCTCAAACATATTGTTGGTAAATCTTGTGACCAGCTTGGCCGCACAGTTAGCTCAGGAGGCGACAATCCCGTGGCTATGACTGCAGTGAGGCAGCACAGCGACCAGCAGAGCTCTGGTGACAGGTGGAGCTTGTTGTCCTCACATGCATTCACATAAGCAAGCAAGAGGCAGTTCACTGTTGAAATTCATTCAAGTGAAACTAGAGCAAAGCAAACACACAAACACCAATAGATTTCGCAACAACTTATTCATCAGTCCTGACTGCTCTCCTGCTCCAAGCCCATCACCTCTTCCTGCCTCTTTCTCTTGCATCACTCCCTACCACGTTAGCAAGGGTCCAAGTGCCCAACTCAGCAGTCAGAGCCAGCATGGTGTACTTTGGACCTCGAAAGAACCACTTAAATAAGTTTGGTGGCTCAAAGATGCAATTCTGGACTTTTGGGACCTATTTGAACCATCGTAACAAGTTTAAGGACCTGCCATGCCTCTTACTCAAAATAGTATATGGGACAACACTCAGTTTGCTTGCTTTCATAAAGGAAATGATATTTCTGTATTGTAACAAAATTTCGCCTGTGATCACTGCTGAAAAGATGATGTAATTCATTCACCCATTTATTTCCTCAATTGTGCATCATTACTTGAGTTCTGGGCACATGCATGTCAAAGTAGTTAGAAATTATACCTCTTTGGTGCAATATTTGATCTTCATGTGCTTATGTGATTTGCTCAATGAATTCACTGCTAAACATGAACATGCTATTTTGCACTACTAGAAACATCTCATAAGTAGTATTGTTCCATGTATTTTCCTGCAGAGCATGATGGAAAGTGAACTTGAAAAGTTGCATAATAAAGTGGGTCATCATGCACAGAATGAGGTATGTTATATGCCCTGGATGCAACCACCATTTGATTTCATCAATTCAGCTGGGAAACTATCATAATTTCTAGTGTCTAGTTATTTTTTTCTGTCTTGTGGCAAAGTGCTAGACTGCTAGCTAGGTGAAAGAAATTGAATTTGCCTACCTCATATTGTCTTCTATATGTAGGTCCTGTTGGAGGAAAAATTTAATAATCTACAGAATGTGTACGATGTGCTGGTTAAAAAGGAGGTATTTGCTGCTCCTTCTACTTGTTTATTTACTTAGAAGGTGTTTGTGCCAATCTTGTTGCTGGATAGGAGATTGAAGTTCAAAGATGAACTTCAGTTTGAGCTTATGCTTCGATAATGGTCAAAACAAATCGTGTTTAAGAAAGACAATGAAGTACCTTCCTTCGATTTTATTACAAGATGATCCATTGTTCCTATACATCCCAAAATGAATGGATCATCTTTTTAGCTTGTCAAGTTGGTGCCAGGGACTGCAAAGCCCTGATATTTAGCTTGTTCACTCACTTGGTAGTTCACTTCTACTGATGCAAGTGATGAAGCAAAATAACTAGATGGGTCGCTGGGTCGGCCCAACCAACCCAAATTTGCATCCACAGTGATATTTGAGTTGTGTTAGCCCTTCATGTAGGGAGTAAATCACTACCAAGGCTTGAATTGTTTAAAGTTGCTGAAACAGTAACACTAATATGTTTATCCTTTTCCGTTACCTGTTCATGTTATAATCTTTAATCCCTAATTTCACGTAGGAAGTTTTGGATAACAGAGTCAGGTGCATAGAGGATGTCAATGGTGTCCTAACTCATCAGGAGGTAATGTTTAGATTACTCATCACTACTTTCTCTGACTGCATTTTTATTTGAGTTACTTGAGTTTTCCATGCCTTCAAGACTTATATCTTTTCTTCTCTTTTCTGTTCTGGCTGGCATGTTGCTTCTTTTCTTCAGACTTCTCTTAAAGAAAGATTAAGTGGGTTGGAGGAAACCAATAAAACACTGCAGGAGCAGGTAAGAACTACAAAGTCTGTTTTCAACTGTTTGTTTTTCCTTGTTTATAGGCTGGTTGAGAAAAATGAATGATTAGTGAAATACTAATATTCAATTGAATCTCATGGACAAACATTAGTTATTTCCCAAAGATGCTAAATCATATGTACTTCAACTCTAATAGTTTATAGATTCTGAAAAAAATTATGTTAGTTATTTGAATCTGTCGGATTTGGACCTTCAACGGTTCGATTTTCATCTGTAGCATGTACATAGTTCTACTTATATCTTCTGATAGTACTACTTAATAACAAAGCCTGGCAGGTGAAGGTGTTGGATGAAGCTTCAAAAAATTCCGTTGAGGAAAATCTGAGGTTGGTGATAAGTGTAGATGAACTGGAGTCAAGACTACAAGCTCTTGAAGCAAGGATTGTTCTTACTGAAGCCTCCGTGACTAAAGAGGTAAAGTTTGTGCAGGACACCCCTCTAGTGATTATTATGTTTGGCCATTTGATTTTTGCCAATCTGCAACTGAATATTTGTATGTCCAGTGAAGTTTTCTGGACAGAAATTCCACTTCTTATTATTACATTTCGGTTATAAAAAATTTAGCGTTCAGATTCTAGTGTGTAGAACTGAGAATGGTAATGCAGTTCCCTGAAAATAAGGTGATGGATCAAACAAATTTGACTGCTCCACTTCTCCATAAGCAGACCATTGGTTTTACGAACGTGATCAGTAACATAAGTGATTTTTTGGGTAAACTATGAGAATGTTTGTCCATTTCCGCTAGGGTTTTACTCTACCAAAAATACTTCTGCTTATTGTTATCCATCTATTTTTATTTTTGACGGCAGAACTGTATTCATCTTTTGTCAGCATGCCGATGTGATAGAAGGTCAAAGTTTGCATATTGTAGTCAGTTCATTTACATGAATTTCCATACAAGAGATTATATCTAATCACCCACTTGTCTGTTGGGAATTTAATTTACCATATGTGGATTTATAATTGCTTACACAATGTTTTCCCCTGCAGGGTAACGAACTGATTGCTGAGGGAGGTCTGAACAGTTATGTGACAATTACTTCTGAGAGTAACTATAGTCATGCCAACAACAGTCCTAGCAGTGCCTATGCTAGTAATCATCCAGACGAAGCTTTGGTGTGCTTGCCAGAAGCAACCAACAACAATAGTGCTGACCAGAGCCTCATTGATGCAAATGCACATCAAGGATTTGATGAACCAAGAATGAGTGAAGAAATTGTGCCATTTACAATGGATGATATACAGATTCATGAGGATCACCCACAGCCACCAGGATCAGATGATGAGACAGCTGAGGTTCCATTTACTGATGCTCCCATTGTTGGCGCCCCCTTCCGGTTGATCTCGTTTGTTGCTAGGTATGTCAGCGGCGCTGACTTGGTGAACTAAAAGTAACTCCACATCTGCCAATCGAGCTGCTTGAAATCTGTATGTTGGGAAGAGGAGCTGCTGACATAGTTGTTTCAGTAAGCTTTTAGAAGTTCGTCATAAGATTAAGATAGTGGAAATGTGTTGGATGAGGGCATTGAATTCTTCAGGGATATGGAAGTTCTCGTGATTCGTGGTAGTGCTCATGTCACTGCCGATTTTTCTTCCTCCCCTGTCTTTTTATTAGGGGTGTGAGAAGTTCATTTTCCAAATTTATACAAGAGGGCTGTGTACCATGGCCTTCATATACCAGTCCGACCATGTGTTGAGAAGTTGTACTGACCAGATTTATATTCTATTAACATTTAAATTTTGGTATCCCAGGAGATGGTAGATGCATTGACCGTGTATCCTCTGCTCTGAAACGTAGCCACTTGGATTGATTTTTTGGATGGATTTGATGGTGTTATACTGTTATTATGTGGTCAGTTGGCACCCCTATTCTCCATCTATTGCTTCTGTCTGACCTTACGTTGCTTCGGCGATTTATGCGCATTTGATATTTCTGAGCAGGTAAAAGATAATTATTACCGTGCGTTGTTACGGAACAACAAAAAAATATAGAGATATAAAGTAAAATACCATTATATTTAGCAAATACATGCGGCAAGTGTTGTTTCTAATTGAGATATGACATACACCGGTTTTTTTCTCACGTTTTGACCCTCTCCAATGGCTATGTACATCTCTTCTATTTCTTTCATCCCTTCCACACATCTCTTTGTTCACTCTACCCCATAAGAAAACAAAGCAACGCATTTCCTTATCCCTTCCTCCTGAAACTCAACCATCTCATGCTTTTATTCCATAGGCATAAAACTTACATCAGATGCTAATTGAACTCGGATTACACCAGGGGGCTCTTGCCGCCACACCGCACTCTGACTACCCGAATTTGCCGCTAGCAAATGCGCCACTTTGTTTGCCTCCCTAGGGCAGTGCTCAAACCGAACCACAGTGAATCCCCTACAAAGAAAAGAACAATCTTCGTACACAGCGGCCGCTGCGCCAATTGAATTTCCTCCGTTCTGCATCGTCTCCACTACCTCCATACAATCTGAGTTCACCACCAGGCGATTGCATCCCATCGTCCCCGCAAGCAGAAGACCATCCCACAGAGCAAGCGCTTCAGCCAGCGCCGGTGAATCAACATGATCAATGGCACGGTTACTCGCCGCAACAAACGAGCCCCGTTCATCTCGCAGGACTGCACCTGTAGCACCCCGCTCGTCCGTGTGATAAAAGGCAGCGTCAACGTTAAGCTTCACAAAATCCTCCGGCGGCTTCACCCACCCTTCTCGGCAAATGCCCACTCTCTTCTTTTTGGCTCTGGCAGAATTAATACAGAGAGCAAGAATGGCCTGTGCTGAATGAGCTGATGACTGAACTTTCTCAGCATGTACTGCTTGCCTTCGTTCCCACCAAATGTACCAGGCGGCGACCGAAAGGAACTCCTCCTAGGCTGACTCCGGGGGGACCAACACTGCCTCCGGCTGCTTGTGCAACAGAACATCCAGCAGAGAAGAACCCCCATGACTGCTCAAGCAAGCAGCAGATATCACCGGCCACAACCCCAGATACTCCCAGACTTCACGCGCACGAGGGCAGAGAAACAGCGCATGATCAATGCTCTCATAAGCGATAGAACAAAGAGGACATTGGCCACTCGGTATCAGATGCTTATTCGCCAATACCCCTTTGCACGGGATTGCGCCCTGGAGAACACGCCACACAAATATCTTTATCTTTGCTGGCACCTGAACAGACCAGAGCTTCTTCCATACGATGTGCAGCTCAGAGGGGCCCTCGAAAGTGCGACCATACTTCTCCTTCCACTCACAGAAGTAAGCTGACTTCACTAAAAATGAGCCTGATCTTGTGAGTCCCCACGAGACAAAATCTTCCATCATCCCCACAGCCAACGGGATGTTCAGAATACGACACTTAGCTCTACCTCTAGCTCCATCGATAATGACATGTGGCCTAGCTTCACTCCCTATCAATTTGTCGTCATGCACCACTGTCTTCTTCAACTTTGATGAATCTCCACACGGTTCTCATCGCCACTAGTGAGAGATTTCGGCACATGCACACCACCTTAATACGAATAATGATGTGAGAGATGGACAACAATAGCAATATTCATCCCCTGTATTCGGCGATGGCGTCAGTGACCTTATTGGCTGGCTTCGCCCCCGGCTCCGCTCTGCTTCTAATGGCGTGATAGCTCCACCATAGCTGTGCCTTTGCCCCCATTCGACTCTGCGTCGCTTTGTGTCGCTCCGTCTTCGTGCACTACCGTCTTCCCATTTTAGAGTAACAAGGAGATCACTCCCCGGTTCCATTACTTGAATGAAACCTGATCCAAAGTACAAACAACATCATACCAAAGTAAACAGTAAACAACGCAGATTATCACTCCACGCAAAGCCATGCTCTTCTATGGATAGAAATATATTTAACATGCTCTAAAACGACTTCGAACATACATTTTGCATCTTAGCATGACATTGTTTTCATTCATTAAATTTCTAAAATTTATGCTCTGGTAGCTCATGTGAGACTGAAGTTTAATATCAAGTCGCAATCTTCATCACTGTGCTTAGCCAGTGCTACCCGATATATTGCCACACCCAACCAACTTTTGCCTGACCCGCTTCGCTTGGTTCTTATGGAGGACTGCCGCAGTGTGCTGCAGCTACCTATGCTTAGGCATTGCTACCCAATATGTTGGCACACCCAATCAAGTTTTGCCTGACCCGCTTCGCTTGGTTCTTATGGAGGACTTCCACGGCGAGGGCCTCTACATTGGTTCCTACACCTGGCCCAACTTCCACGCTGGCTACCTCCACCATCCCGCGGAGCTCCCCATGGTCATGCTCTTCTTCGACTACCGCCTCGGGCCAGAGCACTGCCTCCCAACAGCCCACGAAGACACTGCCGTGTCCCTCATTTCGCGAGTACATGAATATATGCATATATGGTCGTGCGTGCATTGCTACGCACACGGCTCCACACAGCAACCCATCATGACTCATGTGTGCGCGTATAGGCAATGGCGTCCTCGGCTCATTCGAAGCCGTAGCCGCACGTCGTGGAGGATGCCGCAGTGTGTTGCAGCTAAGCGACGACATGGCCGTGCGCTCCGCGGGGCCACCCTTCCCGTCCAGCAGCGTGGACGACCATGTCGATGACGGCCGCGTTGAGTGGAGAGACATCGTGTACGACGCCGGCCGTGGCCTCAACCTTTGCATGTTATAAGCTGATGACGACGACTGCCGAGGAGGAGGGCGAGAAGAAGCTCCCTGTGCTTGCCTGCTTTCATGGCGGGGGTTTCTACGCCTTGATGGAATAATCAAAACTTGTTCGAGTCCTAGTTGGATTAGGAGAGGGGTTAAGAATAGGATTAGAACTTCTAGTTCTAGTTAGTTTGTATAAGGTTTTATACCTATATAAAGGGGGCAGGTTGTAAGGATCAAACACAACGAAAATGAGAGTTGTGAGAAGAAACAAAGAGAAACAAGAGCACGTGAGGTGCCTTGGGCAAAGTATTCATTATCGCGATTTGTTTCATGTGATCGATCCTTGGGCTAAAACTTAACAATTGGTATCAGAGCAAGGAAGATTGAAACTGCTCTTGCCCCGGGGAGCGGCAACCCCTGTTGTGCCTCGGGGCAGGCCATCGTAGTTGAACGGAGAAGCAGCAGGCTATGTTGGTTGAGCTGAACGTGGGCTTGCTGCGCATATGAGTGGTAGGTGGGCGAGCTAGGCAGAGAAAGCGATTTTTTTTGCTGAAGCTGTCGATGAACGAGTGTAGCAGAGCGATTGGTGAAAAGAAAAGGGCCATCACGGGAATTGAGGAAGGCTACGTGAGTCCTGGATGCCATCATTGACATATTAACCAGCAAAAAGCCATAAAAACAGTAAAAGGAGTTTGGTGGTTTTGGATTGAGTCAATTCTTTGGTCAGTTTTGGTTGGTACACACGAGAGTTGTACCAAGAGTCGAGTCATCATGCATCTGTGCGTGAGATTTGGTGTGCGTTCATATTCTCGCAGGAGTAAGGTCTTGGTGTGAGGCCAGTGTGATTCGGTGAGAGGCCGGCGGTGGTGGTGTGAGATCATCGTCGTAAGAGGAGTTGGTGCGATGCTGACTTGATCACATTGTAGTCAGTGAGATGCTGCTACAAGACGGACGGTGCGATGCTGTTGATGTGAGAAAGTGTGTGCACATGTAAGTCGAGTCAGAGTCGTCTGCGTGCGTCGATGAGGATCGAGCTTAGCGTGTAGTGGGACAAGGACCAGTGAAGGTGTCTCTCCGTGAGACTGCATGAGGCTAATGGTGCGTTTAGCCTGCATGTATCACGCTAAATGCGGCAGCGTGACTGGTAGTCCGGATCATGCATTAGGTCGAGTCGACAAGACGACAAGTTTAGATTAGGGGGTGATTGATGGAATAATCAAAACTTGTTCGAGTCCTAGTTGGATTAGGAGAGGGGTTAAGAATAGGATTAGAACTCCTAGTTCTAGTTAGTTTGTATGAGGTTTTGTAGTTATATAAAGGGGGCAGGTTGTAAGGATCAAACACAACGAAAAGGAGAGTTGTGAGAAGAAACAAAGAGAAACAAGAGCACGTGAGGTGCCTTGGACAAAGTATTCATTATCGCGATTTGTTTCATGTGATCGATCCTTGGGCTAAAACCCAACACGCCTGGCCCAGCTTCCATGTCGGCTGCCTCGGCCATGCCGCGGAGCTCCTGTGGTCGTGCTCTCCTTTGACTACCACCTCGCGCTAAAGCACCGCCTCCCGACAGACCACGAGGACGCTGCTGCGGCCCTCCTCTACCAAGTACATGAATATATGCGTATATGACCGTGCACACACTGCTACGCACCGCAGCCCATCATGACTCACGGGCACACGCACGTACATGCAATGACGCCCTCGGCTCATCCGAAGCCGCAGCCGCACGTCGTGGAGAACTGTCGTGATGTGCTACAGCTGCTTAGCAACGGCATGGTCATGTGCTCCGTGGGGCCGCCCTTCCTGGCGGGGTATTCTGCATTAGCTCCTACGCCTGGCCCAACTTCCACGCCGGCCGCCTCCCTCCTCTGGCTCCTCAACCAGCTGGCGTTGGATTCGTGGCTTGTCAACGCGGCCGACTCATGCTAGGTGTTTGTCTCCGGAGGGTCGACTGGTGGCAACCTCGTGTACCACCTGACCCTCTGGTTTGGCACCGCGGGGCTTGACCTGGTGAAGATCATCAAGTACATCCTACTCATGCCGGTGTTTATCATATCATCAAACCCATTTTGTTAGAGATTTTTTAGGATGGTGGTTAAGTCAATTTATTAGAAGTATTCTTTAGGTATTTATTATGTCTAAGATAGTTAGTTTGTATTTTTTGTTAGAGATTTTTAGGAATGTGATTAGTGGAGAAGAGGGTTAAAATATGAAGTAAAAATGTGACACCACCTCACCAATAAGCACGATCTTTTGCGCCCGCAGCCGCTCATGACGGCACCTCCGACAAACACGCACATGTCGCTCAAAGAGGACACAAGTAGAACAGAGAAGATGTACTTGAGAAGCGGCGGTGGATCTGAAGGAAGAAGACGAGAAAAGGAGAAGGAGGAGGGGAAATATGAGATTTTGTTTGTTTGTTAGAGATTTTTAGGAAGATGCTTGTTTTAGTTGGATAATGGGGAATGGTGGTGACAGTTTATTCATAAATAATGTAAATTTTGAGAGCAGTTTGAATGATGTACCATCACCAACTCATGCTTAATATATAGGAGTGTCTATTTGTAAGTCGACTTAGAAGTTATTTCTAAGTCAATGATCCTAAACATTGATTCTTAATCCAATGGCTAATGTGGTAGTTCCATATTTTAGAAATCATGTATAACCTATGGTCTAAAGATGTGCAACTAAGCAGAATTGAGCAATTGCACATTTTCTATACCTAAATTGCATATTTTTTTTACAACTCAGGCACAAAAAATATGTAATTTAGACATAAAAAATGTGCAACTTAGACGACTGAGAAATAACAAATTCTCAGCCGCCTGAGAAATAGCAATTTCGTTAATATATATAGTAATAGGTAAGAGATGTTGCCAATTGGCACAATGGGTAGAAGATAATTACCAGAGCAAAAATTTCTGATAAACGCATTACAAAGCACGTGAGCAAGTAGGCAGTACTAAGTACCAGTTAACTTTTACATGGAATAATGGTACAGTTGTAAGGATACAACACTTATAGTGCCGCTTCTTGTCGCGGAGGTTATCGATGAAGGCATGAACCCAAGTAACAGATTAGCTTAAAAATCCAATGGTTGGCAGCAACTTGCAAGAAACCAAACATACATCTCGCCAGCGTTACGCCGATGGAGGATTGGAATTCCCGAGGTTTCCATTGGAGGAGGCGCGGCTCTCCGAAGCGGACTGCCGGAGATCCTCGATCATCCTGATCACCTCCGCCATCATCGGACGTCGGTCTGGGGACCGCGACGTGCACGCCATTGCGATCTGGAGCATCTGGACCAGCTCATCCTCTATGTTATGGTACTTCATCAGCTCAATATCAAACACTTCGGCGGTCCACTCCTCTCGGACCACAGAATGCACCCATCTTGGCAGATCGACATCCTCTTGTCCCTGTGACTGGAGGGGTGCTTTTCCGGTTAGCATCTCCATGAGGAGAACACCGAAGCTGTAGACATCGGACTTATGGGTGAATTTCCTGGATTCATAGGTCTCTGGAGCACGGTAACCGACAACAACCCGGGAAGTGTTCACCGGGAGACTCATCAGGGCGCTCATCCCATAGTCTGAGACATAAGGATTGTGATCTCGATCAAGGAGGACATTGGTGGACTTGATATTGCCATGAGCGAGCTTGGCGCCACCTTCTGCATGAATGTGTGCAATACTATGTGCTGTTCCAAGTATGATCTTCATCCTGGTATTCCAGTCTAATGGAGCCTTTTCAGCAATACCCTTAATACCTGTCCATCAGCCCTTTAATGAGAAATAATATAGATGCCTTACATGAATATTGCCGCACCATCTACAGAAGTTGGCACAATACTTTAAGCTAAAGTTTTTGGTAACAAGATTCAACCCAACTTCAGTGAGTGTATGAGCAACAATGCAAGGGGTAGAAGCAAGAATCTCTAGGCAATGTTGTAACTTCAGCTGGTAAGTTATCAGTCATGTAACTCATATTTCCTACATTTCATAGCTTGCAATGCGCATGGCATTTTTTTGCATGTAAATTTTGCTAGCTCAGGGATAGATATGTTTATGATATATGCTAATATAGGCTCCTAATTTGCACGACTAATCAATTTCACATTAAAACAAAAATTGCAGCAGCGAAAAGGCATTAGCTTACCGTGTAACATGGCTGAAAAGCTGCCAGTAGTAATATACTCATAAACAACAAGCTTTTCATCCTTTGAGTAGTAGTAAGCACGAAGAGGCACGAGGTTTGCATGTTTGCCTACTCTCCCAATGAGCTCCATTTGCTGCTCAAATTCTTTCTTTCCTGCCACAACATCCTTCAGCCTCTTGACGACCACAATAGTGCCATCCTCGAGTAAAGCTTTGTAGGCAGTTCCATAGCTCCCCTTGCCAAGGACTTCTGCAGAGGCTCTCAGTAAGTCTTCCAAGTCAAAGTTGTAACTGCATCCCTCCGAGAAAACCAACTTGTTCTTCTCAGCCATTTGGACACCACTGCTGACATCCTCTTTATGCTTCTCAATCCTCGCACCATTGGTCCCCTTGCCGTTGTAATCCACTCCCTCTTCTTTCTTCTCCTTCCTCTTTGAAAAGCACACAGTGAACACCACAGCGGCTAGCAGAAATACAGAAAAGCCCCCAACAGCAGCTGCAATTAGAAAACCAGTAGGCACTTTCTTCCCGCGACGTGGCAATGTTGATGATGGTGGTAATGAAGATTGTAGTGAGGGTGTCGGTGAAGGAAGAACAGAACATTCAGCTAAAGGCGGCCCACACAATCCAGGGTTCCCCAAGAATGAACTATTTGAGAATATTTGGAGGAAGGGAGGAATTGAGCCATCCAGTTCATTGTTGCTCAAATTTAATCGTCTTAAGCTTGGAAGTTTGAGATCAGGGATAGGTCCAGACAAAGAATTTTCTGCTAAATTCAGGATAGATAATTGAGTAAGATTTTGCAAGCTTGTAGGCATTTGTCCGGTAAAGGAGTTGTAGGACAGGTCAAGGGTAATAAGGCCTGGAGAGAAGAAAGAAGGCAAATCCCCTGACAGTTCATTATGCTGAAGAAATATGGAACGTAAAGAAGGAAGTGAAGCGATATCAGACGGAAGGCTTTCACTCAAACGATTAGACCTCAGGCTTAGCACCTGGAGGGAGATAAGCTTGCCAAGAGTATTTGGAGGAATTGCACCAATCAGCCCAGCAGCTGGTACCCTAAGGGCAGATATACGTGATCGATCAGCTGCGCATGTTACACCATGCCATGAGCACAGTGAGATATTTTGATCCCAATTGAGCTTGTTGCCATGGTAGACTGCGGAAGCAAAAGCAAGGAGAGCTTGCTTCTCGGATGCTATGTCTGCTGTAGCCAATGGGATGAATAGTGATAGCAGCAGATGTAGACAGAGCAGTAGAAGCAAAGAGCCTCTAAGATTTAGATAGCCCATAAGAGATATCGCTGAATCATCGTGACTAAATGAGCAACAACATCGTCTGTTTATGCCACACTTAATACTCACCATGCTGCAATGAAAATGGGAAAATGTTATTGCTAAAATCTGAGAACGGAACAAACAACTTCAAACATAACTCTAAGTAAGTGCTTTTCACTCATCACAACTCTGAAGGAAGTATAGCAATACGGGCAATCAGATCAGATCTGTGTGTGTGCTTGTGTGTGCCTCGCTGACTGCTGAGCCCAGAAGGAAACACAGTTCCATGTGCTTATGTGTAGAACGCATGCCTGTGGAAGACATAGTGAGGACTGAGGAAGCACAAAGCTCGCATCCCCCAGGGGGCTCATGCGGTCATGCCATGAAAACTGAAGCACTTTCAAAAGAAAAACAAATTCCTATCAAAGCCTGATAATTTTAAAAACTCAAGTTCCAACGTAGTGCAGCCAAGTCAAAGAATGCGGAGGAAATCGGTCAGTGTGAATCATTAGGAAATATGTATGGGAAGCCCGCCTGTTCTCCCTCTAGGGAAGGTGGGTGGTGCTTAGCAACCAAACACTTTACTGAGCCTTCTAATTCACTAAAGAGATGATTCCCTATTACTACGAAGAAATGTCGAATCACGGGAATTACAAACCAATAATAGCTAACCGACGCAAGGGACAAGAATTATACTTCCAAAGAACGGTGCCCATCTAAAGACAATAGAAACATGAGATAAAAAGTTACGCAAGAAAGCAATTAAAGGCAAAAACAACTGAAATAATGGTGGGGTCGACATGTAATGATGTAAAGACAAAAGACATCAATAAAGCAGAGAGGGGATGCAAGAAGGAAACTAAAGCACATTAATACTAGCCTCCAAAATGAGCACATCATATCACGTACAACTTTCTTGACTGAAACACTAAAGCATGCTTACCACAGACCGAGTTTAGTCTAGCACATCAACGCTCCAAGATGAACAAACCACATCATGTAAGGCTTTCTTGAACGGAACACTAAAGTGAGCTCAGCTTAACTAAGACAGGCTAAGTTTACTGTAGAGGACAGCACGCTTAAGCCCACAGCCCAATCAGTCAGATCTTAAATCATTAGTAAGTGAAATCAACACATACCAAGTTCTTTCACTTAGGATAAAAACATAGCAGCCTTAACATTGCACAAGGTACCAAGGACCGCCATAATGCAGCATGCAAGGCAATTGCCACTATAAAAAAGCTGCTTGATCAGAGAATCCCACTAAACTAAAAAAAAGGTGAAAGGAAAGGTGGCACATATAAAGGCAAATCTGAGCCACACTAGCCTAACTATAATGTGAACTAGGGGAGCTACTCTTTTCGAAAGGAAAACTAGGGAAGCTAGGGCACTGGCAACGAGATGCTTGTTTGTGTGGGAGATGAGCCACATTGAGATTTGCACATGCCGACACCCGGACTGCAGCATTGTTTACTGATTACTCCCTCCGTCCCAAAATATAAGGCCCACACGCATTCTAAGATTTACTATTAAATTTATAATATTTTGATTATATGATACAAAAGTGATATTGTTGGATTCGTTTTTCAAAGTACTTTTCAATGATATCATTTTTGTATCATATAACTAACATATTATAGACATAATTATAATTATTGGGATGCATGCGTGTCTTATATTTTGGGACGGAGGGAGTACAAGATAGTGATTTGTGTACAGTTTTTACTACCCAATTGATCATATTTTTAATTTCAGAGAACAATCGAGTACTGGGCAATCCTCGAAAACCAATGCTCAGGTCATGATTTTGCAAAGGTTCACAGTTCACGCCTTCCCACTCCCCTTAAAAGTTCATCAAAACCAGTGTCGCCGTGTGTATCATATTGCTTCAGTGTTTTTATTTTTTGAGACAGCTTCAGCGAATTATTGCCTCAGTACGAGTTTGCTGCTAGATGGCAACATCATGGCGTGTATGCGCTACTACTGCTAGATCCACTATTCCACCAGAAAAACCAAGAAATGTAGCTAACGAAAAGATTAAAACACATGGTCTATGACTAAATGCGTGCATCAACTCAAATTTTCTTTTGCATCGAGAGAAAAACTAGTTGTTAGAACATTTGGGGTTGTTGGTGCTAAAGTATGCATGCCTGATATGCAAATATACTTACCGTCGGTTCCTGGCACATCATTTATTGGTAACTAACTACATCATTTAAATCACACAGAAGAAATGAATTTTTATTGGCTACCTGCTTGCAAATCAGTCGATTGAGTATTTTACCATAATAGTGAGTGGAGTAAAATTACAAACGGAACCTACCAAATTGGATGTTCAGAAAACCGGGGAAATGCCCTAGTGCCGTGAATCGCACATAAGAACATGATCCTAATCGGAAAGAATTGTGACCAGAATCGAGTTCGGTAACCGAGGGCCTAGAACGGAGAGGTAAAGTAACGCCCGTTTTGACTGCAGAAACGCCTTATCGATTCGAATAGCAGAAAAAAGAGGGAAGAACTACAAACATAAAGAATCAAACAAGTCGAGAAAAATACTGCATCCCCCTCTACCTCCCTCCCTCTCTATAGAACAGCAACCAGGCACAAAAAGAGCACAAGAAAAATCAGGAAAATACCCTCGAATGCACGGGCGCAAGAACGGCGCAGTACCTCGAGCGCGCGCGGAAGGGGATCCCTGGGATGAGATGGACGCGGGGCTTGAACGAGGGGTGAAATGGGTGCGATGTGTTGTTGATCAGTAGAGAGTAGAAAGAGAGGAGCGTTTAAAACGAGGAGAGGAGCGGAGCGGAGCCCTGGCGAGCGAGCCTGACACTACAGCCGGAGCCGTAACTGTCGCGCAGCGGCACGCTCTCCTTGCTGCCGATGGCTGCGCGCTTTTACCGTTTTGCCCCCCTCTCTCCGGGGACACGTGCGAGGGCCCACCTGGTCAAACCCGGCGTGTAACTGCAGCGCAGCGCTCTGCTCACCGTCACCGATTTCTACCGCGCCAGTTGAACGGGCGGCTCGAAATCGCCAACCACAATTATGCTGAAGAACAGCATAACCATTGCCAACCACATTTTGTCACTTCTGCATGACATTCCTATCGGAGAACAGCATACGTCGAGCGAATATCGTGAGGTCTCCACCGATCGCTGGCACGAATAACGGGCACCCTGGTTTGCTTTTAGTTTCTTACTCGCTAAGATTTTGCATCATCACGAAGACACGAAAGCTTAAAGGCCCAGGGAAAAAGGGAAGAGGAGTGCGAAAGGGCGCCGAAGCAGTGCAGCGCCTGACCTGACCTGACCATCCATCAATAACTCGTTCTGGAGATCCAGAGGTAATTGTGAGAGACAGAGTTCAATGGTGGAATCATGGCCCATCCAACTTTATGGGCTGGCGACGAACTGTTGGGTTGAACCCGTAGCTCACATCACATCACATTGCTTACTTTCTCTTCTTCTTTGCTCTCCAGGAACTGATAATATTTTCGAGAAACAAGCAGAAGGTTTTGATTCAATTAAGAGAACGGAATGACGCGATTCACTAAAAGAAATTGGACCGAAAATCAAATAGAAAAGGTCAAAAAGCAGGAGCCCTGCAAGCTAATAAAGCCACCGATATTATAAAAAACAACCACTCTCAACGTGCCATTTGAGAGGCACCGATGTCCACTGACTTTGTATGCCACCGGATATTGCCCCTGCCGTGTCGGGGTTGTTCCGCACCCTACTGAACAGGTTAGATCTAGCATGTGCTTACTAAAAAGGTGCAAAAAATCTCGACGAGCCTAGAGGAAGGCATCATGTAAGCAGCACTGAGAGGAAGGACACCGAGCCACTCGGAAGAGAGAGAGAGAGAGACCAGATCCGCTATGGGAGGAGCGGACCCGTACCGCTCCAGCTTCAATGAGAGGACCACATACCGTTGAACCTTGCGCCATCTGCACCACCGTCCCTGCTGCTTGCCGGCCGATGGTCCTATCATACGCACGACCCAAGACCACCACGCATGCCGACACGGCCTCCAATGATGTCGCGTCGAATCCGAGTCCGCCGACCCTGCATCCATCCCAAACTATCGCATCTTGTGTAGTCCATCGTCGTTACCTCCGGGGGCCACCGTCTCAACGTCCACCGCTTGCACACATGTTGCAATGCCTCATAGGCTGGCCATCTTGCAGCCCTAGCTACACCGGATTACTGCCTGCAAACCACGGCCACCAGACCGCTACCCCGGGCCGCTGTCCCAGCATCTATGCCATGCTGAAGGCAAGGGACAAGCCGCTGCCTCTATACGGGGTCTCGCCACATCGTCGGGACGCCCGGAATCCCCCATTGTTGGCCTAGCCTAGCTTGATGTGCCTGCTCGAAGAAGGAAGTCGTGCCAATCGCAGGGTCAACCATAGTCCGGGGACGTCACCCTACGCGGCGCCACCATGACTTCCCCCCTTGGAGCCACGACTATGCCACTGTCTGAGGCCACCACTCCGACCTCTACCGTTCCGCTGGACTCAATGAACAAACAGCCACCAGATCCAGAGCGCTACAAGCCACCGTCCAAGGTCACCACCTCGGCGCCCACAGCCACAGCTAGACAGCTGTGGCGTACCCGGTTTTTAAGCCTGTCTAGTTGTGGCGTACTCGGTTTTTAAGCTGGATACTTCCCTGTATTTCCTGTACTAGTCCCATGATCAGTAGTCAGTACACATAGAATTTGATAGCATAGTCATACAACACCGAATTCTTTTATTACACAATAGCCATTATGGCTTTAGTTCATACAAACGGGCCTATTGGCCGAATAGAAACAACAGCGGAAATGGAAAGTGCGATAGATAGCCCATCAATATGTGTGGACTACCCGGTTTTAAGGCCGGATAAACCCTTGTGTTTACTGTATCGATCCCTGGATCAGTAGTCGATACACACAAGTACTTGATAACATCACCATGCCATACATCGTTTATTACAATCATCGACCATACTTGGTCTTTAGTTCTTACAAACCAGGCCTATTGGCCGAATAAAAACAGCAGCGGAAAATAAATACGGTGGGTAACCCATCAGTATGCCGATCCACAGGCAACAGACTGGGGAGAAAACCCTACGCGTCGAAGTCGCTGTCGCTATCGCCAGACTGGTACTCCTCCTCATCGTCTGGCCACATAACAAGCCAGGTGAGTACATTGAATGTACTCGCAAGCATTCCGCCGGGGAGTTTAATACGGATATGAACATGCTCGGGCTTTAACAATAACATGGCTCTATCCTATGTTTCATGTTGTGCGAGAAAGTAAGTTTGCATTTGAAATAAGTAAATAGATATAAAAGCAGTTTTCGTAAACCTCGCGGCATCTGACTTCCCTACTACAACGGGAATCAAATCCGCCATCCCTACCACAACGGGATTCATAACTTTGCACTTCCTTTTCACCGGAAGGCCTGGTGGTCACCGGTTCCTCAGGGAGACGACGCTCACCTCGTACTTACGGTGACACTGGGTTTGCCCTGCTGGTACGGGTCAATACCTCAGTCCAGGGCTGCCCTACTGGTACGGGTCAGTCCCTCCTTCTCATTTCCTGACACGGCATGACGCCCTGCGAACACGGCGGTTCGCGTCCTTAAACCCATAACCCAAAGATCCTTTTTGGGGCTCAGAGAGCCAAAACTACTTTAGTGTGGCTCGACCAAGTTCGTCCATGACCGCGGACGCGGCTATTCGAATAGTTTTAAACACTCTGCAGAGGTTGTACGGCTTTACCCACACGATGTAGTTCCCCCTGGGCATGCTGCGCACGCATGTGTCCAGAGTTTGTACAACGAGACTCTTCACCGCTGTGAACCCAGCCATGAACCCGTCAGAATAGACATGTCCCAAACCTAGCTCGAATCAGTACCCCTGCCACGAGGAGGTTGGTGTTCCATCTTTGTGGCGGGCGAAACTCGGTATCCCCGGGTTCGCCCTCTTCGAAGTGTACCCCACCCCGTCTGCACTCTACTCACTGCCCACGGGTTCATGCTAGTCCAGGTCGGCTACTAGATCAAGTCCTTCCCACAAAGGACATGTGGTCGTACGGTAAGACTTGGCCAAACGGCACTTAAGACAGGTCCTTAGATGATCCGAGAAGGACTCCACTCCACTCCCGTAAACGGGCAGCGAGAACCACGACGGGCCTTACCTCGCTCTTTAACATCTCCCTTCTAACACCCTTCATTTCCAACCCGGATCAAAATCTCCTCCTTTTTAACTCGGTTCCACAGAACCAATATCACGGTAGAATATCCCAACCCATACATATCCTACCTTCCATGCACCTCTACAACCCGGACACGACGGTCCGTTTCGATATTTCATCACATGAAATATGGGGTGTTGCTTTTCTTTTCCTTTTTGAAAACCTAAGTCATCTACTGCGGGGCTAAGCTTACACATACATACACTACCCTAAGTTTCCGATAAAACTTCGGAATACAATAGTCCTAGGGCGACAAGGATTACGGGGTCGGACTAGGGTTTCCTATCATCGGTGATATCTACTCTACATAAAATAACAGGGATAAAATATAGCATGCATGTTTCGAAAACAAAATAATATTTTGTAAAACTGGGATTCAACATGATCAATGGCGGAGAGCTTGCCTGGCAAGTCTTGGCTTGGTTCCGGACGCGGAGATGCTTCGGGTTCGTCCTGGCGCACGTACCTCACACCGTCAACTACACGTTCGAAAATACGTCGAATAAGAACCAAGCATCACAAGAACAACCGATAAAAGTAATCATGCATGCATCAAGGGCTTCATAATGTTTTCAAAATGATTCAACTTGCTCGGATGTTGATTGGGTGAGTATAAAGGATGCATGCACTCCTAGGGTTAGGGTTTTTTTGGTTTTATGATGTATTGGTAGTATCGAACTACGCAACATGTGTGCAAGCACCTATACATGCAAGAGTTCTAGGTCTTAGTCTTGTTTTCGAAGGTTTAGCTTGATGGGTGATGCTAAGAGAACAGGTATATGCATGATACGACGATTAGGGTGTCCTAGGGTTTTGCTGGCAAACACTTGTTCTCTCGGCTCTTGGACTCATGCTTCATGTGAAGAATGGGCTACTAAGCTACATGACAAGTTTTGGAGGTTAATCCCACTGGACAATGGGATGCACTATCTAATCAAATTCAAATCGAAAAGAATATCACTATATGCATGATTATGATCTAGGGTTTCATGAACCTATCTAATCCTTTGATTCTTTGAGCTAAGTAATAAGGATGTATGCTTGAATGCCACTGGAGTCAGGCTCTAAAAATGCTCAAGATAATATGCTGGAACAACCTAGAGTTGAACCTAAATTCAAAAGGAATTTGAAAACAGGTTTTGAATTCAAGGAGTTTACTGGACTGAGCTGTACAGAGAGAAGCATTGAGATTCTCGAGAAATGTACTATATAGAAAAGGTAGGAAATGAAATTTGGGACATCTTTTATTTGGGGACTTTTTAGAGAATCGGCCTGGAATCATGAGGACCGGTTGAACCAGTGAGGAATAGGTTCTGCAGTGAGAAAAACCGGTTAGACCGGGCGGCTAAGGGGGGTGACGTGGAGAGGGAATACGGCGCCGGGTTCATTAAATCTGACAGCGGGCCCGGGTGATGGATGAGGCCCACTGGCGGCGACTGGGGAGGGGCGTACCGCTTCGGGACCGTGGGTTCCACCGGTCAGCGGCCGAGAGATGGGAGAGAGGAGCGCGCGGCGGGGAAGAGTCCGGCGGGAATTAGGTTTCCGGCGGGATTCCGGTGAATTCCACGGCGAGAAATCGCCACTGATTTAGGAGGATTTAGAGAAAATTATTGCCACCGCTGGGTTCATGAGCTTAGAGGGGTTCCATTTTTGCTAATGGGGAACTTGCGAGGTGGCTGGTGTGAAGGGGAGGCGGTGTCCAGCGGGTCGGGTGGTGGTGCTCGGTGCTGGGGAAGAGGAGGATGAAGCTTGAGCTGAGGAGAGCTTGGCTGGGGTGCGGCTTAGGAGGAGAGAGTGGGTGATGAGGAAGAAATGAACTCGGGTGCTCTTCTTATAGCAGCGGGCGAGGACCGAGTTATGGCCGCGGGGCCCGGAGGTGTACCTCGCCGGAGACCATGTCGGGCGGCGTGGCACTGCGGGGGTGGTGGGGGACGGCCAGAGCGTGGACTTGGCTCAGGAGCGGCAGAGGGCCATGCGGCGCCGCAGAGGAGCGGTGACTCGGTGGTTGGCACAGGAGGGCATTGCTGAGCGGCATGGGTGCGCGTCCTGGTTGGCACGAGTGTGCATGTCCGAGCTCCAGTGCGTCAGGGGGGTGCCTGGCAATGTCAAACATGGCTAAGCGACTGAGAGGTGATGGAGGGTGGTGTTGGCACAGAAATGGGCAGAGGAGAATAGCCAAGGGAGCATGCCAATGTCGGCATGAGCTGATAGAAGGGTTGGATACTGGAGCAAAGGGCATGCCACTGATGTGAGAGGAATAGGGGAGGGTTGCCTGTGCTGGTTTAAAGAACTAAGGGCATCGAGGACATGGATTCATGTGGAGACTGCTGCCCTTGTCTTGCCAATGTTGGCATGAGTGGGTGCTCGAGTTGAAATGCTGTGGATTCGATGTGAAACTGAGAGGAGGTGATGTAGACAGGGTCCAGGCCATGCTGAGATTGCTATCAAGTTCCTGGAGGAGGCAGTCGGTGGCTGGAGTTTGAGTTTAAGAGGGGAAGATGGGATAGAGGGAAAGGTGTTCGATAGCAATTCTGGCAAATCTTTGAACTGGAGGTGAAAGTATTTTTACAGAATTGGAACAAGGATATTGAGATGAGCATCGTGTAGTTTTTGTAGAATTTTCTGGACAAGAATCAAAGGGGTTGTAGTTCAAAGGGGAGATTTGGACAAAATTGTATTTTGAATGTAATCCAAAATTTTTGAACTGGACTTCCCAACTTTATTTCATAAGTTGGTGAGGAATATACTCAAGAAGCTACTAGCAAATTTTTAGCCACTTTGGAGAAATAAAAGAGCATGTGATAACACTTTCTTAATTTCTGGGGGTAGAAAACCTAGTTAGGGTTTTGACGACAGAAGGGGTGCTTAGGGATTTGGACGACGGCAAGGTGGTGGTAGGATACGGGAGAGTTAGGGTTTGGGTTTTGGAGGTCGGGAACACGAATGGGCAAGTTGCCGCTAGGGTTAGGGTTTGAATGAGGCTCGAGCATATACAACGTATGCGCTCTGATTTGGGTTTAGGGTGTAGGTTCTATGCATGCGGTGACGAGGCAACCTCGGATGATGACATGAGATGCTATGCATGAAGGGATGCTGAAGATCCAAACAATCCGGCAAAAGTTTTTGGGATATACACGCATATACGCGCTTAGGGTTTTGGTTTTCGATTAAACCTGATTAGGAAAAGCAGGGCGTGACAAACCTATCCCCCTTAAATCGAATCTCGTCCCCGAGATTCTACAGATGGAATTAGGTGAGGGAACTTTTTCAACAGAAAATCTTCTCGCTCCCAAGTTGCCTCTTCTTCTGTGTGGTATCTCCATTGAACCTTGTGGGATTTGACTACTTTGTTCCGGGTGCGTCGTCCTTGACTTTCAAGCACACGTGAGGGTTGCTCCACATAGGTAAAATCCTTGTCGACCTCAAAACTCTTAAGCCTGCCTTGACATCTATCCCCCTTATGCGGATGCTAGCATCCTGATACTGGTGTTTAGTTTCGATTTCGGCCCCAGGGATTCGAACGATCATTGGTTTGCTCATGCGACAAGGTGCAAGATTATTGTTCTCGGCAAATTTACGAGACACAAATGGATGCGATGCCCAGGAATCAAATAAAACAATAGCCATTACTGAGTTGACGGGAAACATACCCACGGCTATGTTGGGGGCCTCCTGCGCTTCCTCGGCGTCGATGTGATTGGCGTGTCCTCGGTTCGAGCCCTGGTTTCGGGAGCTGTAGCTCCTGGTGGTCATATGGCGTTCCTGGGGGCGTCCGGTAGCAGCTACACCTTGGGAAGAAAAATTCTGGTGCTTCTTTGGGCATCTGCTGGCGAAGTGCCCGGGTTCTCCGCAGTTAAAACAGTTTCGGTTCTCCAAGTCCCTTCCAGGGCCTGCGGAAGAGTTGTTAGAAATTTTGCTGGGGACGGGGGCATGGTACTGCGGGCGTGGTACAGTCCTGTAGGTCTGGTACTTGTTGGGCTGGTGGCTGGAATGCTTCTCGTGCTTGATGCGTTGCGGAGGGCGCTCTGCCATGGTCCCTCGACTCTTCTTCTGCTTGCGGGTGTCACTCAAGGCATTGCGCTTCCCTTCCAGAATGAGGGCCTTGTTAACCAGATCTTGAAGGTCGGCGTGTTCCTGGATTGCCAAGTGACACTGGTATACCTCTAGCAGTCCATTCAAGAACTTCTCTATCTTGGACTCTTCCTCGTTCATGTCGGATCCGGCATATCGAACTAGCTGGTTGAATTTGTGCAGGTATTCTGTCACCGTCATGGAGCCTTGTTTTAATGCCAGGAATTCTTGCTTCTTAATTCCAATCAGTCCGGCAGGGATGTGGTGTTTGCGGAAACGGTCCTTAAAAATGTTCCAAGAAATTGCTCTTGTTCCCGATTGCTGCTTGCAAAAGTTCTCCCACCAAGCAGCGGCGGGGCCATGCAGGTACTGTGCAGCAAACAGGGCTTTATCGTCCTCTTCGCAGTGTGCTACTTCCAGTTTGCTCTCGATGACGCGCAGCCAGTCGTCGGCGTCCAAGGGTTCAACTGAGTGGGCGAAGACAGGCGGGGAGGTGCGCTGGAATTCTGATAACTTATTGGAGGATCCTTTTCCTCCTGCTCCGCCATGCTGTATGAGCTGTCTGATGTTCTCTTGCCCGTCCTGACGGTTTTGTTCCATCATTAGTAATATTTGTGCCAGGGTGTCCTTCATTTGGGGTGGTTGAGGTAAGGGTTGCTCTGGCTGTGCGTTGGCGTTAACTGATCCTTGTGGTGTTTCTTCATGTCCGGCTCTGCCTGATTTGCTTTGCCCCGGAAGGCGAGGTGTTTTATTCTTGGGCACCAAGGGCAGTACGCCTGCTGCGTTTTTGGATTGCTCCTTCGTTCCTTTAGCCTTCTTGGCTTCATTGAGCGGGTCGGACTCATGGACTGACTCTTCGCGGTCATTTGCGGGTCTCTTCCCACTCATCTTGGGCTGCACCAAGAACAGGTAAGAGGGAATCAAGGTAAGAGGGAGTTCGGGGGTTTGGTGTCGCACAAGAACGAATACATCACGGCGCAATAGCGCTATAGTAGTGGGGGCAACCCACCAAGAAGCAATGAAAACTCAAGAAATCCATTACATTCCTACGGATAGGTGCCTAAGGGCACTTATCCGATTATACATACAAGTGCCTGCGGCACGGGGCTAAGCCCTAATATACAGTACAACAAAATACACCGGTTATAGGCTCCGGAAGGGTACTTCCTTAAGAGCCACGCTCTAATCCACTTGGTCTACATCCAAGCGGACAGGCTGAGATAGAATGACTCCGGCACGGTCGTCGCCGTCCTCGGAGGGGTTGGGAGTGCTGTGAGGGGTAACCGGGGTGTTCCTGCGGCGTTGCGCGGCCCTGGAGGCGGCTGCATGCGCCGTGAACAGTCCCAAGTATCCCGTCGACTGGACGTGCGTGTGGTTGACGCCGTTGGCGACCGGTACTCCGAGCAGGGGTGGATCTACCGGTGCTGTGGCGTTGGTAGACGAGGTGGAGTCACGGGAGGCAATTAGAGCATGCAACTGGACGATGGTTTGCCGGGTCAGAATCAGGGAGTCGGCAAGCCGGATGAGCATGTCATGCTGGGCCTCGAGATAGCGGGTCAGGTGGATCACCGCTAGGTCGTGCTCCGCTTGGGTGCTGGCGAAGACGGCGTCTTCACCGAGGGCACGGCGAGGGTAGTAGTGGAAGGCACGCCGGTCCACACTCGGTTCCAAGTGGTGGAGGCGGGAGATGGCTTCCCAAGCGGCCATTAGGATGGCCATGTTGGGGGATGGCATGGATCTTCCGAAGAACTGGAATGCTGGGGCGCCCTGGGAGTCGGCTTGGTAGACGTGTACTTCCGCCCAGTACGAGTTGGCGATGTCGGCGGACTCCTCCTTGAAGACGTCGTACTCCGGTCGCTGAGTTGCTTTGAGGGCTCGCCGGGCGATGGTCCACAGGATATCTGTGAATCCTGGAAGGTTTGCTGCGGTAGTCTCGAGGTAGAGCGTACCGTTAGGCATGGCTTAGCTGGGCAACGATGGTGGAGAGTAAGGAGAGGGAAGTTAGAAGTGTTTCTGGTTTGGTTGCAAAGACAGGTAGGAGTGGAGAAGATAGCTGGCTGGAGGGCTTTTTATAGCCGGGCAAGAAGCTTCTGGTTTCAAAAACAGGGGAGGACACCTGTCCAACTTCAGGGGACAGGGGGTACTGTGGGCGCACGGCTCAATTAAGCGGTGCGGCGGAGAGATGAGACAGCTAGCGGCATTCGCTGTTGGCAAATAGGTATAGGGTTTTTAGAAATACTGGCCTAGTTGGCCTTTTATTTAAGATAGGTGAGGCAGGGTACCACGCCTACTGGCGTGTTTTGCCGCACATGATACAGTTAAAAATACAGTACAAGTTCCTATGGACCACAGTCCATTACTATTACACAAGCAGCGTCTACTTATTTAAACACAGGGATACATGGCTCATTGCAACAGGTGCACTGAGCCCTAGCGGTCTATCTTGCGGGCTGCTCCTTGACCATATCTTCCGCTGGTCCTCTTCCATTTGAGTCTCCCTTCGAATCGCCTTTGTCTTCCGCGTCCTTTTTCCCTTAGAAAGTTGGAGTAGGCTTGGGCGGTCCTTTGAGCTGCGCGGGAGGGTCCGGCTCTTGGGATGAACTTCCGCCGATAGGCGCGGGTATTGCTACGGTGCCTCTTGAGTGGTGGCGGTGGTGGGTCTTTACTGACGACGTGGATGTCACAGGGCTCAGGGGCTTCTTCTTTGATGGCGGTGGTGGTGGTTTTCTGCAGCTGCGCCAGGGATAGCTTCCATTGCTCTCGCACATAATTCAGCTCGTCGCGAACTTCCTTTAGCTCGATGAGGGCCTGGTAGGTCAGAGTGTCCTGAGCTTCCACATATCGTGCCAGATTCACGATAGCGGGGTCGTCTTCTTGGTCTGCCGAAACGTATACTCGGACATTCTTCATGGCAGTGTGCTGTGGGAAGAATTGAGTAGCCCTATGGTTAGCTAACTCAATAAGCTCATTGCGTAGATGTGCAAGTGCCTGGTATGCTGCTCTCTGGATGGCTTGGTCGGGTGCTCGGCTTCGGGATCCGATGAACCTGAAGGTCTGGATATCTCCGTTCCGCTTACAGAAGAAGATGACTCTAGCCCAATACACCGTTGATGCCTTGGTCACTTCCTGCTTGAAAACATAGTACTCTGGAAGAGACAGTCCTCCACATTGGGCGATGGCTTCACGCAACAGCTGCGGGAATCCTGGGGTCTTGGCTGCAAAGGTTTCGTCATGCTTCTCGATCGTTTCCATCTAAAAAGTTTAAAACATTCATGTGAGCCTGTCGTGATTAAAGAAATAGAAGGGATGAGCAGATAGTCAATTTTCAGCAGGGATGAGGATACTAGAGTTTTTATTTTTGAAAATAGTTTTTATAACCTTGACTCTAACTATCGGCCATGCTATCTAGGGTTTTCCCTACAGTCAGCAGGCTCTGATACCAAGCTTGTGGACTACCCGGTTTTAAGGCCGGATAAATCCTTGTGTTTACTGTATCGATCCCTGGATCAGTAGTCGATACACACAAGTACTTGATAACATCACCATGCCATACATCGTTTATTACAATCATCGACCATACTTGGTCTTTAGTTCTTACAAACCAGGCCTATTGGCCGAATAAAAACAGCAGCGGAAAATAAATACGGTGGGTAACCCATCAGTATGCCGATCCACAGGCAACAGACTGGGGAGAAAACCCTATGCGTCGAAGTCGCTGTCGCTATCGCCAGACTGGTACTCCTCCTCATCGTCTGGCCACATAACAAGCCAGGTGAGTACATTGAATGTACTCGCAAGCATTCCGCCGGGGAGTTTAATACGGATATGAACATGCTCGGGCTTTAACAATAACATGGCTCTATCCTATGTTTCATGTTGTGCGAGAAAGTAAGTTTGCATTTGAAATAAGTAAATAGATATAAAAGCAGTTTTCGTAAACCTCGCGGCATCTGACTTCCCTACTACAACGGGAATCAAATCCGCCATCCCTACCACAACGGGATTCATAACTTTGCACTTCCTTTTCACCGGAAGGCCTGGTGGTCACCGGTTCCTCAGGGAGACGACGCTCACCTCGTACTTACGGTGACACTGGGTTTGCCCTACTGGTACGGGTCAATACCTCAGTCCAGGGCTGCCCTACTGGTACGGGTCAGTCCCTCCTTCTCATTTCCTGACACGGCATGACGCCCTGCGAACACGGCGGTTCGCGTCCTTAAACCCATAACCCAAAGATCCTTTTTGGGGCTCAGAGAGCCAAAACTACTTTAGTGTGGCTCGACCAAGTTCGTCCATGACTGCGGACGCGGCTATTCGAATAGTTTTAACACTCTGCAGAGGTTGTACGGCTTTACCCACACGATGTAGTTCCCCCTGGGCATGCTGCGCACGCATGTGTCCAGAGTTTGTACAACGAGACTCTTCACCGCTGTGAACCCAGCCATGAACCCGTCAGAATAGACATGTCCCAAACCTAGCTCGAATCAGTACCCCTGCCACGAGGAGGTTGGTGTTCCATCTTTGTGGCGGGCGAAACTCGGTATCCCCGGGTTCGCCCTCTTCGAAGTGTACCCCACCCCATCTGCACTCTACTCACTGCCCACGGGTTCATGCTAGTCCAGGTCGGCTACTAGATCAAGTCCTTCCCACAAAGGACATGTGGTCGTACGGTAAGACTTGGCCAAACGGCACTTAAGACAGGTCCTTAGATGATCCGAGAAGGACTCCACTCCACTCCCGTAAACGGGCAGCGAGAACCACGACGGGCCTTACCTCGCTCTTTAACATCTCCCTTCTAACACCCTTCATTTCCAACCCGGATCAAAATCTCCTCCTTTTTAACTCGGTTCCACAGAACCAATATCACGGTAGAATATCCCAACCCATACATATCCTACCTTCCATGCACCTCTACAACCCGGACACGACGGTCCGTTTCGATATTTCATCACATGAAATATGGGGTGTTGCTTTTCTTTTCCTTTTTGAAAACCTAAGTCATCTACTGCGGGGCTAAGCTTACACATACATACACTACCCTAAGTTTCCGATAAAACTTCGGAATACAATAGTCCTAGGGCGACAAGGATTACGGGGTCGGACTAGGGTTTCCTATCATCGGTGATATCTACTCTACATAAAATAACAGGGATAAAATATAGCATGCATGTTTCGAAAACAAAATAATATTTTGTAAAACTGGGATTCAACATGATCAATGGCGGAGAGCTTGCCTGGCAAGCCTTGGCTTGGTTCCGGACGCGGAGATGCTTCGGGTTCGTCCTGGCGCACGTACCTCACACCGTCAACTACACGTTCGAAAATACGTCGAATAAGAACCAAGCATCACAAGAACAACCGATAAAAGTAATCATGCATGCATCAAGGGCTTCATAATGTTTTCAAAATGATTCAACTTGCTCGGATGTTGATTGGGTGAGTATAAAGGATGCATGCACTCCTAGGGTTAGGGTTTTTTTGGTTTTATGATGTATTGGTAGTATCGAACTACGCAACATGTGTGCAAGCACCTATACATGCAAGAGTTCTAGGTCTTAGTCTTGTTTTCGAAGGTTTAGCTTGATGGGTGATGCTAAGAGAACAGGTATATGCATGATACGACGATTAGGGTGTCCTAGGGTTTTGCTGGCAAACACTTGTTCTCTCGGCTCTTGGACTCATGCTTCATGTGAAGAATGGGCTACTAAGCTACATGACAAGTTTTGGAGGTTAATCCCACTGGACAATGGGATGCACTATCTAATCAAATTCAAATCGAAAAGAATATCACTATATGCATGATTATGATCTAGGGTTTCATGAACCTATCTAATCCTTTGATTCTTTGAGCTAAGTAATAAGGATGTATGCTTGAATGCCACTGGAGTCAGGCTCTAAAAATGCTCAAGATAATATGCTGGAACAACCTAGAGTTGAACCTAAATTCAAAAGGAATTTGAAAACAGGTTTTGAATTCAAGGAGTTTACTGGACTGAGCTGTACAGAGAGAAGCATTGAGATTCTCGAGAAATGTACTATATAGAAAAGGTAGGAAATGAAATTTGGGACATCTTTTATTTGGGGACTTTTTAGAGAATCGGCCTGGAATCATGAGGACCGGTTGAACCAGTGAGGAATAGGTTCTGCAGTGAGAAAAACCGGTTAGACCGGGCGGCTAAGGGGGGTGACGTGGAGAGGGAATACGGCGCCGGGTTCATTAAATCTGACAGCGGGCCCGGGTGATGGATGAGGCCCACTGGCGGCGACTGGGGAGGGGCGTACCGCTTCGGGACCGTGGGTTCCACCGGTCAGCGGCCGAGAGATGGGAGAGAGGAGCGCGCGGCGGGGAAGAGTCCGGCGGGAATTAGGTTTCCGGCGGGATTCCGGTGAATTCCACGGCGAGAAATCGCCACTGATTTAGGAGGATTTAGAGAAAATTATTGCCACCGCTGGGTTCATGAGCTTAGAGGGGTTCCATTTTTGCTAATGGGGAACTTGCGAGGTGGCTGGTGTGAAGGGGAGGCGGTGTCCAGCGGGTCGGGTGGTGGTGCTCGGTGCTGGGGAAGAGGAGGATGAAGCTTGAGCTGAGGAGAGCTTGGCTGGGGTGCGGCTTAGGAGGAGAGAGTGGGTGATGAGGAAGAAATGAACTCGGGTGCTCTTCTTATAGCAGCGGGCGAGGACCGAGTTATGGCCGCGGGGCCCGGAGGTGTACCTCGCCGGAGACCATGTCGGGCGGCGTGGCACTGCGGGGGTGGTGGGGGACGGCCAGAGCGTGGACTTGGCTCAGGAGCGGCAGAGGGCCATGCGGCGCCGCAGAGGAGCGGTGACTCGGTGGTTGGCACAGGAGGGCATTGCTGAGCGGCATGGGTGCGCGTCCTGGTTGGCACGAGTGTGCATGTCCGAGCTCCAGTGCGTCAGGGGGGTGCCTGGCAATGTCAAACATGGCTAAGCGACTGAGAGGTGATGGAGGGTGGTGTTGGCACAGAAATGGGCAGAGGAGAATAGCCAAGGGAGCATGCCAATGTCGGCATGAGCTGATAGAAGGGTTGGATACTGGAGCAAAGGGCATGCCACTGATGTGAGAGGAATAGGGGAGGGTTGCCTGTGCTGGTTTAAAGAACTAAGGGCATCGAGGACATGGATTCATGTGGAGACTGCTGCCCTTGTCTTGCCAATGTTGGCATGAGTGGGTGCTCGAGTTGAAATGCTGTGGATTCGATGTGAAACTGAGAGGAGGTGATGTAGACAGGGTCCAGGCCATGCTGAGATTGCTATCAAGTTCCTGGAGGAGGCAGTCGGTGGCTGGAGTTTGAGTTTAAGAGGGGAAGATGGGATAGAGGGAAAGGTGTTCGATAGCAATTCTGGCAAATCTTTGAACTGGAGGTGAAAGTATTTTTACAGAATTGGAACAAGGATATTGAGATGAGCATCGTGTAGTTTTTGTAGAATTTTCTGGACAAGAATCAAAGGGGTTGTAGTTCAAAGGGGAGATTTGGACAAAATTGTATTTTGAATGTAATCCAAAATTTTTGAACTGGACTTCCCAACTTTATTTCATAAGTTGGTGAGGAATATACTCAAGAAGCTACTAGCAAATTTTTAGCCACTTTGGAGAAATAAAAGAGCATGTGATAACACTTTCTTAATTTCTGGGGGTAGAAAACCTAGTTAGGGTTTTGACGACAGAAGGGGTGCTTAGGGATTTGGACGACGGCAAGGTGGTGGTAGGATACGGGAGAGTTAGGGTTTGGGTTTTGGAGGTCGGGAACACGAATGGGCAAGTTGCCGCTAGGGTTAGGGTTTG
Organism: Stipa capillata; assembly: GCA_019208055.1. Lineage (NCBI taxonomy): Eukaryota > Viridiplantae > Streptophyta > Magnoliopsida > Poales > Poaceae > Stipa > Stipa capillata. The sequence goes on from JAGXJF010002409.1 coordinate 339,979, forward strand.
AATGAGGCTCGAGCATATACAACGTATGCGCTCTGATTTGGGTTTAGGGTGTAGGTTCTATGCATGCGGTGACGAGGCAACCTCGGATGATGACATGAGATGCTATGCATGAAGGGATGCTGAAGATCCAAACAATCCGGCAAAAGTTTTTGGGATATACACGCATATACGCGCTTAGGGTTTTGGTTTTCGATTAAACCTGATTAGGAAAAGCAGGGCGTGACAATATGTCTACCCAACAGGCAACTGATTGGGGGAAACGCCCTAGCCCTCGTAGTCACTGTTTTCGTCGTCAGAGATGAACTCTTCTTCATCTGACCATATCAACAAGCCAAGTGAGTACATTGAATGTACTCGCAGCTATTCCCATAGGAAAAATATACGGCAATATAGCATGCAGTGTATATGTCAAAGGAACAGCTCTACCCTGAGTTGCTTGTTGTGCGAAAAGTAAGTTTTCAATGTAAATACGAGAATAATAGATTTCAAAATAGTTTTGTAAATCAGGGTAATTCAAAGTAACAAAACTTCACATGAGGTAGACCCGGCTACCTCCTCTTATCACTTGTGATAGCTCAGTCCATACTACCCCGGGCAGTATGACTAGCCTCATCATTTCATTGCTCAATTCGTACTATCCCGGATAGTACAGCTGGCCTCCTCAACTCAGTGCTCAGCCCGTGCTATCCTGGATAGCTCGGCTAGCCTCCACTTATCTCAATGCTCAGCCCGTACTGTCCCGGACAGTACGGCTAGCATTCTTCTCCCGCAATTCCTTGCTACAAGCCGTGTAGCATAAATTGCACCATGTGGACACATCATGCCCACGTCCTTAATCCCTTCCCAAGCTTTCACAAATAAAACTTAGTCTAACAATGTGTGGCCTTGCCAGTTCATGTCCATGACCGAGGACGCGGCTAGTCGAATAGTTTTTAACACTCTGCAGAGGTTTACGTTTTTACCCACAAGATGTAAGTCCCCCTTGTGCCGAGTACTAACGGATACACTTCACGAGGTGTATCGGCAGGGTTGTTACAACGAGACATTTGCCCGCTTCTATACTAGAGCTGGACCTACTAGGTGGTTGACCCAACTTTCGCATCCCGGACCCCGAAAATGGGACTCCCCACCTTTGTGTCGAGTCAACACCCAAACGCCCAGCGGTGGGGGATCTTTAGGACTTTAAACACCTAGTCACATACTTTCTACTTCCCACGGGTCCATACCCTAATACTTGTCGGGGTACCAAGCCAAGCCCTTCCCATAAAAGACATGTGGACGTACGGTGAGGAACTGGTTCAGCGGCACTTAAGCTCGGTCCTTAACTGATTCGAGCAAGACTCTCTTTTTCTACTCCATGTTTGTCCCGGACGACCATGCCACCATCTGATACTCTACAGCCCCAGGCTGCCCTTACTATTCTCACCCGAATCAAAATCATCTCCAGTTTTATTTGGGTTTTGACAAACATTTCTTTCAAATGCCACCTCGGATAACACATGCTATCCGAGGGTTTTTATTTCTCATGTCCCAAAGGAGTTTGTAATGTCCGAACAAAATTTAGTTTTTGACTACAGCAGGTCTAAGTATGGCTAATGCCTATAATCTTAATACTTTTGTTGGTCGCAGGACAACTAACTAATATACCTAGGGTTACAAGAATCGGATATTCAGACCTAGGACTTATGCATCTATAGGGTATAACTAGGTCTACATAAATACTGTCGATATCCACATAGCATGCAAGTTTCACAAATAAAATAATTAAATTTCACACATATGGGATTCATCATGATCAAGTGGAATGCTTGCCTGGCAATATTGTCCGGGGCTTGGTCTTGAACCCGATTCAACAATTGTCCGAATCCTTTGCGCGGTATCTCCTACGTCAGTTTCTACACGTCGAAAGAACAGGGAATAAACAACGGTGCGAGAAAGATCCAACAAGAATCAAACATGTACTCATGAATAATGGTACTATATGGAGGGAAGTTATGATTTTGAGGACCTTATTAGGAATTGTGTTGATTCCTTGACTTAGATATGTTACGGAGGTGATACCGAGAGTATAAATATGCATAACCTAGAGCGCTAGGGTTCTGGAATTATTTTATTTGGGGTTCAGAGGGTATACCACCTTTTAAATGCTCTTAGAAGAAACATTTAGACGTATATCCTAGGGTTTTTATTGAATGTATTAGTAGTGTGTTGGTCTTGTTAAAAAGGTATTTGAACATATTAGGGTTCTCATGTTATTAAGGTAAAGGTTTCAATGTTGTAAGAGAATAGGCTTTGATCCTAGATGATGTTAGGAAAACGTTATTTATTTGGAACCAGATTGGAAGAGAGACGTGTGATATATATATATTTTAAAATTTTAAATAGATTGAAATTTGAAATTCAAGCATATTCAAAATCTATAGGTCATACAAAAGGATAGGTTTTTAGTTTTTGAAGCACGTAGGAAAAGAGTCGTCTCGATTGGATGAAGGACGGAGGAGATATCGACTACCGAAGAGTTGTCGGAAAGGGAGGGAAGGAGGAAAGGATGCATAGGGAGCATATTTTGGGAATGCGCTTTCCAAAGAAGTGAGACAGTTTTAGATTTAGAATAGGAAAAATACGTTTTCTATGAGGAAGACGTATTCTATAGAGGGGACTTGAGAATACATCTCTAGCAGTAAAAACATACTCTGGTTGAATAAAGAATGGAGTACGCTTTCTAGGTTGGAGATTGCTCATCAGCTAGGTGCGTTTATCCATCCCGATGCTAGTGCCCTCACTTACCGAGTTGTGGCTTGAGCTGGCTGGTACTGGGCCGCACGACTTGGTACTTAGTCACCGAAAAACGAAGGGGAAAAGAAATGAACAAAGCCACTGCAGATGGCTCACCTCAGCTCGCTTTACCAGTATTAGATGGGGTTGAGAGAAAGGCCAGATATTGGTCAGCGGCGTGCTCACCACGGCCGATGGCGATGCCCATGCCGACATCAAGGTAGAAGTAGGATTCAGTGGGGCGGTGGATGCAGTTGAGGGGCAACTAAAGTAGCAGACAGCGCTCGGAGCAGGAAGAAGAGTTTGGGGAGTTTGGTCTAGGGGAGCTCGGAAATGGCGCCTGGGTTGCGGCAAGCTCACTGCTCGGTAGCTCCAGGGAAAGGGAGCTGTGAGAGGGGATTAGGAGAGTTCCTGCCGCAGGGAGAAGGAGGAGACAAGGGCGGCGGCACGCTCGGGTGGACAGCTTGAAGAGCTCGTTCGCCACTGATGAGTTGAAGGGGGCTTTGGGAGAGGGTCCGAGGGACTTTGGCGTCTAGCCGTGCGGTGAGGAGAAGGAATGGGGAGTGTTAGGGGGAGGAGAAGAAGCGCCTGCCGGATTTGTTGAAGCAATGGCGCTCGGATGAGACTCCAGAATAGAGCTAGGAAGCTTGGGAGTGGAGGGGAGGCAATGGCAGAGGATGAGCTCAGTTGCTTGAGGAGTAGAGGGTGCGCCTGAGCTCCACGGAACGGTGAGTTCGATTTGGAAAGAGACCAGGGAAACAATGGCTGGAAAAAGAAAATTTTGAAGAGGATGCAGACCTCGGGCTTGATTTATGGGAAGAAGGAGCTCGTGTAATGGCTTGGAGGAGGAGGTAGGCGCCGTTTACTGTGGAGTACATGGGGAGATCAGGCAGGGGCACCAGGTTGCGTGTATTGGAGCTGCGGTTGGCTAGCGTGGGGAGCTCGAGTGGAAGATCTTGGGCAGCTCTATTGAAGAAAAGAAGGAGAAGGATTGAGGCAAGGGATGGAGCTCGGGTTTGCTAGGAGTTGTGGTTGCAATGGGGAGAGTCCCGCGGAGGAATGGGCGCCTGCGGTAGCACATGGTAAGGATGAGAGGCAGAACGGGTATTAACTTGGTGTTGTTTCTACACAAATGAGCAGTGGGAATTAGGCATCGATTGGTACTAGAGGGTTGAGGTGGCTAGTGCGGTATTGCATGCGTTGGGAAGGCAAACAGTGGCACCAATAATAGATAGCAAGGCAGGTAAGAAGGAGTAGTAAAAGAAAGGGTACTAGCTAGAGTTGCATTAGCGAATGAGGTGTCATGGTTTACAGTGGAAGGTTGGCACCGAATTCAGAATTTGTGATTGCGTGGCTTGGGTGCACAGGGTTCAGCAGTAGATGAAGAGAGAAGAAGTGAGCTGAGAAGAAATGGGCAACTAGGCATGGCTCTAAAGAGGAGCAGCAGCTAACATTGATTGCTGTGGCTCTCCAGGAAAATAGGAAAAGTTGGGCACCGGTTAGTGTGTTGGTAACAGAGTTAGTGCAGCGTCTGGTAGAACAATGAGATCCATAATGAGCTGGTGCTGCTGCTAGAATTTATTCATCTCAGGCTGCTTAGTTCTGCAGGCGAGGGCGTGCCAGGATGAATTCTTGAGAGATTAAGATTTTCTTTTTATACACATGCACCTACACATGTGGCATGTATAAGTTCATTTTCGTTCCAATTAGGTTGGATAGGTAATCATGTGTAAGGATATAGCAACTGGAGTGAACTATACTACGCATATGCTCATGAACATATACATGTGCATGAAAATAGGTTGAAGAGATTATTACGTGGAGGGTCTTGGCAGGTATGATGGAATCGTGTCACAACTAAGGATACGTATATATATATATATATATATATATTTCTAGGAGAGAGAAAAGGTGGGTAGGCTGCCTACACGGGAATACATGCACACTTAGAATGTATGCATATATGTGGAGTGCGTCCGTGATGGTAGACGGATATACACCTACATACATAGGTATCTGCATGTGTTGAAATTTCAGGAGCTGTGTGTGTGTGTGGGTCATGCAAGGGGGTCTGAACAGACGTCATCGTGACGAGGGCAGAATGGTTGATGCAAGGCATTTAGGTTTTAACGTATTCATTCTTGCACGATTTCCCGTGCACTAGTTAATGATGGTTATCAGGATAAAGTAAGGAGGAGAGGTTTAAGTTATACTGTCGAGTTAGGGTTTGACTAGTAGTTCGAAAAAAAGGATTTAGGTTTTGTATACATGTGTATATATAAAAGAGATATATATGTGCACGTACTCATGATAGGTCGTGGGCGAAGTAGTGGCAGAAGATCACTTCATTTGGAAGAGGTTTGCGACGTATATACGTTTCCTTTCACAAGGATACCGTGTGGGTACTTAACTGCAGATGTTGGTCTAGGTTGCACTGACTAAGAAAAGGAGAAAGAATGCCGGGGTGTGTTTCGTGTTTTGGTCCATATGCTGCATCGTGAGTTGAACCAAAGTTTTAATTTGGTGTATTTTAACTGACATTATTAGTGAAAAAGTTTTTGTTGGCCCAATTTTCCTATGTTAGAAATCAGGTGTGACAACAGCCATCATAACTTCTCCATGTCTTCTAGCGGGACACACCGTCCCGTCCACCACAACACACGACACCCCGCCGCCCGGGAGGAAGAATTGAGAATGTTTACTATCTTATAAACAGAGTTGTGACAATCCGATAGTGATTTCATCCCAAATCCTTTTCTCCCTCCCTTCTTTGCAAATAGAGTCAGCCCTAACAGTGGCCCCTATCTATCATGTGATTTTCCCTTTAACTACCGTGACTGCTCCCCATTTCCACACATTCACATAACAAATTCTCAACTAATCTTACAAACCTAAACATTATACCACCAACATGTCATCTTCTCCTGAATCCACCCTAGCTATATCCATCCTCTCTCACTTGACGTGCGCCGATCCTCCTCGCATGCCACTGTCCAATAACTGGATTCTCCACCATTGCCTTCTAGTTCCTTTCCTTTGCTCCTACCGTGGCGAACTGGTGATTGGAGGAGTGCCTGATAGACGGAGGTAGGGACGCAGCTGGACGCATAGCGGATATAACAAAGTCTCTATTATCCCTTAGACGTTATTGAGGTTGAGCCAGTGGGGATGTGAAGTTGAGGCACAGAGTCACGAGTGAGCGTACAAGAATACAAGATGGCGATGAGGCCATGGAAGTCAGGACCCCATAACCCTAGCTGTTAGAGCATCTCCAGCAAGGGAGCATCCCACTCCCCATCCCTAATTTTGGGCATTCTCCCCAAATACCATCATCCAGCTGAATCACTGTACCCCTCCCCTGCTCCCCATCACTGGGGACGCGAGCTCCACTGCACAACATCGCCAACTGCTCTCCTCGCGTGTTCCGCCCCGCATTCCCCCCCACGGCTCGGAGCTTCCCTCCCTCGTGGCGACCGCCTCCCCCCGACATCCACATGCATTGGGTCCCTGCTCGTCGTCATCGGCCAGAGCATCCAGTGAAGTACGTCGCACTCTCCTCTCCCTTCGTTGTCCCTAGATCCCCTCAGCATCGCATCACTGGATCTCGATTGACTTGCCCTCACGGGTCATTGAGGCGTCCAAGGTGACCGCTCACTTGCCGACGGTGCTCCATGATCCAAGCGGCACTGGACTAACCTATATCTATCGACGCTGGCCCACGGCATGCAAACACTTCGGTGCCACCAACACCGGTCTCCCGAGCAGGTCCCCTCCCCAAGCAGCTACACGCTCCTCGAGCTGTGTTGTCTCCCCGAGCAGCTCCACCTCCTCGATTCCGGCGACTCCTCCTCCTCAAGGTTCGTGTTATTTCCTGCAATCGATTGCTTTGACCATGCTACTAATGCGTAGGCACTTGTACTAGCATATATAGTTCGTTGTGTAGTTCAGTAGATTGTGATTGAAACACATTGCTTGGATTGTGTTGATCTGGATTGGGTTGACTGTGATTCTGGATTGCTGTGCGTGTTGCTTGGATTGTGTTGATCTGGATTCTGTTGATTGTGATCTGAATTGTGATCTAGGAGGGGTTGGAGATTCGGGGTGAACTATAGCTTTTAGTGTACATGCACTGCAGGTTTTGGTTAATTTGGGGGTTTCTTGCTTGCTTCTAGAATGATTTGGTCATGTGTGTAGATTTATGTATATCATTAGTTATGTAAAAATATGTAACTTTATATGAAAGTGTTGTCTCCATGCATTTCGTCAGCTTTATATGAAATGTTTGTCTCTGCAATTGTGCTGATTTTGCATATTTGCAAAACTGATGATGGGATCTGCTGTTTGCAAAAGTGCAGAGTCAGTTGAAGCCATGAACCAAATTTAATGCCCTTTTATACTAAGGAGGTGAGTCACCGTGGTGGTATTTAGCATATATGAAGTGATCGTTTTCTCTTTGTTGCCACAATTATGATTGCAGGATCTGAAGCAACGTTTGCAGATTTTGGCCACATCTGGTACGATAGCAAGCCATGTAGTTCTCCGATTCATTTGATCTGAAGCAATGCTTAGTTGTAGAGAAGGAGACTCAGTAGCTGTAATTCTCATGTGACTGCTTAATTGTTTCACATATAAAAATCATAGTATTAGTGTATATTATGTCACTGTCTGTATAGCACTGAAAAGTTTGTTCTCTTTTCAATTCTCTATTATATCACCGTATGTACACGATTATTAATCCTAGAAGTTGTAAAAGTGGTTATATGTATATTGTTATTCGTAGTAATTACTAAATTCTGAATATTTGAGCAAATCTTCTTATTTGAGCAAGAAACATGTTAGTTACAGGATATTAAGGGGGTGTTTGGTTGGGCTTTTCAGCAGCTTTTCACTGGAAAAAGCTGCGCAGCCCAACCAAACGACCAGCTTTTAGCAGTTTTTGCCAACGGTAGCTGTACGCTTTGTAATGCAAATCAGTTGTTTGGAAAAGCTGCCTTCTGTCAGCTTTTTGCAATGTGCTGAAGCTTCAGTGCTCATTTTCTAAAAATACTGTAGATGGTTTGGATCAACCAAAAACCATATGGTCACTTTCCCACAGCAACAGCAGCTTTTTCCAAACAACTAGCCAACAACAGCTTTGTCAACAGCCACAGTCCAACCAAACAGGCCCTAATACAATATGGAAGAGTGGAATATGAGAGTGAGATTTGAAAAATTGATTGGAGCAGTAAGAGATTTGAGAAAAAAAGTTAAGATAACTTTCCAAATAGAGATTTTGTTAGTCCAATTTAGTCAATAGGCTAGAGATGCTCTTAGGCCCAAAGCTCGACGGGGGGTGACGTGCGGTGGACTACTATGACCCCCTTCTAGACAGCTTATTTGACGGGCTTATGGTCCTAAAAGTCATAAGAAGGGGTGGCAGCTGCATGGCTTATAGGGGAAGCTCTCTCCATTTCGTGTTGATAGGAGGAAGCTGCATTGAGAGGCTTCCTAAGCTTCTCAAATTTGCCCCTAGAATTGAAAACTTTCATAGCTGAAATGCCATTCCCGAACCGTTTTCCCCTTCTTCCCATCTCGCTCGCCCAACCCGCCTCTCCTTCACGCACCCCCTGGCTCGAGCCCTTCCTTTCGCCCATCCCGCCGCCGCCCTCCATCCCGCCACCTCCCATCCCGCCGCCCTCCATCCCGCCGCCGCCTCGAGATATCGTTGGCTCGCCGCCCCTCCGCCGCGTCCGGCGCCCTCGGCACCGCCTCACCTCCCTGTCCTCACCTCGCCGCGCCACACCGCGCTCGCCCTCAGCCCCTGCCGCCCTCGCCTTCACCTTTGTCGCCAGATCCGGCCTCACCGCGCCACCGCCGCCCGTGCCCTCGCCCTGGCTGCGCCGCTGTCGCCCTCACCTTGCCCGATCTGCCATCACCACGCCGCCCTCGACCTCGCCGTTGTCTACTGTCGGCGTTACGGGCCCAGGGTCCCCTAAACCGCTGGCGAAGGCCCAACTTGACGCCACGTCGCCAAAGACGTGGAAGTTAAAGAAGAGGTGCCCGGGGCCTCACCCCGAGCACTGTTCCACTCGGCTAAATCAGGGGTGCCCCGAGCGTCCCTTGATGGTGTTTTCTGAAAGGCCCAAGGCGAACTTGGTCCCCGCCAGGATGGAGCAAACGGAAGTGCTCGGTGGTGTACTTGGGGGCTCACCCCAAGCACCCAGGGAGAAGTGCTCGGGGGATCATCCGGAGCACTAAGGGCGACCCGGCCCCCGCCCGGGGCGCCAAGCACCTCGCCCAGATGACGGAGCGGCCTAGGAGTGGTGCTCGGGTGCCTCCGATCTCGGGAGCCCCGAACACCCCTTGAGGGCCCCTCTTCAATCCGCGTGGCCCAGAAGGCACGTTTAATGCCTGCGGTAGGGGCATTTAGTGTGTGTGCCAGGTGCATTAAATGCCCGTCTATTCCAAATCCTTGCGGACCAAGGGCGGTGTCCTGACCGTTCCCATCCCCCCAAGTGATAAGCCCTGTCAGCTATCAGTTTTGGAGGGAATGGAGAGGTCTGACACCCCTTTTTGACTTTAAGGACGCGTTTCCGCGCGTCCATAGGCATGCCCTCTGCACCTGTCCGTGGGGCCCGGGTAGTTGCAGCATAGCCCGTGTCAGGAGACGTCAATCTTCATCCTTCTGACACGTCCTCATCATGAAGATCCGGTTCCCAACCAAGGCGTGACCGGCACTGTTCCGCTACAGTAAATCTCAACCACCGCCGTGGCTTACCCATGCCAGTTTCTTCCGCGACAAGCTTCATGGGCAAGATATTTATCTTTTGGCCACTGTGGTAACCCTCGGATATATAAGGGGAGAGCCGCGGCTATGCAAAGGGGGAGACGGATCGAGAGATCAAGAGATAGGGAAAAGAGAGAGCTAAAGATTGGCTCCAGTAGAATCGATAAAGTCCTAGAGGAAGAAAGAACAGTGGGGCTGGTTGCTAATTTCTGGTAATCTCTCCACAAAACATCAAATACACTCAAACAGGACGTAGGGTTTTACACCTAAAAGGTGGCCTGAACCTGGGTAATTCATTGTGTTCTTTCTCATTTTCATATCCTTCCAAGCTCTAGCTCCGGCGTAGCTCCGTAGATCTCTGCCTCCCGGCCGAATCCCAAAGGGGTCCTTCCGGACCACCGATACCAACGTTTGTACGTCGACATCCACCTTCCACTGGCCCTTGGTGATCTGTCCGCCGCCCCGACCTCACCCGACGCCGACGCCCGCAGCGACGCCGCCCCAACCTCACCTGACCTCAACCCCGACGTCGTCCCGACCTCACCCGACGCCAACGCCCGCAACGACGCCGCCCCCAACCTCACCTGACCTCAACCCCGACGCTGCCCCGACCTCACCTGACGCCGACGCCCGCAGCGACGCCGCCCCAACCTCACCTAACCTCAACCCCAACGTCACCCTGACCTCACCCGACGCCAACGCCCGCAGCAACGCCACCCCAACCTCACCTGACCTCAACCCCGACGCCGCCCCGACCTCACCTGACGCCGACGCCAACACCGACACTGCTGCCTCCCTCGATCCCCACAACTGACGCCCGCGGGTGCCTCCCCCACCCCCCGTCCCCCGGCCCGTGTGCCTCCCCCGGCCCGCTGCCTTCCTCCCGCAGCACTCTCCCTCCCGAGTTGGTCACCGCCATCGCCTCCCTCCCGAGTTCATGTTCTTTTGGTTTATTGAAAAATCTAATCGATGTTTGCTATTCTTTGTGTGGAAGATCGATGTTTGAATGATGTTTTGTTTGCTATTCTGGTATTGTGCAAAAAATCTAATGCACATAGTGATTACCTATGTTGAAATTTTTTCAGTAATTGTGGTGCTGAAGAACAAGTTCTTCCTCAAGCTTCATTTCTTGTACTACATGTGCTGTTAAAAAATAATGATATGCTTGATTATCCTTATCATTTCTTGTAATGCAAGTGCCGATGTTTGCTTTGAAGGTAGACAAAAGTGGATGAGGATCACCTCCTTGGACGAGCTCAAGACAAAAGTAGGGCATGTCATCGTGATGATTCTTCTGATGAAGATGGTCGAGAGGAGCAAGATGGATATGAGTAGAATATGTGTGTATGGATTATAATTTTTTTTGATAATTTCATGTGCATGTGTGTATGCAGTGTGTATGCTGTAGATGTTCATGTGCAGGATTGAAAGCATTGCTATTTGTGTTTTATAACATTTACATATGTGATTATACGTCGACGTATATCAAATATTAACATAGAAGTGAAGAATTACCATCTAAATAACAAACAAATAAGCTTATGGGTACTAGACTTTCCATCATTCATTACAGCTCATAACATCAAATCTCAAAAACCGTCTAGAAGGGAGCAAAGCACTTGTTAGGCTTTCCCACACCGGAGCTTCCTCGCACCGTTAAGTTTAAGTCGGCTTATACACAAGCTGAAGCAGTCTAGAAGGGGCCCTATGGTCACTGTTGCGAAGCCGCGGCTTGGTGGTCACATGACTTGGCATGCAGTCGCGCGTGGCCACGTACGGGAATTTATTACGCCGCTCCACCCAATTTGTCTTCATTTTTCCATCCAGGCATCCTCAGTTCCTCACTCGGTGTAATAACCACCCCGAGAAGCATTTCTGTTCGTAGCAGAGGGCCGTGGCATGAACAGGAGTGAGCTTCAGAGCTTGCAATGGTGGTAGCAAGGAAGATCGCTAGGGTCGCGTGAATTCGTTTTCGTTTTGTTATTGCTCTCGAGTCTTTTGTGAATAGTGGATGCTCTCTCTTGTTTTGGCCTCTCGGGTAGGCGGTGACACCTGAGATGCTCCGAGTTCATGAAGCAGCTGCGGGAGGTGACAATGACATTCTCCTTGTCGTAGGACGATTCTAAAGGGAAATTACAGTATGGTTGTGATTCTATCTTGTTATTGGTAGCAGAATGTGACTGTGGCTTGTGGGCGCGGTTGGAGGATGCGATCTGGTCAAAAGCAGCTAGGAAAATCAGGTTTTCAGCCTACATGCTCAGGTTTTGATGTTTTGCACACAAAAGAGTTAGCTCCGTGTTTCTGATACCGCACTGTATTGTTTTAAGCACCCTGTAAGCAATTGGGTTCCATCCTCTTCTTTTAAAACTGGGGTTCCATCGCTCTTTTGCTGTTATTAATGATTAAGAATATGCATGTCTTTCTCTGAAAAATGGTCTGGTTGTGCATAAGAACAGCGAGCTTATTGCAATCTGGAACTCAAGTAAGTGTCCAGGTACCATATGTACACTATTTTAACACATGCACCTTCGGATTTGTGCCTGAAATCTGGAGATTATCATGTTTTGACCTAATGTTGTATTCTGCAGTGTTTCAAATGGTATCTTGGAGATGATAAGCTAAAGATGAGCCTATGTGGTGTTACATTCTTGTACTGTTCTCATTGATAAATTTTAAGGCTGCAGTAATGATGATATGTGTTCTTTACGGGTCTTTATTAACTTTACTCTTTATTACATTACGGACGTGCATATCCTAACTAAAATGTCAGTGTAGAATCAATTCCAAGATTACGTAGGAGCATTAATTTTTCTACGTATATTTGTTCTGGAGCAGAGTCACAAGGAGGAGGACCTTGTTGTAGAGTGGAGTTGGAGGCGTTACCTGATGTGTTGCACCTTTGTCACCATATGGCTTCTCTTCATTATCTTTATTAAGATAGTGCGCATAACGCACTGTCATGTGTTGTTGGAGGCGATGGAACCATGGAGGAGATTTACTGTAGTTGGAGAAGGCTCACATGTGATGACGAAGTGACACGAATTGAAGTAAATGATGGCGGAGGGGAGGTTCGATGAAGCCAAAGGTTGAGCCAAGGTGCGAACGAAAAGGGAAGAAGATAGGAGAAATACAATATCTTATCTACTTACGAGGTTGGTGGTGGAGAAACAATCGCGGTGGCAGTTCATCCCCACATACACTTTTCATATTCCTAAAAAATTCCCTAACAAAAAACTAACAAACTAACTTACTTAAACAAAATTGATACTCTTAACAAATTAACTTAAAGACCATTTAAAAAATCTCTAACCACAATGAACCATGACACAAGTAAGAACTAAGTTTAATGGAGTGTGATTGCCGAGTCGTGAACCTAGTGTAGAAACATAGCCAAACAAGATAGAGATGTGACACCGACTTTAAAAGAGTTTGATAAAGTACCGTGGTGTAGGCAGTGATGTGGCATAGACAACAGTGTAGAATAGGCTGAGTCTAACAACAGGAACTGACTTACTAAAATATTATATTTTATCAAAGCATAAATATTTAGCTAACGGGAAAAAAAGCATTCATCGCGCGTAAATGTAGCTAGAACCGGTAAACCCTGCAGACGCCTTGGGAGTTTTGATGAATCATGGCAAATTGCCAATGTGCTATCCACGACAAATGACCAGTTCAGCGTCAATCCTGAAAGAAGCAACAGAGTCGTTTTTTTCTTTGTTTTCTTACTTGGGCTGTTGGGCAGCATATTCAGATCACAAAGATCATTCTCTTGGTCTCACAAGAAAACAATAGCGCATGCATGCAGGCTAAGGTCCAAGAACCTGCTGGTTGCAGCAGCCGCGCAGCTGTGGTCAGTCGTCAGTGCAGGCGCATCCTGCTAACGTTTTTGCATGTATAATCAGTGTAATATTAAAACAAAACGGCACTTACTGTTGCTTAGAGACCAACAGTGTCAAATCAGAGACTACAGACTAACTGTAAATGAGTCCGTGAGTTGAGGTTCAGACACTGATAAGACATCTTCGAGTTGGACCCTTCTGGCATCCTTTTGGAGCCTCGCGGAAGCTTTAGTTTTGCAGCATTAATGAATAGTTTAAGCGTAATTGTCGTAACTAAAGCAGACATGGTATAATGTTTGCAACCGCAGTAGATTAATTAGGACAGAAGATAAATACATACCATGCAATACTAGAGAGTAAGTTTCTCCAAGTTGGGAGCGTTCTGCAGAAACAATTCCAACAGCATGTGCACTTAAATGTTCTCACGTTATGGAATTTTGACCATACGCCTTTATCTTCTCGGATACACGACGCGGATGCAGCATGGTATCACCATTGCCAACACCATTTCTAGCCTCCCAAATGTGCCAAAAATGACGGCTTACATCGACTTGTTGGTGATGGCTTGATTTTCTAACAGGTGGGGCCTGGGCCTGTACGTTGCTGTTAACATTGATTAATGGCTTGTGGTGTGGCTTCATGGGCTGGACTGCGAAGTCCCAGGTCAGTGTCATGCGTATATACGGTTGCTATTTAGTCCTTCATCTTTTTATGATTTTTTTACTAGTGCATATGTTTTCCGTCGACAAACGAGCCATAATCCCAGGAACAGTAACCGAGTTATCACTTTATGTTAATTTTTTCTTTGTTTTTAGTGGGTAGAAGATTCTTCAGATTACAAAATCATTGTCTTCGTATAATAATAAATTAAACAAGAGAGCATGCATGCCAAGATCCAAGAAAACTTGTGATCAGTGCTGTCAAATCACAGACCACGCACTCTACCTGTAAATAAGTCTGAAAGTTGATTTTTTTTGGACGAACTAAGGTGGCCTCTCGGCCGATCTAAACATTCCATTGAAGAAACGGTGAGACAAAACGCTCAAGTACAGTCCGAAAGTTGATGCCATGTCCTATGGTTAATATGGAGCTTAACTGCACCTACTTAATTTCCTGGAGGCACTGCTAGCAGGTTACTAATAATATAACAAGAGAATACAATTTATTTTAATCTTTCGAAAGTACAATGCTGTCCTTTTGGAGGTTCTTCGAGACGCCCAGCAGGAGGTCAACTACCTGGGCAACACCATGCTTTTTACGATATTTGATCTCTGTAAACTTGAGGTTCAGACACCGATAAGATGCCTTCTTCGCCTTGAAACCTTCTCGCGTCTTTTTGGAGCCTCCCGGAAGCTGTAATTTGGTAGCATTTAAGGATTAGTGTAAGATTAGTTGTTGCAAACTATTTAAGGCAAAATGATATAACATTGATGGTGGTATGTCTCGCACGAAGTTAGAAGTCATTCGTTAAGAAAGAAGATATATACGGACCTTGCAATACTGCAGGGTAAGCTTCTCTAAGTTGGGAGCGTTCTGCAGAAATAACTCCAACGTCGTCTGCACTTCACCGGTCAAGTCGCATTCATGCAGGAGCAATGATGTCAGGTTACGGAACTTGGGAAAAGATTTGCGTTCTTCATCTGGCATCACCTGGAACAAAGAAGAATTCGGTGTAAAAAAAATATTGATCGATCGTCGCATGAATGTCTCGCTCGAAATTTCCTTGTCGATCAGAGCACACACCTTCTCGAGCGGTGAGAAGCTGGACAGCTCTAATCTTGTCACGTTATACAGGTTGCAAAGAAGCTTGTATTCGTCGTCGTCGCAGGCCAGGCACCTCTCGTGACAGATCGACGCCTCGACGAGCGACGGCACGTCGTTCACCCATACGTCGTCGGCGTATCGCACGACAAGGCGCAGAGAAGCAAGTCCAGGAACCTCGATGCGCGGGCAAATAGTATCAGGAAGCGCCCTGCTCGTCCAGGAACGGTCGACGACTAGACTCTTGAGCGTGCTAGAGGTGACCACCTCCTGGAAGCCAACTTCGCATCGCTTCAGCTCGAGGTGCTCCAGCCGAGGGCAGCCGGAGGCGCCGAGAAGGTCCCCGAAGCCGCTGGGCAGCCCGACTTCACTCAGGCGCAGGGTCGTGAGGCGACTGAGATCAGTACCTTGGCCCATGCGACGCAGGCTGACAGACGGATTGGAGTCGCCGTGGATGTCGAGCACGGCGGGACGGCAACACTCGAGGCAGCGGCGGACCCATCTGCTGCCGTCTGGCAGCGGCTTCCGCTGTCGACTGTGGTCCCGCGGAGGGTGGACGACGTGCAGACGGAGCACGTCCAAGGGGAGGTCGGCGCCGTGGTGCAAGACGAGGCTGTCCACGAATTTCTCGAACCTGGCCCACTCCTTCAGATCGTCGCGCTTGTCGCACTTGCGGCGGGTCGCTGCGCCGGCTTCCTGGAACTCACACGGGTCGATGGCGAGGCACGGCACGTCGCGCCAGAGGTGGCGCCACCGCCGCGACAGGGCACTCGTCTGCACGAGCTGTCTGGCGCCCAGGAAGGAGAGGATGCAGTGGAGCAGGCAGTCCGGCAAGTTGCTCAGCATGTCCCGATCCGCCGAGGTGTGCTTCATGGCGACGGCAAAGTACCCCGAGGGAGTCGATTGGATCACCGGAGGATTGGGAAGTTTATGTCAGGCAGTTCGGCCGGCACCTTGGATCGCGTACTTATCGGAAGTTCGGAAGAAAAGTGAAACTTGGCCGGTCTAAATAGACGGAACAACGGCTAGCAGAAACCGAATCGAACTCGAGTGACTCGGCCGGAATCAACTTCTTTTTTATGTAACCAAATTTAATGACTAAACCGACAGAACAACGGACAGCAGAAACCGAATCGAACATGAGTGACTGAGCTCGATAAAAAAAATGAAAATTACATTAAAGTCCTTCAAAATCGTAATATTCAGTTTTGCCTTCATGGCTCGATGTCTTTTTTAATGCCTCTGGTGGATAAAACATGTATAAGTTAGATTAACATCTAAGGTTTTAAAAAGCCGTGTGAGCTGCCAACCGAAGAAGTGAAAACCTAAGACAAAGACACATCCTTCGTAAGGCAAGATACCAAACCACCAGGAAGGAAGACAAGATTATAAAAAACAAGCTCGACACAACCGTTGCTACCACTAGCACGGACTTAGACCGAGGTGTTGGACAATAATTCGCTAGATCGAAAGTCGTTGATCTATGAGACTAAAAAAACCATTGGTTCTCTAGCGTCGGCCGCGACGGCTACATTACGATGAGCTAGAGTTGGGAGACTTTCTGTTCCATACGATACTATCTCTACCATTAAGACATCGTCGCTAAAAGGACATAAACTCTTAATAGAAACTTAATCTAGGTACTTAAATTTAATTTGGAATTTCCCGATCTCTTGGTGCTGTTTCGGCCACCAAAGGTTAGGGGAGCCGGTGGAAATGCCGGCGAAAAAACGGGTGATCGCTCTATTGTTTTTCTATGTCCGGTGGCGGTTAGGGTCCGTCTGCGGCCGGAATCACCTTGGTGGAAAGAGCAGCCCAAGAAGGCTTGTCGTAGTGGGGTTGTGGGGTGCGAGACAGGCCGGCTCAAAGAGATGCAAATTTACAGAAGTGAGGCCCATGGATAACAGCAGCTCGAGTGGAGCACGCCAGATACCCAACTGCCTACGGCGCCGCTGGCTCGCTGACCCCGTCGTCATCCGAAGCCTCCAAGAACAAAGCAGCTGGAGGCGCGCACCTCCTCCTGGCTCCTTCCCTTCCTTCCCATGGCGCCGCCCTTCGCCGCCGCCGCTGTCTCCTCCTCCTCCCCTCTGTTCTCACCGTCCTCGCCTCGCCCCGTTCTCCACCGCCAGCTTCCCTCGGGCTCCATCTCCCTGCGGGCACGGCGCCTGTCCCCGGCGGCCGCCGCCGCGGCCGTGGCGGCCGAGTCCGCCGGGAGAACGCTTCTAGAGGTTCGCGGGCTCACCGCCTCCGTCAAGGAGACCGGACAGCAGATCCTGAAAGGCGTCGACCTCACCATCCGCGAGGGCGAGGTTCGTGTTGCTGTGTGGTGTGGGTCTGGAAAAAGCCGCGCTAGCGGCTCGTGGCATAGTGCTTGATTGGGGCTGTAAGGTTTGGGGGTGTTGACTTGTGTTGGTTTCTGTCCGCGTGTGATAATAGGTTCATGCGATCATGGGGAAGAACGGCTCCGGCAAGAGCACCCTCACAAAGGTTATGTCCTACTGCTCATCTTTTTTCTCTATTCTTATGGTGAAAACTACTGAGATGTATGAGTAAATCGTCGCCTGCATGCGTTTATGTGCCTGTTTGAGATTCCTCTGTGGAATTAATGGAGGAGGTGACTTCGTTAGGATCTAGAGGACTAAAATGGCAATATCAAGAGTACAGTTTAGTTTTCACGATAGATTATCATCAATCGTAGTGCTTGCCTATTGCAACGATATTTTGATTGAATAAAAAAACCTGCCATCTTAGTTATGTGTGGCTTCTCCAGTATGCGCTTCGAAGTACCCTGCTGGAATTGTGATCTTAGGTGTTGTTCAGTTTGAGGAATAAGATGGTGAATGGACCATCCAATCCTAGGTCCTTGTTTGGTTTGAGGAATGGAATGGGTTAGTCCATCACCACCCTGTCCTTCACAAGTATAAGCCAAGTACAAAATGAAGAATTGGGTCATTCCATCAAATTTGATGGATCATCTAATGATGGATGATGGATGAGATGATTACTCAAACCAAACACCCCCTGAGTTAGAGAGTTATGGCTTTTATGAGAGAGCTATGCCTTATATGTCTGTTATTTGGATAAGTTGGGCATACGTGAGCCTTTTCTTACAATTTTTTTTTGGCAGAAAGCTTGTGCCTAGATTTACCAAATCCAGAAGAAGTTTAGACTAGAAAAGAGCTGGGGATACCAGCCTACAATTAGCAATCTGAGCTACTCAGATATAAAACAGCACACCCACCAATTACGTTATGTGACACCCCTGCTAGAACAAATCAATTGAAGTGCTCCTGTAGCCAGATAGAGACAGAGACCTTTTTTCTCGACAGACTGACAGCCAAAGACTTTTACAACAGATCATTTTGAACTCGTACCCTGAACGATAGAAGACTACCAAGATCTTCTATAAGAGTACATAAAGGTTCTATCCCTTATCATGCGCCAGGGTTTCCTTCGTTTACTTGGTTTTGCGTTAGAATCCCCTTGTCCCCTTCCTTCAAGAACGTTCCCCATTGCTGCCAAGAGAAAATTATTTGTACAAAGCATCAGCAAGATGTGATAACGACTTCTCTTTGATGGCTATTGCTTTGAGAATTGACCATAAAGACAAGAGCACTGCAGGAAAGCAGATCCATTTAACCCCTTCAGGGTGAACCTGAGGCTTGTTCCCGGTTCAAAGCTTCCTTCAAACTGCTTCGGGCAAACACTGCAATATGGCACCTGAACATGATATACTCAACATTTGTTTTGCAGTTTTGCCATGGATTTTGAAAATATTTTAGTTTTACCTGAATCCATTCAACCAAGTTTGTTTTGGCATAATTCAATCCAATTTACAACAATATGTTTAAATTTTGTTCCTGCTAATTTGTAAAGGTAACATTGGCTTTTTTCCTACCGTGCATATAAGATGTTCTGAGGTAGCCCCATAAGTTCAGGCCCGGCTTAAAAAGCTCAGCCAGGATAGTCCAGCTTGTGATCATGAACTTGCAGGGCTCATGGAGGTCAACTCCTTAAGTTTTTAATGAGCTTTGTTATGTAATGCGAGCATTGCAAAATTCTATGAGAAGTTCTGCCATGGCAATTGTGCAACTTAATGAAATCCCTTCTTGTGTTTGCATATCACAGGCTTCCTGATTAAACTGTGAGAAATTGATCATGTTTGTTGCTATGGCATCTAGCATTCAATAGAGTGTTATATCTTTTCGTTTCAGGTCCTTGTCGGCCATCCACATTATGAGGTAACTGGTGGTACCATTCTCTTCAAGGGTGAGAACTTGGTTGACATGGAGCCAGAGGAAAGATCTCTTGCAGGCCTCTTTATGAGTTTCCAAGCGCCTATTGAGATTCCTGGTGTGAGCAATTATGATTTTCTGCTCATGGCATTAAATGCTCGCAGAGAGAAGAACGGTCTCCCAGCGTTGGGGCCTCTTGAGGTTTGAACTTTATAGTTACAAAATTTCCGCACTTAGCAAATAATATGGTGTTATATGTCGCTCTCTAGTTTCTAAGGTAAGTACAACTCTGACATATATTTGCTTTATCATGTAGTTTTATTCAGTTGTATCACAAAAAGTTGAGGCCCTGAAGATGGAACCAAAGATCCTTGATCGCAATGTGAACGAAGGGTTTAGTGGTGGAGAAAGAAAGCGCAATGAGATACTGCAACTTTCTGTAAGATTATTATGAAGCTATCCGACACCTTAGTATGTCTATTACAACAAATATATGCTATCATACTCAAATATACATTTTTGCGTGTAGCACCAATGAAATACTGCAGTTTTTCACAGTTTTAACGAAAATTACAAGTATTTGAGGTCGCAATATTTAATACAGTATTTTATTGAAAAAGTAGCTGTTAGGCCAAATAGTCATTACTATTAAGAAAAACTGAACTAGCAATTTTTTGAACGTGCTAGTCAATGCTAATCCACACCAAATGAACTTTGAACTATTTTAAGCCTTGTTCAACACTTTCAAATGAATGAGTTCAATCAATCCATCTGATGAGTGGTTCAAGAAAAACAGTGTCTGCTTGATTTGCTGAACTGGTTACTCTGATTTTAGCCAAAACTCCTAAAGGATTAGATCATAAGTACGTAGCCCATGTGAGCCAATGTGAATTACTTGGTAACAGCGACCACATGCGCTGTTCTCCATGGCAGTTATGAGTATAAGGGAAGTCACCATTGGAGGTGGCCATGCAGTGGATCCTTACCAATTATGTTCTCCATGGGTGAGGTTCACATCAGTCATGACTGCAACGATGGGTGATGGCTGCTGGCAGTAGGTCAGCTGCACATATGCAGCATCCGGGAGCCAAAAATGGTAGCAACAATTAACTCATGCTCACAAGATTCAACTAGAACATCAATATGAGAGAAACAAAATAGAGAAGAATACCTTCCAGTAAAGTTGAATCAACAGAATACTTGTAAAAGTCAAGAGTGGATTAGTTAAAACTCCAAAGAAACATGGTATTTGGGAAGTAAAAAATTATACCAAATTAGTGTTTTATACTATGGCATATTTTTTGGAAACCATGGTATTCCTTCAAAGCTTCATAAATAATTTGTATCCAAGCATGGCCCATATATCACACTTCAGTGCTTTTGATCTCAACATGAAGTTGGGCTGAAAATTCCATTCTTTTTTCATATTACAGGCATGATATCACAAAGCAGTGTGGAGTAAATTGTGTAGGATTCTAGGAAAAGATATTTGTTGTCTTACCTGCAGTCTCTTCTTCGCTATAACTAACTATTGAGTTAAACTCTTCTTTTTTTTCTGTCCAATGGAATCATTCCTAGATTTTTCTGCCAGCCTTTTTGTGTCTCCATACATTTTCAACTCTGAACGTGTTCTATATGAAGCGTATATCTGATACCAGGACCAGGTTCTGTGGTGTGTGCATTTGATATTCATTAGGCCTTTCTTTACTCAAATCAGGACCATCTTCCTGTACACTTTAATGTTATCGTATATATGCACTACTTTACACAGCGTGCCAGTGTCCTTGTTTTATTGAGGCTTGTTAGATACATATGTGACGAACAATGTCAGCAAAATTTTCTTGCATAGGCCTAAGAACATACATTCTGTGTGACAGAGAGAATACTTCTTGAACATTTTTACTAGGAATCATGATTTATCTTATCTAGTTATGTACTTCATCAATAAATTTCAACCTCTGATTCATGGTATCTGTTTATGAATTTAGATCGTTGGGGCTGATTTAGCCCTCCTTGATGAGATCGATTCAGGATTAGATGTTGATGCACTTGAAGATGTAGCTCATGCAGTGAATGGGCTCTTGTCACCCCAAAACTCTGTTCTGATGATTACACATTACCAACGTCTTTTGGATCTTATTAAGCCGAGCTATGTTCACATCATGGTAAGACACATAACCAAAATACTTTTTGTAGATTCATTGCACTTGAGAATGAATTTATCTGTTGAAATGCATTTAATTTGAGCAGTCCTGTATTTTGTTTCAAGTAATATTTCTTTGGACCCATTTTTGGCTGATCGTGGTATCTGTTTGTGCATCTTTAGAGAGTAGTGCCAGTGATAAGACTGAACTTGTGTGTCCTAATATTGGATATGTGGTGTTAGTTAATGATCAGGTAGCGAAGACGGTATCACTAGGTTAGACACATTTGAAAATAACTGCTTCTCACTCTAGTATTCAACCCAACCTCAGCACTTACTGATAAAGGGACTCCACTCCAGATGATTCTAAAATATATGGCAAACATGAACGACCTCACTCATGTAATCTTACCAAGCTAATTAAAATATTGTTGGCACCTTGGCAATCCTTCTATGTTTTTCCACCCCAAAATTTTAGAATGTGGGAACAGTGCTGTGAGTATTTCAGTGCTTTCAAACTTCTTAAATGAAGGGCATGTGTTGTTATTGATAATATTTCTGTTTGGCTACTTCCAGGACAGCGGCGAGATAGTGAAGACAGGTGACAGCTCTCTAGCAAACCACATTAACAAGGGTGGCTTCAAATCAGTCGCTGCTTTTGTATAGCGTGAATAAGGTTTTTCTTTTGTTCACTCTTCCTTTTCCCTTTTCTGAGAGATTTTTGTTTGCTCTTATTATGACATGAAGTCCCACGCGTCTTCATGGTATACATTATCTGTGATTCATCCTGATAAAAGAGAGAAGAATGATGAAAGGAACATGTAGATTGGTTGTGCAGAGATGGATCAGCTTCTTACGGATTTAGCTGATATGAGATACTCCTTTGCAGGTCAAATATTTGAATTCCCAGTATGCATGCATTCTTATACCTAGTACGCATGCTGCCTGGAAGTGAAACGCACTAACTTCAGTGAAATTATTGAGCTAGTGCCCCATTTGGCCAGACATGTTCTTTTGGAGGTGGAGCACTGGAGTTCTCAATTGCCCTCACCCATATTTCTCTTTCTTGTCCTGTAAGATTTTTGGATTAAAATATTAATACATTATATACGTGTAGTTATGTGCAGGGAAACATCTTGCATGTGCATACGACAAACAAAGTTGTAACCGAATTTTGTCTTCAGTTTTAGTCAGTTTTGAATATCACTTATTGCCTCTGGTATCTGGTCATCGGTGGCGGAGGAACCGTCCCCTCTAGCCCGGGAAGCTGCCCAGGCTTGAAGGTGACGTGATGCCGCATCTCTAGCGAAGTTTCATGGAAAAATTGTGTTTTGGCCCACATAAAAGAACACATTGCCCAGGCTTCGAAAATGCGTTAGCTCCATTACTTCTGGTCATCAAGAATGATTCTTCGTGCAAATTTAGAAACACCTTTTGAGCCTTGTAACTAATTTATGGGGACTAGAAAGCTATCGCTTGTGTTAATTCTGCCATAGAAAGAGCCCAAGTTTGAAGCATTTTTCCTTGGTGTGTTTCCTCTAAAGGCACTGTACATTTTCCAAGATACTCTTGATAATTATCTTCTTTTAGTTAAGATTCAAGGTGTCTTTGGCTAGTGTGACTGCAACGTACATGTGGTGCCCAGGCACAATATTTTGGTTCTCGCCTTACGGTGAAGTTGCTCTCTCAAATTACATTTTCTTAAACGGAAACGCTCAATGTGTGCCGATCTATTAGGTTGTTCTGACTTCTGAGTGCTAGCGTGCAAAATTTTCTTAGGTTTATTCAGGGCAGGTGTTGTAGGCTATGACCCGTGTGCCACTAATGGTAGGTACCTACTGGACCTGCTATTCCGAGAATACAATTCCAGGCAAATGCTAAAGTTGGGAGTGGTGGACTATGCTAAAGTTTCTTAGGTGCATTCCAGGCAAATGCTGTAGATTATTATCCTCTATCCATCGGCCACTAATGGTGAGTGACTACTAGACTTAGCCGTTCCTGTTGCAACGCATTCTTTGGATTTGTTCAGTGCTAACACATCCAATAACCACTGAATCTTTCTCAGTTGGTGGCGGCTCCCTTGCTGGTTATGCAAGTTGGTCTTGACTTTGCGCAGTGGTGTAATTAGTATAAAACTTGGTAGTGGATTTTGATCTTGATTACGGCGCAATCAAAGATGAAAATTCTGGAAGTTGGTCTCATGTTCCTTGATAGGTGATTTAGTGTTTCTGCCTCTTTTGTATATTAGAAAGATTTCTTTTACTTGCTTCGGTAATGCCAACATGTAAATCGACGCGGTAGCATAGTGTGCTTGGTTGGGGATCTTGGTAGGTGATTTAGCGTTTCTGCTTCTTTCGTATATCAGAAGATCTCTTTGGCTGTTTCGGTAATGTCAACATGCAAATCGAGCGCTAGCATAGTGTGCTTGGTTGGGGATCTTGCTAGTGGCCGCGCTACTCTGGTAATTCCTGTATAAGACCTTGTGTGCTTCAATGGAGGTTTTTAACCTTAATTGTATTTTATTCTCAATAATTCTAGAATGTGTGACTCTCGGTGAATATGTTAGCACATAATTCTACCTCGCCCCAATCACCAACGCGGCGGCTAGTGTAATTGATATGATAGACTTGTCAGTTCCCAAAATATACGTTTGTTTGTAGATATTAAATAAATTCATCCTTGGACCAAGAAAATAAAATTGTAAATTGCACTATGGGTACACAAAAGGAGGTTGAGCTCAATGGATGCCACGTGTCCCTGTATGTCACATTGTGTGTTTTTGACCTGTCATGACTCGTTTGAACAATGGTAAAGCGCTACGACCTTTAGTTTTAAAAACATATAGTAATACGACCTAGTTGCACACACTTTACAAATTATTGTATCTGTGGTGCAATTTACTTAAAAAGAAAACTTAAAACCAGCGTTCCCCCCTTATAATTGTGTTGGCGTGTGTGTGGGGCCAATGGACACTGTCAAAAAGTCAAAATATTGTGCGTTCCAATAATAATTGCCATCGCCGTTCAGCGCTTGTTGATTGGCAGCATCAGCAAGCATGTCTTTACAATACTCAGATAAAAGAGCAGCTAGCCGGCCAGATAGTTGAGGTGACTATCGCACGATGGATTGTAGTGGCGGCGCGGTTGGGTCCACGTGGCCCGCACCAGGAGCGCTGGCGGTGCAAATGGTGCATCATCCTGAGGTGGACTCACTCTCCGCCACCGGACCTAACCCGAAAGCTGGTCGCGTTCGGAGAACGTACGTGCTCCTGCTAATTCCATGGTGTAATCAGGCTCTTTTTCCGTTGGACAATGACTCATGGTGCTGTCAACTGAACTACTGAAGCATGAACCTTCCCGGCTTCGGGTCTCCCCTCCCCATAAAATCCACACGCCGACTGCTACTCGGACACCAGTCTCTGTCTGTCTTGGACTCTTGGCTGCCGCATTGGTACATCCAGGTTAGCGCCCCTCTCCAGTCTCTATCTACGATCTTCCTCTTTTTTCTTATTGTCTTTTGGTCTAGAAATGGAACAGGACTGTGACCTGGAAAGAACCGGACGCTGTGTTCCCGTACGTGCAACTCAATCTTTAATTGCACGCAGAGGCTGCGGGCTACCTCGACACTGTTGATGAGGCGGCTTGGGCTCCCGACCGACATTGCTCCAATGGCTTCCTCCCAGGCGCTTGCTCTGTGGCAGCTGATCACGCTTGTCCTGCTGCTGCGTCTCTTCTCCCTCAGCACCGTCGTCCGCGCGAAGCCGTGCTTCTGGCCGAGCTCGGCGCACGAGGACGCTAGCTGCCTCAGCTGGCGCGTCATGGTGGAGGCGAACAACGCCAGGGGCTGGCGCACGGTGCCGGCGCCGTGTGTCGGGTACGTCAAGAGCTACATGACGCGGGGCCAGTACAACAGGGACCTGGAGAGCGTCACGGACCAGGTATCCGCCTATGTCGACCAGATCACCGCCGCCGCCGACGGCCTCGACGCCTGGATCCTCGATATCGACGACACCTGCCTCTCAAACCTGCTCTACTACGAAACGAAGCAGTTCGGGTACGACTCGGCTGCTCTCCAGTCCATTCCATTATCTGCACCACGAGGATTATATTTCACAAGTAAAAAATTTATCCGAAAGCGTCGCGGAAATCTCTTTCAGGGCGTACGATCCGTTGGCCTTCAAGACCTGGGCTAGCCAAGGGGCTTGCCCGGGGATACCTGCGGTTCTCCAGTTGTTCACGGCGTTGCAAGACAAGGGATTCAAGGTCTTCCTTCTTTCGGGGAGGGACGAGGAGACTCTGGGCTCGTGCACGTCCGAGAATTTGGAGTCGGAGGGGTTCCAAGGGTACGAGAGGCTCATTATGAGGTAACTACGCATTACTGGTAATTCTGGCGTGCGTTTGTTTGGAACCGTTTGTTTGGTTCGAGTGTGAATTTTCGACACGTGTTATTACTGGTAATTCTAGCGTACGTGTAATGTGACGTGCCCCGTGCCACCATGTGTTTGCAGAACTCCGGATTACCGAGGGCAGAGCTCGTCGCTCTTCAAGTCGGCGATGAGGAAGCAGCTCGTGGACGAGGGCTACAGGATCCGCGGCAACGTCGGGGACCAGTGGACCGACCTGCAGGGCGATCACGCCGGCGACCGTGTATTCAAGATACCAAACCCAATGTACTTCGTCCCGTGAAAACAGATGGATCGCCGGTGTCCGGCGTTGTGGCCTGCCTGACTAATTCGTCAGGGAGGAGCGCAAACGAAACGAGTAAAGGTGTATCCGAGGGTCCCGTAAACAAAAGGCCGATGTGGCACAAGAAGAAGCATAGAACGTAAAGCATACAGTCGAATCGAAGCACCATTTTACTTTTCATTTATTTTCACGGCATTCGCTAGTTAGGATATCTTGCAAAACAATAATCGAATGAACTGGACGGAATTCCGATTCTCCGACCGACAGGCACGACTACACGAGGAACAGTATGCGTGCGTTACCCGTGGCGATCATAGTGTGCTGCTGTCTTTCGCTTGCCCACGAAGAATTCGGCTCCAGCCCCTTAGAGTGGTCGATTCCGGCCCAGAGACCAGCAGGCAGCAGCCTGTTCCGATCTCTGCCATTCTCATGTCCGTCACCTCAGCCCGATCGAACGCAACCTCGTACGTCCCACCGGCCAATCGGCGACACGCCTTCGCGGAGAACCAGAACCTCCCCGCACCAACCCCACCAGGCCTTCTCTGTAAACCCACCACCTGGCCTCCCCCTTCTCCTTCTAAACCCCTCACCGCAGCTTGCAACTTTTCGCCATGGGGAGGAGTAAGCAACCATCACCTTTCTTTCCTCTAGCTCGATCGATCTCCATCGTCTCCATGTCGCTGACTCGCAGTACACGTACGATCGAGCAAAGTACTTTGTGTTTGTGTGTGAAACTTGCTGTGCAGGGCCGGCTCGGTGCTACGTACCGGCAGATCAAGGACAAGTCGTACCCCAAGTGGCGGTACTGCCGTGGGGTGCTGGACCCGAAGATCCGCATCTTCGACGTGGCGCAGAAGAAGCGCGGCGTGGACGAGTTCCCCGCTGTGCGTGCACCTGGTGAGCTGGGAGAAGGAGAACGTGACCAGCGAGGCCCTGGAGGCGGCCCGGATCGCGTGCAACAAGTACATGGCCAAGCGCGCCGGCAAGGACGTCTTCCACCTCCGCGTGCGCGCGCACCCGTACCACGTCCTCCGCATCAACAAGATGCTCTCCTGCGCCGGCGCCGACCGGCTGCAGACCGGCATGCGCGGCGCCTTCGGCAAGCCCACGGGGATGTGCGCGCGGGTGCATATCGGCCAGGTGCTGCTCTCCGTGCGCTGCCGCGACGCGCACGCCGGCCACGCGCAGGAAGCGCTGCGCCGGCCGGGCCAAGTTCAAGTTCCCGGGGCGCCTGAGGGTCATCGTCAGCGGGTAAATGGTACGTCCCAGATATCGGTCGTTGAATTGTACGGCCAGGATCGCTCCTCCTGAGTCCCGGGTGAAAAATTCGCTGGGTGCATGGTTGCTTGCTCGATCTGAACCGTTGTTTTCTTGGACGGCGTTCCTTCCTTCCAGGGGATTCACGAAGTTTAA
Source organism: Stipa capillata (assembly GCA_019208055.1). NCBI lineage: Eukaryota > Viridiplantae > Streptophyta > Magnoliopsida > Poales > Poaceae > Stipa > Stipa capillata. The sequence goes on from JAGXJF010002409.1 coordinate 367,599, forward strand.
GCGCGACGAGTATCTCAAGCTCCGGAGCGAGGGCCGCATCGTCCACGATGGTGTCAACGCCAAGGTATCGCCCAGTTCATATTTCCACGAACCGTTTCAATGTTTCATCGTTTCTCTCGAAATTTAATCAGGTCTGTATATGCCGAGAGGTATGTGTAGTATGATGGACAAATATGATTGATGCAATATTGTGATCCGTTTTCTCTTTGCAGCTGCTCACTTGGCACGGGTCGCTTGGGGGTCGCCTGGAGCCAGACAAAGGGGTCTTTCCACCTTCCGTTGCCGGATCTGATTGAAGAGTAAAGTTGCCTCAGTATTGTTTCGGACATGACGTGTCAGTCTTCGATCGAGCCCTGCGTATAGACTATGTCATATGTTGTGACAGGAGCTGCTATGATAATTACGATCATAGTATGTCAGCACACATGTGCTTACATAATTACGATGATAGTATGATACGTTGTCATACTTATACCAGTCCAGTGTATGACTCGAGTGTGCAACCGGCCTTACCGATCTGTTAGTGGTTAAACGTGCTCATGTGAACTTGCGTAAATAAAGGCGCAGCTGGTATATAGTGTTTGTAAACTCGATATGTATTACTCTTTAGCTATTTTGAATTTTGTAGAGGCCTTGATATATGTTGATGTATGATATACGGGGGTACTCGTACAGCATGTATTCGTACGGTAGCGGGGCAGAGACTCAGGTTAGCTTGGTACTTCGATACTGATATACCCAGGTTCAGGCCCTCAAGTCGGGTACTAGCCCTACGTCCTGCTTTGACTTGATTGATATGTGGTATGGAATACCGATGATTACAAGGGGAACTCGGTGAGTTGGAAACTCGACGAGATTGGCTTACAGGGAAAACTCGACGGGTAAGGAACCCGGCGAGATTGGTTTCGAGGCTAAAGGATCTCAGAAATGACTAGTTGATAGGGCTCGTAGATCTGATTGAACTCGTCCCCTCTTCGAGGGGTTTGTGCCCCTTATATAGGCGGAATAATGCGTAATCTCGCCGTGAGTCCTCGTAGTATACGAGTCGGACTCCTTCTTGATGCCGTATCGTGAGTCCTCGTAGTACACGAGTTGGACTCCCTCCCAAAGGCATGTTCGAGAGTAATATCCTGATTCGGTTGGAACCTTCTGACCTGGTGCCCGCGACCCTCCTTGTCCGGGCCTTCAGGCCGCGGCTTCTCTTTGGGGGCCCATTGGAAATTCCTAGGCCTTTACCATTAATATACGGTAGTGGTACTACCCATCATCAAGCCCCCCATCAGTATGCGTGATGGAGCCAAAAATCGGATTGGGTAAATTTTGATTCGAGGTAACGCCAAGCCGGGCCGTAGAACTGGATGGGCCATAGAGCTGCTCGAACCCGTTCGGCAAAATTCACGGATGGTGATGTCATGATTACTTTTTGCGTCATAATGGCTTTGTTCGTGCATCGGGATGGTTGCGTTTCCCCAGGTGTAATGCGCTGAAACGTGGGGGCGGTTGCAACTCCTCGGGTATAGTGCGCTTTCTGTGCCTCGATCAAAGTGATTTAAATAAAGTTTCCTTTCTCTTCTTCACCTTCTATTCGCTTTTGCTCTAATCTTTTCCACTGCGCTCCGCCTCTTCATCTCCCTTTCGCTTTTTCTCGCGGTGGTTGAAAACTCGATCCATCCTCGAGCTTCCGAGCGTCGGTGTACTCGCGCGTCGCCATCTTTCTGTCCAATGTCATCGGCGGAGTCAAGGCCGGTTGCGGAGGGGCCCATTGAGGGGCTGCCGAGGTGCCGGCGGGCGACGTTTCACTGGCTGCTATGGTGACCAGAGATCCGGCCCGCGGCAAGGCTCCGGAGGTTCCGTAGACGGCTGTGTCGACGGCGCCGTCGGCCGTCGCGGGGAGCGGCGTGAGTTCTGATCCGGGGATAACTGGGTTGCCCACCTCCCGTATCTCCCCGGAGGACCTCTCGCGCATGGTGCGTGAGGGAGAACTGCCCGAGTCGGTGGCTTTTCGAGCTCCGGCGGACCGAACCCGACCGTTCTCCCAGGAGGAGGACCTGGTGGTCTTCCTTGACTTCTTCAAGTGCGGGCTCGGACTTTCGATGTCCGAGTTCCTGCGAGATGTTCTATTCTTCTTCGAGATCGAGTTGGTAAACCTCCCTCCCAACTCGATATTCTTCCTTGCTGTTTTCGCTCATCTGTGCGAAGCTTTCGTCGGAACGATGCCGGATGTCGAGTCGTTCCGATACTTTTACACTCTCAAAGCATAGACGACGAGCCAAGTCTACAGTGCCTGCCGCTTTTCTCTTCGGGATGACGTCAAGGCGAGCTACATCCCTTTCTCCCCGAAAGATTTATGGGTGAAGTGGGCCTCCAATTGGGCTTTTTGCAATCGGTCGACGCATGACCCGATGACGCGATGTGAAGTTCCGGCCCCACGGGACTTGTGGAAGGACCGTCCTCGACTTACTCGGAGGTCCCGGGTCATGAAGGATCGTAACTATGAGCTTCGTCGGGATGGTTTGACTGCGGTGCATGTGGTGGGTGACTTCATCACTCGCCGCATCGCGCCGCTGGGAGCTCGAGGACTACCCGGGTGGTCGGATGAGGTCGGCCTTCTGTCGGCTAATGATGGTATGTTCCCTTGCCTCTTCTCTTTCGACAACTCGAGTTGTTATTAGTAATTTTTTTCTGTGGCTTTATGCTTCTTCGTTTCAGCGGAAGTCCGAGCCGAGTTGACGACCTCTTCAAGGCCGAGTGGGGTGAAGATGGCGCTCAGGTTTCGCCCTGGGAGTCCCGGGTTCATCCGGAGATTGAATCTCTCGCTTACCAGGACGAGACGTCCCCAGCCCTGATCATCTCGGTGAGTGTTTCCCTCCTGTGTTCTTTTAGTTGCGCATTCCTAGTCTTCGGGTGGCTGATTATAATGATACTAGCTTTTTTTGGCTCGTACACAGCGCCCCTTCATGGGGCTCGGTCCATGGGAAGGCTCCAAGGTCTTCGTGGAAGAGTCGACACATGCCGGGGCGGTCTGGCCCCGGAAGCCCCCACCGTCTAAGGGGAAGAAGTCAACCGCGGCGCCGAGTGGACGGGGTCGGGCCGCTCTGGTAAGTCTTCTGCGAAGTCAGATGTCGACTTGTGCTTTTCGAGTTCTTTGACATTGGTTCCTGTTGTCTTGACAGCGATATGCCCTTAAACAGCATTCTAGTTCCACGACTTCGCAAAGACCGGCGAAGAGGGCGGTTACGCTCAGCTCGAAGTAGGGTTCTTTCTTACCTAATGCTTCTAGTCTCTCTTTTTTTTCCTTGTTGCTGTTTGGATTCTGAGTTCTGGATCTCTTTTTTAGTCTCGCACCTGCTCCAACTGTTTCATCGTCGCGCTCCCCCCGGGTGTCAGGAGCTTGTGGTGATTCCGGAGGCGGAGCCTACCGGCGTTGAGGGGAGTTTGGAGATAGGCGCCGGATCCTCTGGTGGCGGCCCTCCTGCGGGAGTACCTCGGAACTTGACGGCTACTGCCACTGGCGTGAGGGAACCCGGCCTCGCCGGTTCGGAAGCCGTTCCGGAGGTTGATGATGGCGAGTCGAGATGCCCTTTGCCTCACACCGAGTATCGGACGTACATCGACTACGCCTTAACTTGGATGAAGGTGAGCGATATCTTTCTTGGCTTCTGACATCTTGGCTCGTATAGTTGCTTTCCTTGAATGTTTGTCTTGCTACGTGTCCTGTGGCAGCGCGCGACTTGTGCGGCGGCCGCCAGAGAGGACTCACTCCTTGGTCGACTCCGCGGGAGTGAAGTGGAGGTCTCGCGGCTGCAGGCGGCAAACGCCGAGTTGGCGCTCCAGTTGTCCGTGGCAAATCGTCGAGTTGAGGAGGCCGAGGCTCAGGCCAAGCAAGTCGAGGAGCTCGAGGGGTTGCGGATAGCCAATGTAGAGCTAAGGGAGCAACTCGTTGCGGTTTTGATCCGTGCTGAGACGGCTGCCACGGCGGCCAAGTCGGCGACTGATCTTTACCAGCTAGTCCGCGAGGAACTCTCGGGGGTGAAGAAGAATGCCGAGCTCTCCCGGGAACGTTTGCAGGCGCAGACCCGGGTTGCCATGGACGCGTGCTCCCTCCTTGAGCGAGTTATGGCGAGTCTGAAGTTCCCCGGCCGCCCCGATTTCATGAAGCTTTCTTTGGATGACTTGCCGAGGGCCGTGACCGAGTATCAAGCACGCCTGAGCGACTTTCTGAGCTTCGTCAAAGAGGATGCATCCGCGTGGGCGAAGAGTATGGCCAACGCGGACATATCCTATGCTTTGTCTTTGGCTAAAGACTTGGCGCCGGAACTTCCTTCGAATCTGCTGGAGTTGGATCTTGGCGAGCCCCCACAACCCGGAGCGGAGGATACGCGGATCAACTACTGGCGTGAGCCGGTAGAAAAGTTCCTTAGTGAATCCGGCTTTGAGGCGGTTGAGGATGCCCCTACTGTGTCCGAAGGCAGTGAGGGGGCTTATGTATCTGGGGCCAGCGCTTCTGCCGGGCAGGAGGATTAGATCTTTCCTCCTTTGGTTGTACGCTTTTGCGGTGTAAAGAACTTTAAATCATGCAATCTGGTTTTGTGATTGTCCGTCGTCTTATGCTTGATGTACTAGGCTCCTTTGTTCTTCTGCATAACTGTGTTGCCGTTGGATTGCGTAATGTGTTGTATGCCTCCGAGCCCCCAACTGGTTTGTGCGAGTTGGTAGGAACTCGGATGAACAATCTGAAAAAAACTTCGCTGTGGTAGCCCTCCGCTGTTTGTGCGAGTTGGCGGGAACTCGGATGAACAGTCTGAAAAAACTTCGCCATGGTAGCTCTCGGCTATTTGTGTGAGTTCACGGGAACTCGGATGAACAGTCTAAAAAAACTTCGCCGTGGTAACCCTCGACTGTTTGTGCGAGTTAGCGGGAACTCCGATGAACAGTCTGAAAAACTTCGCCGTGGTAGCCCTCGACTGTTTGTACAAGTTAGCAGGAACTCAGATGAACAGTCTGAAAACACTTCGCCGTAGTAGCCCTCGACTGTTTGTGCGAGTTAGCAGGAACTCGGATGAACAGTTTGAAAAAACTTCGCCGTGGTAGCTCTTGACTATTTGTGCGAGTTAGCAGGAACTCGGATGAACAGTCTGAAAAAACTTCGTTGTATTAGCCCTCAACTATTTGTGCGAGTTAGCAGGAACTCGGATGACCAGTCTGAAAAAACTTCGTCGTGGTAGCCCTCGATAAACAGTCTGAAAAAACTTCACCGTGGTAGCCCTTGACTATTTGTGCGAGTTAGCAGGAACTCAGATGAACAGTCTGAAAAAACTTCGCGGTAGTAGCCCTCGACTGTTTGTGCGAGTTAGCAGGAACTCGGATGACCAGTCTAAAAAAACTTCGCCGTGGTAGCCCTCGACTGTTTGTGCGAGTTAGCGGGAACTCGGATGAACAGTCTAAAAAACTTCGCTGTGGTAGCCCTCGATTGTTTGTGCGAGTTAGCAGGAACTCGGATGAACAGTCTGAAAAAATTCACGGTGGTAGCCCTCAAATGTTTGTGTGAGTTAGCAGGAACTCAGATGAACAGTCTGAAAAAACTTCGCCGTGGTAGCCCTCGACTGTTTGTGCGAGTTAGCAGGAACTCGGATGAACAGTCTGAATTTTTTTTGCTGTAGTAGCCCTCGACTGTTTGTGCGAGTTAGCAGGAAGTTGGATGACCAGTCTGAAAAAACTTCGCCGTGGTAGCCCTCGACTGTTTGTGCGAGTTAGCAAGAACTCGGATGAACAGTTTGAAAAAACTTCGCTGTTGTAGCCCTCGACTGTTTGTGCGAGTTAGCAGGGATTCGGATGAACAGTCTGAAAAAACATTGCCGTGGTAGCCCTCGACTGTTTGTGCAAGGTAGCAGGAACTCGGATGAACAGTTTGAAAAAACTTCGCTGTAGTGACGTCACGGCGTGAGCAGTTTTGTACTCTGGCCTCGGGGTAGGTTGCCGTAGTCGGGGAGGCGAAACGAGTTGAGAAACTCGTGCCGTGCCTTGTCCCGCGCAGATGCAAGGTAGCTGTCCGCCATTTGCATATGTGAAGGGGCGACCCGAGTTAAGAAACGTCGGTTACTCACCGAACTTCGTATAGATGCAAGGCGCTGATGCCGCCGTACCCGGGCAGGGAGTTGAGTTGTGGAACTCGTGCTTCCCTTAGCCCCCGGGCGAATGCTGGGCGTGATGCCTGTGTGCTGGTGTTGAGGGAACAACATAGAGTTGAGGAACCCACAGGGAATTTGACCCCTGGACGTCGTGGCGAGGCTTATGGACAGCTGACCGGGCCCGGGGCGGCGAAACGGGGCGCGAACCCGTGTACGTGCCAGCCCCCGAGTGCATTCAGGGCGGTATACGGCGACCAAACTCTAGGAGGCGGAACGAGGTGTGACCTCGTGTTCGTGCCGTACCCTGAGCTGTCAAACGCTTGTGTGCCTTAGTCGGAGGAGGTGAGACGCGCCAGCCCCCGAGTCTTGTGACAAAGCGTGTTAGAGGCGTTTGTGAGTATCATGAGTAACTAGTAATTCGGCTGATGGCTGCTGAGATACTTCATAAAAGTGTAGATACTTCATCCATAGAGATACGGGGTAAAAAAGGGAAGTCCTCCGGGTTAAAACTCCCGGGAAGCTTATACATAGTACTTGGATAGTTGATCGATGTTCCATGTGTTGCGTAATATGAAGCCGTTGTCGGCAAGTTTGAAAGTACCTGGTCGCGGGTTGGTGACGATGGTGTAAGGTCCTTCCCAGTTGGGAGATAATTTATTTTGGTGCCGAGTCGACTGGACCAATCGGAGGATGAGGTCGCCGATCTCCAGGTGGCGATGCTTGACGTTGCGTTTGTGGTACCGGCGTAAGTCCTGTTGGTATTTAGCGGCTCATTTGTACACATAGTCACGTATTTCCTCGAGGAGGTTGAGGTCGTTGACCCACTGTGTCTCTGCTGCATCTTTGGAATGTTGCTCTACGCGGGGAGATTTCAGCCGGATCTCGCATGGGAGGACCGCCTCCGCCCGTAGACAAGAGAAAATGGTGTTGCTCCGGTTGCTCGGCTAGCTGTTGTACGAAGCGCCCAGAGGACGTTGGGCAACTCGGTCACCCACGACTTGGCATGACGTTGCAATGTGTCGTATACTCGTTTCTTGATCCCGTCCAGTATGAGGCCGTTTGCACGTTCGACTTGGCCATTGCTTTGGGGATGAGCTACTAAGGCATAGCAGATGTTGGCGCCATAGGATTCGCAGTAGGCGATGAAGTCGGCTGCTGCGAATTGTGGTCTGTTGTCGGTGATGATCCGGCTGGGAATTCCGAAGCGGGTAAAAATGTGCTGCTGCATGAATCTTTGTGCCACTACTGTCGTGGTGCTTGAGAGGGATTTTGCCTCGATCCACTTGGTAAATGTATCAATGGCGATGATTAAGAACTTATGACCGCCGCGTCCTGGGGGGAAAGGCCCGAGGAGATCTAGCCCCCAAGTCGAGAAAGGCCATGATAGTGCTATTGTCTGAAGAACTTGGGCTGACTGGTGTGCTTGCCATCTGTGGAATTGACAGGCTCTGCATTTTTGGACCAAGTCGACCGTGTCGTGTAGCGCAGTGGGCCAGTAAAATCCTTGTCGGAACGCTTTGCCGACTAGTGTGCGATACGCGGAGTGAGCGCCACACAGCCCACTGTGAATTTCCTTGAGTAGCCGCTTGCCTTCGTCGATAGGTATGCACTTCATGAGGACGCCGAGGGCTCCCTTGCGGTAGAGGGTGTCTTCGACCATTTGTACTGCATAGTCTTGCGGAGATCTTCTCGGCTTGTTCTTCTTCTGCTGGTTTGAGTCGGTTAAGTAAGTACTGACGTATCGGGTTCCTCCAGTCTGTGCATTCATTGAGTTGGGCGATTACTTCGCCAGCGATTCCTTTGGGGGCATCGAGCTGAGACATCCCATCTTGCTCATAAGTGTCGCAAGGGGTGGGAATACTCTCTTCGTCTGTCAAGATTTTGACGGATGGCTTGGGGAGGTGTTCGACGAAGACGCCAGCTGGGGGAGTCGTCCGACTTGATGCGGCACGAGCCAAGGCGTCGGCGATGCAGTTGTTTCGTCTGGGTACTTATTGGAATTCCAGGCCGGTGAATTTTTTCTCCCAATTCCGCACTTCTGCTAAGTAAGCGGCCATTGTTGGGTTAACGGCTTGATAATCCTTACTTGGACGACAAGTTGTGACTCGCCTTTCACGATTAAGTAACGGATACCAAGAGTGGCGGCGAGGCGGAGTCCGGCGAGGAGACCTTCATATTCTGCCTTGTTATTGGTGGCCTGGAAGCATAGCTGGATGGTGTACTGGAGGGTTTCTCCGGTTGGTGCAGTGATGATGACGCTAGCCCTCGAGCCCGTGAGGGTAAGGGATCCATCAAAATATAATGTCCAGACTTTACTTGTGTAATCGTTGGCTGCGGGTTCGGGTTCCGGGTCTGTCCATTCGGCGACGAAGTCTGCTAGGGCCTAAGACTTGATTGCTGTGCGAGGTGTGAACTCGAGGTCGAACGCGCCCAATTCGGACACCCATTGAGCAATGCGGCCAGTGATTTATCTGTTTTTAGTAATGGGGCCGAGTGGGTAGACGGTCGGAATAATTACCTTGTGGGCCTAGAAGTAATGCTTTAATTTGCGGGAAGCAAGGAGCACAGCGTATAGGAACTTCTGGACGTCCGGGTATCGTTCCTTCGGTCCGTGTAATATCTCGCTTACGTAGTAGACTGGTCGTTGAACTTTCTCGGTCTTGCTGACTTCTTCCCATTCGACGACGAGGACTGTGCTGACTGCTCGAGGACCACAGGCGACATAGAGCAGGAGTGTCTCGCCAGGTTCTGGGGGAACCAGTACTGGTGGGTTGGCCAAATGTGGCGCCCCCGGTTTTTAAGCCGGGAACTCCCTCGTGATCACTGTATCGGTCCCTGGATCAGTAGCCGATACACACGAGTTAACCTGTATATCATTGTCATACATGCGTAAATAATTAAATAGATTGTTAAGGTCGATAATCTGATACCTATAGCCCAACGGCTATAAACTTGCAGCGGAAATCCAGCGGAGTTGTGGCCCATCAGTATGCCATACCCGACAGGCAACCGACTGGGGTTACGCCCTAGCTTTCGTGATCGTAATTGCTTCTTTGGAACTGTCGTCTCCTTCGTCTGGCCAAATCAACAAGCCAGTTGAGTACATGGAATGTACTCGCAAGCTATTCCCACAGGAGGAAATATACGACAATATTTCATGCAGGGAATAGATCAAGGAATAGCTCTACCCTAAGTTGCAAATTGTGCGAAAATGTAAGTTTTCAATGTAAATATGAATATTAGATTCAAAAGCATTTCTGAAAACTTCATGGTACTATAAAGATTCCGTTTCATCTCAACATATGAAGTAGTCACCACTACTCCGCTATCTTCCTAATGCCGTTAGCTCCACCTATCGATGGGGTTCCATCTATCCTTGGATAGCTCCATCCGCCAATCGATAGCTCCATCTATCCGGCATCTAGGTTCTATGGTATCGGCTCGTATGGTCCTCCACCATTCGACCAATACGGCTGGAGACCTTTCTCCTGCAATTCCTTGCCACCGCAACATGGCCTTAATTGCACACTGTGGACACGTCATGCCCACGTGCTTAATCCCATTGCCCATCTTTCACAAACAAAACTTAGTCTAACCAGTGTGTGGCATTGCCAGTTCGTGTCCATAACCGAGGACGCGGCTATTCGAATAGTTTTTAACCCTCTGCAGAGGTGGTACGGCTTTACCCACAAGATGTAAGTCACCCTGGGAATACTTCGCGACGTATATTGACAGGGTTATTACAACAAGGTTTTCACCCGCTTCCATGTCAAAGTTGAACCCGCTAGATAAGATTTACCCAACTCCGTTTGTGCCCAGGCAGCCTGACACCACAACCCGGAGCGGACTCATCTTTGTGTAAGAACTCTACCCACATTCCATGTGGAGCCCCTCTAGAGATATCAATCTAACTAGCACAACTCCATACTTCCCACGGGTCCAAACTCTAACATTTGCCGGGCTAATACACCAGGACCTTCCCATAAAGGTCATGTGGACGTACGGTAAGGAACCGGTTTAGCGGCACTTAGGTTCGGTCCTTAAGCGATTCGAGCAAGACTCCATTCCATCACACAGCATCCATGTAGCTTCCGGCTACTCCAACATCACCCATACACCCTTACATTTCTTGCCCGAATCAAAATCCATCTCCATTCTCTTTCACTTAGGGTTTCGGAAACATCACTTTTCAAATCTTCACCCCGGACGGCACTGCCGAGCCGAGGGTTTTATTCCCAAATCCCGAGGGGAAGTAAAGTAACTTGATTCAAAACGGTTTTAACTTCTAAGCAGGGCTAACGCCTATAACCTTATTTATTTTGCCGATACTCCAATGATCGACAGTTAATACTAGGGCTACAAGGAGGGGGTTTACAGACCTAGGCTACTGCAGCTACTGGGGAATAACTGTTCTACATAAAATACCGGTGATAACACATAGCTTGCAATTTTCGTAAACAATATAAATAACTTTTGCAATTATAGGATTCAATATGATTAAAGTGGGAATGCTTGCCTGGCAATACTGTCCGGGCTCGGTCTTGAACTCGATTCGATAATCGTCCAAAATCCTTCGTACGATATCTCTTAACGTTGGTATCTACACGTCGAAGGAACGGCGAATAAATCATCGGTGCGTGAAATAGCCAAATGAAACCGAACGTGGAACCAGAATACCTCAATTCATGAAATCATAAAGTGTTCGTTTAGCCATTTGATTATGATAAGCTTTGGAGAGTTATAAATGGTTAGAGATGCTGGATCTAACTAATGAGATGTTGGACATAGCTAGGTTCTAAATCACATGAAATGATGAATTGTTTGCCACGTGTTATTAGTTGGGGTTTTAGGGTTCTCGAAGGCTTTATGCTTTATAGCCGTGTTTAGGATTTCAGGGTTTCGATCCTCTTCCCGGCTTTTGTACCGAGAGCATTGGTCCTCGATGGAAGTACTAGGGTTATACCTATAAGGTTCTAAACATCACTTTAGGGTTGCCGAGGGATACATACTCTTGTGCAGGTCATCGTTGCAATCAGTGCGCATAAATTATCAGACATGAGTACAAAGGTTGGAGTTCTTTTTATAGGTTCCCGGACTTTATGCTAAAGAAAAGGGGAAGGGGTTTTTCAAGCGGTTGCTGTAATACATGAAGCAGTAAGGGAGTTAAGTTTGTGGTTTTGGAGCTTTCTAACTAAGACATATACATCTCCAAAGCTCCGAAAAATTATTATATATGTGCATATGCTGGTTTAATGGAAAGGGTTAACTTATCTTATATGCAAACCTCGCCGTTTTAATTTGAATGGTATTGCAATTTGGAAGTTTGTTTGATCAGAATGTTTCTAAATGATTCGAGCTTCCTGGAACCGGAGGAATCACTCTCGGGTATTCAGGCGTGTGGGGCCGAGATGGTTTAACATTTGCCTGCTTTAATTGGTTTTGTTTCCGTTGGGGGGGGTCAAACAGCAGGGTTAATGCGCTGGGGTTGAGTATGCGCGTATGAGCTACTCAAGTCACTGCACTCAGCTCATTAAATTGAAAAAGAAAGAGAGAACAGAGAAGGTAAGGAGTTGTGCAGTAGTTTGGGGGTCTTCACCGGTGGCGTTGAGGCAACCTCCAGGGGACCCTGGAGGGAGGCGGACCTGCTGGAGCGGAGCTCGGAAGAGGCGCTTGCCGGCGACGAGTGGCAGCCTTCGGAGGAGCTTCTCAGCAGAGCGAGTGATGCCGCGGGGTGGCAGACGGGGTGCGGCGACCTGGGGCGGCAAGGAAGACGGCCGGAGGACGGTGGTTGTCGACGGCAGCTGAGCGGCAGTGGCGCGGCAAGGGAGCTGGGGAAGGAGTGAAGCCAGGCAGCGGCTTGGATCTGGCCGGCGACGAGGGGAGGGCTGGGCGGCGGCAAGTGAAGGAGCGGTGGCCGGGGAAGAAGGCCGGCTCAGCCGTGCTTACCGACAGCGGCGCTTGGGCGAGCTTGCGGTTGCTGGATTAGTCGGGGCGGTGTGTTGTTGTCGTCGGTTTGCGGCGGCGCAGGGAGAGATCCCGAATCAGGACCAGCGGCTAGGGGAGCAAGAAGCTTGCGGCGCTGCTGGTCTTGGTGCTGGACCAAGGGTGGAGCTCAGGACCTGGGCGTGTGCGGAAGCTCAAGGCCAGACGGAAAGGAGGCTGCTCGGGGAAGGGCCATGGAGGGCTCGGGTGTGGAGGAAGAGGGGCTGGTAGAGGACTCCGGTGAGGGGCAGAGCAGGAGGATGCGGGTGAAGAAGAGAAACGACAGAGGAGCTCGGCACCATCCGCAGAGAGAAGAGGAGAAAAGTATTGGGGAAGTTTTGGTGCACTTGCAAAGCTTGGTGGAATAGCTGCTCTGTACTGGAGGTTGGGGAAGAAAGGAGCGTTGGGGAGAAGAATGAGCAGGTGAGAGGAGCTTAGAGCTGGGGAGAGTTAATTTGCTTCTAGCTGAGCAAGGAGGAGTCAAGGGAGGGTGCTCGGCTGGTGCTCAAGTGTGAGGGGATGGAAAGCTTAGAGGAGGGAGGAGCAGGCGCCAACTGGTTGGTCAATGGTGACGTGGTGGCAGGTCTGTCTGCTGCTGTAGAAATGCTGGAACAGGCAAGCTACGTGTCTCAGATTTGCTATTGGAGCTGTATAGAAATAGGGAAGAGAAAGGACAACACATTGGGGTGCTGTAGGAGTGGAGTTGACAGCACGTTGGGAGTAGATGACAGGGGAACACGTGGGTGTGCAGCTGGCTTGAAACCTTGTGACAGCTCATTCAGGAGAATAATAGTGCGTGTGCTTGGTATGTCAGGAGGTGGTAATGAACACCAGGGAAGGTTGGCTCTGACTGCTATTGCAAGGAGGTGAGGTGTTCAGGGGAGGCCTGCAAAGTTAGGCACCGAATTTCCATTGGTGATAAATGGCATGGTACTACGTGGTAATACGGAGCAGTACCAGGAAAGCGATGTGGCAAGGAAGAATAGTGTGCTTGATTTGAGGTTTCGGCATTGCGGCATATGACTGCACGAGGGAAGAACCAATGAAGTGCTATAGTCGCAGTAAAAATTGGGCAGGGGTGTATATATGTACGTATACTTTTAGGAGAGAGAAAAGGTGGCAGGGATTCAAATGGCACATGCAAGGTTCTCAGGGTGCGTGTGTCCATATACACTTGGAAAATTTTAGCGTATATGCGGTGGCAATGAAGTCAGAGTAGGGGAAAGGGTCTGCGGTGGCTAGAGTTTGGGGAAATATCTCCGATACACTCGTATATACGCATAGGACTGCAGTCAAGACTCGCCGTTGCCCTAGGGTTCATTATTTCCATTTCCAGGTACCTCCAAATTGAGCATCGATATTTTATCTCACATTTGAGCTGGGAATATTATTTTGTTGCTTCATGAATGTTCCCGAAATTTTTAGGAAAGCCGAGGGTCGTTAGGTTTTGCGGTTAGGGCTTTTGGGGAGGAAAGGGTTTAATTGGAAGAAGAGAGTTTGGGGCTCGGAACTTAGGGTTTCGGGGCGCGGCAAGGTAGGAGGGGAATATGGATCTCTTGGATATTCTTTCATCTCGACTCAAGACCATTTGACGACAAGGTGCCGCGGCTGCGGATGTCCTGCTGCACGGTGTTACCGCACTAGGGTTTAAGGAGGAGGTCGAGGTTAAATCGATAGATGGGAATCGGTGCGTGGCACCGGGGTTCCGGAGGGTGGCAAGGCATGGGGAAGCCATGGAGACTCTCGGAACTTCCCTGTCTCGGCTTGGGCTACGTTGCTGCAGGGTGCCGCGGACGTACCGACACATATAGTGCAGATGTGTCGTTATTCTTGCGTTAGGGTTTAGCATTCGAGCATGTATCCAAAGGCAGTATATATTTGCACATACTCGCGATGTGACTTGGCGAAGTGGGTGGCAGAAGGTCGTGTCATTCGGAAAAGGTTCGGGACGTATATATGTATAAATTTTACCAGGTGTCGCATGGGTACCTAGCTGTATATGTTGGTCCAGGTTTAAACCGATTAAGGAAAGGAAGGGAGTCGAAGGTGGAGGGTCTTGGCCTGATATTATTTTAGGGTTAGAATGATTTGGTGCAAGGTTTTAATCGGGTGCACTCTAGTTTACATTATTTCGTAAAAAGTTTTTGTTGGCCCTAATTTTCAGGTTTCGGAAATTCGGGGTGTGACACCAAATATGACTTGAGTGGTTGAAAGGCCTTCTCGGCTTCTTCGGTCCACGTGAAGCCTTGATGCTGACATAGGAGTTTAAAGAAGGGGAGTCCCTTATCCCCTAAGCGAGAGATGAATCTGCTAAGTGCAACCATGGATCCGGCGAGCTTCTGAATTTGGTTTCTATTGGTAGGTGACTTCATACTAAGGATGGCTTTGATCTTCTTCGGGTTAGCCTCAATGCCCCGGTGAGAAACCATGAAACCTAGAATTTTGCCGGCCTCGACGCCGAATATGCATTTCTCCGGGTTTAGCATGATTTTGTTTGTCCGTAGATTGTCAAAAGTTTCTGACAAGTCAGTGATGAGGTCGTATTCTTCCTTCGACTTAATCACCAAGTCGTCGATATAGACTTCCATGTTCTGCCCGATTTGCACCGCGAAGGCTGTCTGCATAGTTCGCTGGTAGGTGCAGCCCGCGTTCTTCAATCCGAAGGGCATTGTCTTGTAGCAGAAGGTGCCATAAGGGGTAATGAAGCCGGTATGAGGGACATCGGATTCGCGCATACGGATTTGATGATAGCCCGAGTATGCATCGAGTAGGCATAAGTAGGTGCAGCCTGAGGTCGAGTCGATGATCTGATCGATCCGAGGTAACGGGATTTGGGCAAGCTTTGTTGAGGTCCGTGTAGTCGATGCACATGTGCATCTGGCCGTTTTCTTTTTTAG
The DNA here is from genome assembly GCA_019208055.1 of Stipa capillata. Taxonomy (NCBI): domain Eukaryota; kingdom Viridiplantae; phylum Streptophyta; class Magnoliopsida; order Poales; family Poaceae; genus Stipa; species Stipa capillata. Next base: position 382,606 of record JAGXJF010002409.1, read on the forward strand.
CTAGCACAGGATTGGCTAGCCATGTCGGGTATTTGATTGGTTCGATGAAGTTGGCATCTGTTAGCTTTTGGAGTTCCGCCTCAATGACTTTGTGCTGGTCAGGGCTAAATCTTCGAAGTTTCTTCTTGACCGGCTTGATTGCCGGGTCGATGTCCAGCTTGTGCTCAGCCACCTCCCTTGTGATTCCTGGCATATCAGAGGCCTTCCAGGCAAAGACATCTGGATTTGCCCGGAGGAAGGTGGTGAACGCGAGTTCCTATTTTGGGTTGAGGGCGGACCCGATTTTGACCGTCTTCTCGGGTTCATCCTCGCGGAGTGGAATTCGCTTTACACTACCTCAGAAATGACTTCTGCTACAAGACAATCACTGACGGGCACACGGAGGCCCGTCGCTGATTAGATGAATCGCTGACGGGCGAACACGGGACCGTCAGCGATGGTCACGCACTGGAGGAGACGGCCAACTTCTACTGACGGGCACAAAAATGACACGTCAGTAGAAGTGGGAACGGAATGCCAACCTGGCCTCTCCACTGACACAAAGCTTCACTGACGGGCCCGTTATAAGTGGCCGTCAGTGATGGTTGTCATTTCACTGACGGGTCATGTAGTGCCCGTCAGTAGAAGTCGGAACGGAGGTCCACCCTAGCTTCTCCACTGACACACACCTACACTGACGGGCAGTTTAAACGTGCCCGTCAGTGATTGTTGGCTTTCCACTGACGGGTTCCGTAGTGCCCGTCAGTGAAAGTGTGCTCCCAGGAATGCCTCCGTGGCATGCTTATTACTGACGGGTTGATTATGTAGTGCCCGTCAGTGAAAGTGTCTGCGACTATAAATTGTGCTTGGCGGCGCCTGCAGCTGGCTGTTGAGCTCGCGCGCCTCAAACGGCCAGCTGCAAGCTCCGGCCATTTTCTGCCTCTTTCCTCCCTATTTTTTCTCAAATTTTCCCTTAGCCTCCTCCCTCTTCTCCCCCTTTGGCCTCCTCCCCCTCCTCTCTCCCTCCTCCTCTAGATCTAGATCAATCTCTTGTCCCTCCTCCTTTATTTGCACCCCTTTTTCCCTCTCTCTCCCCTCCCCTCCTCCCTCTCTCCCTCTTCAATCTATATCTAGATTTCTTTTAACCCCCCTACTCCTCTCCACCCATTTTCTCTCCTCCCCTCCTCTCCCCTCCCCTCCTCTCTCTCGAGTCCGCTCCTTGACGGCCCTAGCTAGCGAGCTCTCTTTGGTACGATGTAGTACATGAAAGAAAAGAATAAATTTTGTGTTTGTTCTGTTAATTTGGACTATAATCAATCAGTTTGTTGTTGTAGGGATCGATGGATCGAAGTTGGATGTACGGTGAAAGGGCAACACGGAGTTTCGTCAATACTCTGAATGGGTTTCTAGATGTGGCCGAGGAAGATAGGGAGAAAAAGGGTGCGAACAAGATGTGTTGTCCGTATTCTCTATGCAAGAACACGATAATGTTCAGGGAGAGAGGCATGCTGCAGCTACACTTGTTGACTAAAGGTTTCATGGAAGGTTATGCACGTTGGACAAGTCACGGTGAGGAGGAGACAGAAATTTTAGCTACTCATGAATGTTTAGAAGAAGAGGCCATACATGGAGACGCAGAAGAAGATGAAGACCATATTTCGGAATGTAGGGATGACTTGATGGGGGAGGCGGGGAACAATTTGGCTGAAATGTTGAGGGACAGTCACATGGCGGACCAGGTGGTCGAAGACCCCGAGGATGAAAGAGAGGTCGCAAAGTTTGCGAAACTGATGGAAGACTCGACAAAACCGCTGTATCCCACCTGCGATCCTGAGCACACGCGTCTGTCAGTCACGCTAGAACTTCTAAGGATCAAGGCAGCCCACAACTGTCCGGACGCAAGCTTCGATGAGACGCTGGCTTACCTCGCGATGGTTTTTCCAAAGGAGAACGTGTTGCCTACGAGCACCGAGGAAGCCAAGAAGGTGGTCTGCCCACTTGGATTGGATATAGAGAGACTCCACGCTTGTCGAAACGACTGCATTATTTACCGCAGGGAGTATAGAGAGTTGCACAAATGTCCGGTGTGAAACACATCTCGATATAAGCGCGGCAGAAACCAAGACGATGACGAGGAAGAAGTGACGAGTGGTGCCCTGCAAAGGTTGCATGGTACCTTCCAGTCTTCCCCCGTCTGAAGCGTTTATTCGGTAACAAGAAGGAGGCAAAGCTGATGCGTTGGCACGAAGAGGGGAGAAGAAAGGACGGGGTGTTGAGACACCTAGCCGATGCTTGTCAGTGGAGGGCAATCGATGCCGAATACCCAGATTTCGGTAGTGATCCGAGGAATATCAGGTTCGGTATGAGTACGGACGGAATAAATCCATTCGGCAACATGAGCAGCAGACACAGCACATGGCCCGTTGTTCTTTGGATCTATAACCTCCCTCCATGGTTGTGCATGAAGCGGAAGTACATGCACCTGTCTATTCTCATTCAAGGGCCAAAACAACCTGGAATGGATCTTAACGTGTATCTACAGCTACGGAAGGACGAACTAGCTACGCTGTGGGAAGAAGGGGTTCAGGTCTGGGACGCGGACAGAGAAGAGTTCTTCACTCTGAAAGGCCTGTTATTCATAACGGTGCAAGATTATCCCACGTACGGGAACAACGCGTGTCAGTGCACCAAAGGATACGAAGCATGTGTTAGGTGCATGGAAGAAACGACGAGTGTTTTCTTAGAGGGCTCTAGAAAAATCATGTTCATGGGACACCGAAGGTGGCTGACCATGAACAACCCATGGAGAGAGGACACGGAAAGGTTCGACGGAACAAAAGAAATCCGTCCAAAGCCTCGCGAGAAGACCGGACAAGAAATCTATGATCTCTTGAATGAAATGGATGAAGTTGAGCCTGGAAAAGGAAAGAAACAACCGCTGGTAAAGGGCGTCTGGAAAAGGAAATCTGTTTTCTAGGAATTGCCTTACTGGCCTCACCTTGACACACGTCACAGCATTGATGTAATGCATATCGGGAAAAATGTCTGCGATAGCTTGCTTGGTCTCTTGCTCAATATTCCGGACAAGACAAAAGACGGGCCGAAGGCACGAGCAGACATGCAACACATGAATATAAGACCTGAACTGTGGGCAACCAAAGAAATGACCAAGACGGGGAAGAATGGTATCAGAGTCAAGACCAGCTGCCCTACTGCCTGCTACACTCTGAGTAAAGACGAGCTCCATAGCCTCTACGAATGCCTCTATGGTGTCAAAGTTTCTTCGGGTTACTCCGCAAACATCCGAAAACTTGTTGACATGAAGACTCATCGACTGATTGGCATGAAGTCTCATGACTGCCACGTGATGATCAAACAGATACTGCCTGTCGCAATTAGAGGTATCATGGAGCCAGGTGTCCGCAAGACGATCACAGATCTTTGTAACTTCTTCAACACTATCTGTCAGAAGTCAATCACGGTGCAACGCTGCCTGAAACTGAAGGCCGAGATCACTGTCATACTATGTGAACTTGAGATGTATTTTCCTCCAGCATTCTTCGATGTCATGGTACATCTCATGATCCATATCGTCCCGGAGATACTGGACCTTGGTCCTGTGTTTTTGCATAACATGTACCCGTTTGAAAGGTACAATGGGGTTATCAAGCGCTACGTTCGTAACAGAGCGCATCCGGAAGGTAGCATCATCCAAGGCTATGTTATCGAAGAGGGCGTCGAGTTCTGCACGGATTACATGCGTGATCAAAAACCTATAGGTGTTCCAGTTTCACGTCACACAGGCAGGCTCGACGGTAAAGGGGCGATCGGGCATAAAAATTTACATGTGTATCGATCGGAAAGATCAGATGACTACGACAGAGCACATTTCGTGGTGCTGCAACACTTGGCTGTGGTACGGCCCTATATTCAGATCCACATGAAACAGTTGCGCGAAACGAATCTGAAAAAGGGCACAGTTGCGCTCGCGAAAGAACATAACGCAAAGTTCTCCCGGTGGCTAAAGGGACTACTGGTACGAAAGGGAGCCGACAAATAGAGAAGAAGAAACCGTTCGAATGTTGTCACAAGAACCCGATAGCAAAGTTGTGACGTGGCAATCGTATGATATCAACGGATACACATTCTATACCGAGGCTCAAGACCGGCGCAGTACATACCAGAACTGCGGTGTAACGCAGGAGTCTAGAACTGGTCATCATGGCAAGAAGTGTAGGTACTACGGCGTGATCGAAGAGATCTGGGAACTTGACTACACCGTGACCAAGATCCCCATGTTTCGTTTTAGATGGGCGAAAGACGTCAGAATCGAAGATATGAACACCAGTACCATGGTGATACCTCCACCGATCCCTATGGAGTCATGACAAGTCAAATCAATCAGTCCCAAAGATGAGCCATGGGTATTAGCCAAACAGCTCGCCCAAATGTTCTACATAACAGATCCAAAGAATAAGAAGCGCGTTGTCGTGAGGAAAGGGAAAAGAAGTATTGTCGGAGTCGATGGTGTAGTTGACGAAGAGGACTACGACCAGTTCAACGATTCGGACACAGAAGAAGAAGATGTTGATGATCGAACGAGCAAGAGGCACAAAAGTTCTTAGGATGCGTGCCCGTACATAAGACGCAGCCACGACGAAGGCCTGACATATACCACCAAGAAGATCAGAAGTACTATTGAGAAGCGTGTCGAAGATGACGAAATCTAGGTTTCCGATCAATTCAGAACGAACCACAATATGTAATAATATCATTTTAGTGAATTGACTGGTTAATACATTATATATGTTTGAAATTTTGTGAAATAGCTAGACACGTGTTGCATGTTCAGAGTTTTGTGTATGTTCAGAGTTTTGTGTATTTTCTTTTCGCTAGTAATCATCAGTTCAAAGGTACGATTGAGTTGCTTGTCGCAAGAATTCAGCCATCTTAATTCAGTCAAAGATTAAATATATGAAATTCAGAATACAAGTAAAAATATGTAGTGCGTAACATAAAGCATGCAGGAGATTTTTCAATATACATGGGTCTAGGAGTATAGAAAATTAGGTCAACAAGAGAAAAATGGGGAAGCTACAAACAAATCTGAAATAACTTTCACTGACGGGCAAACTAATGCGTACCCGTCAGTGGAAGTTGCGGCGCAAACCCTAATTTTAATTCACTGACGGGCAACTCTACAGGGCCCGTCAGTGGATGTATACTTCCACTGACGGGCTAGTATTCATGAGCCCATCAGTGAAAGTCTGCGTTAACTTCCACTGACGGGCACCTGGGTGCACCCGTCAGTGATTCTACCGCCCTACTTAAATAGGACTTAGCCAAATTTTTGGCGCATTCGTCTCGCGCGTTCTAAAGTTTGGAACCAGCCGCGAGCGCCCGCGCCTAGCCCGCCGCCAGGCTGCCGCTGTGCCGCCCCGAGCCCCCGTCGGTGCCGCGCCCCGAGCCCCACCGCCGCCCCGAGCCCCACCGCCGCCCCGAGCCCCCGTCGGCGCCATCCCCGAGCCTAGCCCCGCCCCGAGCTCCCGTCGGCGCCGCCGCCCCGAGCCCCCGTCGGTGCCGCCCGCGCCCTAGCCCCGCCGCCGCCCCGAGCCCCGCCGCCGCCCCGTTCCCCCGGTAGGTTCCGCCGCCCCGAGGACCCCGGTCGGTGCCGCCCCCTGGTTTCCACTCCTCTTTCCTTCTTCCCTCCCCTTCTTTTTTTCTCATATTCTTTCTCTGGCTGTGTATTGAAAAGTTGGAATGGCATTGATCCAAACTAGTTGCGTTAATTCTCGGCATGGTGCTGTTATCACTTGCGCTCGAGGTAGCATGGAATTATGGAGGACGACGGGAGAGGATCATGTCACTGCTGTTTGGATTTGTTTGTATACTAGTGGGAATGGTCAATTTGAACCTGTGCTTGTTTTATAAATGACTAAATGTTTGCAATTGAAGTCACCTAACATTCTCCAAAGCATTGATAATATAAGGTGTTCTATCTCTCTTTTCTTTGGAACAATGCAAAGGAAGGTATTTTGATACGGTGTACTGGAGTAAGCTTCCTTCTTTGGAATATAAGGTTCTTAGAAAATACTAATAGCAAGCAGCGAATAAAAGGGCTGCAGAGAGAAGTTTTGCACTCTCTTTTGTTTGTAAGAATTGAGAATTTTATTCCTTAGAAGCATAGTACATAGAGGGGCGTTAATAAATTCATGCAAAGGAAGGTATGATATCGTTAAAAAAGAGGATGACATGACCCGGTTTGTCCTGTTTGGCACATTGGCCTTTTAGATTCACACTAGTATATGATTGGCCCATCGTATTAGTAAATTGCCTTAGTATCTGGCTTTCGGTGTTCCTGCAGTTTGAAATACAATTTCGATATATTTACATTTGTTTGCAGCTATCATGATCTCATGATCATTTGACCTTGTTGGCTTATGGAGAGTATAATATGTGTGTTGGGAAAGATCTATTGTATTCTTTTATCTTACGATAAAATAACAATGCACAAAGTGCATGCTTATTAATTTCCTTCATGTTATCGTTATATCTCGTCTTTTTCACGTGAAATGAATTTTGGTTTGTGACAAAACGATGGTGCTTCATAGATTATAAAATGGACTCGTCGCTAACCCGGGAAGTAGCCCGCGTAGATGATGACAGCGCGGCGCCCCTAGACATGGCGGCCCCTATTGACGCCCCGCTGCTAACCGATCAAATAGTCCCTGAGCCGGCCAGTGAACCTGCCGTCGAGGCGGGGAATGTACCTTCGGCACCTGAAATAGCCATGGCGCGAGATGAAGAGAGTGCGTCTGGCTCGTCAGACGTTCTCGATCAAGCGAGTCAGGGTCAGAGGAACAGGAGGCGCCGGAGCCGTCGTCAGCAGCAGAGAAGCCGAAGAGATGGTACAACCCTAGAGGAGGGAACCAGCTGATAAACGAGACATTCGTCGTCACTCGAGTCGGCGTGACAGGTGTTCCTGCAAGTCCCGAGAAGGCTGCGAAGTTGTTCAGCAACACATGCGGGTGCATCGTCCGCGAGCATGTCAGGATCACATGCCAGGACTTCAAGAAAATGACGGACGGCCAGAAAAAGGTCCTCTTCGACAAGCTCTGAGATAAGTATGCTGTCCCAGAGGCTGACAAGGAAGGAGTCCGAAGAAAAGCGGACATCATCATGTGTGCTGCGCTAAGGACATGGCGATATGAAGCAAGGAAACTGCTAGACGCCGATTTCGATACTGTAATCAAACAAAAATGGCCAAAGGTAGAACTCGAACACTGGGAGGAGTTCGTTGCGGACAAGAAGAGTGACGAATTCAAGGAGAAGAGTCACCGGGCGAAGGAGCTGCGCGCGAAGAACAAATTCCCCCCACCACCTTGGCAGCCGAGGTGTTCCTGGGAAGAGACCGATCTGGGAGAAAGAGGACGCCGCGCTGATAGCGGCTGGGAAACCGGTTCCCTTTCGCTGATATCGAGCAGGAACGCGCCCAGATCTGGATGAGGGCGCACACAGTTTCGGACCCAGCCACTGGGACTCCTATCATCACGGACCCTGAGCTTCAGGCGGTCTCCGAAAGATTGGTAAAATATAAATCCGATGTCTTCTTGAATATACTGTTGTGCTTCCAGTTCACTAACGGTCCGTACGTTGTGCCGTTTACGTTGCAGAGGCAGCTGTCTCAGCAGCCTGCCAGCTCCCAGGAATCCGTCCAGAGTCAGAGGTGGGAAGACCATCTCTCGAAGGCTCTAGGAACGAGGGAGAAGACAGGGCGTGTCCGAGGGATCGGGAGCGGGGCTATCTGGGACGCAGTGTTTCCCCAAAACCGCGAGGCTGCCCGCCAGAGGAGGAGAGGAAGACAAACATCTCTAATGCAAGAGATGATAAGGGCAGCCCAAGAGGCTGGCAAGTTGGCGGCCCAAGAATTTTTAGCGTCTAAAGGCTACGATGCGTCTCGACCACCTGTCCATCCTCATGGACATCAGGGCTCCTATCCTGTTGGATGGAGCAGCTGCGCCTCGGCCTCTGACAATGCCCCCGAGTCGCCAAGTCCCGTCGAAGACATCGCTGTAAGTTTCGTCGTGACCATGAATCACTTATATGAGAGCTCTAATTAATAGAATTATGCAGATAACAATGCTCTAATTCGACACATTGTTTATTATGCAGGGCCCCACGAAATGCCACCTCACAATCCCTTTGCCTGGCGTGAAGAAGACGGTTGCACACGGCCTAGTCTTCCCAACGGCGGAGGGCGCGACATGCCACAACGTTGCAATACCTTCCCACATGGCGAGGGTGCAGGTGGACCGCGTCGTCGCCGAGTTCAGTGACGTCGCAGTCCCTGTCACCCCTGAAGAGGATGCCACGAAGCTAGGAGACTGCAAGGGGTACTACATCCTGTGGCCGAAGAGCCAGATAACTATCCTCGGGGTGTCCTCTCCTAGTACGTCAACTATCCCCTCTCCATCAGCCGGAGCCGGCCCGTCTCCGCTTGGCTTGTGCAGTACGCCGGTTTCGTTCGATGATCGGGACGACGATCTTGCCGGGCAGCAGCACACGACGATCCTTCCGTCCTAGGAGGAGGAGCAACCCAAGAAGGACTCGCCGCCCCGTGAAAAGCACTCCAAGCATCGCCATGACCCGAGTGCAGCGGGCAAGAAGGTCTTATCTCCAAGCACGCTCAATGCCGCAGTGGGCGAAGCGTTGACGAGAGGCAAGAGGGCCTCCTCTCCGGAGCCGGAGAGGAAAAGAAAAAGGCCACACAGGCGGGGCGGCACCGCTGCGAAGGAGGCAAGCAAGGAAAGCAAGAAGAAAGCCTTATCCTTCCAGACATCTGCCGAAACCATCAAGAAGCCTCGACGAATAGTGTACGAGGCAGGTGAGCCCTTGCTCCCAGATGATGAGGTGCAGAGGTTGCCCACGCAGATGAAACTGCTCCATGACACGATCATGATGAGAGCACGAAATCGGGATGATTATGTACATCACTTTAAGGTCGAGGTGCCTAAAGATTTCGGTTTCTTCCTGGACAGACAGCATGACACCTTCGATATCAATTTTGAAGATATATTTAATTTGTTCAACCTCTTCCGGCTCGACACCATGCTCGTCAGGCTATGGGCGCTTTATCAAGCCCAAGAGTCTAGGCGTCTGCCCAGCTGCGCTTTTGGAATAATCGATCCGGTCATCATGAACGAGTACTATATACGAGAAGCGAAGCAGGTCCTAATAAGTTTTATCACCGAGTCATTGATATACCATAAGGATAAGGACTACTTGCTCATGCCATACAACCCCCCGTAAGTTACTTACTAGCGTTCCTAGTTTGCTTTTCTTAATCACGTATCCCCGTCTGTTTATATTCCTTTGTTACCTTTTACGCATCGACCACTGGATCCTCATCGTCATCCACAAGCCTTCCAGAATGATATACTATTTTGATTCCCAAAGAAGTGCCAAGCGGGACTTCTCAGGAATTAAGAAAGTTCTGGAAGACGCCTTTTGGGAATACAACTTGCGGGGGGGAGGAGCAGAGAGCAAGAGCAAGAAGCTAAGCCACAAATTCAACTTTCCTTGCAGGCAACAGCCGGAAAATAATGTTACATGTGGGTATTACGTCTGCGCTCACATAGACGCGTTCGTCATATCCCACAACCCGCAGTGGAACCAGGACCACTTCAATAACTTCATACACGACCTGGCCGATGAAAAGTACGACTGGAGGAAGGACTTTGCCCGCATCCAGAAGACCTTCGCGTACGTCATCAACAACGAAGTCATCCGGCCAAGCGGAGATTTCTACGCGGGAGTCCAATTACCCCCTTCCCGCCGCCCTGCAAGTACTAGCGAAGCGTCGTAGACGTAGATTAGTAGGGCTAGTGAGAATAAACATTGTTAAATTCAATTGTTTGTCATTTTAATTCGTTGTAAACTTGTTTTTATATGTGTATTTACTATTTGTGATATTTATTTGGTATATGTGATTCATATTTCTGATATTAAATGTTACATATGCTTAATATTTGTCATATTAATTGCTGCATATTCTTCATATTGCCTTTCTAGAATTTTTTTTAAAAAAGTGTGATCATACTTTCACTGACGGGCACACAAAACGTACACGTCAGTGGAAATAACTCATCGCTGACGGGCGTGGAATAATAGCCCGTCAGTGAAAAACCTTGTCAGGATGTTGCCAGGCACCCTGCACTGCATCTCTGCTGACGGCGCCCGTCAGTGAAAGTGAACTTCTACTGACGGGCGTCGTGCCCGTCAGTGAAAGTGGAACTTCCACTGACGTGACGTTACTGACGGGCGAGGAACCCGTCAGAGGTGGACTTTTAGAGCCCGTCAGTGAATATGTGGTCTGAGGTAGTGTTATTTCACTATGCTGTTGCACTGATAGTTTGGGTTTCGACTTGACCCGTCCTGAGTTGTCAGTCGCGGGGGTGGGGGGGGAGGGGGGATTGTCCGGCTTCTTCGGTATCTTGTCGGGTACTGAGGCCATAATTTTGCATGTCACATTCGACAGCCGAAGGAAGTGACCCTTTGATTGTAATGACCCCGTGTGCCGCAGGGATCTTCATAATAGGATATGCATAATGAGGGATTGCCATGAACTGGACCAGCTGAGGTCGTCCGAGTATAGCGTTGTAGACCATGTCGAAGTCGATGACCTCGAAGATGCATTCTTCTGTTCGGAAGTTATCACGAGTTCCGAATGTAAGAGGTAGCGTGATTTGCCCGATCGGGTCATGCTTTAATCCTGGAATAATTCCGTAGAAACGCTTGACAACGGGCCTAATCATTGAGCGGGGGACCTGCATCTTGTCAAGTGTAGATACTGGAATGAGGTTGAAAGAGCTACCTCCATCTACCAAAACTTTGTGCAGCATGATGTTGCGAACCCGGGGTGACACGATTAGGGGATATCGTCCCGGGTAGGGGCAATTGTCGAGGCAGTCGGTTGCGTTGAATACAATGGTGGTCGAAGCCCACTTCAGTTTGGAGGGTGAGGGACGCGGATGGACGGCTAGAACATTGCGTGATATTTGCTTGGCCTGCCTCTTGGAGTCGTACGTGGCTGACCCACCCCACATGTGATTTATCTGAGAGTTGATGGCAACGTCGACTTGCTCGATATCGATTTGCTCGATGTCGACTTGCGCGCTGTCTTCGACTTGATGTAGGTCTGGTGCATTCGCGAGCCAGTGGACATCGTTGTTCTGGCTAATGTTGTTGACATGTATGTCCTCGTCCTCCAGATATTCTTCCCTGTTCGGGTTGTATTGAACCCGGGGGTTAGGTTTGTTGGCTGCTTCGGCGCTGCTTTCTTCTTGAAGTAATTTGATAAGTTCACGGCACTGTGATTGGCCGTGAGAGCCACTGCGGTGGTATTTACACCAGTTGTGCCGGGTACGCTGTTTTTCTGGTATCTGTTTTTGTCCAAGATTTCACCGGGGAGTATTCCTCTTGGGCCTCGTCTTACACTTGTTCGGTCGGTCTTCTCGGCGGTCGGATGTCTCTTTGTCATGGAACCCGGCCAGGACAGCCTTAGGGTCCCGTTTCCCCTTCTTTGCTAGCCGACCTTCTCGGGGAGATTGCCTTGAGTCAGTGTTAGGGGAATGTTTCCGTCTTTCCCGGTCATCCGACCTGTGGAGGCCTCTGTTGATCTCTATGTTGTGGAGGCGTTGGTCTTCATAGTTTGCTCGTAGTCGGAGAATTTCCATGAGCTTCGCTGTATTACGTGGTTGAGCGGTGTAGACGTGGTCCAAGCATCTTTTGTCGCGGACGGCAGCTTGGAAGGTTTCGAGTACTTCAGTGAAGGAAAGTCCTGGGACAATGTTGACTTTGCTTTTGAATCGGGTAACGAAGTCGCGAAGGCCTTCGTCCCTTCCTTGTCGTATACGCTTGAACTCGGACCTCATGGTAGAGGTGTCGCGAGTGGTAGAGAAACTCTTGATAAACATGTCTTGGAACTGGGCCCAACTATGGATGGACCCCTTGGGTACATTCTGGATCCAAGCGGCTGCATCCTCGACGAGGCACACGGGAAGGAGGTTGGCCATTGAGGTAGTGTCCCCCCCCCCGCCCCCGTCGTTAGGATGTCTTGTGTAAATCTGATGAGGAACTCTTTCGGATCTCCTTTTCTGTTGTACTCGAGTTTCGTACGTGTTTGGGTATCCGTGCTCCCCGTAGTCTGGGAGACAACGTAGGACAATCGGCGGTGATACTGGGGACAAAGCCTTCATCTTCTGATGAGTAGTCGAGGTAACGGTCGTGGCGGCGACGGTGATCGTCATGGTCATGGGAACAGTGTTTGTTGTTGCGGTGGCGATCCTCCCATCCAGGATCGTCCATGCAAGCTTTGCCACGACGGCGGCGGTTATCATTGTCATCCTCATCTTCATAGCCATGGTCGCGTCGACAACTAGGTGATCGCGACCGAGTTCGGTTCTTTTTTGGAGAACACTGTCAGGTTCGTGCTGTTCGGGTTGACTCTTCCACCCGCTGACGTCTAGAGCTAGTGTGCTGATCTCGTCTTTCCTCAGAGTGTCTTCGCGGCTCGCCGGTTGGATCAGCGTTGTTGGCATCCAGGTCAGAATTGATTAGAACCCTAGCTTCGTTATGCGTGGTCTCGGCAACATATTGGATGTCAGCAAGCACCCGCTCGTGTTCTTCGTAAAGTTGTTGGGTTGCATCATCGAAGCGATTAGATAATGTTTGTTTGATCTGGGCGGCAAGGACCCGCGAGTGAGCAGCCTTCTTCCCGGCTTCAGAGATCGGGGTAGCCGATGAAGAAGCGTTGATATCGGTTGAAGGGCAAATTGCCCGTGGTGTAGTTTCTGTTCCCGCCATGTAGACATGAGGGAAGTCGTAGTCAAACCTTTCTGGAGTCCTGATGGAGCGTAGACTTGAGCAATCTTTAGGGAAGGTATCGTCTGGAATATTCGATCCTTGACTGCTGCGAGGAGAGTTGTCTCGGCGGACTATACCTTGAACTCCGCAATGGTATTGTCGCGCAGCGGAGCGGAGGCGCTTCCTATTCAGATGATGCCTAAGGTCGGCCGGATGTAACTCGATCTAATGATGATCAAGTCTGACATCAGTTTGTCGGGGCGCGATCTGGCGCCGGGCATGTTTGGAGACAATTGTGCTTCGTAGATCCCGTGGGTCAGAAGCGTATGGGTTGAAGCTTGTTCGGCCACGTGGAGTCGCGACGACTTATAGAGCGGTAGGAAGAGGTTGATTGTTCACCATAGCGAGACGACGCCGAAGGTGGCGAGCTTCTGCTTGATCAGGAGGGTTGGTGCAGCTGTTGCGGGATTCAGATGAGACATCGTAGAAGTCTTTGTCGTCAAAACCCGTGTACACCATCTTGTCGGTGAGTGTTGTCGGAGTAGATCCAAGCTGATGTAAGGGCCCCACGGTGGACGCCAGCTGTCGATGTATGATATACGGGGGGTACTCGTACAGCATGTATTCGTACGGTAGCGGGGCGGAGACTCAGGTCAGCTTGGTACTTCGACACCGATATATCCAGGTTCAGGCCCCCAGGTCGGGTACTAGCCCTAGGTCCTGCTTTGACTTGATTGATATGCGGTATGGAATACCGATGATTACAAGGGGAACTCGGTGAGTTGGGAACTCGACGAGATTGGCTTACAGGGGGAACTCGACGGGTAAGGAACCCGGCGAGATTGGTTTCGAGGCTAAAGGATCTCGGAGATGACTAGTCAACTAGGGCTCGTAGATCTGATTGAACTCGTCCCCTCTTCGAGGGGTTTGTGCCCCTATATAGGCGGAATAAGGCGGTAACCTCGCCGTGAGTCCTCGTAGTATACGAGTCGGACTCCTTCTTGATGCCGTATCGTGAGTCCTCGTAGTACATGAGTTGGACTCCCTCCTAAAGGCATGTTCGAGAGTTATATCCTGATTCGGGTTGGAACCTTCTGACCTGGTGCCCGCGACCCTCCTTGTCCGGGTCTTCGGGCCGCGGCTTCTCTCTGAGGGCCTATTGGAAGATTCTCACGTCTTTACCATTAATATACGATAGTGGTACTACCCGTCATCAATATATATGTAGAAGGCTGTGAGTCGCACGAAGCTATTTTGAATTCTGTAGGTGATGCAGAGGTTACAAACATTTCGTATTGGTTTGGATGATGAAAGCTAATCCAGTGACGTCGTTGGTTAGGCTTACGATATACTACGAACGTTCCAATCGTGCGCCTCCCGAGCCGGATGCTCTTGGAAAACTCTCTTGCATCCCGTCTTGTTCGAGCGCGCGAGCCCGATCTTTTCCTGTGTAGCTACACCGTGAGCAACTTTCTGTCGTTTTGCCATATATTTCAATGCAAGCCTACTAATCACGTAGACTTTGTGTTCCAGTAGTTACACATCTATGCTTTTACAAGCTAAAAGTTTAAAAATCTATTACTTTTAAAACATATGTTCAAATTACAATCTGGTTTCACCGTATATTTCTTGCAACGAGATCAGCTTCAAAACTGCCCCTGCTTAGGTATGTTTCAATGATTTTTCGGCCTTATTAATTATCCAGTTGTAATATGTGAGTAATTAAATTATCGGTGGAGTTATGGATTATTGGTGCGCAGTCATGTAAACCTATCTTCAGAAAATAGCGTCGATGTATATTTATCTTTATGTCTTTAGTGTAGTTATCGTATTATTTTATTATAATTATCAGTATATAATAATATCTTTTTACACATATTTTTAAGCTCACCTTCGAAAAATAGTGTCAACGTATATTTTTCTGATTATTGCACTGTAGTTATTAGATTATTTTTTTATAGTTATCGGCATATAATATTTTCTCTTGTTCGAGATAAGTTGAAACCTAAGGCCTCCGTCATATTTATTAGGCTGAAGGGATCCGATGGACCCGTTCAAAACCAAACGGGAGGTAATGGTTATTTTTTGACAAAAGTGGCTTCAAGAAACCATTTTTGTTGCATTACTCAGCAAAATTAAAATAATGTGCTCTTTACTCGGTATCATCGTAAAACCGTGTCTATTCACTACAACACACTTTTGAGATTAAGATAAAATTTTCAGATTATCAGAGAGACAATACTAAAAAGGACCAAAATGCCTTTACTTCTTCCTCCTCCTAACGTTACTCTCTCCCAGATTATCACTTCAGTGAAGAGGAGGGAGCAAGGTTGAAGAAAGGGACTTACACGTGGTTCCGTGAGAATGGCGAGGGGTGCACGACACGATGTCCGCCATGGAGAAGTCGACCTCGAGCGCGGCCTCAGAGCGCGACGGGACTGACGAGGAGGAGGTGGTCGTGGCGCGTGCTGACGAATTTCCACAACGAGACGCTAGGCGTGCGGCTGCGCAGCGTAATGAGGCCGCGGAGGGGCACGCGGAGGCGGCGGCCGTGGCGTGAGAGGCCGACGAGCCGGTGTCAGCGACAACGACTCTCTGTTGCATCTCGCCCTTCTACCTGAATCCACCTAAAATCCAGCTCCGCGTCACTTGCCCCATGGCATTGCTACCCGAGGAACTAATTTTTTTTTCTTGGTCGCGCTTCTTGGGTTGGGAATTGCATGTGTCCGACAAGGATGAGCTAGGAATTAGGATGGATTAATGCTCGATGTCTGCTCGTGTTTAGATTTCGGTCAGATTAGATTAGAGTGAGAGAAGGGAGAGAGCTTGGGTCCCACATGACATTGAGAGAGAAGTAAGAGAGGATAGACCCAAAGGACAAAAATAACATTTTACATTTCTTTTAAAGTATAATTATGATTTAACCAATGCAGTGTGCTTTGACAAATGGATATGATTTTATAAGGGTACCGAACAAAGATCAAAAGTTTAAGGGGATGTTTGGTTGAGCTATGGCTGCTGTTGGCTGTCTGTTTGGGAAAGCTGATGTGACTGTTGGCATCTGAGGTTGTGGTTAAGGGTGTTTGATTGGGCTGTGGCTATTGGGTGAGTATAAAGGAATTGTCTAAAGTGCTCCTAGAGTGCTGAGAGTACGTATGTTAGTTGATTTGAATGTTATTATCCTAATGGAAGCTAATAATTATTCTAAAATAAGTTTTTTTGTACGTATAGAACATATTCGATGTGTTTTAAGCTGAATTAGTACGAAACATTCGTTTTTTGAGTTAATTAAAATTAAAATTACATGTTTACATGCAGGTAAATAGAGAAAACAAGTGATACATACCATACTTAAAAATTAAAACACAAGCTAACAGTTTCTCGCAACATACAGGGAATCAACAATTCGTTCTCGAAAAATGTTCATATTATTTCCATCCATCGCAACACCATTTATATCTTCATTTCTTGCGGAGGTTGCCTCTCCCACATCTGGAACGTAGTCCTCATCAGCATCGCATTTATCAAACGCCTTATCAGCTAGTGTGCTTTCCCGTATAAAATTATGAAGAGCCATACAAACATGCACAATTTGGGTTTGTGTCTCCTCTGGGTAACTTGGAACATGTAAGAGGATTCTTCATTTCATCTTTAGGACTCTAAATGAGCGCTGAATCACATTCCGAAGCGATGAGTGAGCAGGATTGAACATCTAACGCTTCCCCGTTAGCGCGTGCGATATGCAAAACTCCGATAGATGATATTTTGTCCCCTTATAAGGATCTATAACCGGTCCTGTTAGGATATTCTGAGTTAACAAGGTAGTACTTTCCTACACATAACAACCAACCGCATTATAAGAATCTATATGCAAAAGCAATTAAAAAAATTTCTGCACAAAAAGTAAGGTACTTCCCCTGAGGAGGTTTTGGATATACATCAACAAACTTCTCTCGTGCATTATTTAGAACCCGTGTGTCATATATCGATCCTGGCTAACCGGCAACAACGAATGTGAAGCGCATGTCAAAGTCGCAAAAAGCCATGACATTTTGCGAAGTGTATCCATGGCGATTTCTGTACTCAATTGACTTCTCTGCCCGGACAATGGTTTTGACATGCGTGCCATCTATTGCACCAATGCAACCGTTGAAGTGCGGATGGAAACGAGATTCTATTAGTTTTGGATGGACTTGGTTGAAAGTTGGATCTTTTAGTCTAACGATATCATGGGACATATTATAGAGACAATTCAACACTCCATAAAATTTTGTATGCACTGTCCAAGTTGATATGCAGAAGATTACTTCAGCATCACCAAAGGAATTAGGTCCTCCAATCATCCACAAAAAACATGGTCAAACTCTCTATAGGTGTTGACGATGACATAGCACCCGGATATTGTCAAGGAGGACAAAGCCGGCCCTCTGGACATAGGGTGGGCAGGGCCGACTGCTCGGAGTCCGACTTCTACACGGGGGCGCATCATCAACTTGGAGTACAAGGCATAAACATGTACCTATCTGATATCTCGGTTTCTAGTTGTAACCGATTAAGAGATCTACTTGTAAACCGATCTAGGCTCATGTAACTCTGCCCCTGTCGCCTATATAAGGCAGGGTAGGGATCCCCTGATCGGTAAGGCGTTACACATTCACACCCTAGCAACCTAGAGATCTCATCTCGAGGTTTTGCTGCATACGAAACACAAGCAATACAATCCACCAAACACAGTACGTAAGGTATTACCTCTTCCCGAGGGCCTGAACCTGCTTAAACTCTGTGTCCTGTTTGCACCCATCTAGATCTGCTACGCGTACGCTGCCCCATGTTCATTATTGCCGGATCAAAACACCGACAGATGTCATGTCCCTAGTTGATATTAAGTTATAATTCTGCACTAGAGATCGATGCAATGCATCAAAAATTCTCCTAGACATTCTAAACATCCTATAGCAAGATCTTTTATGATTGAGCTTCTCAACTGTCCAAGAATAACAGTTTGTATAGGACACCGATAAGGTTGTCTGTTCAAGTACCTTTCTTCATATTGTTCACCCAACATAGCTAGTTGCCTCAATTGCTCTAAATTTTGCAACCAATTTAGAGATGTCCATTCCGCACTATTGTTAGGTGCATGTCCAGGTTGTTCCTCAATGTTGTCCTCATCATCCTGAACATCATAATATTTCTCATCACTCATCTGCTCAAATATACATACAGAAACTCACATAAATATCACATAATAATCAAAATAATAAACATGTCAAATAGTTACTACAAGTAGTACAACCTCTTAATAGTACAAATAAAATAATATAGCAGTTGATAGTTACTACAAATAGATCAACATCTAAATAGTACAACTAAAATACGTGGCATGGAGGAGTTACTACAAATTATCAACATACAGATAGTACAGCCCATTTGCATGGGACCTCTCTAGGTAATCAAACCTTCCCTCGTTGTTAGGTATTGCCACAAACAACTCCCTAATTTTCGGCTTCAGAGCAAGGTTGCAAGCCGTGAAAAATAGAGGAGTCCCTTGTATAGCACCACACTCAATCATCAACTGTATGACCTCCTTGATTGTAGGGATGGGGCTAGCTCCGGATTGGATGGAGGCTGTGCACTGAGAGGAGAAAGCACGTGCTGTCTTCTTGTATTCTTGAAAGTATTTGTTGTTCTTTGCTTTCCCCTTACCCTTTACTTTCTTCTTTCTCTTTGACCCTGTTCTAGTTAACTCCTCCTCAGCTGGATCTGTACTAGACCCTACACCCTCAAGAAGAACTGGACTAGCCTCCCAACCGACAACCATTCCTGGGATGGTGGCAGTATCAACAGTCACAAATGCCTTATTAAACATGACCTCCAAGCACTCCAAGTTTGCAGGTGGACCATCCCTGAACTTTGCAAACTCCTTGTTTAACTGAAAACCAAGAAATAGATGTGTTAATGATCATACCGATACTTCGTGTACTTTAAAAATAAACAAAACATGTAAATGGATATACCCTAATCTGCATGTTCCACCACTCATCTGATGCATCGACAGTCTTCCTTAACGGGCATCTACCAAGCCCAGTTGTTGAATTGTTCAACTCAATCCATAGCACATAATCATTCTTCATGAAATCCTACCTATTCTTGAATTGCTTCCCTCGTTAATTTTTTCCCGTCCGCGCAAAAAATTTGGCTTCTAGATTGTTATAGCCAATGGTACTCAACCAAACACTTGGCCTATTCCCCGTGATGGTTTCCTCCTTACAAATCTCAACAAATGCCCTTGTTGAAAAAGCATCCCAATTTGCCTTGCTAGTAGTCATCTAACACAATTACAAAGCATTCGAAACCCCATAATAAATTGTTTTCTCCACAATAGAATATATGCAAACCTTTTGATTAAGGAATTGGATCAACATTACTTAACAGACAACAAGCATATTCTAAGCCATTACATTTCAATTTCTTCAATTTGTTCCTCTTCCTACAAAGGTAGCATCTATACAGAGTGTATAAATTTTGATATATCCTAGTTTGACGTACTAGCTTTCTACAATAAGAGAATCTTGCATTCGCATAATAAAACATCCATGTATGCATGCAATAGCTCTTTTAATGGACATTGAGAGACAACAAGACAATCCATTGACTACTTACATACAAATAATACTTCAAAATTGAGAGTCAGATTAGGATGAATGCATTCCAGAGGTAAAGTATATAGCAACTTCATTGAACAAATAATACCATCCAAGCAGCTATTGTTTGCCTCACTTCTACGCATATTTTTTCCTTTTCAAAAGCAAAGATAAGACATTGACCCAGCAGTGCATTATCAATTTCGAAGTGAATCAATTGCGAGGTGGAGGAGAAATTTACCGTGGTGCTTGGCCGAGCGGGGGGAGGAAGCGGCCAGGATGATGAATTGCTGGGCGTGGTCGTGCTAGAGGAGGAGCTGGCCGAGACGTATCGCTGCTGGACGTGGCCGTGCCGGAGGAGGAGGCAGCTGGGACCCGTCGGTGATGGCCGAGGGTGTGCGGGATGAGGAGCCGGCCGGGATGCGTTCATGTTGACCGTCAACCTACTCGAGGAGGAGGCGACTGGGAGGAGTCGTTGCTGCCCGTGGCCATGCCGGAGGAGGAGGCAGCCGGGACTCCTCTGTCCTGGGCCTGGCGTGCGGGAGATGGAGACGGCCGGGATGCTTGGGCACTCGGCATGCCTTCGGCCCTGGAGGACAACGCGGTCGGGATGCGATGGTGCTGGCCGTGGCCATGCCGGACGAGGAGGCGGCCGGGACGCCTCCGTGCGATGGAGAACCCGGCCTTGGTTGAGCCGTCCGTGTAGATCCGAGCGCTGGTGGAGGGGACTGTGGCGGCAAAGGCATTCAGAAGAGGAGGCGGCCAGGATCCGGTCGGTGGCGGTGCCGTCGCTGCTTGCGCCGTCGGTGGAGGCGCCGGGAGGACGGGGCGCTCTGGATCCGGTTGGTCGCGAAGGCGCGCCGGGATGGACGAAGGGCGGCGGTTGTGATCGGCCGTGGCGGTGGTTGGCGGCGGTGGTTGGCGGAGGAGGTGGTGGTAAGCGACGGCGGTGGAGCTAGTCGACGGACTAGCCGGTCGTGGGCGCCGGGAGGACGAGGTGCTCTGGATCCGGTTGGTCGCGAAGGCACGCCGCGATGGACGAAGGGCAGTGGTTGTGGTCGGCCGCGGTGGTGGTAAGTGGCGGCGGCGGCGCTGGTGGACGGACGAGCCGGTGGTGGATGGCGGCGGCGGTGGTGGGCGTGGGCAGCGCGAGTGAGGAGAAGGGGATTGTGCGGTGCGTGCTGTGGAGAAGATGCTCGGGTGCGGAAATGGCAATTTTGCTGTTGCTTTTTCCAAATCGAGGGGCTTAGTGGTAAGTGCATAAGTGGCTGTTGCGAGAAGCTAGGTTGGAGCAGCTTCTCCGTGTAGCTCGTTTTGCACATATAAGCTAAAGTAGCTATTCAAAGAAGTTGGCAAAAAGCTACGTGCTTGATTAGACTTGAGCTTTTTTTGATGAGAAATCTCCTAAATATTTAACCAAACACCACCTAAGTGTCTCAGAGCAAAAGAAAACAAATAACGATGTCCTAACACCAATATCACCTTATTATTTTTTAATTCGTGTGAGGTGAAGTAGACCGGATTGTGCTCGTCATGCCGCTCTTGGGCGGTGGGGCGTGCTTCGGGGGTCTCCATCCCTACCGTCCAAGTGATTCCTACCGCTGGATCCCCCGTTGGGTCGAGATGGGCCCTTATTAATCCAGCCTGTAAGAATCAACCAACAGAACTAGCTCATCTTCGTGACAATTGAAGGAAGTGAAATTCATTTATCATTCAATGAAGCGGGAAGAGGAAAACAGAGATATAATGTACGTCGGTTTGGTACCAGGCCCTAGCAGCATCTCGTGGTTTTGCCTGTTTACGTCATAATCTAGCAAGCTTGCCTTACCGCATTGACTAGTGTTTTGACGTTATGTTTCGCATTTAGTATAAGCTCGTACTTTGTTTCTTCAGCTTATAACGTTAACTTAAAGTTTTTCTCTAAAAAATAAATGTTCACACGGAGCCAATATTTCTTTCGAATATAGCTTAGCTGCCGCGTGTTTTAAAGCAAGTATCGATACGATTTCACAAGATAAAACCTTAAAATCTAACATTAAAACGTAGATTTATTCCTAATCCTAAAACCTAAACCCTCATGGTCAGCTGTAATTCACGACTACTAGTAGAATAAGGATCAATCAAATTGGAGAATGAGAATGGATGGTGGCCACCCGTCTGGTAGAAATATGACCATTCAAGTTGCTTACTTGGTTAGATAGAGGGGATAAGACAATTTTGTGTTTGGTTGTATAGATACGAGTAGACGAGATAGGATTAATGAACTAAATTACATACTTAATTATATCAATAATCTTTAATTATACACTAATCAACACAAACTGACACTTACTAACGCTAATCTAGCCATAATAATTACTAATTAACAATATGCTAATTGTCACTAAGTATATACTAATTAAACAACTAATCATACACTAATCGACACTTAACCATTTATCAACACTAATATTTAATGATAGTTACTAATTAACAATAAAACATGTAAATTATCAGTAATCATTTGTTAATGATCATGATTACACGAGAATGATGACCTTATATGGCTAAAATAACCGGCTCACTCCGTTTAGCATATTTGAGAAATATTTCCTAAAGTTGGCCACTCTAGCCATGCCATTCCTCCAACCAAATAGAGAGATAAACTAAAAAGGTGGATCGACAGCGCGACCATGACGTTCTGAACTTTGCCACGTCAGCGCGGTCAGTGGGACTGGCTGAGCGTGGACCGGGGACCGAACGCTGTTGACCGTAGTGTTAGCCCTCGAAGTCACATGCCATCGTGAGTGACGTTAGCTAAAAGGGTCAGATTTCGAAAATATTTCAAACTTAGGTCGTTTCGTGATGAAGTATCCAGAAAGATCAAAATAGTGATTACGACCTCCTGCTCCAGTCTTCTTCGCCGGGAGTGTGCTCCAGAAATCTAGCTTGAAGATAAACCGAACCCAATCTCTGCAAAGACGAACCCGAAGCCGAGGATGAAGATCGTTCCGGTCGCTTGCTTGGAGGACAACTATGCCTACCTGTACGGATCTTGAGTCTTCGCCCATCTCTGTACCTTTCGTCTTGCTGTTTGTTTGTTTCTTGGCTCTGTTCAAGGATCATCCTGCTTGTTCTTTTTTTCTGAAGGATCGTGGACGAGAGCACCAAGGCGGCGGCGGCCGTCGACCCGGTGGAGCCGGAGAAGGTGCTGGCGGCGGCCAGCGAGGTCGGCGCCTACATCGACTGCGTCCTCACCACCCACCACCACTCGTACACCATCTCTTAGTCTTCATCCCAGACTAGTAATTCATCGAATTATTTCCCTTGTTTGTTAAGAGGATCGGTGCTTCCTAGAGTTGGAATATTCTGATTCGTGCCTCCTAGAGTTGTTGAACATTAAAAGAACCACATAAAGTATAATTGCAGAAGAAATGAATAAATAGGTGTCCAGACATGCGTCTGATTATGCAAGGGAAGTGCTTGGCATATGTCACTGATGCTACATGTTAAAAACTCAAAGTTTGATGCTTTGAGGATAACTATCAGCTGGTGGATAGGATGTTATGTTCTTAACCAGCACATTGGTGGGATTTGTCAGCAATCATGTGGAGAAGCAAACAAAGTTGGATTAAATAAGAAATGGCAAAAGGCAAACAAAGTAAAATGACATAAGAAATGATAAAGAGGTCTCTGGACATGTGACTGATTATACAATGTAAGTGCTTGACATATGTGACGTTGTGAAATTTCCAATACAAAACTAAGACGGGTGAAGCAAACAGGTTGATGCTTTGAACATAATTATCAGGTTGTAGGTAGAAAGTAATAAGTACCCGATATGCACTTAAATCGACAGGTGTTGGTGAAATTCTTTGGCAATCATGTAGTGAACTACTAATGAGTTGCAATCGTATAGTGATCTTGGTAAAATTGCCCAACTGATTTGTGGTTGCAGTGATCATGCTGGTGGCAACGAGAAGATGAGGTTGTTGGTGCCAGGGATTAAGGTCTACGGAGGATCCTTGGACAATGTGAAAGGATGCACTGATCAGGTGGAGAATGGAACCAAGCTGTCCCTTGGAAAGGACATTGAGATACTATGCCTACACACACCATGGTATGCAATGCTGCTTTTTTTGCCTTATAACTTAATTCTCACCTCTTTATTTATACATGATTGGTGTGATTTTCTTTTCTGGGATCATAGAAGCGCTGAAGATGAGAGTTTGAACCTCTTCTATGGATGGATGAGGCTGACTTTTTTTCACATGTGCATTCACTAGAATGATTCACCTAATAGCACAGCTACTTCACCCATTTTACTAGGATGACTCAGTTGCATGCTTATATATTTGTTGCCATCCTTTTATATGTATTTGCTCTTTGAATGATCGACTTTGCTAATTTCTTGATTTTCTGGTCTTTGCCATTCTCCTTTTCTCCAACAGCCATACAAAAGGCCATATTAGCTACTATGTTACTAGTAAAGAGGAGGAAGACCCAGCAGTGTTTACTGGAGACACCTTGGTTAGCATGCACACCTTACAAGTTACAACAGTGGCTCTTCTTTTTTATACTTGACCCTTTTTTGAACTACAGTTTATTGCTGGTTGTGGGAGGTTTTTTGAGGGTACTGCAGAGCAAATGTATCAGTCCCTTTGTGTTACACTGGGCTCGCTGCCTAAGTCAACTCGAGTTTACTGTGGCCATGAGGTATGGTCTTTATTTTTTGATCTGCTTCCTTGCTCATCCTAGAATGATCGTCCATTAGAAGTTATCTGAACTTCAATCAATCTGTATAGTCAAATATGTAGCATATATATATTTCTTAGCTGTTTGGTTCGTTGCATTTTCATTTCATGTGTTCAATCTCAGTAAGTGGTAATTTAGCTGTGCGGGTGCTTCTTCATCTTCCAGGCTATTCAGTTGTTTGTTTTGATTTCCTTTTAAACTTCAGTTATAAAAGATGCTGATAGCTTCAGACTCTGGAACAATATTGAAAACATGAGTTCTAAATGAGGATAGTACGTGAGGCCTTAAATAACAGATAATAGCTAATGCATTCTCTATCTAGCACAAATATATTGTCATCTAGATTCCTGCATTAAGGGAAAAAAAAGTATGCTGTGAATTCTTCAAAAATACTGGAAAACATCTTTGTCATTAGTACATATGTGCAAGTAACAAATTTTGGTTTTTGTTATGTATCCTTATTATGGTGTGCTACTTGTCTTTTCAACAGAAAAGTGATAAATATATACCCGCTCTTATTGTCTCATCTTGACTGACAGTACACTGTAAAGAGCCTGCAATTCATGCTAACAGTCGAGCCAGAGAACAAAAAGATGAAGCAGAAACTGGAATGGGCTCAAAAGCAGCGTGAAGCTAATCAACCAACAGTTCCCTCAACTATAGGAGATGAGTTTGAGATAAACACGTTCATGCGTGTTGATCTGCCTGAAATACAGGTCTGTGATCCACTCCGGCTAGTTACCACCCTTCCACACGCTACCATCTATTGTAATGTATAGCACAATTGCTAGAAGATCTACCCTTAAACAGAGATGGATAACATGGAGTGCTTAGAAACTTGTTGCCTCGCGAATCAGAATTAGCTCGTCATGAGTTGCTCTTAAACTTGTAATTTCTTTTGTCAGTGATGCTTACCGAGAGTGTACGATCCATCTTGCAGGCAAAATTTCGTGCCCAGTCACCAGTTGAAGCACTGAGAGAAATCAGGACGATCAAGGATACCTGGAAAGGTTGATACCGACGCAGCTGCTACTCGTCTGCAGGTCCGCCCTGTTGAAGCCAGCTAATGCACAAAGCTTACCTTGTAGGTGGGATTTACTGCCATGCAGTGCTTTAAGAGTGGTGTTGCCATGTTGGGAAGAAGACAGTTTGTATCAACTCCGTGCTAATAAGAATCTAGTATGCTAGTGTTCGTTGAAAAAAGGGAATCTAGTATGCTATGTAACCTATGTTACTGTCAATGAGACATCAACAGGTGTGGCTTGTTAATTATGTTGGGCTTGTTGTCAACAGTAATGCACGAACGATTTGTCTATGTATATTTGAAGTCTAAGAGCTGTGATGGTTTTAACTTGCCTACAATTGATCATAAGCCACTTCCATCTAGACTTGAAGCTTTGCAGTCGGTTAGCACACGGTCACTATCCATTTCATCAGGTTAGAAAGGAGAAGTTAATCGCAATTATTCTCTAGTTCTTTCTCCAATGAAGTATGAATTAGTAGTTCAAGTCAATTCTAAATTCCGTTTGGTTCAACACTTTGAAGAATTACGATATACATGTATTTCCTATGTGTTGTTACATATATATACACACATATATATGGAAGCATTTATCTTAAAACCGGGTAGTTACATCTATATATTATTTCATTTATTGTATAGAGTATCTAGTGTAATAAGAATTATGTACCTGTAGTATGTGATTATATAAGACCACCTAGGTAGTATACATACTACTTTTTAATTGGTATGTTCAATATAATATATCATAATATAATATAAGTATTATAATGTTTAGACACAATGTATTGTGCATTATATTTATATGTTATAAAATTAATATTGATGTTATAGTAGTATAATTTATATTTTTTATATTACATGGTTCATATAGATTGTTTATAGTATTCAGCGTATATTTTATTATATATATGTACTTTAGTATATATAATATCTTTTCTAATATCAAAATTATTTATTTGTATTATATATAGTAAGTATACACATGATTATGTATATAATATTGAATATTATTGAATTATATATAACATATACTTTATTATTTATTATAAAAATACTATTTATTTCATATTTAGCAATATATTACGTACTGCAATATTGTGTACCAAAAATATATGCATATGCATAACATTATTAAAATAATAAATTTATAATGTTATTTATATTTTATATTTATTATCTATAATATAATAATTATTTATGTTATTATCATTATCATATAATAATATGATGTGTATGCATATAGTACATATGTATGTATAAAAGGAGAGGTAGTGAGCCCATATCCATCCAATTTAGACCTCCACCCCTCTGAATTGAGATGAACTCAATTTTGTTATCCACCAATTCACTTGGAATTGGGATACAATTCTCATTCCAATTATGTGTATAATTAAACACCAGATATCTACTTAGTCTACTTCTGATTTTTCAATTTGGTGCTCAATTCTGAGATCCAAACTAGGCTTTCAGGTTTTCGCCGGAGTCTCATCTCCACAAGATCTCATCAACAGCAGCCATGCGGCAAGACAGCACATCACATCCTCCTGCTACAAACGCAGACGCGGGGGCTACCCATCGACCTACGCCGTGACACTATCGATGAACGTGAGGCAGTCTCCTGTGCGGCAACATGGACTCGCCCTAGCGGAAGATCTTCGTCCACCGTAATGACGGCAGAAGAGGATGAAGCCATAGCCCTTGTACTTGCCCATGGAGTGTGTGGAGACAACCCTGAGGTCCTCAATCGTGCCTTAGGAGAGAAACGCTTCAACAAGCATGTCCTGATGGCGTCTAGCTGTGCCCCGGATGAACATCTTCCGCGGAAAAATGGCAATTTTAGCGCCCTGACCGCCGTCAACGCCAAATATAGCCCCCCTACGTTCGCAACGTCGCTTCTAACGCCACGACAGGGTGGACAGCCGGCGCATGTCCGCCGTCGCGCCGGAGCACCGCGACGGCTCCGGTCGCTTCCCGCAGCTGCGATGGCAGGCCGATCGCACGGGCCGGCCGCGACGCAAGCCGATCGCGCGGGCCGGCCGCGACGCCAGGCCGCGCAGCCCGACTCAATTTCTCACTTTTTTACAAAACTCCTGGTATTTATTTGATTAAATAATCATGTGAGGAAAACAAACTAATTAGGCTAGTTGGTTTGGAGAGCAAAAACATGAGTATGAGGTGTAGGGTTCAATTCCTAGGTCTAGCAAATTTTTATTTTCCACACAATATCAAATAATTTTGTAGAGCTCTATTAAAATTCAAAATTTTGCTATAGCACGGGAACAATACAAAATTTTATTCCCCGCAGTATTAAACACAGCAATAATTTTTTTTAGACTTACAGTAGTATTGAAAATATGCATACGAGATAGAGGACAAACATACGGTTCTAGTTGAATAAATAAAGGGTACAATGCTACATATTAAAAAACCACAAACAAGAATAACGTTACATATTGAATAGAAATAAACAAACTCACGATAATCAGGCTCTTCCTCTCTTATGCCTTGGTGGCATGTGATCAGAGGGGAAGGTGAACTGTGACTGCGGTGTTGGGTTGGTCCGGAGATTGTAGGCCGGAGTTCGCTGACTGTCCTGCGTAGGATCCGGCTATGTAGGAATCTGGCTGTAATGAAGCTCGTCAGGTTGAAACAAATTGTCTATCCAGTGATGGCGCTGAGAGCCCTCTGTCATATCGCGGGATGAACCACCCTCGTAAGCAGGTCCTCCAACGAGGGACTGGTACTGAATATTTGATTGAAAATACGGGTTCTGCACAGGATAGACACTATCATCCATCGGCGAATCGAGGTGGTGTACTGTCTGGAATAAAGTAATCATAATTAAATGTGTAAGATTAAATTAAGCAAAGAGTTGGTACATTAAATTTAAACTTTGGTACCTCTCTACTTGCACCTCCGTAAGAGCTCTGCCCTGCTCGTACGGGAATTCCATGTCGTACTGAGGGGATAAAGTTATAAATTGCATAGCAAGAATAAATTTAATATTTATTTTTCTTACTAATTAGAAGATAGAAAATTATGCACGTAGGACAAAATTCCTTGCTTCATACCTCTCTGCTTGAACCTCCCCTAGAGCTTCGGCCCTGCTGGTCCTGCAGAACCATTTCATTTTGCATCACAAACTCATATGAACACTACATGCGTTAGGTTACCCAAAAAAAGTCAAGGACATACCTCTCTTAGTGTACCACGCTGTGAGCTCTGGCCCCGCTCGTGCGTCCTCCGAAGTCCTGTACCAGCTCTCTAAGACGAGTTTGGCATGAGTGTCATGTCAGCTCGTACGGCCGGCTGCAAACGCAAGCAGTACGATCAAGTTAATATGGATATGATTAAGTTAACCTCCGACCTTTGAAAAGACATACCTCTCAATCTCGACGTCCAGAAGCCGAATGCGAAGCGCGGGCCTGACTTGGTCGTGCCTTACTTGGACGGGCTAGGCTTGATCGTGCCTCACTTGGATGCGCGGACCTCTGCTCCGGCATGTTAAACGCACCTGGTATTATGTCATCGGATCGACCGCATCTCAAATTCTTCAAAATGCCCTTCGCATCTTCGTACATTTGCTTCACCTTCCGTATAAGAGAGGGGTCTTGATTACGGCTCGTGCGAATGATGGAGGCGGCACTATCCTAGATGCGCAACACCCTATCGAACTGCACGAAAAGATCGCCATGTATTTGATGGTTTAAATTCCTAACTCACAATTGGTACGATTTCTTACCGTGTCATCACGAACTGAAGCTCTGTGCCGATCCATCCCTATCCGTAGTTGCTCTGAATGTGTGACAGAAGCTGGTCTCTCTGGTGGAGTAGAAGTGAGCCTAGTGCGCGTCCTCGGTACATACCAACGTAAGTATTCGTCATAACTCCGCTCGTCGTACGGCCTGCATATAACGTCATACTGTAATCGTACAGACCTACAAAATTGTGCCCACAGCTGAAACTTACGTACCGTTCTTCCTGTGTGACCTCAAGTGCAGCCCTGTTATCCCATGTGTCCTTCCACACCCGTTGCACCTCCCTCCAATCGTCGTCATTTCTGCCTTTCCTGTCCTGCCTGTGTTACAAATATAACATGAAAAAGGTTATTACGAGGATCATCGTAAATAAATGAAAATATTTATAAAGTCCTATTGCAGACTTACTCATGAACTTTGGTTGCGAGCTCTCTATTATCTGGTGGGGGGACCTCTTGGAAGAGACCAAACTGTCTCATCACACGTCCCGGTGAATACGGTTCCACCATTTGTGAGAATACCAGGTGCGAAGTTGTCAACCAGAGGTGCC
Organism: Stipa capillata; assembly: GCA_019208055.1. Taxonomy (NCBI): domain Eukaryota; kingdom Viridiplantae; phylum Streptophyta; class Magnoliopsida; order Poales; family Poaceae; genus Stipa; species Stipa capillata. The sequence goes on from JAGXJF010002409.1 coordinate 412,156, forward strand.
CATCCTCGGAGCACTGACTAGACAACCCTGCAGGCGCGACACTGCTTATATGATCTTTTGTCCAGGGGAACCATATGACACCATGTTGGTGCAATATCTCGAACTCCTGGTGGTAGAACACGTAGCACCTGGCCGACACTTCCCAAGCCCATGCTAGCGTGGCGTATGTCCACCGAGTCCCCATAGTGGGGCCACCGCTATATTCCTCGCCTACGGGGTACGGGTGGACCGGATCCGTGATCTGTGGCCGTCCAACTGGAAAGTGCTCCCACGACCATAACTGAAGCAAGGTTTGACATAGATTAAGTACTGGTCCTTTCGTCTTCCTGTGCTGTGAGGTGTCGCACAAACCGCGGTAAGGAGCACAGAGCACTGCAAATCCCCAGCTGTACTGGGGGATGGCATCGAGCGGGGCATCAGCCAAAGACTCAGCTAGGTGGACGTAGCTTGGATAAACTATATTACCGTGTGACGTCAGAAACATGTGCCAACCAAAAAGGAACAACAAGTATGCAACAAGGTGGGTCCTCACAACCTCATCAGTACTCCCTTCTAGGCACGTCTCGAACCTCCTAAGCCAGTGGAGAGGCACACCTCGTGCGGCGACACCCTTGTCAGTTCTGGGTATCTCCACACCGAATCTCGCACCCAAGTGCTCCCTCCAGTCAACTCTCCGAGGTGGTGGAACAACTGCCTCTCCTCTGATGGGCAGACCAGTGATCATGGATACATCCTGAAGAGTCACCGTCATCTCTCCCCAACGAAAGTGGAAAGTGTGAGTCTCGGATCTCCATCTTGGGACATAGTTATACCCATCCTCGTATGTCCCGAACATCCTCTCTATCACCTTCTGCTTAGCTCTTCTGACCTTACTGTAGCTGACTGGAAACCCAACTGCATCAACCACGTCTGACATCAGTGCCTTTGGGCCCACTGTTATATCCTCTGATATTAAGTGGTACACTTTCTCTGCCACATATGCAGCAGTGACATTGCGGTGTTGTGACAATGGCTCTGATAGCTCGCATGTGTGATCTACAAGCACCGTTATCTCAAAATTCTTCATAATCCCCACTCCTTGGGTTGCACGGACTCTTCCTGGACAACCCGGACGTGTGCATACAGCCTTCAAACTTGTTGGGTTTGACCTTGTTGTTCTGTACTCTCGACTGATGGCGACGGCATGCCTAGTGATGGCCGTCTGCACAGCATGCTTGCTTGGGAATTGTTGTCCGACCATGAGTATGGAGTCATCAAAACCCCAGTGCGAGTTGTCCTGCTACGAGATGGCTAGGCGTTGTATACTGAGTTCACCCATTTCTGCCGTAACTGCTCTTTGAGAAGGACCGCCACCCCCTCCCTCTTCGTTGTCATCAGAATCTTCGTCAGCCTCTTCATCATCATCCAACTCGTTCACCATGTTTGGTATGATTTCGTAACAGTCGATACGACTTGACCAAAATGTACCAGCATGTTCGTTCATGACGAACTGATCGTGAACCACCATGGGATTGTCGTCTGCCGCCACCATTGCTTCAGTTACTCCTTCTATGGCAGCAAGTTGTCCCTCTCCAACTGCACTGCAGCCTTCTTCACCGATCAACAACAGAGGCCTCTCAACAAAATTAACGTATACCATCGGTCGGCCGTACATCGCAGTTCTAGGAATGCTGACAAGCCTCATGTAACCAGCCCATGATGCATTGCCGGTCACCTTGTGTAGCTCCCAGAAGGGCTCAGATAACCCTTCATCCGGACTCCTACACGTTACTACCTCAATTACAAGCTTCTTGTGTACTGTTTCTCGATCGAACTCACGGCGTATGCACCTCCTCAGGTCTAAGAGGCCTATCTCCTCCAACCCTTCAATTTGTGCAACCTTGTATTGGCATTGCGATAGATCTAGCCCAGAAGGCCCATCCCGCACTACGTTTCCACCATAGAACACTAACAATTGATTCATCGTACCTACGTATACATACAACAGATTTTAAATAATGACCCTTTGCTACTCTAAAATATAAATGGAACCTATGTACTTCAACATGTAATATCACTACCATGTGCTCCGAGATATTTGCATATATTAAATATTACGATGTAGTATTACTTTCATTTTCATCAAAATATCACTTCTATTATTTGCACGTATAAAATATCACTAACATGTCTAATATTGGTATTTAGCTAATTTTTTACTACCAAAACTCTAATCATTATTGTATAGCAAATAAAATTTACCTGAAGTACAAGCTTCTCACTTCATCAACAATTTTTTGTACCAACAGAACCGCTAATTTGAACTATGATTATGGCATTTCCTCTTCTCTTCTCTCTATCTTCTTCTCCTAATATTAATCACTACAATATCAACAAACATGACAATATTAACTATACTTCTCCATACTAATTATATCACACGAAATAACAGCGTGCCAAAGTTTACAAATTAATAACTGAGCCACTATTGCTATAGTTCTCCATATCAATTATATCACATGAAATAACAGTGCGTCAAAGTTTAATTGCCATGGCTAGTATTGTCGTTTAGCTAATTTTTTGACTAACATAATAACATCATTATTGAAAAAATTACCTCTACTTCAAGCTTGTCACTTGATCTATAATATATTATACTAAATGAAATGCTAATTTTAAATTTACTTACCTCTTTTTTTCTTCTTTTTTTCTATCCTTTTCTCCTTTCGTTTCTTCCTCTGATCACTTCTAGCAGCAAGGAGAAGCAGCGCGTATGGGAGAAAGGAAGTGAAGAAGCAGCGCGTATGGGAGAAGAACCAGCACATGTATGAGAGAAGAAGAAGCAGCGCATGTATGGAAGAAGTGGAGAGAGTGAGAGGCGCAGGAGAAGGGAGGCTGTTTTGAAAAGGATTGCGCCTGCCGAAACCGACCGAAAGAATCGAACACAACCAAAAGCATCGCTCGTGCCCAAACGGACGAACCGCGCGTCCCGTCGCCGCGTCGCGTCGCGCGCCGAAAGCAGCCACCACGCCTCTTGTCGCGCTCGCGCCGAGCGACAGCCCGGTGTCGCGCTCGCCCTGAGCGATAGCCCAGTGGGGTCGTGTCGATCGGACCGCGACGTGACGCGTCGCGGTGGGCGACCGCGACAAGGCTGCGTCGCCGTCGTCCGCCGCGACCGGTGGCACGCGGCCGCTGTCGAGCCTATCGCGCTGTTAAATCTGGCGTTGCGGTGCGAGACGAGCCAAATTTGACGTTGACCGTAGTCTCCAGGCTAAATATGTCATTTTTCCCATCTTCCGCTGAGACGGATGCTGGGCCCCACGTGGCCGACTAACTCACGTTTGTGGAGACCCTCCTAGGTAGCCGTTGGGTCCGCGCTTGTGCCAGGAGGATGTAATGTGCCATCTTGCCGCATGGCCGCCGTCGACGAGATCTTATGGAGACAAGACTCCGGCAAAAACCCAATCAATTTGTTTCTCTCCTTTTGGACTTAGAGCAATCAATCTAATTTATTTAACCGGGATAAGTCACAACGAGTAATGGAAAAGGAGGATGGGAATCGGGAACGAGTAATCAGGATTAAAAAGGGTTGTACTTGGGAAATGTGCTCTGAGATTAGTATCGCCACGTGTCACTAATCAAAGTAGGTCTAGCCTGATGAAAGAGTAGACTTGGTTTTATAAGATTTTTTTCCTTCAATAGATGGCAACTAAAATGCACTCTCTGTGCCTGATGTATATTCCATCCATTACAAGCTCTGATGCCATCTAGCTGCGCATCTACCATAACTGCAATGAAGTCAGATCAAATAAGAATGGGCATGCATGCTAACTGGACCGTCATTGTCTAAAAAAAAAGCTACTCGACCGTCTGAAGGAAGCTTCGAGTCCACGGTCCACGGCAACTAAGTTTTGACGAAAATGACTCATGCATATGCGTACCACGGTCCACGGCACATAATATGTACAAATTGGAATGAATTTACACATGGCCATCTATGCACGAGTGGTAATGTTTCGCAGGTCCATCACAGGATAGCAACGAGAAAGGCACTAATTTGCATATTCCAAGTTTTTTTGTCCCCTCGAAATTAGTAGCTTGCTCCTCGTCACTTCTCTATGCTAGTTAAACCATGGACTGCACAGTGTACCGAGCACTGTTCGGGCCAACTTTCCTGCCACAGGTCAGTCTAAAGTGAACCTGGAGCGCGGGGTGATAATATACTCCATGGACATGGGTCCCTAGGAAACATTATTCAAATACATTTTCTTGAATACGGCAGACGATCTACCCATTTCATTACTAGAAAGCAAAATTACAGAAAAGGCACGAGGTGCAACAAAAGTAAAAAAAAACAAAAAGAGATGCGCTCCGTAGCGAGAGCTAACAAGGCAGCATCGAACCAAAAGCTTACGCTCGCGTGCTAAGGTGGCGAGCACCCGCATCGCGCCAGGCGCTCGCCTCATCGCAGATTCGACAAAGGAGCTGAGCCGGAGACATAGACGATGCCTGCAAGATCCTTCTTTTGCGCTCTTTTCAGAGCTCCCAGGGGATGAGCATGGCGAGGGAACGGGTTCTGTGCCTCTACCGGCGCGGCCGGCCGGTGGACAGGGCAGAGAACCACTCCAAGGTACTGGGTAGTACAGCACGCCGCCCAGCCATCAGGGGCCAGCGCGGGCACCTGCAGTTGCGCAGCCGCAGAATCCCAAATACGGCGAAACCACGGGCACTCGCAAAAGAGATGGTGCGTCGTTTCCAAATTTCGCAGGCAGAGCTGGCAGAAGTACTGGTTAGGCCAGCCATTTGGACCCCGTGAGCGCTGCACGGACGGTACGGCGCTTACACCGGTCTTCTCGAGCCAAAGCCAACGGAGCCGCGGGGCCCTGCCAAATACTATTCAAAGACATGGTATGCCATATATACTCGATCACCATCATATTATTTATTTGCCATCGGAAATAATCGGCACTAGCCCTCTGTCAACACCGTCGATTGTGCTGTCTTATTTATCTTGGTATTTTGTAAGAAAAAGGCAAAAGTCGATTGAGAGAAAGCACTAATTTGCATATTCCGAGTTGTTTTTTTCCCTTGAATGATTCCACTCTGACCGCTGGTGATACCAGCATCTGCTGAAGAAAACAGCTGTAGCAAATAGCAATGTCTTATCTTATTAACGCGCGACAAGTAAATTATTAACATGAACACAAAATTTGATCGCGTGTAGCTGTAGCAAGAAAAATACAGGAACACAAGGATACTGCATCAGCAGCTTTACGAACATTTGATACCAAAAGGTATACTAACAGGTGAAAAATATTACGAAATTCATGCATGTTGGATCTGATATAGCGACTCGATATAGTTGAGTGGTCCGTAATGGAAATAATTGGACATGCGAAAGTCACTACATTGAACTACCTGCCAGCGTCATGAAAGATTTCCAGCGGAAACAATTAATATTAACTAGGATTATTCCATGTACTGAAAAATTGTTACATTGACATGGAATATGCCAGGATGGTTAGATAGATATTTCAAAGGAAAATTTTGCCTCTCGGCTCTCACTGAAATGGAGAATTTTCCCCTCAACTGTAAATCTCTGTTCCCCCAATATCTGAAATCTTAAGCACTCCATTTACAAGGCAGATAAGGAGAAACCTGCTTTCGTTCAAATATGGCTGTGTATTTTCCCTTGCAAAGGGAAAACGTATTGGGTCTATCAAACTTCTAAACTAACAGCAGAAGCATCACTGGCATCACTGTTATTCTGCTGTGACCACAGTTCGGCATATCGACCGCCCTTTGACAGAAGAAAATCATGTGGTCCTTGTTCCACTACCGTTCCATTCTCCAAGACGATGATCTGAAAAACAATTGAAACATGACTTACTTAGGAATTGCAGAAGTGATGAATCTCAATAGATGAACTCGAAGCAAATTGAACAGCAACCTCTTGCTGTCAAACTGGCTTTTCAGATCTCGATTGTCAATTTAGCAACAAGTCACGTTATTTTACAAAGATGTATCATGTATGTTTGTACTGTTCACGTGTGTGCATGAATGTGAATACCTCATCACATTGCATTGCAGTTGTGAGTCGATGAGCGATAAAAATTGAGGTACGATCGACGGATAAAGACATCAGAGAATTCAAAATCGATGCTTCAGTAGTGCTATCAAGTGCGCTTGTAGCTTCATCACATAATCTGGTACAAATCAGATAAGAGAATTAAGTCAGAAAGGGGAATTGGATAAGCCCATTATTTGGAAAAAGAATAAAAAAATGACAAGAGTATTTGAAATTAGTTCAAATCCATTTAAAAGGCCTAACTTTGATGTCATGTTAGCTTTCGTATAAGCACATGAACAGAATCCATACAACACATTGGCTTGCTTAAAGATTGAGAATAATAAGGCATGTTCTCAGGTGAAACTGAGATCCAAATGTGTGTGTGCACGCGCGCGTGTGTAAGAGAGAGAGAGAGAGACTGACTCACAAAATGGAAGGTTCCTTCAAGAATACACGAGCAATTGACACTCGTTGTTTCTCACCACCACTTAACTGCAAAAAAAAGGCCAGACAACAGTTTTTGAGATATGCTGAATTGCTGCCTATAGAACAACAGGTTACAGCATTTCCAGATTTTGCACATAACAAGACATTGTCTCACCTTCAATCCTCGCTCTCCCACAACTGTGTCATACTTGTCAGGGAAGTTCATAATTGTATCATGGATGGAAGCACGTCGAGCAGCATCATAAACCTATATGGAAAATTTGAAATGAACATTAATTTTCCACAACAATCATATGACAATGCTATAACTCCAGTATGTATTGGAAGAACACCTTACCTCCTCATCTTTTGCTGATAATCGTCCATATTGTATATTATGCTTAATTGTGTCATTGAAAAGTACCTGCAATGGTATTAATGGTGTAAGCTCAGTTCTGTTTGGAACAGTGCCAAGTGATAAAATGAATTGACCTAATTTCCTAAAACTTGTAGACAGAACAACTTCAATCTACTCCACGCTTTTACTACGCTTTAGAAAGTTTGCTTAAGGGGGCACCATATTTTTTTCAATTATCTATTGGAATATTTCTTGTGTTAGATAAATTCCAGATCCCACATGTAATGATACTTTAATATGTATTTCAATAAAAAGGATACATATTTGGGTGCCATATAAATAATGAAAAGATGTCCAGCCATTGATAGCTAGCAGAAGTTCTAAGTGGGAAGCTGGCTTTCTAAAAGAGAACATAAGAAAATGCAATTGCTCCCTTCTTTCTAAAGTAAAGCATATAGGAATGCATTTCAATACTTCAGCATAATTTAGCACATTCAGTAAGAGGACAACAAAACAGAGAAGAGTATCAGAGGGATAACCGTATCCTGCGGCACAACACCAAGACACTTCCGAAGACTCTCTAGTGTGACTTCCCGGATGTCTTGCCCATCTATTCGTATCTGCCAGGTAGAAAGAACAACAGGTATCACAAGAATGGAAATTTTGATGTACATCAGAAAGTTGAGAAGACATAACATGGGCATCAATTCATAGCAGGAAATCAAAAGGAGATTGATGCTTCTCTGTTCTTACAGATCCTGAAGTCGAATCAAAAAATCTGAAGAGAAGTCTAAGTATGGTTGACTTTCCTGCAGAAGAAAGGTCTAGTTAATGAATGGTCACTTACCCACAAGTAACAGCTCAATTATGGCTTGCATTAAAGCAAGATTAAACATGATTCACCAGAGTGTGCTGTCAATTAAGTACACAAGATTTGAACTCAAATAAAACGTTCCTATAAAATAAGCCCTAGAAGATATTTCGGTAGACTCAATATTTTGGCCTGTAAACCTTGTAACACACCCCCTATTAGGTACTCAGAAGCATATTGGATTCAGCATCATTTTATAAGAGAGGCTTAAGTATAAATAAACCCAATAGTAGATGGTTTTTATTCCTGCCTAGCCATGTTTCAGGATTCAGCCTAGGCACATGATAAACCAAGTAGGCCCTAAGAAAAATTTGTGCATCCATTACTGAAAAACTTGATATCCTTCATTAATCACCTTTTACCCTCTTTACCATGAATACATGACATGGAAAAAGCAAGCATTGGCCAATGTCCACTCTTTCATTACTCATATTAATATAAGAAGACCTTATATTGAACAGATATTGCTGATGTGTACCCTACTATGGTTTCTTGTTAGTGTATTTAGAAGTTCAAAATCACTAAATGCTCTTACAACTCACAGCTGAGATATATCATAACATTGCACGGCTAGAAAAACACTGCAGAAATAGACAATCCAATAAACTGTACACAGAAGTTATGTACGATAGTAAAACTAACAACCGGGTATAACCGTATAGGCTATCATATAGTTATGTAGAAGTTATATAAGGGCACTTCAAGAGGAGTTTCTAATTCCAAAAACGACTTCCTTAAACTCCAGTACTGATCTCTATTTTTCAAAAGTGGCCTAAAATAAAATTACATGCTGCTATCCAACGCCAAAAAGCTAGTCTAAAAAAAATGAGATGCTAATAATTCTAATTGATACCACAAAACCTGTGAGGCCATGAGGTCCATGACTTTCCAATGTTCTATTTTGGTAATATAAACATAAGATAACTGGCAGAAACATTCAATTTTTAAGTTTGGTTCCAAAAGCATTAACATTATTTAATAAATAAAAAAATTAGCTTTACCGCTGCCACTAGTTCCAACAATTGCCACACTTTTTCCTGCCGGTACAGTGAAAGAGGCCCCATCAAGAATCTTCCTTTCTGGTACATACCTGGAAGAAATCGAATCTTTGAGCTACTCAGTAATATATTGCACCGAATCAGATTGTTCTAGTTTACACCTCATACTACATCTTAGATCAGATTTACATAATTCTACTTAATGCCTTGGTTGTTTTCTTAATAATACATCTTGAATTAATTCTCACAATAATTGTTTCCCAGAATTTAGCTCATTAAAGGATGTTCAAATTAGCTCAAGTCTTAGCTGTATATGTGTACCACAATCTGATACAGTGATGTTTACCCAGATGACATGAAACAAGAGAAATTTGTTAGATGATCCAAGTTGGTAATATTTCACCTGTTTGAGATCTTTGAATATGACGATTGAGATGATCGGAGAAATTCAAATATTACAGGGAGATCATAGACAATGGAAATCACTAAATTTAGATGGCCTAGAACCACTTGATTACTGTAGATTACTGCCGAAAGAAGTTTCGGGAAGGCAAAATTCACCCTCTACAGGGATATATTTAAGAGGAGTACTTTCACAAAGGGAACATAAATATACTGAAGTTCAGAAGAAAAAAAAGTAGCATCTAATTGGCTATCAATGGTTAAAGAAAATAAGCTCTTGGTGCTCAGCTGCTTTTAAACCTTTGTGTTTTTCTTCTAGAAAATAGTATAAGCACATAGCGGCAGTTAACAAGCTAACAGAACAAGATTTACCCAAAATGTACATTCTCAAATTCAATGCATCCTCCCTTGAACTGCAAAGGTTGTGCATGAGGCTCATCCTTTATTCCAGGTTTTTCCTAAAAAATCAAGCAAATAATAGTTCTAAAGTGTCTGACGCCAGGATTTAAGGATAAAGTAAAACTGCAAGCCATTAGACACTGGGCAATATGAGTCTATGACTACAAGGCTTTTACCTCAAGTAATTGAAACATAGATTTCATGTCAATAAGGCTTTGTCTAGATTCTCGATAGACACTCCCAAGGAAGTTGAGAGGCAATGAGAGCTGGAATAGAAGTCCATTAACCATGACCTGTATGCCAAGATTTCATCAAATTAATCAAAGACAATTGCAAGATTACGAAAAGCAGAAAACAGGGAAGAACTGAAGCTTCATATCAAGTCATATAGTAAAATATAGAAAATGATTTTTATTTTCCTGTCGTTAATTTAAGTTAGTATTGAATAAACATGACTTTACCACAGTTGCATATCATTCTTTTGATGTGGATGCATAGCTAGTCAAATGTTTCAAAATGAATTAAGAAATGAAATGGCAGAAGATATAAAACAAATGGTTGACATAAAGAATTACCAAATCACCGACAGTCAGAGCACCACTCATTACACCATATGAGCTCAAAACCATTGCTGTGGATAATGCCGAGCTAAATATAACACTTTGCCCAAAGTTCAGGTAGGCAAGGCTACTTTGGGTTTTCAGTGCAGCATCCTCATATTCTGAGCACATTGTAAAAAAGGTAGTTAATACATCAAATATGTTTAACAAAATCAACTTATGGTGTATGCCAATGTTAGTTGCCACTTTGCCAGTTGAGATTCATCAAATCTATGAAGCATAACTTGATGTCCTGTTTAACACTTTCTAAAATAGTAATCCTATTTTTTTCTTTTGGAGAATAGAATTCAACATATCCAGATGCAAAAGATAGCCATCACAATTTTTTCGTATGTACAGACCCTAATGTTCAGTGTTTGTAGCTTTTTCTAGACAGGTGAACACATATTTAACACCAGTGCGTCAAATAGGTGAACAAGGAACATATAGCTGTGCATTTCCACTCCACGGTGACAATTCTCCCAGGAATGAATGAATATATGTACTCACTCTTCAAATATTTGTCATACTTCTGAACTTCAAATTGTTCATTGTTGAAGTATTTGACAGTCTGTACACAATCAAAGTAAGACAGTAAGAAGTTGCTAGAATTACAATATGGAAGGGTAAGAAAATGGATCAGACACCAGAGTAATGGACAACCATGGGATGACCTCATAATTCAGAAGGGAGTCAACTGCCACTGTACTAGAAGCATTATCAGCTTTATTCATGGCTGTCCTGAACTTAGTTCGCCACTGTCATAATAAAAGCAGACGGTGATGAGGAATCAGAGTAATACATGATCAGAAAGACATCATTAGAAAGATAAATTGAACATTTATGATAGCAAGAAGATCCTAAGAGACAATAGATATGATGACAGAGCACAGTGTTTGCACCTGTGTGACAGCCAAAGTGAAAGCAATGTAAGTAGCAACCGAAACTGAAGTAATCCAAGCAAAAGTGGAACCAAACTTGTACGCAAGTATACTTGACACCATACCGATCTGTAAGTAAGAAGTAAAAATGCAAGGCAGACTGAGATCACACAGAGGCCCTGAGAATAAGTGACGTATATAAATTACCAAAAGCAACCGACATCAATATCACAGGCAATATGCACAACCGATGGACTTGGGGGCAATAATTGTGAGTACCTCTAGTATCGTGGGAACAACATTGAACACCATCACTGTAAGAATGTAATTTATTGCACGGCTGCCTCGGTCAATTATGCGATTTAGAGCTCCAGTTTGCCGGCTGAAACACATAAACAGTTAAGGAAACATAAGGAAAATTCAAATAATCTCCATCTTGTAAGTACCGAAACTCACAAAGATCATAATAACAATAAATATTAATTTCTTATAAATTGTTTCCACGCTAAATATAGGATGCAAAGTACTCCCTCAATCACCAGCAGCTGTTAGAGCTCCTAGACCTTAGGGCATAACCATGACCAGGAGGAGCTCTAGGGCCAACTAACATCTGGCGGGTAATGAGGAAGGGTAGCGAGGGTAAGGATAGAGAAGGAGATTAGGGGTAAGAGACTTCTTATTGATTGTTTGATAGAAATTACAAATATGGGTGTGGCTTATAGAGGATAGAGCTGGCTGCTAGAGATAGGCAGGATCTAACTTGCTATTCAAGCTAACAAGAAATAAGGGAGAACCTAATCTGCTTAAACTAATTTGAAAGGAAATGACTAGCTCGATCTGATCTTCTAGGATGCAGCCTCTTATGCCGTAGCCTCTCCTCATGCCGTCTCGGCCAGCCGCTTATATGGAAGTACCCACACAACAGTAGCACCTGAGCCGATAGTTCTGAAAACAGTGCAGTCCTAAGCTAGAGCTCTCATCATTTCCCCATACATTTATGTCAATTGTATACCATAGTCAAAGCAGTCAAGCCATCTAATTCCTTGTTTAACCATCTGCATTACTTGTGATGTTTTTGCCGTACAATGTATTGTACAGCAGTGCAATGGATAATGTGTTCATGCAATGAAACAGAGAAAACATCAAAACAAGCATGGTGGCATGAATCCGAGCATTTTCCAAGTACCTTAGATGATAACGAAGATCAAGCTCATGCAAGTGAAAAAATACCTGCAATATGAAGAGTTCAGAAAGTAAGGTAATATTTGAAATGTCTGTATATCAACATCAAAGCAGTAGCACAGCACCAGTAAACAAACAACTGGAAGTGGATGCAAATGTCCAGATGCCACTTATAGTAACTGTGCTTTTTTCCTGAATATAAAGATATATAGGAGAATAACAGCATTGCATAGCAAGAAAATAAGATACTTTATTGAACATATATCCATACTGTGTTGGAACATTTGGATAGTTTCAAAGAACAGAAAATGATCGAACAACTTCACTAAAATGTGGTATCATGGAAATGAAAAGGTCCAAAATTTACCGTTCTGGAGACTGAACGGATGGCTCTCAGGGTCACTTTAGAAAATAAAGCATTGCGCAGTTCTGGAAACAGAGAATTTACCATAATGAATAAATCATAGTTGTATATGTTATAACAGGAGAGTAGAAAGATAGAATCTGAAAAATGCATATTCCCATGCTCACCAAAGTAGTTTCACCAGCTTTTCAGGCATAAGAACACATCTAGAAGAAACTTTTGTAACAATATTTACCTGTACAGGCTGATACTCCTGCCCGTGCAATACCATATCCAATCAGAACAGCTGCCGGGCTTGCAAAGAGAGCCAACATGGTGGCATTAGCATCAGTAAATGATGCCAGTGAGGCTTCAGCACCGCCAAGGGCTGCAAGCCAATCGATAGCAAGCTTAAACAAGAAAGGCACTTGAACATTTATAACCTGGTGTTCATTATAACGAAAAAAGGGTCAGATAATAAAGTTGAAAGCTTCATGTAGTAACTTTCATCTTTTAAGATCGTCAGTCATATATCATAATTGCAAGGGCAGTATTCTTCCTTTGATTTCACAGTGATGATAGTTGACTAGTTGAGACCTTGTTGAGCTATCAAACACAAAGAAATTGCCAACTTTATTTTTAAAAGTACACATTCAACATATAGGCTGTATCTAAATTTACCATGTTGCATCAGAATAGGTCAAAAGGGTCCTTTGTATATTAAAAAAATGGAAGAACAGCAGTGTAGCATGTGTAATGCAAATGCACTGCATTCCAATGAAGTGAAAATAAGGAGACTATCGATCTTGAGCCTACAGCATGATGGTCAATGGTAGCTTTTATAGAAAAGTGGCAGCCCAAATGGGATGTTCGCCAAGATATTGCAGATTGCTAGTCATTAATGAGTACAACAGACAACAAAAGCCTTTGCTAATAAAAGTGGGTTGCATGATATTTCTTAGCTTCAAAGATACTCGTATAGGCTACAATATTCAGCAAGTAGCATTTACCTTTGCGCCAACTAAGAGGCCCAACGATAACACAAGCCTCAAGCGGAAATCAGGGCTATCGTTCAACAGTAAGTACTTCCCAAGGTTTCGAAGGATCTGTGTGTCTGCTATCTGATCATCAATGTCCTTTTTCGGGGCATCTTTATGCACCTTGTCATCAGCCGGTTTCCCAACTGTCACAGCATTGGCAGACGTGGAGAATGCATGCCCCCTCTACAAACATAGCAGGAATCACAAAACCAGAGGTTGACAAACAAATACTCACATTTCTTAAGAAAAATAATAGAATAAAGGCATCAAACTTTTACTTATGTTCTTGTTTTAATCACTGAGGTCATGAACCAACCACAACGACATACTTGAATAACCATCTTTTCAGATGGAACCAAAAAATGCAGTGTAAATACAATACACTTACTTGATAGAATCAGAATAAGAAGAAAAAAGAGGCACTGCTACCATCTGCACCACAAGTGTACTACATTTTGTGCTTTGATAGATTAAGATAGAGATAAACTATCATAAGGTAGCATATGATAAACTTTAACCGTTCAACGCAAGCATATCAAGTTATCCACAAAGACAACCTTATGTTAAATGAAAGAAGGCTACACTGAAGTTTCTAAAATTATCGTTTTGCAACCACTAGAAAACAAAACTGAAGCACAATCAACAGTTTCCACTAATTCAATCACATGTGCTTCATTTTTAACGTGTTAAAGCAGTAAAGCTATTAACGAATCACTCCACTATTGCCGACTGTTTTACTAGGAAATTGTCACTTGTTTCACTAAAAAATTAATATAATAGAAAGTAAGAGACTTGCATCCACTACAGTCTCTATACATCTCGGCATCGATACTAACACGAATGCGGCAAGCACAAGTTACCAAGTCGCGAGGATGCCGCGCGCAGTGCGGCGGGTAGGTGGAGTCCGGCAGGAAGCAGTTGAGGCGGCCAAAGGGTGCGCCTCCCCCAGGAAAGACCCTACAATTTGGTCCCAAGCCTCCGAGGACAGGATTACGGAGAGGCTTCGGCATGGGCGGGCCACTGGCTCCGTCGAGCCGTCGGAATACGGAAGCGGCGGCGGCAGCCGTGGAGGGCTGGAAGCGGGAGCCGCGGAGGAGGTGCCTCGCGGCGAGTATGCGGGAGGAAGGCCGCATGGCGCTCCCCGGCGACGGCGAAGGCGACGGATGGAGGGGAGGGCCGGCCAAGCGTGGAGGCGGAGTTGGACTCCCTGACCCCTGTGGAGAATAGGTCTGCTCGTTTGTTTCCCCGTTTCCGTGGGGTTTTTATTCGTTTCTCTTCTTTTTTCCCATTTTCAACATATGGTTTTCACTCCTCTTTATGTGAGTGAACAATGCATTGAAATATCATGGTTCAACGCACCTAGACAAATTTGGATGTAATGAATCTCAATACTTTCTAAATGTAATAGTTAAAGCATATGGGAGATCAAATGCTAAAATAATTGTATGAGATAATTAACAATGATTATAATTCAACAAAAATAATTAGGAGGTTGTCCATTTTGCCGGCACACACACCGTATCTGTTCATCAATAGCTTTAGAACATTGCAACACCTAATGGTTTATGTGACTAATGTCATAATATGAAAAAGTAGAAACCATAAAGTCTTTCACAATGTCTACCTCTGATCACTCAGACGAACGACGAACTTCACAATAGAATGAGAATACGTGGGTCCCTTGACATGTCACATGGCAGTGGACAACATTAGAATAGTAATCTCTCATTGCCACCTCTTTTCTGTAACCATGACAATTTCGTTTAAAAGCAACAAAATGGTTTAAGTTCAGCTAGGGCAAACCCTCACCGTTGACTCCTTGAAAAGATGGTTATATATAGTTGACGTTCAATGACAAGCCAGTTGTCACTACAGTGAGTGTTGGCTAAGTGCTGGCGATAAAAGGAGGTGGCCATTAGATTGTTATTAGAATTTGGTTTTAAAAAGATGCCAGTTCGATTGGCAAGTCCAATATGTTTGGTACAAAGCAAACCGAGTAATCTTCCTTCACTCTGAAGGCGGACTAATCTTCGTTCAACTTCAAACAAAGATACTCACGTCATAGTCTATCACATCTAGTAGTTCTCTGATCATGCATGATTGGGCACGCAGAACAAAGCCACACTAACACGGCATGCATGACGTATCCAGTCGTGAGTGTGCGAAATGTGCTGGAGATAACAACAGCAGGGGTAAGAATCGGACCGTGAAAATCGAACGCCGTGTGGTTTTCCGTAAGTAACATAGCATAAAAAGGACCTTTTTTATAAATATTATTTTTAAAATTAGAAATTCCAAATCTAGACGTCCGGATTCAAAATTTACAAAACTATACGTCTGTCGGCCAACGGTTAGCCGACAACGCGCTTGTCAGCTAACCGGAGGCCGAAATGGGCGTTGTCGGCCAACCGTTGGCTAACAACTGCGTTGTCGGCCAAGGGTTGGCCGACTGCGCGCCGAAAGCATGCGGGCCCCGTAGTCGGCCGACGGGCACCCGCTGTCGGCCGACCGTTGGCCGACAAGGGCAAACGCCATCCTCACTGGCGTTTGGGAACGTCATGCAAACGTCAGCACCTTCGGCGTTAGCCCCTGGGTTTAAACGCCATCGTCACTGGCATTTAGTGTTAGTAACCTACCAAATAGGAAAATAAATCATGCTTCATGAAAAAAGTCTGGAGCTTACATGTCAGCACTGGTATATTCTGTAGCTATATGCTATCTATCGTGGGAGTACCCAAAGCTTTATGTTTTTGTGCCCTGCTATAATTTCACAAGTTACTAACTTTAATTTCTAATTTCCAGCATTCACATATGGCTTAAAATCATTGGTGGTCCTGTTCCATAAGGGTAACAGGGGATTTGCTGAGTACATACAATTTGGTGTTCCCATGTCACATGATACAAATTATCATAGTTTTGGCTGCACCTGATGATGCACATAAATTTTATCATTTACACATGTTCCAATCAAAATATGTGATATATGTTATCAGAAGAAACTTCAGTATATGATGTGATATCAGTCCATTTGTTGCTATTGCTACTTGCACATACTAAACGCCCATATCTTCATGAAAATAATATCACTTCTGTATATTTTTTATTTGTTTCCTTTTTATCTTAACAGACCAGTTCCGTGATTATATGCATCTTGAAGCTGCACGGCGGGACTTAAGAGTAATAATCGAGAATAAATCACGCATTATTCTTGCACATGCACCTTCAGGTTACAAGTGAGATATTCTATCTTTTCTACTCAATTGATTTATTTATGCTAGTATTTATTTCTGAAGTCTAAACAGTGTAATACTTACAGATTTAGTTTGTGCCTTTAATCTTTTGAATAGCATTTAGGTAGTTCTAACTTTCTAATTTGTTGGATACTTGTTTGATGTGATCTATATAGATGTCTAACCACTCTGATACAAGTGGTTGATTTGCCTTTGACCAATTGCATGGTCATTCTGGAATATGCTAATCCTCTACTGAGCTAAATATATATTTTCTAAATAAATGATTGGTTTTATATATCTATCGGGTTGTCTTTTTTCCCTTTAATCTCTCGGCCGGCCTAATTTTTCTGTTAATTTTTATTCTATTTTATCTGTTATGTTTATTAAAGGCATAGTTTGAAGGAAGTTTTGGATAGCCCAAGTGTGATGTCACTGATAAAAGATACAAAAGCGGCACAGGAGGTAAGTCTGATTTAACTGACACGTATCCCTATTTTTATTTACTACAACATGACAGGCACATTCGAAACAGATTCCAATTAAAGCTTCTCATATCTCCTTTGTCTTATATTATTGTCTACTTTGCAGGTTCAAGCTTTGAAGGAGTTCTTTGCTATGCTTACTAATGTAAGCCTCTTCAAGCAAAACCAATTTGTAACAGTTGGCTTTCAAACATGCAATAATCATATGAAACTTCTCTAATTTGGTGGTACTGCTTAGACGTTCTTGTATTTCAATTCAGAAGAACAGTTACAGTACTGATTTACATGTTTATGACTTGCAGCTTCTGCTTAGTTAAAGCATATCTGATTAGACCTATCTGTTTGCTGCTTAATTGCAGGACTCGGCCCGAGCTTGTTATGGACCTAAGCATGTTGAGGTTGCAAATGACCGTCTTGTAATCCAGACTCTTTTAATAACAGATACTTTGTTTCGGTAAGTTGTGTTTATGAAACTGATGATATGATGTGATTGGTTATTGGAAGTGGAACACATAGAAAACTACAGCCATAGAAACCCAAGACAAATCAGTCTTAATGCAACAAAACTATGCAATGTGGCCGTTGTGTTAGGTTAGGTAAGGTTGCTAGCCTAACTTGCTATAGATGAATGGTATTTTCCTAACGGCTTTAAACCCTTCGGGGGCTAACGCTGGAGGTGCTGACGTTTGCATGAGGTTCCCAAACGCCAGTGACGATGGCGTTTGCCATTGTCGGCCAACGGTCGGCCGACAGCGGGTGCCCGTCAGCCGACTACGCGGCCCGCGTGGTTTCGGCGCGCAGTCGGCCAACCGTTGGCCGACAACGCCGTTGTTAGCCAACGGTTGGCCGACAACGCCCATTTCGGCCTCCGGTTAGCTGACAAGCGCGTTGTCGGCTAACCGTTGGCCGACAGACGTATAGTTTTGTAAATTTTGAATCCGGACGTCCAGATTTAGAATTTTTAATTTTAAAAATAATATTTATAAAAAAAAGTCGCATAAAAGGTGTTTTCATCTTTGTCTCTCAAAGTAAGCTGCACATTTTTTAGCTTCCATGTTACTACTATGGACTACAAGGCATTGAATACGAACATGCTTTTTAGATAATGAAAGAAATTATTCCCTGGACTTCTGCACCATATAATCTACATAGTTAATTACTACATAGTTGAACTAAGTGTTCTTCAAACGACGGAAAAAAAAACAAATCACATGAATTTGAGACTGAAAACTACATAGCCTACTAGATAAATCAGGACATAAATTCTTTACTAATCAACTCTAATTTCCTGGTGCCAAATTCTATCAGCTCCTTGTTCTATTGTTGGTGTTAAAAAGACCACGATAACAACCAGCTAACAGATAAGTAAATAACCTACAAAGAATTATAGAGGTTTTTTCTTATCAAACACAGTGTCATTCCGGCACATATCGACCAACACATTGCCACAGTGCCTACACGAATCTGTGAGCATAAGGAACCACGTAACCCCGCAAGCCAAGACCCAAAAATATTGGAAATCCAACGAGATGGTGGAATATTAAATGCAGTGAAGATCGAATGTCAAGTGAAACGAGCAAATTGACAGTCAAAACAATGTATTGGACAGTGTCCTCGCCGCAACAGAAACAAACACTACTTACTACCTTGCCAATTACGCTTAGGCAAATTATCTTTCATTAAGATAACCCCATGACATAAAACCAAAGAATTTTTTTTATTTAACAAGATTCTCAACCTCCATAACGGCTTCACACGAAAATGGATTTGAGATGAAATAAGTGCATGATACATTGTGTGTACCGAAAATTGTCCACTAAAATGCAAATATCACCTAAAAATATCCCGTTCCTCAGTGAGGTTAATTAAAGAAACACGTTGAACAAGCTCATCTAAGCCACTAACTTGGCTCCAGAGAGTGCCCTCCGAAAGGATATGTTTAAAGGAATAGAATTTAGAACTTTTGCAACTGTGACATGCTTCTTGCGAGTAATATTATAGAGTAAGGGATACCGAGTACATAAAGAAGTATTGCCTAGCCAAATGTCGTCCAAAAATGAACCTCCGTACCACGCTTAGCCTAAAAGACCAAAACCATAGAAAGAGATCATTTACTTTTATTAAACCTCTCCAAAAATGAGAGTCACCAGGTTTGCTTTGCACATGAGAAAAATGTTTATTGTTATCATATTTATTTTTAAGCATGTTTTGTC
The DNA here is from genome assembly GCA_019208055.1 of Stipa capillata. Classification (NCBI taxonomy): domain Eukaryota; kingdom Viridiplantae; phylum Streptophyta; class Magnoliopsida; order Poales; family Poaceae; genus Stipa; species Stipa capillata. Next base: position 431,632 of record JAGXJF010002409.1, read on the forward strand.
AAACCCCTTCCTCGTCTAGAAGTTTGAATAGCTATTTACTCAACATGCATTTTTTTTTAGCTCGAAATTCTGAAAACCTAGCCCACATTGCTCTTTAGGTTGGCACAAAATACTCCACTTAGCCAGCCTATATTTATGTGTATAGTTGTTGCTAGAAAAATCTGAATATATAAGAAGTTCAACTGTTTACGGACACCTATGGGCACTTCAGAGAAAGAAAGCATAAACATAGGCATACTACTCAAAACATAGTTGATGAGAACTAGGCGACCACCATTGGAAATGTGACACCCATATGATATTCAACTCCTTTCCAATCTCTGTTGCATGACTTCATGTAATGGATAGGAATTCCTAGATATCGGAAAGGATAAGACCTAACACTACAGTCAAAGAGGTGTGTATATTGTGCCTCATAATCCTTCATGTTTGTTGCTTGTTCTAGATTGTGATCCATAAAAATGGTTGTATCATCCACATATTGTAAAATAGACGACCCTCCGCCAATAAGATGTGGGACTACCCTTATTATTTGACCATCCTCCTTAGCTTGCAAGATAAAATCGCTAGCATATCTACCACTATATTAAATAAGATGGGGGACATGAGATTGCCTTGTCTAAGTCCTTTTAAGGTTTGGAATAAGGGCCAACGCATCATTTACTTTTATGTTGACACTACCCCATGAACGAAAATATTAACCCATGAACACCATTTGGGGAAAAAATCCTTTCATATGGAGAGTTTGCATGAAAAAAATCCAGTTAACTTTATCATAAACCTTTTTATAATTGATTTTGAACATAACTCTATAGAGCTTCCTCCTATGTAGTTCATGAATCGTTTCGTGTATGATTACCACGCCTCCATAACGTTACATCCCGGAATAAATGCCATTTAAGTAGGATGCATTACTTTCTGAGCCACCGTGGAAATGTGATTGGTGTCAACTTTAGTAAAATTCTTAAAACTGACATTGAGAAGGTAGATGTCTATTCATTCCGTGCCCGATATTTTGGAAGGAGAGTAATGGTGCCAAAATTAATATAGAGAAGAGGCAAAAGAGCTGCAATGGAAATGACCATTAAATCGTTCTTAATATCATCTAAAAAAACCTGATAAAATTTAGCAAGAAACCTGTCTGACCCTAGTACCTTATTACACTCCATTGGAAAACCGCCTGTCTGACCTCCTCCACCGTAAAGGGAATATTGACATATAAGCACCGAGAAGTATATAGGAAAACAAGAACACACTTAAGTATTTACTCCCTCCGTTCCACAATATTAGGTGCATAAATTTTTTCACCAAAACCAAGGCAGGGATTAGGTGGGGGATTAAGGGGTGAATTGGATGATAATAACCCTGTTACAACCAGTACATACGACGTTAAAAAAATGGGCCCGTGATCTCTTTTTTCCAGGGTGATCCCCAATTTGATCGCATGAATGCCATCTGAACGCAGGACCCACAATCCTCGCGATCTCCTGCTGGGTCTCACAATCAGGTACCTCGACCAATCCCCGAAATCACAGCGCCTTGCTTCTTTCACCGTGATCTTCTTCCTAACCGATCGCTAGGAGATTTCCCCCGGTAACTAATGCAGCGAGCGCAACTCCTCTCTAATCCCCGCGCTACTTCTTCTCCCGCTCGTGCATGTGCCATGCAGATGAAGGAAAAAAATCCTCCCCGCCAAAACCAAGCGACAGAACCAATGCACGCACTGATTTTTTTGAGATTTTGGAGGGAAGAGAAGTGGCGCCCTTAGTCCCCAAAAATCAAATTCGGAGGGGAAAATGGGTCTTCACATACTGAAGCTCGATTTAGCATCTCTCTCTCTCTCTCTCTCTCTCTCTCTCTCGCTTCTTGTGATGCACTGGGACGAGGTTGAGGACGGCTACAATGGGGAAGCCGAAGGCCTGAATTACGAATACGAGTGGTTGGCCTCAGACGAATGTACGTTCGTGCATGTCAATTACTAGTACGAGTGTTGGGTTTGTTCCGTTCTGTGTTCTGACCATCGTTTACCCGCACAGAGAATGAAGAAGATACCTCGGTCATTGAAGAGGGAGAAGGCAGCGACAGTAAGATAGACGAGCAACTCCACAGAAAGGGGCGCCTGGGCTTCACCGGCTTTGGCCACACTGATGCGGGTATTGGTTCGAACGGCGGCCGCGGGCATGGCATCCGCATCGACGGCAGTCAAGCACGAGGTGTACACAACACCGGTGGTGGACGTGGCCGTAGGGACCGCGAGATCGGCGAGAGCAGCAATGGAGGACGCGGCCGTGGTGGAAGGGACGCCGTGCTCACCCGTGTGTGAGCTGCAATGCAAGGACGTGGGCGCGGTGGTGATGTCGGAGATGCTGGCATCAGATGCGGGCAGAGGGCACCAGGCTGTGCGCGGCTTGGACTGACACGTCGTGTCAGAGCACGTCCTGCACTCACCAGTTGGCTGGGTGAGCCAAGCAGTGGCGTGAACGCCGACCACACCAACATCGACATCGACATTGACGAAAACGAGCATGGCGAAGATGGAGGAGGTGAGACCAACGGGAGTGGAGAAGATGGAGGTGTTCACTCTGGTGGGCATGCACATGATGCACATGATCGTCACTTCTGTGGATTCCTCTTGGTAGACGTCATATTCCGGGCGTTGAGTTGCTCCGAGCGCTCGTTGGGCTACGGTCCACAGAATGTCTATGAACCCAGATAGGTCGGAGGTGGTGGTTTCACTGTGGAGTGTTCCGCGAGGCATAGCTTTACTGGAGGGATCGACGAAGAGGAAAGATGAAGAACTTGCCAAGCTTGAGAATAGGTGGACAAGGTAAGGAGCTTAGTTGGTTCGGGATGGTTTATATAGCCGACAAGGGTGGCTTCGAGAGTAAGAAGAAGGCAAGACTTCCACGGAATAGGACACTTGCCTAACCCCTAGAGCCAAGTGGCGTCCTAGGCATACCACTCTTTTGGGAAAATGTGGTGATGTGATGAGACAGGAGGGTTTGGCTGGTCAAGGGAGAAACAGGATTTTGAAAATACAGTGGCCTAGCTGACCATTTTATTTACTAGTGTGAGTACGATACAACACCTACTGGCGAACTGTACTTCACACGGTACACACAATATTACATTACACACATTAAGGATCATAATCCTTTGCTACCATACATCACACGTGTCTACTTATTTATGGTATAGGGGCACATGACTCCTCGCGTTAGGCGACGATAAGTCCTAGGGCTTAGGAGAGGATTTGGACACTGTCCTGGTTTTCTTCCGGGTCTTTCTCTCCCATGGGCTCCACTTCCTCCGGATCCTCCTCTGAGTCGTCTCCATTTCTTGCTCCCTCGGGAATCGGAGTGGGACGGGATGGCCCTGGTGTGGCGCGAGAAGTTCCCACGCCTGGTGTAAACTGCTTGATTTATGCCCTAGTATTACCGTAGTGCCGCTTTGGTGCGGGTCGTTGTTCTTCTTCTCTGTCGACGTGGACATCCCGGAATCCTGGGGGTATGTTGCTAGTGTTGGTGACTCTCTGTGGTGGGGTCGTGGCTTGTTTCAGTAGCTCACGCATATCTCGTATTTCCTCGCGCAACTCGCCTATTTCAAAGAGAGCCTAATGAGTCATAGAGTCCTGGACCTCTATGAATCGTGCCATATGCACCACTGCTGGATTGTCTTCATTGATAGGTGGAGTATACCAACGGGTGTACTCCCGGATGGGATATTGTGGAAGGTAGCGGGTGGATCGGTGGTTAGCCAAGTCTTCAAACTCATGACGCAGATGGGCGAGAGCCTTGTATGCGGCCACCTGTATGGCTTGACTGAGTAAGCGACTTCGATATCCGATGAAGCTGTAGGTTCGTCCGTCTCCCCTTGTCTTGTTGAGTATGATGACTCGAACCTAGTACTCTGTTATGTCTTCTGTTACCTTCTGTTTGAAGTAGTGATACTCAGGTATGGCCATTTTCCCACATCTGTCGATGGCCTCACGCGGGAGTTGCGGAAACCCTGGAATATTGGTTGCGTAGGTCTCTTTGAATTTCTCGACCGGTTCCATCTATAAGTTTAAAATCAGAAGTAGGGATAAGTAAGATTTGACTATTCAAATTTTGATAGAGGAAGGTAAATACTTAGAAGGGATAACTATATTAGAACTTTCTACTTAGAATTTTCTGCTTTGTAAAATACTTTTATATCCTAAGTCTATTCAAACAGCCATGCTAACTAGGATTTACCTACAGTCAGTATGGCTCTGATACCAAACTGTGACGTACCCGGTTTTAAAGCCGGATAAATCTATGTGATTATCGTACTAGTCCCATGATCAATGGCTAGTACACATATGCACTTGATAACATAGTCATACATTACTAAATATTATACAGATATAGAGCCATTATGGTCTCAATTACACACAAAGCCGATTGGCTGAATAAAAGTCTGCAGCGAAAATAAACACGTGGATAAGCCCATCAATATGCCTATCCCACAGGCAACTGACTGGGGTAACGTCCTAGCCTTCAAAGTCACTGTCGTCGGTGTCGGAGTATTCTTCTTCTTCGCCTGGCCATATCAACAAGTCAGGTGAGTACATGGAATGTACTCGCAAGCTTTTCGTTCCAGGAAATGATAGCGGTTATATTTCATGCAATAGAGAGTTCAAGAAAGAAGCTCTATCCTATGTTGTGGGTTGTGCGGAAAGTAAGTTTTCAGTTGCACAATAGCATATTAGTTTCAAAAGCAATTTTAGGAAACATTAATAGATTGTTTGATTGTACATCACATGTGGCGGCTCTTGCCACCCTTTTCATCTTAAGGCCGATAGCTCCATCTATCGCCTTTTCCCTTTTTCCCGTGTTCCTGTCCGTAGTACCCTTGTAGTACGGCACGGTCCATCTTCAACAATTCCTGGCTACCAGGCTATAGCGTTAATTGCCCCCTGTGAACACATCATGCCCACGTCCTTAATCCCATTGTCCAGAGTTTGCAAACAAAACATAGTCTAACCAGTGTGTGGCTTTGCCAGATCATGTCCATAACCGAGGACGCGGCTATCCGAATAGATTTAACACTCTGCAGAGGTTGTACGGCTTTACCCACAAGATGTACGTCACCCTGGGTATACTTTGCAACGTATACTGACAGGGATATTACAACGAGACATTTCGCCCGTTTCCATACTGGAAGCGTCACCCTGGGTATACTTTGCAACGTATACTGACAGGGATATTACAACGAGACATTTCGCCCGTTTCCATACTGGAACTGGAACCGCTAGGTGGGTAACCCAACTTTACTCTTGTCTTTCGGACTCAAAAATGGGACTCTCCACCTTTGTGTCGAACTACTCCCTACGCTATGCGGTGGAGGTTCTCTAGAGATCTTAATCCATCTAGTCACTTTACTTCCTACTGCCCACGGGTCCAGATTTCAGTATGTGACGGGATACTAAGCCAAGTCCTTCCCATAAAGGACATGTGGACGTACGGAGGTGGATTTGGTTTAGCGGCACTTAGGCTCAGTCCTTGACTGATTCGAGAGGGACGCCATATTACCACTTCGCATCCATGCCACAATACGCTACACCATCTCCCAAGCTCCTCTTACCATTCCCACCCGAATCACAAACATCTCCATTTTGCCTTTTGTTTTGATAAACATTTTCATCATCCACCTTGGGGAACACATGTCACCCCAAGGGTTTTATTTTCCCGGTTCCCATAAGTAGTGTTCCAACATCCGTAGAAAAATTTTGATTTATGCTACAGCAGGTCTAAGCCTGGCCTACGGCCTACATATCTAGTATATCACCGGAACTACTATGTCCGATGACTTAATACTAGGGTTACGAGGGCACATGGTAATGAATCCTAGGCCATGCAACTATAGGGTTTATCTATCCTTAACTCAACATAGTATTGGTACAACATAGCATGCAAGTTGGCAAACAAAATATTTATACTCATCATATATAGGTCTCGTTATGGTCAAGTGAGGAAAGCTTGCCTGGTAATTCCTGGTTCTGATCCTGACTTGGCGGTGACTCCGGGTCTTCCTGACGCGCGTATTTCACTCCGTCAACTACACGTCGGGAAAAATACCAAATAAGCAACCAATTGGGGTAACACCAGCAAGAACCAAATGCATGCTTAAAAGAAGTTGTCTCTATCATGGGGAGGCACTAAGTGTCTGGATGTTGGGGTGATAGGTTTAAGTTTTTAGGGTTTTTTTTAAAAAATAGCCGTTTGTTTTTATCCTATAAGTCCTCGAGCGTCGTAAAATGGCGCCTAGGAATGATATATATGTGCTTTGGGTTAATGATAGGTTTTGGAGGTTCTGGAAAATAAATTTTTATGTACATTTGGAGTTTATATACGCAGCATATACATGTACTAAGAAAGGTAAAGAATGGTTCTAATCTACCCTTTACTGTTTTATATCAAAAACTTTTAAATTTTGAAAATGTAATTGAATCAAAAGTTTAAACTTTCTTTAGGGATTCCAGAACCGGTTTCAGAACTTCAAGAACCAGCTTGATTTGAAGTGACCGGCTGAATCATCTGCGTCCGGTTTGAAAGAAAAGGAAAAACTGGGTTTGGGAGGGAATGCGCCTCCAGTAGGGTGGAATGGCGCCTTCTAGATAAGGAGACGGATTTTGTATAAGGCGTGGCCGCTTTACCGAAGGTGGGCCTCGCCCTTGCCCGCGGCCCACGCATCAGCGAGTGCCTTACCTGGTTCGGCCTTAGGTTGGCGTACTTGGACCTGTCGACCTGCTGCTCAGGTTAGAATGGTGGAGGACGCCGGCACGGAAGCTCCTCTGGGATTGGGGATTTCGGCGGTGAGGGATTACAGAGAAAATTGGCTGCGGGTTTAGAAGGAATGGAGAATGGGGATCATGCTAAGGTGATTAATCAGGCATTTGGTTTGGGGTGTAGCTTGGTTTGTAGGAGGCGGAACCGACTCGGTGGTGAGCCGAGGAAGGGAGAGAAGGCGGAGAAGAAGGGTGGATTGAGTTACTAGTTGCTCTCGGGAAGAGAAAGGAAGCTTGGTGTGGGAAAGGAGAGCTCGGCGGTCTGTTTTATAGTTGCTCGGCACTGGACAATAAGGTCGGTTGCGGAGGCGAGCTCGGGTGTGGGGTGGAAGCAGCTCGGAGACGATTGGATGGCTTACCGATGCAAAAATGGAACCGGGGGGAGGGGGGGGGTGTTTGTGGCGCAAGCCGGCAGGATGGGCGGTAGCCAGACGACGGACGGCGCGGCAGGGCGGCGGGCGGTGCGCCGTTGGCAGCATGCAGGGGCTCAGCGCGATACAATATTTCAAGGTGGCGAACAGCGCCGTGTTGAGGAGGAAACACCAGGGCGTCGTGGCACGCGTCATCGAGTTAGGCGACCAGCAGAACGTCGATAGACCCGACGATGCCAGTGCTCGGCATGGGAGTAATGCCGCGGCGCGCGCTGGACATGGTCAGGCGCATGACCCTGGGTGGCATGGGCGGTGCTGTAGCTGCGGAGATGTTTATCCGTCGTGGCGAGCTGGGCGGAGAGGGGCGATGCAGCGAGTGACAAGAAATCCGTCGTTGCCAGCGTCCGGCATGGCTCAAGGCCGCAGGTGCGCGCTCTGGTTCACCCGATGTGCCTAATAGCGGCATGGGGTAGGGGTAGGAGGCTATAGGGCAGCGGGGAAAAGTACTTAGCTATGTCAGCAAAGTTCAGAGAATGGATGAAAACGTGTACAAGGAATTTAAAGTGAGTTGGGTTACTTGGGTACCAACTACCCAGGAGGGACCTTCATGCCACAAGGTTCCAATGACAAGACTTCAAAAGGATGGGACAAAAGTGCACCCTGTTGGTGGAAATTGCTAGAGGATGGAGTTAAGCTAGTAGATAGTGGGCTTCCAGAAAATTTGGGAAATTTTCTCTTATAAGGTTATTGTGATCTCATGTAAAAGAAAATCTGACCAAAGGTGTTCGATACAATTTGTTTTGGACTTCTGAATAAGAGATGCGAATGTTTTTGCATATTTGGACATATTGAGCTAAGGAGAGTGTTGTAGAATTTACTCGGATTTTTCTAAAATTTATTTTGATGTGTTGTAGTTCAATGCCTTTTTCTGCCCTAAGGTTAAGTATATTAATAATTTAATGTTTTTGAGTTGGACTGGCCTGTATTACTTTATATCTGAGTTGGAAACCCTTTTAGAGTGTTTCCAAAATTTTCCTAGAATTTTAGGGGTATTGAAAACACACGCGATCTTAGTATTAGGGTTTCTTTGGAAAAAGGACTATTGGAAGAAAGGGGGTCGAATTTCGGAATTAGGGTTCCGGAGGTGGGAAGGTGGTATGCGACAAGTCTGGAACTAGGATCGAAGCCTAACCGCTCAGTTTGAATTTAAAGTTTTGAAAAGGCGTCGGTAGAGATGGTGTGTATACGCATGTGCTCGTGTTAGGGTTTGCATAAGGGCTGGACGTTGCCATTATCGCATGTCGGTATTGTTAAGTGATTAAATTTAGGTCATTTACATGCAATGACATGAGTTTACAAGTTTTGAAAAATCGGGATGTGACATGATATCCGCATATTAATTGTTCACTAGATTATCAATAGATGGTGTCCGTGTATTTTCTTATTAATTCGTAGATGATGTTCATGTAATTTCTTTTTTGCTATCTGTACATGATGTCCGTGTAATTTTTTGATTAATTCATCAGTGGAGGATGTCCGCGTATGTTTGATTAGTTCATCCGTAGATGGTGTCCGCATATGTTTGAGTATTAATTTATCAGTAGATGATGTCCGTGTAATTTTTGATTAATTTATCTGTAAATGATGTCCGTGTAATTTTTCCTAGGGGGCAATGGTATTCAAAAAGCTAAGAGACGGCATTATAAAGATCATGAAAAGTTGGCCATATATGCAATGCTCTTGGAGCGGACTCAGCAAGGTATATTGAGCAAGGGAGTTAGCTTGGAAGTGGTTGAAGCATGTGACGTTCCTTTGCGAACCGTTCAGAACGTATCGAGGAGAGGGAAAAAGGCTGGTGGAATTCACGGTGTTGTGAACAAACGGGCTAAGAGATGTGGACACAAGAGGAAAGAGTTCAATGAAGATGCTCTTAAGGATGTCGACCTAAGCAAGAGAACAACTTTAAAGACCTTGCTAATGAGTTGCATATGTCAAAGACTACCTTATGGCGGAGGTTAAAGGAAAGAAGGCTGAGATGTCACACTAATGCCATCAAGTCCACCTTGACAGAGGGTAACAAGTTAGCTAGGATACGTTTTTGTTTATCCATGTTTGATGACCATAGCATTCCGGAAGAGCCTACTTTCAAAGGTATGTATAATGTCATACATATCGACGAGAAGTGGTTCTATAGGACTAGGGTTACTCAAAATTATTACCTAGCACCGGGCGAGGAAGAACCATATCGCAGCACACAGAGCAAGGGGTTTATAGAGAAGGTTATGTTCTTGGCAGTAGCAAGACCTCGGTATGACGCAGATGGTAACATGACTTTCGATGGCAAGATAGGCATTTGGCCTTTCACATACAAAGATTTCGCAGTTAGGGGAAGTAAAAACCGCTTGGCGGGAATGCTTGTGACCAAGGTTCTGCCGGCGGTGACACAGAATGTCAGCCGCGAGTACATGATTAATAAGCTCCTTCCTGCCATAAAGGAGAAATGGCCAGCGTCGGAACGAGGCTACACCATTTACATATAGCAAGACAATGCGAGGACCCATATCCCAGTGGATGATCCAGCGTTTTGTGCAGCGGCTCAAGTGGATGGATGGGACATTCGGCTTACATGCTAGCCGCCCAACTCACCTGATCTGAACATCCTGGACTTAGGGTTCTTTGCAGCTCTACAGGCTTTTTCCATAAGATGTCGCCCGGTAAACTTGCTGATATTGTTGCTAAGGTATGCGGAGTAATTTTTTTGATTAATTTATCATTGACGATGTACGCGTAATTTTATTGATTATCGGTGGATGATGTACACGTAATTTTTTTGATTAAGGTACGGAAAGCGTACAACGATTACCCCGTAGAGAGAAGCAACTGGATATTCCTTACTCTGTAGTCATGCATGATAGAGGTACTAAAGCAGAGAGGAGGCAACCGTTACAAGGTTCCACACATGAGGAAACAAGTTCTGGCGACACTTGGGATCCTCCCGGTTAGGCTACCGTGCGACACACTTATTGTAGAGGAGGCTATTGAGGCTCTACCTGATGCTTGATGTAATGATAAAATCGATGTACTCTTTTGGAGTAAAATAAAACCTGAATAACACTGCATGCAATTCTTGTTAGTAGTATCCTCTTTAGGAGTAAATTATTCACGCATAATATAAGCTACTCTCTCTTCCTTTTCATCATCTTTGGATTGAAGTCAGGAATCAACATTTTTAGGAATTCACCTTTAACATCTTGGGGAAGTGAATCCTCCATCGAGTTTGGGGCAAACATTGCTACGCGTTCATCATTGGTGCTCCCATCTTCTGTCTCAGCGATCACGTCTTCTCCATCATCAGTCTCCGTGCCGCTATCCACGTCCACATCTGTGAGGACGCGTTCGATAGGGGCAACGCTGCGAGTGCCATGCTCGCTGCAGTCTTCTGTCTCAGCGATCATGTCTTCTCCATCATCGGTCTCTGTGCCGCTATCCACGGCCATGTTTGCGAGGATGCGTTGGGCGTGGGCAACGCCACGAGTGACATGCTTGCCGCAGTCTTTGCACGCCCCATCAACGAACCACGGACGTAGCCCAAAATGAATGCCGAAACAAAGTCCACGCCCATGCCTGGAGAGCCTACCGAAAAATGTACGTACCCCATGGCTGCGACCGAACAAGACTCGGCCACCGTCAACATGCCGAAAAAGGTGCAGGTGTCTGCACCTCTGCGATGATGGAAGAAGGTGCACAGGCTGGGGCCACCACGAGACACGCGGGCATTAACACGGACCGCCGATGGCAGCTCCTTGAGCAAATCCTCGTCTTTGGGCTGAGCCGGTGCCAGCTCCACGCGCACGTCCTCATCTTGGAGCTGAGCCGGCGGCACCAACTCCTCGCGCACGTCGCCGTCTTGGAGCTCAGCCGGCGTCTTCGCTCCATCCTCAAACCCGGCCATGAACTCGCCAACCTCCTCCGTGTTTAGCTCAGTAAGCCACCCACCATGGCCACTATTTTCCTCCTCAACCTCCTCGACCACCTCATCTTCCTCCTGACTAAAGATCCAAAGCCGAGGATCATAGCCATCTTCCATCGCGTGTTCCTCTCCTGGCTTCGTGAAAGGGTTCTAGTATTTGGTTCTGTACGTGGAGTTTCCTTTGTACGTGCACACAAAAGGACCGAAGCCTTTGTACAGAAACAAATCGCCAGGGCGATATTCCAGCGTGGGGCCAATTTTTTTTCCTTCCGTAATTTGATGCGTAGCACATGGGAAGAAAGGAGATCGTCAGGGCCCAGGGATCGATCGTTCCATTTCTTTTCCGTCGCATATGCGGGCAAACTAGCGACCTAGGGGTAAAATCAGAAACAAAATGGGTGGAGAGCAAATACACCTTATAATAGAATTTTCCTCAAAAACTTATACACCTAATATTATGGAACAGAGGGAGTAATACGTAAATACATATGCATATGAAATTCTACCTACCTTTTACTGGTCCACAACTCCAGCCTAGCCTGCATACTCGGCAGATATTCCTTTCTGGCGCTTGTGTTCAGCTGCAGGGTATTTCCGGCAGCAACAGTAGTATCCTGCAGTTTCCAGTCCCCGCCACACAATCAAAAGGAGCCAGCTAAGCCTTTCCGGGAGCGACGAATCTTCCGAGGCACACGTCTCTCAGGCACGGATCGAGACCGTCGCCAGCAATCTTTGTCCGTGGCCGGGAGATTTTGTCAGCTACTACTAGCATCACCGTCGTTGGCGCGTGTCACGCGTGTGGACTAATAAGCAGTAGTAGCATGCCGGTCGATCAGATTGGAAATTCTAAAGAAATGGATCGGAAATGGCAACGTCGAATATGTCATTCACTTACTGTGGAGAAGAGGAATGAAACTACCATGGCAAGGATCACGGTGTTGCGATCTCAGAAGAGCATCCCGATGTAGAGCACCATGCACCCGGCCACGGAGAAGACGGCGCACAGGTACATCCAGACCAGCACCGCGGCCGACTCCTCCCCCGCACCACGCAGGCTCGCGACAGCCATCTGACAGAGATTTTGACCTCTCGTGGTGTCGACTCGTCGTATCGCTTCCGATAACACCTTGATTTCATAGATAAAGTTAATTATGGTGTTATCTATGATATTAGTGATGATCTGTAAACTAGATGTACTCTGTAAAATGGTATTTATGCTGTTAATTATGTCTAGTTTTGTTTCGTTATTTCTAATTATGCCATGTCTTCGAATTATCTTATCATATTATTATCTAATTATCTAACACAGTGTAGTTCTGAAACAATGCAAGTCCATAATTTATTACCATGATTGTGCTAATCACAGTTCACAAGAGATGGCATTGAAACATACCCATTGCCCACGAGAGACGTAAGTGTTGCCGTCCTGCTTGCATTTATCAGGATCACCGAACGGGTTCTATGGGTCTCGACAAAGAGCAGCAATCAGAACGAGAGGCATGTTTCCAATATTGCCTGCAGCGATCAGAACGATCAGAGTAACCAGAACATGAAGCTATCCATGTCGATAGACGAAAGGGAGAACATGGCTTTACCTAGTGCGATGTGAACAATGGTGAACTTGAAGTATGAATGTGGTGGCTGTACAATCGACGCGACAACAAGGCTAACTAGAGAACCAGATAATGTCCCCAGAACAATATTTACAGGGATATACCACTTGCACATGGAAAGAGTTAGTTCTGCTTTGCCTTTTGAGTTAGCACAACACTCGAAATTAGTATTCCTGTGCAACATTGAGGCCATTTTTGTTCAGAGTTTCAGGGATATTGCTGTGAATTATACAAAAACAACAGAGGACCGACAGATAAAAACAAATATCAGCATTCCAGAACAGAACATTTAATCCTTCCTAGTACTTCCTCCAGTTCACAAAGAGATAATATTTTGGACATAGGTCTATGTCAAATTTTAAAGACTTTGACTACCTATATTTTTGGAAATATTTAGTTTGGACATTGGGAATCATATATGTTGATTTGTCTCGAAAAATACTTTCTCAATATTTTAATCTATTAGATTTATTAGACATATTATTATAGAAATTACTGTCAAAGCTACATTTTGAAGACTGTACCGCTGTCAGAACTGGGAATAGTATTGGATATAAGAGTAAGAATTAATGCCTAGTGATGTTTACAACTCTTAACAGTTTCTGCACTATAATGGCTTGACCAAACTGAGAGAATATGAGGCGTGGAAGTAGCAGGGAAAACACTAGCTGGAAACAACAATTGGAGATAACAGATAATTAACAGAGAAAGAATATGAGAATTTCAGGGGAAGTAATAGCGACATAGCTCTACCTAGACATATGAATCAGATAAGTAAAAGATTTTGATATTATTATGGTGACCGAGGTTGTAACTTGTAAGTTGTAGCCACGATTCGGAATCTAGTTACGCGTAGTGGTTATAATTTTTCAGAATAGATTTGCTATTGATCAATCTTCAGAGAAATTATTATTTCTAGAAAAAATGTATATTTAATCTGTCAACTATTATCAGAGTATGGATTATATCTCTCAATTCTAAAATCGGGTAAATTTAACTCTCAACTCATTGAACCATATAACCTACATCTCTGAGACTAGTCAAAACTAGTTTTGACCATCCAAAAAAGGATTTTATGCTGACATGCCATCTACATGGATCCTAGTCAGCTTAAATTTTTTTTTACGTTAGACTCTTACCCCTCTCCCATCCCTCCTCCTTTCTCCCGCAACCCCAACGATGGGCGCAATGAGGTCTCTGGCGCCTCGGCGGTGGTGACACAAGGAGGCAGTAACCGTTGGGTCTGCAAGAGGTGGAGGTGAGTCGGCGCTATCAAGTACATGGTGAGGATAGTAGGCCTCGGAGAGCTAGCGGGGATGGGTTGCGTCACTTTTTTTATTAGATGATGTGGCATACATGTGGTGGCACGTGGCATCTATATGGGTCAAAACCACTTTGAAATATCCTCAAGGATGTAAAATGTAGGTACTGATAGTTGAGGAACTAACTTTGATGGTTTTTTGGAGTTGAGAGACGAAAAAATGCACTTAGACAATAATTGAGGGATAAAAATACGCTTTTTTTCTTATTTTTCTAAGTCGACCAAGTTGCACATCATTAAGTTTAACGATTTTGCTAATTCTCACTTACCTGAAATTTTCATAAATCTCAGGCACCTAAAATTGCACGTCATATAGCTTAAATTGTAATCTTAAAAGTGTGCAATTTTAGTGAAAAAATACTGTAAATTTAAATTGTACGTCATTAAGCCTAATATTATTAGTATTTAAAGTGTACAATTTTAGTAAAAAATTACTGTAATTTTTAATCCATAAAATTCCACATCATTTAGTGAAGATGATGATTGTTGAATGTTGATCTAAAATCTTAAAAAATGGCTGAGAGTTTAACAATACTCAGACAACTGAAAAATAGACAGCCCTAAATTTAAAGTTGTATAAAAGAATTATATATATTTTAGGTGCATATTATTTCTTTTATAAATTACCGGATTTCTATTAGATAATAATTAACGGACTTGATCGTCCTCGACTTATAACACTGAGAAATAGAAATCCCTTTTCAGAATCATTGACGGCGTTCTAATGCTCCATCTCAGCTTCAAAGACGAGCATGTTGTAAAAAGATCATGCATGGATGGATTGGCGGCCGGCACGGGCCCAATTGCTCACCCCGTTGAGAAGCTTGCGGCCGTGGGCGTTGAGGATGCTGATGTACTTGGTGGCCCTGAGGAAGCCCATGAAGCCGCGAACTTCATCGACGTCAAGAGCGACCCCCCGCTGCCCCCGCTCAGCCTCACGCACACGTCGGCGACCCCTCTATCGTATCTATCCCGTACGTGACGCTGCCCGGGTTAGATCAGATGGCAATGTCGATCGATCATGTCTCGCATCGGGAAATCGGTGGTCACGTACGTGCGCCTTGATTGCCCCTGTAAGCCATGCGAACGCGGAGGCATCAATCCGGCCCACAGCAACGCAACGCATGATTTGAAGTTCTGAACCCGACGATCACACATTCACAATAGCAATTAACAGAAATAAGCTGATGCTGCGAAAAGATGCTTAAGAACGAAGGAGCAAGAAAGAGCATGCGCGCAGTTGGGGTTCACCTCTGGCTTGCCGTCTCGTAGGCCGGCTTTTCGATCGATGTCAAAAGAGCTTGTTTTCCCGAGGCTTCAGGCCGGGGAACTCGAGAGTGCGCGGCTGTTGGTGTTCAACGTGGGGGAAGAGGAAGACATACCGGTGCATCCGCGCGCTGCGGAGATGTCGGGGAGCGTACGTGTGAGCCGGGTGCCGCCACTCGCCAGGGCCCCGGTCACCCAGACCCAGAAAGAACCAAGATGGAGTTTGCCGGGACGATTTGCGTCCAAGAGTGGGACTGAGACGGGTGCTTGAGGCAAAATCATAAACGTGATCTTAGTATCATTTTGTGATCCAAGAGTCATCAGTCACGACAACGTATCAAATGGGAACTACTGAATTAGAGTCTTGAAATAGGAAGATACGAACTAGTAATCGATCTTAGTCGTCTATTGAATCTAGATGCCTTGTATTGACCACCAAAGCGTATTGAACGGTTTCAAAAGGCCCTTTGAATTATTCCACATTGCATATCATTCTGGTGATATGGTAAGGCCACTTCAACCTACACCATTCAAATTTGACCCAGCAATCCTTGTTAATTTGAAAATATTTTTGACCCAACAACTGAAATTTGAGTATATATTAAATTATTAGGGGCGCTCAATCCCGGGTTAATTCCAACCCGGCCAAAACTGGCAAGCATATGCTATTTCATTTTCTTACTTTATCCATGATCCGAGCGTTAGTACTAGTTCAAAGAAATGAATCTGACGGTCCACCCGGGTTGATGGAACTGTTTATAAACACTCCTACATGTTATCATGTTTCAGAAAAGCTATTTTACAAGCGCCCCTGTAGATCGTACCGCGCGGACACCTACTCGTGCCTGACACATGGAGGCGATCACCTTCTCCCGTTCGCATCGATCTTCCTATTTCTCCGTCTCTCCTTTGTTCCTCTTCCGTTTCTAGTTCTCCAACAACCACCCCCTTCCCATCTCCTAGCCATGTCACCCTTCTCCACATGCTGCCACCAAGACTGGTTAATTTCTTGTTGAAATTTCTAATAATAGGAGCTTTTGTTAGTAGATTTCTTTTTTGAGTTTTAAGCACTGTGAACTCAGATAGGAAGGACATATGAGGGAGGTCCACAGCAGCGGGAGTCTATAAGTTGTGCAATGCAGACACACCAGTAAAATAACATAAATACTATCATGCGGTCTTGTGTTGACGCACCAGGGTCGAAATGGCATGGTCGTAGCAAGTGATATGTCCAAAATGCATCTATTTTTCTTGCTCATTCATTGCATATCATCATTATTAAGTGTCAATTACTTATCTTTATTAATATTTATTTATTCACTATTGTATAATTGCCTATCATTGTCTACATTACATAGTTTCATTTTTTTCAATTTTGTACTTAATTTATTGTCAATGGATGATTTCTTGGAACCTTAATAGGAGTTGCCAACTAATTCCGAGATGATCCAGATGAGTTTCGGGATGAAAAATATTGTTTCTAGACATTTTTACCATGAAGATGATCTCAAATCAGAACGTTTATAACAGGAAAGATGTTCGTCTCATCAAGACACCTGAAAACAGGCACAACAATGACCCAATTCAGATTCTAGATGAAGAAACCATGAAGACTGCAAAATCGGGATGAAATCAAACTTTCGAGCCCAATATGGGCATCCGACGAGAGCCTCAAGATTAGCCATAACTTTGTCGATTCAACTCCAAATAAAACGTAGTTTTTTGCATTGGATTACCTAAGGGATAAGAAGGCTTTGGAAGACTTAGAAATGCCCAAGAGCCCTTGGATCAAAAATGTTTTGATTGGATGGCTCAGAAAAGACTTGAGAGGCTATTTACAGAGAAGAAACCCTATCTGCCAAGGTTTCAAGCTACCACCACTAAAAGCCAGGAATTTCTCCAACTCCACATATATTTACACCCAAGGACCCACCTACTACAGCAAGAGGAAGCCAAGGAAGGAGAGGAGGGGTGCCGCCACAAGTGCGCCCCCCACGTTGTTGGCCGCCGTCACCGCCAGTTCTTCCCTACGTTTTCCCTTGTATACCTACTGTTATTTGCGTGGTAAACATTGAGTTTGATTCAATAAATTATTTCTCTGATTTATTATTTTGTTTTGTCTATGTTCGAGTAGTATGTTGTTCCATGGTATCGATAATATAGTATGAGATGGTTTGCATATATTAATTGTTGATATTGATCAAATCCTTGTGCTAGTGTGTAAGTGCACGCGTACATTAGGTGAATACATGAATTTGCACCGTTAGATGAAAAGTTGTTAGGGATGGATGGAGAGAGTAGCCTCTTTCTAATCGATGAATTGTTGATACGGGGATAAGAGTCTTGCATGCTCTATATTATGACTAGGGAAATCTTAATTATTCTCCAATAAATTTTGAAAATATAGTCATGGGTGTGAATATTAGCTACCAATTTTATTCACATTTAAGCATTGCCCTCTCTACTGACATGAATCTTCACCTTTTAGTCAAACTATTGAGTCACTATAAACTAGTTGCCTAGAAAAACCTGTTTGCATTGAGTCTAGTTCTTTTATTTAAACATTGCATACTTATCTTCAGTAGTTATTAATTATTTTACTGCACTTTATTATTTGCTTTAATTGCTTTCGTTATATTACTAAATATTTATCTTATCATTTGCAATAGTAAAGTAAGCTATTAGGTTTTTCTGGTGTAAAACAATTATATTTGACACATATAATTATAGAGTGAGGTTCTATCCTTCTTGCTTCTTAGGTTTGATCTCAATACTCTTACATCAAACATTACTACGATTGATCTTATGCGCTTGTAGGCCATCAACGAGGAAGCTGAAGAAGAGCCGTGCGCTCCTACTACTTTCTCCCTTCCTCCCACCTTCGGAAACAGCAATGGCCTCTTCTGTCTTGGTTTAACCCCCAACTGGTTCAACCCCCTTATACAGAAACTTGGTAGGTAGTGGAGTGGCGGTGCCGAAAATATTCAGTTGGGTGGTAACAAGGTGTGGCATTCCCGGTTTTAAGGCCGGATAAGCCCCTGTGTTTACTGTAACGGTCCCTGGATCAGTAGCCGGTACACACATTATACTTGATACAAGGTCATACCATACCGAGTTTATTACCTAAATGATCGGCAAGATCTTTAATTATACATACTAGGCCGATTGACCGAATTGAAATAGCAGCGGAATATAAACACGTGATAACTTGCCCATCAATATGCCGAACCACACAGGCAACCGACTGGGGTAACGCCCTAGCCTTCGTATTCGACGTCGGTACTTTCGGAATGTTTCTTCTTCTTATCTGGCCAATTCAACAAGCCAGGTGAGTACATTGAATGTAATCGCAAGCTCCCCTTCAGGGTGAGTATCACAGATATATGCATGCATAGGGGAGATCAATAAAGAGGCTCTAACCTATGTTTTATAATTGTGCGGAAAAGTAAGTTTTCATTCAAAATAGCTAAATAGATGTCAAAAGCTTATTTTCGAACACAACCTCGGCCCTGCCGAGTCATATCAATCAGTCATAATAGCATGCCTGCAATTCGGTCGTCCGCCACGGGAGCAGCCATTTATCTGCATTAGATAGCCGTTCCTACCCTCAGGTAGAATGACGTCCAAATATACCACCTTTCTCCTCAGATACTGTTCCTATACTCCGGTAGAACAGCGTCCCACTCATTACCACACCTCCCATGTAATCACATTACACGAGGATCTCGCAGCTCACTCTGCATGCCCATCAGGCGATGCGTCCTTAAACCCATGACCCACTCTTCATAATATAGTCTAACCGGTTGTGTGGCCATACCAGATTGTGTCCATGACCGAGGATGCGGCTATTCGAATAGGTTTTAACACTCTGCAGAGGTTGTACGGCTTTACCCACAAGATGTAGTTCGCCCTGGGTACACTGTGCACCGTATACTGACAGGGCTAGTACAACGAGACGTTTCACCCGTTTCATACACTAGCTGAACCCGCTAGATGGGTAACCCAACTTTACTTTTGTCCCGCAGACTAAAAAATGGGACTCTCCACCTTTGTGTCGAGCACTCCCTTCCTTGCGGGAGAGGCTCTCTAGGTCTTAAATTGCCTGGTCACCTACTTCCTACTGCCCGCGGGTTCAGACACTAGCACTCGACGGGGTATTAAGCCAAGTCCTTCCCATAAAGGACATGTGGACGTACGGGGTGAACCTGGTTTAGCGGCACGGTAGGTTCGGTCCTTAAGTGATCCGAGAAAGACTCCACACCTTGTCCGTCACACGGACCGCGAGTGCCCCCACTGGGTCTTAGCTCGCTTATGTTCCTTCCTGCTCTCGCCCTTCATTTCTAACCCGGATCCAAATCATCTCCATTTTGTTTTTGCTCTACAAAAACTCCCCTTCGATCATCCAACCCATGGATTATACCGTGACTTCTCCTCCATCGGTCACAGCGATCCATCCCAAGTTTATCTCATACGAGATTTCCGAGATTTGTTTATTTTTGCAAAAACCTAGATTTTCTATTGCGGGGCTAAGCAATATATATATGTATATACTACACCTAGGTTTCCGATATTTGTCTTCAAAACATATGTAATCCTTAGGGTGACAAGGAACAGGATCGGTCTAGGGTTTCTACCATATTGGATGTAACTGTTGCTACATAAAATACTGATTTCTATCACATAGCATGCATGTTTTGCAAACAAAATAAATATTTCGCAATCATGGGATTCAACATGATCAAAGAAGAAGAGCTTGCCTGGTAATATTGTCCAAGTCTCGAGCTTGAGCTTGATTCGACAATTGTCCGAACCCTTTGCGTGGTAACTCCTAACGTCGGTATCTACACGTTGAAGGAATGGCAAATAAATCAACGATGCAAGAAAGAACCAAGGACATCGAGTGCAAAATCAGGGTAACCAACCCATGCAACCGAAATGCGCTGGATTAGCTTTTGTGATTTTATGGGGCTTTAGAATGTTAGGATTGGGTGCTCTAGGTTATCCTGACAAAGATATCTACCTTAAGTTTCTGTCGTGTTAGGGTTTCAGGGTTTTCGGAAGATTTTTGGCATACACCTGTCGTTAGGGTTTTTGGTGTAGTTCTTGTCAAGCTAGGGTTTAGGGTTTTTGGTGAGCATGCGTGTATGCTCATAATAGCTCAAGGGTTTTGGAGGTGTTTTTGGTTCACCTCGTGGTTAGTGTTCGGGAAGTATTACGGGCATTCGGTTAAGCCCGAACGTATGTCCCTTATGTTCTATTTTTCATAACGAATCGTATCCTTGGGCTGCCCTAGCGAACGGTGTATACATCGTATATGTTCCTTTTAGTAAAAGGGGATAATGGTCCTATGGTTAATCCTTATTGTTTATTAAATAACCTCCTAGTATTGAATCTTTTTTTCTCTAGTTTGCAAATGGACTTGGGACTTCAGAACTGGTTCTAGAATGTTAGAAACCGGTTTTGTTTGAGGTGAACCGGCTGAACTAATCGTGACCGGTTTGAGGAAATCAGAAAAACAGCTTTGGAAGAAATGCGCTTTCGGCAGAGGTGGATTACGTTTCCTAACTACGGTGACGAAAATTTGGGGGAGGCGCGACCACTCAACCTGACTGTGGGCCTCGCTAGAGGAGTTGGCCCACGCGTCAGGGCCTCTATACCGTGCTGGCCTAAGCTCCTTACCTGCGGGTCGACTTGCGCACCGAGGCGGGTGAGAACACCACCCGGTCTAGCTCGCCGCCGGCGTGTTTGGTGTTCCTCCAGGGAGAGCTGGGGCTTTTCCGATTGAGTAAGCCTTGAGCCAGATTGAGGAGGGGAATCGGTTTAGGGGAGCTCGGGGAAAGCAGGTGGCATCCCTTAGCCTAGTGCGGTTGAAGAGAGGACGCAGGAAGGTGGCGCGGAGCGATGGCCGGCCTGTAGCGGGCCTCGGGTGGCGGCGTTAGGGACCAATCCCACCGGGGAGAGAGGGCGGTGGCGTGGATCCGGCCGATGCTCCAGAGCTCCCTTGCCGGTGGAGCTGGTTGCGGAGGAGGTCTGGTGCGGCGGCGGCAACGCATGGCTCATCGGCGAGGAGGGGCGGCGCGGATTTTGACCCGGCTCCAGTGGGGCTTGAGGCAGGCAGGGCGACGGCGGTAGATGCGGCGGTCCCGTGAAGGAAATCAGGCCGGCGGGGAGGAGGGAAGCGATGGAGTTCAGTCGGGGTGGTGCCGCACGGGCGAATGGCGGATCTCACCGGCGTAGACGGCGGCGTGGATGGCTCCAAGAAAATGGAGGAGAACCCTGGGGAGAGAGCAGAGAGCTGGACTTTGGGTGCTTGGATTTGGGAGCAACGTGGAGAGGGAGAAGGAGTCGGGGAACTAGGCAGCCTGCTCGGCCGTGCGCTCGTGGCAGGCATGCGCGGCAGAGGGCAGCGGGCTGCTGCTCGGTGAGAGAGATGGGGAGGAAACCAGATGGGGGTGGTGAGCAGCTCGGGAAAGGAGGATGGCTGCAAACTCCACGACGAGGCGGCAGCTCGAAAGATTCCAATGGCGGCGAGGCGAATGGGAATCCTTTGGCTGCAGCTCAGAAGCTTGCCAGAGCGGTGGAGATCGGCCTGGAGAAGAAGAAGTGGAAGGGGGAATCGGGAAGTGGTTTGCAGGGGAGTTCAGTCTTGAGGAATAAGAGGGGTGGGGAGAGAGAACCCAACCTGAGTTGCTTTAGAGGAAGAACAGGGGGAGTAATGGAGGTAGTTGCTCGGGATGCTTGAGAAGGTCACATGGCCGGCAGCAGAGAAAAGAAGGGGTCCCGGCGGGTCAAAGGGCAGGGTGCACGTGGCCGGGGCTACAGGAAATTGTACTGCTGACATATATTACCTAATGTTGGAGGAGGCTCTGCAGTAAATAGGTTGGGTCATGTCACGAGCTCAGGACAAGCATTTATACTGATTCTTCTTCTTTTATAGCAATTTATGAGCTTGGCAGTAGAATAAACTGTTTAGCTGCGGCTGTTCCCTATTAGACTTATAGCATGCAGCAAACACATGGAGGAGAGAGGGAGCTAGCAAAGGGCTTGGTTAGAAGAACTTAATGTGCAGCTTGGTAGTGATGGGACAAGTGAGAAGTTGGCACTGATCTTTGTGCTGCTGCAGGACATGCGGTAGTCACATAGATGCGGAGGCACATGTGCGAGGCAACAGTTGAGTTAGGCACCGAAAACCATCACAGGGAGTACGTGTCCCTGGTTTGACATGACGTGTCAAGAATTAGAATTTAATGGAAAGGGCAGAATGCGGTGCTGCCAATGGGGGTTAATGGTGGTAGGTGTTCGCACGAAATTGGATCCGTGAAACACCTAGGTGATGGGAGTCGCCAACCGCACTTACGTGTGCGATAAACGGATGCTTTTCGAGCAAAGCAACAAAGGATAACTATCGTACTTACGCGTACGACAAGCGATTGCTTTCCGAGCAAAGCAACAAAGATCTTCTTACTTACGTGAAGAAGAAACGACTGTTTTACGGCGCAAAACAGCAAAGATCTACTACTAAGATAAAAGATAAAAGGTAAAAGATTGATTTGATCGATTGTTGGATGATTTAATCGGCCGTCACCCTTTACATATTTATAGGGCGGCTGGTCTTCCCGTAGGAGATTCGGACTCCTAATCCTAACTGATTACGGATATACAATCTTTCCTTATTTAAAGGATCTGGATTCTACCGTACACGTAACTTTCCATACAAACCAAGATAGCTTTCCAAATCTTAACTGCTTCGGACGCCGACATCCGGACTCGTTTCGGCGCACGGGATATCCTTCCTTAACAAACTGGATAAACTTCCAAATCTTGTAGGACTCTCCTTGATTGCCTCGCCGCGTTTCTTGCGCCTCAGGCTGAAGTCTCTAGCGTCGGGTAAGTCTTGAAGGGTAGTACTGCAATTCAGACTTGCTGAAGATGGTCCTTCACGGGCGCTCGGGGACGAACTTGGACCGCTCGGGAATCCGCCGAATGCTCGGGGACGAACTCGGACTGCTCGGGGATCCGCCGAGTGCTCGGGGACGAACTCGGACTGCTCGGGGATGAACTTTGTACCACTCGGGAGTCGGCCGAGTACTCGGGAAAAAACCCCTCGGGGCTGGAGACCTTCTCGGGGCTGGGCCACTCGGTATCACCAGTACTCGGGGTCGATGTCGCTCGGGGCCGCCACTGTTGAATACCCGGAGGTACCGCTCGTGACTTGATGGCGTAGTGGGCGCTCGGGGACACCTCAAACGGGCACCTTCGCACTTTGGGATATGACGACTACTCGGGATGCAGTGAGCACTCGGGGGCACTCGGAAACACCGCGAGCACTCGGTATCAAGTATACCGCGAGCGTCCAGGCCACTCGGCTGTATTAATCCTGCATGTAATAGTAAATGCTGCATCCATGCTGTTAGTTTCATCATCTCAACTTCCAGTAACCCTAATACTTAATTACGCTGCAAACACATGCCCCCCTGCTTTTTGGCATAATTGCATTTGCCAAAAACACCTTGAACTACATCGTTGCTCAGGGCGATATTTTTAAAGGGCATATCGGCCATAGATTTTGTTAAGCTACTTGCCACATACTCGGATAATACTTTTTCAGATATTTCCCATTAAGAGCCCTAGATAACCATTCTCCTTGCAAAGATTCTACAAGATAGGAATTCCCGGGGACTATCTCGACAACTCTAAACGGGCCCTCCCAACTCGGCGACCACTTGCCGAATTTGTTGTCCCGAGCTCCAACAGGTAAAATCGTTTTCCATACTAGGTCTCCTATCTGAAACGATTTTTCCTTTACTCTTTTGTTGTAAGCCTTGGCAACTCTCAACTTCTCCTTCTCGATTTCTTGTAAGGCTTTCAACCTCTCTTCTGGAACATCATCTATCTTATCTATCATCAAGTGGCTGTAATCTTCAGCCGACAAGTTGTCTTGCCTGGCTATTCTAAGAGCTTGTAGTTTAACTTCCACGGGCAACACCGCCTCCTGCCCGTACACCAACTCGAATGGCGTCACTCGGGTGGCTCCATGCTTGGATATCCTATGGGCCCATAATGCTTCCGAGAGGACCTCATGCCACCTCCTCGGATGTTCCTCAATTTTCTTCTTTATTAGCTTGATCAAGGTTTTATTGCTGGACTCGGCCTGTCCATTGGCTTGGGCATAATAGGGCGACGAGTTCAACAACTTGACCCCAAAGGACTCGGCAAACTCACTGAATTGGTGAGACATAAAAGATGCACCCTGATCAGTCGTCAGAGTTTGAGGGATGCCGAACCTATGGATGATATGTTCCAGAACAAAGCTAATCACTTCCTTATGAGTCATATTCCTTAAAGGAACTGCTTCGGTCCACTTAGTGAAATAATCTGTAGCTACAAGGACAAAACGATGACCTTTCGACGAAGCAGGATGTATCTCCCCAATGAAATCTAAACCCCATCCTCTAAATGGCCATGGCTTTATAATAGGGTTCATCTTAGCCGCGGGTACTAACTGTATGTTTCCAAACTTCTGGCATGCTTCACACCCTCTATAGTACCGAAAACAATCTTCTAACATAGTCGGCCAATAGAATCCTGCCCTCTTCAACAACCATTGCATCTTGGGAGCCGACTGATGTGTTCCACATATCCCTTCATGTACTTCTCCCATAGCTACCCTTGACTGGTCGGAGTCTAAGCATTTCAATAATACTCCATCTATTGTTCGGCGATACAACTCGTCGTTAAACAAGGTGTACTTTATAGCTTGCCGCCGAACTTTCCTATCTCTCGTTTGACTCGGATTTTTCAAGTAATTAACTAAAGGCACCCTCCAATCATTAACTTCCAAACCGCTTGACGACTCGGCAGCCTGTGTTAAACTGTTGCCCCCCGAGTCGGAATTGGATCTACACGAGTCGGCTTCGACTTCTAGTAAGTCGACCCGTGCCTTGACAGCAACGAGCATCGGTTCTCTGGATACAAAAAACTTTCCTCTTCCGACTTGGTACCCGGATGCTTGCTGTGCCAAATAGTTGGCTCTAGAATTCTCCTCCCTGGGAATGTGACTGATACTAAAGGTATCTAACAGCTTGACTGTATCTAAACATCGGTTTAAATAGCTATTCAGCAACCCATCGAAGCATTGAAACTCTCCATTGACTTGCTGAACTACTAGCAATGAATCTCCAAAAGCATCTACATCTCTTACACCCATGTCTACATCTCTTACAGTGCCTCATACTCTGCCTGGTTATTAGTGCAAGGATACTCTAGTCGGACCGATGACTCATAGATAACACTATGTGGTGAAACTAAAACACTGCCAATGCCTTGCCCACTTCTACAAACCGATCCATCAAAGTAAAGCTTCCATGGACATATGCTAACATAATCAACATCTTCTTCATCATTAACCCTATGATCAACAATGAAGTCGGCGACAACTTGACCTTTCGTGGCACGCAACGACTCATATGTCAAATCAAACTCTATTAAAGCATAAGCCCATTTGCCAATCCGTCCGCTAAGAATCGGTTGTTGCAACATATACTTGATCACATCGACTTGGCAAGATACTATGCATGCACTCGAAAGCAAATAATGCCGAAACTTGGTGCATGCGTAAAACAAGGATAAGCATAGCTTCTCGACGAACACGTACCGACTTTCGGCGTCGAGTAGTCGGCGACTTATGTAGGCGATGATGTACTTCTTCTTGTCGACTTCCTGAGTTAGCACTGCGCCGAGTACTTTATCTTGTGCAGCAATGTATAGTCGGAACGGGACTCCCGACTTGGGTGCTCGAAGTACTGGAGGGCTCGATAAGTATCTCTTGATACTATTGAAGGCGTTTTGCTGTTCTGCCCCCCAAGCGAACTCGGCTTCGTTCTTTAGCCGGAGCAAAGGGACAAACGATTCAATCTTACCCGCCAGGTTAGATATAAATCGTCTTAAGTAGTTTATCTTCCCCAATAGACTCTGCACATCCTTTTTGCATGTCGGCTCTCCTAACTTCTTAATGGCCTCTATCTTCTTAGGGTCAATCTCTATACCTTGCTCATGAATTATGAACCCTAAGAACTTTCCAGCCGACACACCAAACGCGCATTTGAGCGGGTTCATCTTCAACCCATACCGACGCATTCTTTCAAAGGCTAGTCGCAAGTCGGCCAAGTGGTGTTCATAGCCGTCCGACTTGACGACGATGTCATCAATATAGACTTCTAACACAATGCCTAAGAGATCATGGAAGATCAAGTTCATAGCACGCTGATACGTAGCGCCTGCATTCTTCAAACCGAATGTCATGACGACCCACTCGAACAACCCGACAAAACCGGGGCAACGAAAGGCAGTTTTAAACATGTCCTCTTCGGCCATAAAGATCTGGTTATACCCGGCATTGCCATCTAAAAAGCTAAGCACTTTGTGTCCGGAGGCGTCGTCTATCAACATGTCGGCTATAGGCATAGGATACTCATCTTTAGGTGTGGCTTTATTCAAATCCCTGAAGTCTATGCATACCCTAATCTTGCCAGTATTCTTCTTCTCGACTGGCATAATGTTTGAAATCCACTCGGCGTATCTGCATGGCCGAATGAACCCTGCCTTTACCAGTCGGTCGACTTCTTCCTTGATACGATCATACAGATTAGGGTTGAAACGCCTAGGCGGTTGCTTGTATGGTCTGAAGCCGGTCTTGATAGGTAGCTTATGTTCGACCAGACTTCTATTTAACCCGGGCATCTCTGTATAATTCCAAGCAAAGCAATCTACGAACTCTTTGAGTAGCGCACATACCTTATTCTTCTGGCCGGCTTCCATATTGGCGTTAATGAATGTTGGTCGAGGCACGCCTCCATCGCCAATATCGACTTCTTCCAGTGGGTCGGCCGACGAGAACCCTTGTCCGAGCTTCTCCATGTCGTCGAAATCTTCGATAGTCTCATGCATATCATTCTTGCCCAAACGATATTCCTCGGTGCGCCTTTGTAGCCATTTAATGCTATCTCCTTTATTCATTTATAAAGATAAATTATTTAGCCGAGCTATAAAAGCCGGCTGTGCTTGTATCGGTACAAATCCGTCCTTACCGATACTGACGTAATCGTAGTCGGATAAGTTCCTACCCGACAGGCACTTCATGTCACCGTGCTGCCAATCGACTGTAGTCTCGGCTAAAGCGATGCAAGCCGAGTTGTCTGCTTCAATCACTTCGACGTCCTCATCTACCCACTGGATTAAGCACTGATGCATGGTAGAAGGGATGCAACAATTGGCATGGATCCAGTCTCGCCCCAAGAGCAGGTTGTATCGGCCTTTGACGTCGACTATGAAGAATGCAGTCGGCAGGGTTTTGCTTCCGACTGTAAGTTCTACCGACAATATGCCCTTGGCTTCGGATAGCTCCCCCGAGAACCCGCTGAGTCCCATGTTTGTCTTCATCAACTCGGACTCCTTTCGGCCTAGTTTGGAGAATACCGAAAGTGGCATGATGTTGACCCCAGCGCCGCCGTCGACGAGCATTCGGCCAATCGGTCTTCCGTCGATGTGGCCTTTGATGAATAAAGGCTTCAGATGCTGCCCATGCTCCTCCGGCTTCTTGAATATGGCGGCACTCGGCCCGAGCAGAAGCTCTGCGACTTCCGACTCAGGAGCGCGGAACTCGATCGGTAGTTCGAACACCATATTGATGTCCATGTCGGCGGGTACTTCTCCGACATCCTTGCTGGCAGCCTCGTCTTCTTCTTTCGCGATGCGCTTCTCCTTCCAGGTCATCTTCGCGGGCTTCATTGGTCGGGCTTGGTTGAACCATTCGTCGCGCTTCTTCTCGACGAGCTCCTCCCTGAGCTCGAGGGCTCGCAGCCGCTGGACCCTCCGCTTCTGAGAGTGCGTGAGTCCTGTGGGGCACCATTGCGGCTTCGGTTTGGTTCCTGGTTCAACCGACTTGATCTTCTTCGCCTGCTGACTTGGCGTGGATTCGACGCCGGGTCCTGCTGCATTGCTGGATTCTGGCTTGTCCGAGTCGTGTACCGTGCCGAACCGTACACACCGAGTCCCTGCTGGTGGAGCCGAATTAATTTGCGAGCTAATTAACACGGCTGACCGTTGTGGTCGACTTCCTTCTGAGGCTCGGCTGATGCTCATCTTGTTCGACTCGGGCCGGGTCGTGGTGTGCTCATCGGGTTTGGACTCGGCGTGCTTGACTGGTACCCAGACTTGCCTAGTCGGCGAACTCCTTGGGGTCGCCGGTCGACTTGGTACGTCGGGTGCCTTGCGCCGAGTGGCGAGTCGGTTCCATGGTCGGATTCCCGACTCGACCCGCGTCCTCTTTCCGTGGGGCCGCTCTCCGAATCCAGACGGGATCCAGTTCGGCTGAAACATGCCGAGTGGTCCAGCCGGATGCGACGCCCAAGGGTTGAAACCCCATGGAGGGCACTGTGGGTAGAAAGTGTGTGCGCCTCCCCAGTACGCCGGACCGGTTGCTAAGTATGGTGGTTGCACGTATGGGCTCCCCTGCCAGTACTCGGAGCCACCGAAACCTTGTCGGGGAGGAGACCTGGGGCGCTTGGCTCCTCCAAGCCGAGTGAACACATTGTTGGTTGTGTATTTGTTCAGCAATTGTTTCACTGTCGGCTTTGGCCTCGCGGGCTGACTCTTCCCTCGATTAATCTTCCAGACGCCGACTTCTGGATTCTTTGGCTTGATCATTTTTGGAGTCGGCGAGGAGTTCGAGTTGGTTGCTTTCGGAGTAGGAGAGGGACTCGACTTGATCATCTTTGGAGCAGCATTGTCGTCAACAATGACGTTCTTTCCTTTTGTGGACTCGGCCTGATGTGACCGAATCAGTACTTTCTTCTTCTCCAAATCAATCACGTTGATTGGAAAAGGATCACTGTCGAGCTTCATCTTGGAGCTTTGAGCAAATTAACGTCAATCGTCCGTCGTTGATGGCCAATTGCACCTGTCGGCGAAACACATTGCAGTCGTTAGTAGCATGAGAAAAAGAGTTATGCCACTTACAATATGCTCTTTTGCCCAATTCGTTCGCCGACGGGAACACGTGCCCTTCCCTTACTCGGATCATATTCCCCTGCAGGAGCATGTCAAAGATTTTGTCGCATTTACTAATGTCGAAAGTGTACCGCATCTCCTCCTTCCGAGTGGGTGTAGGTTTAAGAGCTGGACAAGCAAATGGTTTTGACTTGGGAGTACTAACCCACTCGGCAATGCATATGTCAGCGTCGTCCTCGCTGTCCGAGCTGTTTTCATACGTTATGACATTGACTGCCGATTTTTCTTTGGCTTTGCCCTTAGCATCTCCGAACCGGCTGTATGTTTTGACGTCCTTAGCGCGGTTCTCTTGTGCTACAGCCCTCTGAGCGACTTGGCTAATGGTTAGGAATTCTTGGCCCTCTAATCTATCCTTAATATGGGCGAGCAAACCTGAAAAAGCAAGGTCGGCAAGATCTTTCTCGTTTATAGTTAAACTAAAGCACTTATTCTTAACCTCTCTGAATCTTCTAATGTAATCACAGACCGGCTCGTTGTACTTTTGTTTAACCATCGTCAGATCCGAGAGCCTGAGCTCGGTCTCACCACCGTAAAAGTGATCGTGGAACTGCCGTTCTAGATCTGCCCAGGACGTAATAGACCTAGGGGCAAGCGAGGTGAACCAAGTGAAGGCAGTACCCGACAATGACAAGGGAAAAAGTTTTATTCTGTAGATATCCGACGTGCCGACTTCACTACTCTGTGCTAAGAATTGCCCTATATGCTCGAAAGTCGACCTATTGTCTTCCCCTGTGAATTTGACAAAATCAGGAATTCTAAACCCGCGGGGGTACGGCATTGTGTCATAGCACTCGGGGTATGGCTTTAGGTAACCCCGAGAGCCATCTTTAGGTATTACGCCGAGTTCTCTGAGCACTGCGGAGAGTTGGTCCTTAAAGCTCATATCGCACAGCGGGGTACGCGAAGTCGGCTGGGGTAACTCGGGTTGGACTTGCTGCGAGTTAAAATATGTTTCTGGAACCGGCCCATGGGGGACTCCGGTACCGAGCGGTGGGATAGGTGGTGTGCTGTACGCGACTGTTTGGTAGTATGGTTGTGGGATATTCGTGCTAAGGCTTAGACTTCGGTCGTTGTTGGAAGAACTCTGGGGTACCGAAGTCGGATTGACAGAAGTCGTGATCACGGGGGCGACTTCTACCCGGTGATCGACTCTGTCATGGTCAGGGTACATCGGCTGCTTATTCCGATGATCATTATTGACTTGTAGGGCTGTAGATCTAACCTGACCCGGCAGACTATTCTGCAAATCTTTAGCGAGCTGTTCTTTCAACTCGTCAAATCGGCTATTCACTACTCGAGCGAATAATTGCGCCGATTTATCCATCTCGGTGCCATACCTGCTGGCTACCGACACGTCAATTAGATTAGCGATTTCATCAGGACTAGTCGGTTTACTCACCTCGGGTTTGGGCGCAGGAGGTAGACTCGGCACGACTACCTTTTTGATGACGCCGTTTCTCGTCTTCTGGTAGCCGGCCAACTTTTGCCGGAGTCGCTCCGCCTGCTCCTCTTCAAGTTGTCGTTCAATCTCTCGCCGTTCATCTTCAGATAGATCGTCGAGCGTGACGGCGATGATGTTCTCCGGGTTGACGATACTTCCGTCTTTGGAGTCGGGATTCATCGTGTAATCTTCGCTTCTCGATCCCCAGCGGAGTCGCCAATTGTGTTCGCACGAAATTGGATCCGTGAAACACCTAGGTGATGGGAGTCGCCAACCGCACTTACGTGTGCGATAAACGGATGCTTTTCGAGCAAAGCAACAAAGGATAACTATCGTACTTACGCGTACGACAAGCGATTGCTTTCCGAGCAAAGCAACAAAGATCTTCTTACTTACGTGAAGAAGAAACGACTGTTTTACGGCGCAAAACAGCAAAGATCTACTACTAAGATAAAAGATAAAAGGTAAAAGATTGATTTGATCGATTGTTGGATGATTTAATCGGCCGTCACCCTTTACATATTTATAGGGCGGCTGGTCTTCCCGTAGGAGATTCGGACTCCTAATCCTAACTGATTACGGATATACAATCTTTCCTTATTTAAAGGATCTGGATTCTACCGTACACGTAACTTTCCATACAAACCAAGATAGCTTTCCAAATCTTAACTGCTTCGGACGCCGACATCCGGACTCGTTTCGGCGCACGGGATATCCTTCCTTAACAAACTGGATAAACTTCCAAATCTTGTAGGACTCTCCTTGATTGCCTCGCCGCGTTTCTTGCGCCTCAGGCTGAAGTCTCTAGCGTCGGGTAAGTCTTGAAGGGTAGTACTGCAATTCAGACTTGCTGAAGATGGTCCTTCACGGGCGCTCGGGGACGAACTTGGACCGCTCGGGAATCCGCCGAATGCTCGGGGACGAACTCGGACTGCTCGGGGATCCGCCGAGTGCTCGGGGACGAACTCGGACTGCTCGGGGATGAACTTTGTACCACTCGGGAGTCGGCCGAGTACTCGGGAAAAAACCCCTCGGGGCTGGAGACCTTCTCGGGGCTGGGCCACTCGGTATCACCAGTACTCGGGGTCGATGTCGCTCGGGGCCGCCACTGTTGAATACCCGGAGGTACCGCTCGTGACTTGATGGCGTAGTGGGCGCTCGGGGACACCTCAAACGGGCACCTTCGCACTTTGGGATATGACGACTACTCGGGATGCAGTGAGCACTCGGGGGCACTCGGAAACGCCGCGAGCACTCGGTATCAAGTATACCGCGAGCGTCCAGGCCACTCGGCTGTATTAATCCTGCATGTAATAGTAAATGCTGCATCCATGCTGTTAGTTTCATCATCTCAACTTCCAGTAACCCTAATACTTAATTACGCTGCAAACAGTAGGTATATGTAGGTGCAGTGGAGAGGCTTTACCAGAATTTTAAGCTATTTCTACTGAGGTTCGTTCATGATTTCATGCGAACAACTAATTTGTCCGAAGGTGTTCGGTGCTGCTTTCTTGAAATTTCTAAACTAGGCATGCCCTTGATTTTGCATATTTTTACTTCTAGTTATATGAGGACCATTGTGGAAATTTATTAGAATTTCTGGAGATTTCTTTCTATAGGTTGTAGTTCAAAACTAAATTCTAACCAGGTTCTTGGTGTGTATATATATTTAAATGATTTTGTACTGAATCTTCAAGGATTATGTTATATTTAGGTCGAGGATAATTTTAGGTGGTCCCATGAATTTTTCCGGAACTTTTGGAAAGATCGAAGGACACTGGATCACTTAATTAGGATTTCGAGGAAAATTAGATTAAATAGGACGGAGGGAATTCGGAGCTTGGAATTAGGGTTTCGGAGCGTGGCAAGGTGGGAAGAGATTATGGGGACTCGCGGAAATCCTTTCATCTTGGTTTGGGACCAGCCGTTGACAGGGTGCCGTCGATACATATCGATGTATATAGTGTAAGTGTGGCCTTAAGGCATTTCTTGCGTTAAGGTTTTAGTGCGTATGTGCGTATATAAAAGCAGTATATATGTGCATACCCTCGCGATATGACCTGGCGAGGTCGATGGCAGAAAATCATGTCATTCGAAAAATGTTCAAGACGTATATACGTTTAAATTTCACAAGGTGCCGTGTGGATACTTAGCTGTAGGTGTTGGTCCGGGTCATACCGATTAGGGAGAAGGGAGGGGAAACAGGGGTGAAGGATTTTGGTCTGCTTTACTTTGAGATTTGGCATGAATGGAGATAAAGTTTTTAATCAGGTATATTTCAGTTAGCGTTATTAACAAAAAGTTTTTGAAAGCCCTAAATTTTCGGATTTTGGAAAATTGGGATGTGACACAAGGGTTGTGAAATGGGTAGAAGCGGTGGCACTATGACGAATCCGTCACAGGTGGTGAAGGAGGTAGGGGCAGAGAAGCGCAGAGCTTGCCGGAACAAAATGAGGCATCGGGTAGTCTTCCGAATTACCTTCCTGCTCTGAGGGTAGCCCCGGCCACCAAATATGTGCTCTTTCGGAGTTACCTTCATCGGACATGCATAGTTAGCTCATTACACAACTACAGCCTATCCAAGCTGCTGTTTCAAATTCCGCTTCACCGGCATATCATATTGGTATGTATATAGATAAGAAGATATTAGCACTCCCCAATATTACGAAAGCAAATGAAGTAACAATTAAGGATCCTTTTGAAATGATGACGCTTCACGCTTTACAGAGAAGTCACCGCCAATTTTTTTGTCTGCCTAGAAAAAGGTGACACTCAAGTACATATGTTCTCTAAAATAAGGAACACATGACGCGCATGTTGGAACAGAAATACCTGCCCCCTTTGCTTTAAAGGTGCACCAATGTAAAAAAGGAGGATGCCACACGACAGTGAAATCATGTTTCCGGTTTTTGCTCGGCTAAGCAGACGTCAGGAAGGCCTCAATACCATCTTATGGAAGGAAATCCAGAGGAAAATATCTAAAAGCAACAGCGGACGATACCCTGAAACATTTTTGGCTGTGTAACATGGTCGTGATTTCAGGACCAGAATGTGTGCGTTTAGTTTAGCCCAAACTTACCCTACCAAAATATTGGTTAGTTAAGGTTTTGCTTGCCTATAATTTTACCAATGTTAACAAGATAAACTAAAGTGGGCAAAGGAAAGACGACGAGCCAAAATTTTGGCAACAATCTAGACAGAGGCTAAACTTTTGGTAATACAAACCAAAAAACATACCGGATATCCTCATCTTCCGGGCGCTGCTTATCAGTGCCCTCCCTATTCGGCTGTTCGTGCCCGGGCTTTCTTGCGGTAGCACGGCGTAAG
This sequence comes from Stipa capillata, assembly GCA_019208055.1. Classification (NCBI taxonomy): domain Eukaryota; kingdom Viridiplantae; phylum Streptophyta; class Magnoliopsida; order Poales; family Poaceae; genus Stipa; species Stipa capillata. The sequence goes on from JAGXJF010002409.1 coordinate 465,819, forward strand.
TTCGCATCGGGAAGAGGCGAATCATGTGTTACGCGCGAAGGACACCTGAAAGGGCCAGGTGGTTTGTCCTTCAGTTCTCGCATCTTTGGCATAGAACCAGGTATTCGTCCTCAGACTGAGTGCCTATGCAACGCTCAAATTCAATGAGGTTAATGGAGTCTTTTGGGAACGCAGGAATTTCACGTAAATGTTTTGTATTTTGAAATGAGCCTAATATATTAGGTACCCATATCAACTCAGCTGATCACTTGCGTGGAAAACAGCTTGACGTAGATGTGCATGTGCCTATATTTTTCTTCCGTTAATCATCACTTGTTACTGCTTGCTTCGGCCCATATGAATAGACGTGCGATTTCTTTTTCTAATAATAGAAAAAGCTCTTCCTCAGTTTCTGCGTTCGTAACTATAAAAAAAAATACAAAGTCAATAAAATATTCAAGTCATATGGAAATATAGGAAGCAACGAGCTACATAAAGCATGAGCAAAAAGCAAATTCATATAGCCTATTACTAAACCACCATCTAAATTGGGATATAAATTTTCTAACAGCTAATTTCAATCTCTTGACACCAGTAGCTATCAGCTCGTGCTCTCTTTTCTAATCATGACTTCATAAGAAGGATGCTGCTTATCCTCTACTAGCGCAGAAGTTGTGTTGATGTGCTTTTCTTTTAATTTGAACAATAGCAGGAGATCGAGCTGCCAGTATTCATCGCAAGAAAGAAAGTGAACAAAAAAGTTTCTTTTGCAGTGGCACGGGTGCGCGTGGGGAAGAGAGGGTGCAAAGCCTACAACTGTCACGGCCTCACCTCCAACACCACGGAAAACCTATAGGATTGGCTATAGCAGAAAAATACAGACGATTACAGTCCCGGTAAACCAAAATCTAGTCCGGTGGGTCGTTAAAGCAAAGTGCCTAGCCCCGCCTCCCTCCGATTACGAGCCCCCTAGATGATCCGATTTGACAAACTTTCAGGGCACGACTCGTACTGATGTGTTTCAAGTTTTAAAAAGTAAGGTACGTATAATCTTAGATAGTGTACTTGAGCCATCTCGATTTGGTTACACGGCCAAACATGATGCACGGAAAACAAAATAAGTTGACACATCACCTGTAACTGTGATAGACATAACAACAACGACACACGTGACTACGAGAATAACAATGCCCGCGAGTGTATTTCTCTCTCCTCAAAGGTCCAACTCTCCAATGAGAAGGGGTGCCTCCCTATTTATAAGGGAGAAGGGGTAGTGATGTATATTTACATTTCTGTCCCTATGTAGTCTACGGTTTTGCCCCTGGGCTTATGGTTTCACTGAGGGTATTATAGTTATTTCCACCCTACCCCCATAGGAATTCTTGTCTTGTTCGCAACATGATCCGTAATTGCGATGTGAGTCTTCTTCACAACACGACTTCTTGTCGTGACGCCATGTTGTGTCGGACCAAAGTCTTGTTGGCATCCCAGACGTTACTGACAGCCCCGAGCCTCATTTGCAACGCTTGACGTTGTTGTGTGATCTGCCATCGTGATGTGCATCTTGTCCTATTGATCAACACCACAACGCAAATGTTAAACAATTAATAGATTGGCACGAATTTGAAATGTTACCTAGTTGTATGCGTCGATTTGAGTTGGGGTAACCTTCCCACAATAGTAGTCCGTTGCCGCTCCGTGTAGTCATGGAACGCCCATCCGAATCGGCACTTTAATCCATCAGGGTTGACACACCATCCGAATCATCGCATTCCGGGGTTTGGTGTTAATTTTCACAGCACTTTAGCCGGCTTCACTGATAATAAATCATCTCCTGCATCAAAGAAATACTCCGTTCCATGAGCTATTTCATTGGCTCTTCTAAGACAACCATTTCATTCAAGAAAAATTCTCTACTCCATATCTTGAGACAAGGGGATATTTTTTAAGGTTTTCTATTTTTTTTGGTGGATGGGATATAAATATGCTTCACCCCACTCTGCCACCTTCCCTACTCCTCCACCTCGCCCCCTATTCTCCACCCCGCCCCCACTTCTCGACTCAACCCTGCTTTTTCCAACTCACGATGGTTGCGGTGCACCAAGATGAGGGCTTTAGCGAGGTAAGCGTGAGATGGACGATAAGGGTGCTGCATGGCACGGTGCAGGTTGCGGTGTGGCTTTTGAAGTAAGGTGCTCAGGTTGGGGAGATGATGCAAAGTGTGTCCTCGCCAATGCGAGGTGGCGTAGTCAGCCATGACGGGGTGTGACGGTGGGATCCCCCCGGGGTAGGTCCAAGACGAGGACTCGGCCAGCATGGCCGGAGGTGGCTCAAGCCGAGTCCATGAAGTCCACTCAGCCGGGCCGTCCGTGCGTCGTCAAGGGAGGCATTACCACGACGCGTTCAACCCACGACGCGTTCAACCAACGGCACGCGATCAATGCGCCGTTACCAGGAGCAACGTGCGCACTCAATGCGCCATTATATCAGGAGTTACTCCGCACGCTCTGCGCTGGCTAACCGACTCGGCAGTTGTAGACTCTAGCCTCGTCAGCCCTATATAAGGCGAGGCTAGGGCCCCTGGTAGGGGGGACAGTTGGTTATTGGCTGATTAGTAGGCTTCTCATTTTTCCCATTCTTGTACGCACTTCACGCTACTCTTCCACTGTAAGATCCTTCATACGAGATAAGATCAAGCATCTAGCAGGAATAGGGTATTACCTCTTCCACAGAGGGCCTAAACCTGGGTAAATTTTCCTCGTGTGAACCCGTCTAGATCATCCACTTGCGCCCCCGAATCCACCAAAATGTATATTGCCGTGAAATCCCCGCGACAGTTGGCGCCAGGTAAGGGAGGCGCACGCTGGAGCTGTGATCCAGGCGAGATCTTCTCCAGTCATCAGCGGCGGCTTTGTGTCCGACGACACGGCATGGCACCCTACCTCCGCCGCGCTCCCTGGAGGCGCGATGCTCTCCTTCGGGAGCCTGCACTTCTTGGCCGACGAATTCGGCCAATTGCGCCTCCAGGACCCGGTTCCCCGCTCGCCTGCGGAGCCGGCGCCCAGGCATCCCCTGGGATCTTCACCAACCTCATGCGATGGCGAGGCTGCTTTCCAGCTCTTCGGCATGGTTGGTTCTGAGTCACTCCTGCCCATCCTGGATTCCGAATCCAACGGGTACGAGAGTTCACACAGCTGTGCCTTCGCAGCGGAAGTATATGTGGTCGCATCCGGTGCCACCGACGCCGTGAGCACATCAGGCGCGACGGCCAGGGCGGTGGATGAGCTCTTACGCATGCCCATCGCTGGCTAGTCGGACGCGGAGAAGGCCATGGAGGCATCTCGGCAAGCCATCCTAGCTGAGCAGGATCGCGTCGACCAAGAGAGAGCAGCTCTCGAGGCGCGAGAGCATGCGTATGACGAGGCTGTGGCTTACAAGTCACGTCGGCGCCCACGTCGACCCACTTCATCGACCGTTCGGAGGGGCCACGTTGTCCACGACTCCATCTTGGGTCAAGATGCGGATGGCATCCCGGTCTACCGTACCCCTGCTCAGAACCTCATCGCGGCCACTGCGCTAGCCGACTCGCTTCCGCCACCAGCGGATGGTCCTGCGGCGGAGAACTACCGCCGAGTCGTCGCTTTGATGAAGACGGCGGTGGAACAGCAGAATGAGGCCGCTTTGCCATGCTGCCGGCTAGCCTCCGGGTCCGCCCGGAGTCAGGCCTCAAGGGCTCCGAGTCGCCCAATCACCATAGGCTCGTCGCAGCCGAGTCACTCCACCAACTGACGTCCCGACGCCCACGAGGAGATCAACCGGATTCACGCGGAGCGGCGTCGAGCCGACTCCCCCCGTGGCCGGGCTGACAGCGCCCACGACGCGCGGGATGACATCGAGGGCATCCGAGCGACTAGGGCACGGGCCGAGCGTCGGGGCAGCGAGGTTGATCAGCCGAGCGGGTCGGCCTCTATCGGCCCGCTGTGCTTCAGCAGGCGCATCCGCACCGAGCCGTTCCCGGACCGGTTCTGGATCGCCAACGGCGTCGACAAATATGACGGCACCGCCAAGCCGGAAACTTGGCTTACTGATTACCTCATGGCGCGCAACATCGGTGGGGGCAATGAGCGTGTCGCCCTCCGCAGCCTTCCCTTGATGCTTGAGGGCTCCGCGCGGGCGTGGCTTAACAGCCTACCCGAAGACAGCGTCTACGACTGGAAGGACCTCCAGGAGGCCTTCGTCAAGAACTTCGAAGGCATGTACAAGCGGCCAGGGAACGCGCAAGATCTCTGGCTCTGCGTCCAGGAAAAAGGGGAGCCGGTCAGAGATTACATCCAGCACTGGACTCGGCTGCGTAATTCCATCGAAGACGTCTCAGAGATTCAAGCCATTCAGGCTTTTTCTCAGGTGGTCAAGTACGAGCTCTTGAAGCACAAGTTGGCCAGGTCCAACATTCAGACTATGGGCCGACTCATGGAGGTGGCCATCAAGTATGCGACTGGCGAGGAGGCCATGCGCTATGAGGACAAAGGCAAGTCGAAAGCCGAGTCCTCGGGACGCAAAGACCGTGCCGACTCGAGCCGGAAGCACAATGGCAACTGCACCCAGAAGCACAAAGCTGGCAGTGGAGACGGAGTCAGCGGAGCTGATCTGGTCGCGGCTGCTGAGCGTGGCAACCAGCGTGGCGATGGCGGCCGAAAGAAGGACCGCCCGTGGCAGCAACGCAAGGCACCGAGGTTGACCTTCGAGGAGATCTTGGACAAGCCTTGCTCATTCCATAGCACCGCTGAGTTCAAGGCAGGTCACTCGACCAGAGAGTGCAGCTTTATAAAGTGCCTTCGGGCGGGGAAACTGCCCGCCTCCGACGCCGACGACGAAAATGGCCCTACTGCAGACGGCGACACCCTGCAGTATCCTCCGCGGAAGGGCGTCCTCATGATTTTTGAGGGACTCGATTCCAAAAGGAATCGGAAGCTCATATGCCGCGAGATGAACGCAACCGTCCCAGCGGTTCCCCAGTGGTTGGATTGGTCGGAGATGCCAGTCGGTTTCAACCGCTCTGACCACCCGGATCGCGTTCTGCATCCAGGCAAGCATGCCCTAGTGGTGGATCCGCAGGTCGGTGGCTTCAAGCTTCGCAAGGTCCTCATGGATGGGGGCAGCAGCATCAACATCATCTATACTGACACGCTGAAGAAGATGCAGATTCCGGAGTCCCAACTTCGTCCCAGCAGCACTACCTTTCATGGGATTGTGCCAGGGAAGTGCGCCAAGCCTCTAGGCCAGATCGCTTTGGAGGTCGTGTTCGGTGAGCCGGACAACTTCCGAGTCGAAACCCTCACCTTCGAGGTGGTCAGCTTCAAGAGCGCCTACCATGCCATCCTCGGCCGCCCTGCCTATGCCAAGTTCATGGCTAGGCCGTGCTACGTTTACCTCAAGCCGAAGATGCCGGGTCCAAAGGGGGTCATCACCATCACTGGCAATTTCAAGCGCTCCAACGAGTGCGACGTCGCCAGTGCGGACATCGCCGAGTCCCTTATTGTGGCTGAAGAGCTGGAGATCCTCAAGAAGTCCGTCGACCTCGAGCAGGCTCCACCGAGCAAGAAGGCGGCAACTAAGTCCGCTTTCCAGTCGACCAAGGACACAAAGAAGGTCCAGGTTCACCCCAACGACTCGTCCAAGACAGTCCAGATCAGGTCCGACCTCGAGGCCAAATAGGAAAGCGCGCTCGTCGACTTCCTTCGTTAGAATTGGGACATCTTCGCATGGAAGCCAACTGACATGCCAGGAGTTCCGAGGAAGTTTGCCGAGCACTCCCTCAATGTCACCAAAGACGCGAGGCCGGTCAGGTAGTCCCTTCGTCGCTTTGCCGAAGACAGGCGCAAAGCCATCGGTGAGGAGATCGTCCGACTCCTCACAGCCGGATTCATCAAAGAAGTTTTTCAGCTGGACTGGTTGGCAAATCTAGTCCTGGTTCGTAAGAAGAACAAAACTTGGCGCATGTGTATTGACTACACGTCCCTGAACAAGGCTTGCCCCAAGGATCCGTTCGCACTACCTCGTATCGATCAGGTAGTCGACTCTACGGCCGGCTGTGAGCGCTTATGTTTTCTGGTCGCCTATTCAGGCTACCACTAGATTAGGATGAAAGAGTCGGATCAAATAAAAACTTTTTTCATTACCCCGTTCGGGGCTTATTGCTACATCACCATGTCTTTTGGTTTGAAAAATGCTGGTGCTACATACCAGCGATGTATGCAGAAATGCTTGCATGACCAGATTGGCAGAAACGTCCAAGGCTATATCGACGACATCGTGGTGAAGACGAAGATGAGCTAGGATCTCCTGACTGATTTGGCTGAAACCTTCGCCAATCTCAGGCGGTTCGACATGAAGCTCAACCCAAAGATTAACGCAATCCTCAAGATGGGCAAACCAAAAGATCAGAAGGCTGTCCAGCGACTGACCGGGTGCATGGCTGCACTCAGTCGATTCATCTCTCGACTCGGTGAGAAGGTCTTACCTCTTTACCAACTCCTCAAGAAGTCCGACTCCTTCGAGTGGACTGACGAAGCCTAGCACGCCCTTGACGACCTCAAGCGCCTGCTGTCTACATCACCAGTACTCGTCGCGCTCTTGGAGAACGAGCCCATGCTGCTCTACATCTTGGCCACCAATCAGGTGGTAAGCATCGTCCTGGTGGTGGAACGCGTGGAAGAAGGCCGAGCGCAGAAGGTGCAGTGCCCTGTCTACTACGTCAGCGAGGTCTTGACGGACTTAAAGCAGCGCTACCCGCACTACCAGAAGCTTGTCTACGGCGTGTTCATGGCAGCGCGTAAGTTGGTCCACTACTTCCAAGTCCACTCGATCACCGTGGTCAGCCACGCCCCCTTGGCCGACATCATCGGCAATAGGGACGCCACAGGCAGAGTCGCCAAGTGGGCAATCGAGCTCATGGCTTACGACCTCAACTACGAGCCCCGCAAGGGCATCAAGTCCCAGGCTCTCGCCGACTTCATCGTTGAATGGACAGAAGCACAGTCCCTCCCGCCCCAAGTCATCCCCGAACACTGGATCATGTACTTCGACGGGTCAAAGATGCTTGCGGGCACGGGAGCTGGAGTTGTCCTCATCTCCCCCCAAGGGTGACAAGCTCAACTATGTGTTGCAGATTCACTTCACGGCATCCAACAATGTCGCGGAGTACGAAGCCCTGTTGCATGGTCTGCGCATCGCCGTCTCACTCGGTATCCGCCGACTCTTATGTCGCGGAGACTCGGATCTGGTCGTGCAACAGGTGATGAAGTCGTGGGACGCCAAGGACCACACCATGGCAGCGTACTGTGCCGCAGTACGTCGACTCAAAGGCCACCTCGAGGACCTTGAACTGCATCATGTTCGTCGGTGCGACAACGAGGCTGCTGACTCCCTCGCAAAGATCGGCTCCACTCGCGACAAGGTACCACCCGGCATTTTCCTTCAACAACTGCACCAGCCGTCTGTCCAGCCACGGTCGGTAACTGAGTCCCCTGAGCCTGAGCCCGAAGGTCCACCGGTGGCCGAGTCAGCCCAGGAAGGCGTCCTGGCCATCATTCCACTCTGGACTCAACCATTCCTCGCCTACCTCCAAAGGAAGGAGCTCCCCGAGGGTCAGACTGAAGCACGTTGCATCGTGCACAGCGCTCGAGCCTACACCATCATCAACGGCGAGCTCTACAAGCGCAGCACCACCGGAGTTTTTTAGAGGTGCGTCTCGCCGAAGGAAGGCAGAGAACTACTCGAGGAGATCCACTCGGGAAGCTGCGGCCACCATGCTTCATCGCGGGCACTCGTCGCCAAGGCCTTCCGCCATGGCTTCTTCTGGCTCACTGCTTTCACCGATGCGGATGAGCTCATTCGCACCTGCGATGGCTTTCAGAGGTACGCCCGTCAGCCACACATGCCGGTTACCACGCTCAAGACAATCCTCATCACATGGCCCTTTGCTGTGTGGGAACTCGACATGGTGGGCCCGCTCAAGACAGTGAGCGGGGGATTCACCCACCTCCTTGTGGCGATAGACAAATTCACCAAGTGGATCGAGGCCAAGCCCATCATGAAACTCGATGGTCCGACTGCAGTCAACTTCATGAAGGGGGTCATCTTCTGATTCGGCATCCCCCACAGTATCATCACTGACAACAGCAAGAACTTCACGGCTGACGTCTTTCGCCAGTTCTGCAGGAATCATGGCATTCGAATCGACTACGCCTCGGTGGCCCATCCACAATCCAACGGGCAAGTCGAGCGCTCCAATGGGCTCATCCTCCAGGGCATCAAACCCCAGATTCTGGTTCCTCTGTGGAGGAGCACCGGCTGCTGGATCGACGAGCTCCCCTCCGTCTTCTGGAGTTTAAGGACTACTCCAAATCGGTCGACTGGCTACACGCCTTTCTTCATGGTCTATGGCGCCGAAGCCGTTATGCCGAGTGACATCCTCCACGACTCCCCGCGAGTCGCAGCATATGTGGAAGCTGATGCAGAGTCGGCAAGATAGGACGGCTTTGACCTCCTCGAGGAAGCACGGGAGCTCGCTCTTTCCCGCTCGGCCATATACCAGCAGAACTTGCGCCGCTACCATAGCCGCCAAGTGCGAGGCCGAGCTTTTAACGAGGGTGATCTGGTCCTCCGACTCATCCAGGATAAGAAGGGCATGCACAAGCTTTCTCCGCCGTGGAAAGGCCCCTTCATCATCAACCAAGTACTTCATAACGGCGCCTACCGACTGGAGGACCCAGAATCCGACATCATCATGGAGAGGACCTGGAACATCGCCCAGCTGTGTCCCTTCTACACTTAAACTCTGTACTTTTAGTTATATTTAGTTTGATCATGAATAAAATTTGTTTCTCTCGAGCGGCACTTGGGGGCTACATTTAAATCGTTTTTATTTTCCCATGGGCAACCCCTGGGGGCTACCTCATTCCACCCACTGGGTGCACCACGAGTCGGTGCGTCCCGACTCCTCTAACTTTGTCTCTCTGGAAAACATCTAAGTAAATGTGTACAGCACCTAAGGCCCACTCTTCGTCCCCAACTACAGTCGCAACCCGGCTGTCCGGTTGGCAAGAGCAAAAGCTAAAGGTCGGCTTGCACACAAAAGGATTTAACGCAGAAACAAATTTAGACGAGTGAAATAACAAGTCTCCAAAATATCTTAAGTCTTTACAGCATTATCACTCGGCATCTCAAGGATTAATATAACAAGGTCTATTTATTCTTCTGGCGCTTTCTCCACGCGCTCATCCAGGTCGGCGAACACGGCGATTCAGCTTGCAGCACGGCGGACTCGGGGAAACAGCGCCTTGATGTCAACCGAGTGACCTTCTTCGTCGACGGGGGCTCCTTCAGCGACCTCATCGACGTCGACGTCGGGATAATGCACCTGGACCATTGCCAGCGCCAACCCAGCTCCCGAGATGCGCTGCCAACTCCTTCCACTCGCCCACTTCCTCCGTGCCTTGCATAAGCTTGTCGGCAAGGGCGCAGATGCAGGAGCTCGGCTCGTCGTTGGGCCACAAGGAGGCATAGAGGTCTTGCGACGCCGTCTTCATATTCTGCACCAAGCTCTTAACTTGGAGTAGTCGGTCCTCCAGCGTGACGACGCACTCGGACATCGCCTCGGGTGTCCAAAAAGCTTCGAGCGCTACTTCCGCGGGGTTGGCCAACGCTTGCAGTCGGCGTGCAGCTCGTCTTGCCTACTCCTCCAACTCTGGGCAAGCATCTGGGCACGAATTACTACAAGGAGACCGACAAGGAAGTGTATATTGAAGAAGTTGGCGAAGGACTCGGAAACTTACCGAGCAAGGTCTCGTTGGCGGCTTTGAGCTGCTCCATGAGCTCCTTCTCACGCTTCTGGCACTCAGAGACGGTTGCCTCCTGTCGCCTCTCTGACTTGTTCATCCTCCAGTGGAAGCAGTTGACTTGCTTCTGCAGCTCGTGATTCATGGCGTTCAGCTCCTCGTACTGGTCCACCAGCTTCTGGTGCTCTGCCTGCAGCAAAGCAGCGGTCTTCATGTTCTCGCGAGCCTGCCTGAGCTCGTCATGGAACTCGGCCTCCTTAGCGTCAAGCATCTCCCTCGCTTTCTCCATCGAGATGGAGTTCTTCAGCTCCTTTGTCAGCCGAGCAGCTTCGGCCTTGGCGTCTATCAACCCAGAAAGATCAGATCAGCAAAGGAATTCCAAGGCTAGGATCCGTGTTTCGGGTGCTTACTCTTCACGGTGGAGAGCTTCCTTTCGAGCAGCTGACTCCGGGCCCTCTTGTCCGACAGCGCCTTCTCGAGGGCGGCGTTCCTCTCCAAGAGGGCCTGGTTATTCCCGTCGAGTCGAGCCAGCTCCTGGACAAAAGGAAGATCCGAATCAGAAAATGAAGCACACCAACACTTCAAAAGTAAATGGAGTCTCCGGCCGACTCCAGCAGTCGACTAGAGACTCAGGTGCTACACCCACTGGGTACACTGATCGTGCCCCCAGCGTCAAAGCAAAGAAGAAAAAGAGCGAGCCCCTCACCGACTCGAGCGAGTCGGCCAGAGGCTCGAAGGTTAATCTCCCAACAAGTACTAAAAGCAGAAAGAAAATTCGGCTGCGAAGACTTACCACGATGGAGCTTTCGAGCGTCTCGGCCGAGCCCACCATTTCCCTCAACTTGGCGCCGAAGGCGGCGACGCACGCCACGGCCTCACGAGCCACCGTAGACTCCCCCGTGCCGCTACTCAGCTGGCCAGCGACTGTTCACGCCAACACGGACGGAGCGATCAGGGCCAGGCTCCGCTCCACCATTGGGCCAGTCCTGGTGGTTAGCTCCCCTGCCATTGATCCCTCCGGTGCGGCAGGCTGGCGCGGGGAGTCAGTGGCTGTGGCACCCTCGGGCTGCGCAGGTGCCAGGGAGTCAGTTCCTGGGGCCTCCATCGGTGTCGGGCCCGGCTCTAGACTCAGCACGGGAGGAGGAGTCGGCGTTACCGACCCGGCGACATTGGCGGTCGCATCCGGCTCGAGCGTCTCCGTTGCGGGAGCAGGCGGCTACGCCAGCAGAGCTGCGGGTGCCACTTCCGACAGAACGACCTGCGACGGGCTCTTCGGTGGCGCCGTCTGCGCCGCAGGAGTCAGCGCTGGCGGCGGAACGTTGGACTGGCCAGCTCCCTTGGCAACCACCTTTTTTGGGCGGCTGGTGGTTGTGGGGATCATCTTGACCCCCGACTTCTTCTTCAACCTCCCCGCAGCAGCCGGTGCTCCGGAGGAGGACGGCGCCGTCGTTCCGGCGACAACTGGCCTGCTGACGGAGATAGGAACTTCCCCCGTCACGCCGGCGAGCTCCACCCTCGATCGCTTGGGGGCCGACTCCTCGGGGGCTGACTCCACTGGCGTCTGCGAGGGTCCAGAGCCGGACGCCCCAGTGGCTTGCTTCTGCTTCTGGGCCAGGGGAGCAGAGGCGTAGCCTCGGAGGCTTTGTCTTCCGAATCCTCCGCATCCCTGCCTTCGAAGGCATCCTCGTCGACTTCCTCGTCATCAACGAGCCCTAGAGCCGGATTTTGCTCGGGGAGGGGCGGCATGGAATGCAGGTTCAGGAAAGTCTACATGACATAAAGAACTCGGATTCAAAACAAAACACCAGACAAGATAGAAAATATTTCAACTCAGAAGATAAAGGCACTTACGTCGGGTGGAGGGTTGCTGGCAGAGAAGGGCGCCACGTGCGGCACCCTGTCGAGGCTGGAGCACTCCTTGGTTAAGTTCTTCAACAAATCCATGAAGTCTCGATTCAAGAGCTCCCTGGCCGACCCCCTAGTCGAGTCGGAAGCGCCCGAGTACACCCACATCGGATGCCCCCTTGCTTGGAGAGGCTGAATCCGCTGACTCAGCCAGGTGACGATGAGATTGACGCCAGTGAGGCCATCGTCCTGGAGCTGCTTGATTCTCTCCATGAGGCGCTCGACTTCGGGCATCTCCGCACTCGACAGCTTGGCACCCCAGCGTTTCTGCCACACGGGGGGCCCTCGTGTACTTGGGGAGCCCTTCTTGCACGGTTGGCGTGCGCTCGTTAGGGCAGTAGAACCAGGCGTCCTGCCACTTCCTCACGGTGTCAGAAAGCTGCAGCTTGAAGTACTTGGCGCCGGCTTTGACCTGGATGCCAGCTCCCCCGCAGATCGACAGGCGCTCGCGGGCTTTAATCGGCTGCGCCTTCACGACGAAGATCTTCTTTCACAGCCCCCAATGGGGCCGAGTCCCCAGGAAGCATTCGCACAGCGTGATAAAGCACGCGATGTGCAGAATGCCGTTGGGGTTCAAGTGATGCAGTTGAAGGCCGTAGAAGAAGAGAAGCCCTCGCATGAAGTCATGCGGGGGCAGTGACAGGCCCCGCTCGATGAACGGGATGAGCATCACCCGCTCGTGCGCGTGCGGGGCGGGTTCGTCCTCCTGGAACGGCGACTTCCAGTTGCAGATGGCCCGAGGCGGGAGCAGGCCCTCACCGGTGAGGCCTGCCAGTATCCGGTCGTTCACCACCAATGTCACCCAATCGCCTTTCTTCCAACCATCAGGAAGTGCGGCGGCGGCGGTGGCGGAGGACGAGCTCTTGCATTTGCCGGTGCAAGACCTCGTCGAGGCTGACGGGGAAGCGCTTGACAGCGGTGAGCAGAGAAGGCAGTGGCAGCGCGCGCGAGGAAGACGAAGGTAGGCAGATGGAAACCGCTCCACCCCCACTGCCTCGACTTTTAAAGGCAAAAGAGTCGAACCGCCTTGGCCAGTCGGCGCGTTACACGTGGTCACGACTCGCCATGGTAACGGCTGTCTCGCGCACGCCTCGCATGGGACTCGAGGCATCATCATCAACCGTTGCGACGTCCCATCGCGACCCTTCATCACAAGCGACTGTCCAGTCAACTGAACGCATTAAATGCGCCGGTCGAAGCGGCAGCACGCAAAAGATTCCGCGTGACATCATCAACAGTCGCGACGTTCCGCGTTTCCACGAGATGGTTTGACTAGGTTCGACTGGACCAGGCGTTAACACGCGCGGTCTCTGAACCAGTTCGAAACCGGATCCAGCCCACCGCGCCGCAACGAAGACTGATCGCCGGAGTCGGCCAACCGAGTATCGACCGCGTCGGCTCCACCAAGCAGCATACACACATCCCGAGGCGTACCGACTGTGTTCACTCAGAAGCAGACCAGCTCTGCACATGGGCATCGATGGCCGGCCCAACAGGGTTCGCGGGCCACTCGGCAACGCCTGAGCGAAGGACGGACTCGGCATCCCCGACGGTGCAAGTTGATTTCTGAATTCATTCAGAGCCAAATGCTTAAGTCCGAAGACTCGGTTCTGAAGCTGGAAATCGAGAGCATTCCCCTACGGACACTAGCTGGCAACGACCGACTTGGATAAGCCTAGACGCCGCTCGGATCCATTCGGAATTCATGATACGCCTCCCAGCGGGCCACTAGCCACTCTCCACGGTAGAGAACTTTGGGTATCACCGAGACTTTTTTCCGCTACCAGCTCACCTCTTACTTTTCCTGAACTTCTAGAGTCCTTCAAGGTCTCTCTGCAAGATGACTCGGCAACGCACACAGTTCGTTTTCCAGTCGGGGCTTCCTCAGTCTAGAGAAGGAGTCGACACCAACAATGAGACCCTGAAGGACTCGGGGGCTACTGGCTGTGGGATCCCCCCGGGGTAGGCCCAAGACGAGGACTCGGCCGGCATGGCCGGAGGTGGCTCAAGTCGAGTCCATGAAGTCCACTCAACTGGGCCATCTGTGTGTCGTCAAGGGAAGCGTTACCACGACGCGTTCAACCAACGGCACGCGATCAATGTGCCGTTACCAGGAGCAACGTGCGCACTCAATGCGCCATTATATCAGGAGTTACTCCGCACGATCTGCGCTGGCTAACCGACTCGGCAGTTGTAGACTCCAGCCTCGTCAGCCCTATATAAGGCGAGGCTAGGGCCCCTGGTAGGGGGGACAATTATTTATTGGCTGATTAGTAGGCTTCTCATTTTTCCCATTCTTATACGCACTTCACGCTACTCTTCCACTGTAAAATCCTTCATACGAGATAAGATCAAGCATCTAGCAAGAGTAGGGTATTACCTCTTCCACAGAGGGCCTGAACCTGGGTAAATTTTTCTCGTGTGAACCCATCTAGATTATCCACTTGCGCCCCTGAATTCACCAAAATGTATATTGCCACGAAATCCCCACGACAGGGTGTGTCCCTGCCCGCGGCAAGATGGAACAGGGAACCAAGATAGGATGGAGCAGTTTGTGACTAGGTGTGCCCCCGCTTGCTGTGAGGTGGACCAAGGCAAGACAATGATTGGGCTAAGAAGCCACGGTGCCATCAGTGAGCCAGCAAGGTGGTCAACTTGTCCGACAGGGTATTTGGGCCATGGTGAGGTGACCTTACCAACATGATGTAGAGGGCCGACGTGGCAAACAATTTTACGTGGGCCGCATCAAGTTACACGGGCCTCCACAAGTTGCCGCGAGGTTGTGCGGAGTGCCACGGGGTGGTGCAGGGTGGCCTTCGCGCCACGGGCCGAGCGGGGCCTAGGGGCACAGCGGTGAGGTGGCACAGGGTGACCTCTGCCCCGCAAGCCGAACGTGGCCAAGGGGCACGACTGCAAGGTGGCGTGGGGTGCCATAGGGTGACATCCGCACCGTGGGCTGAACTATGCCAAGGAAAATCCACACGCATTCCAACACTCAAGAAAAATGGTTAGTACACAAAAGTCGTTTGTCATGAATCACCCAAACCACACCTAGGGTAGATTAACTCGTAATTCACCCTAAAACACACAAATGGCTAGGAGGAGTTTTACCGGCGCATGCCCCCTTGTCTGCCCGAGCTCACGCCGACGACGTCCCAAAGACTACGCCGTTGTGTTCCTGCCGCCTCCATGACCGCTCTGCCTCCCTGTCAACCTCGACACCCATGTTGCCCTGATGCTCGCATTGCCAGCTAGTCCTCCTCATCGTGTCACCGCCTCCTCCATGACAAAGTCGCTGCAAACCCGAGGTACCACTCCTCCATTCCTCCTCCATGGTTTAAGGTTAGGGTTAGGATATTTCTTTACTGTAGGATAATATTGTTCCTTATTACGTGTTTTTTGATATAAATTGTGTTTCAATATTGTTTATATGCATGCTTATCAAATTGTGACATATCAATTGCATTTTGAAATAGTTGGCTAGATTTTAAATATGGTTCAAATAGATTGAATTTTGGTAAAATTTGAAGGAATTCCTGTTGTACTTATATTTATGAAGGTTATTTAATTTTCCTAGGCTACTAGCATGTGTAGGAACTATTTTAAGCATTGTTCATGCACTGTTCATAAGTGAATGTTAGGGTCACTTAGCAGATTGTGAAATGTGATACTAGTTAGGTACAGAAATTGAATTTTTTTAAGTAAATGTTCATTTGGCGAGATTGCATTTATATACTTAGAATGTTACTAATCAGGTATGGTAATTTATTAAAAATTTAGAAATTTTCCATAAGTCTAGATTTTTTTAAATATTTACATGTATTTTAAGTTTTCATATTGTTTCATACATAACCTTAGTTTCTATAAGATGTCCTCCACACATTCTTCATCGTCTTCCCAGAGAAATTCTAAGTCGACGGGACTCGAAGGAGGCCCTCGGTACGTATCTTCATCACTGAAATATGTGCTAAGTCTAGGATGCATACGATCCAAAAGGAGTAGGTCCTAAGTTCTGGATGTTATACAGGATTCTTGCATGGGAAAAGGAGGACATCACCATAGAAAACTAGAAAACCACTGACAAAAACATGATAGAGGCTATGTTGGATATGTTTCGGGTTTCCAGAGGTTTTTCGTCAAGACACTCGGCATGCTGCACTAGGTACTATGAGTAAGGAGTGGAAGACATTCAAGAGCGACCTCTTTAAAAATTTGTGAGGCAGGATAAGAGTCCTTTTGGCATTTACGCTTTCTTGGATGAGAAAAATACCAAATAATTGTGGAGATGAAGTCCACGCCTGAATTTCTAGCCAAAAGCGAGGCGCTGAGGGCCCTCCAAGCAAGAAACAAGCACCCACACAAGCTTGACATCAGTGGCTATGTGGGGAAGATGGAAATATGGGCCCAAGAGGATGAGGAGGCACGGCAGTCCGAGGTCTCCCTTGTTCTTGGAGAGATTCAAGATGGATGGGCTCGTGGCTAGGCTAGAGCTCAAGCAAAGTAGATCGGTTGACAGATAGCACAAACTTCCCAAACCCCTTAGAGCTGAAGTAACAATGCTTGGTAAGATACCGAACTACCTATAGTCCATATGTAATTGTGTTTGGGAGTTGAATAACGTGTCCACCTATTGTAGGTCGAGTTGAGTTCACAATATTCAAAAAGCGATTCCAGAACTCATAGAGCTGGAAATATGCTCACCAAGGTCCTCGGAAACCCAGAGCACCCGAGTCGCACGTGAGGCATAGGAAGTGGTGTCGGTTGGAAGAAGGGACTCTGTGAATGAGAAGGAGTACTGAAGGAGGAAGAGAGCCAAAGATGAGGCGCTAAACAAGAAGATAGATAGGAGGGTACAACAAAGGTTGCAGGAGATGGAGAGGGAGATGAAGAGGTATAGGGAATCCCTAATTAGTGCTTGGGAGTGAGATACTTTTTTATATGTTACAGTTTATTCTTTGAAGATGAATGATTATTGCTATGCTTTGAGTTCAATTGTGATATCAACATTGATGAGATGTGATATAACTTCAATTGTGATGTGAACAATTGTCATGTAAGCGTGTGATCTGAATTGAATTGTCATATATATATATATATGTGTGTATTGTGTTGTGCTATCTTTTAGAGAGCATGGCTAGCATTCCTGAGGCTGGCTCCCAATCAGGAAAAAGCCATACCCTCTAGAAAGAGTATCACAAATGGTTCAAATAGATAAGCCGTTTGAGATGTCACCGTAATCATAGATGGTTGGCCAAATGCACGCATCGGTGCTGACAGTTATCTCAGACAGTTTGCTCCTAAGAAATTGTCTGAGATGACTATTGTCTCAGACGGTCTAAACTTAGGCACCCGTCTAAGGTGGGAGTTTTTTTAGACGAGTAAATATTATTTAACCATTTGTGATAGTCTTTATCTCAAACAGATTTTATGTTATTTGTGTTAATTGAGATTATCATAGATAGAGGCTGACAGATGGCAAACTTAACTGTTTATGATATAGGTTTTTATCCGACTGTGATGACCTTTCAGTAACAGTGAGTCTAAATGCAATAACCGGCTATTCCACTAGGGCGTGTTTGATATGTGCAAATCCTATTATATTTCTGATAATGGTCTAGTGCCCCACGAATTTGGGCCTTGTTTGGATGATGGTCAATTTACCATTCCCGGACGGGGCTCGATGTCTTCTTGGCCAAAAGTTGGACAATCAAAACATTAACCAAAATATGCTTGAGACACAAATTAACCAAACAGCTCATAAGATTTTCTTTCTCATGACAGTTAATAGAATAAACAAATCCATCTAAGCTAGATTCCCAACAAAACTACTACAAAATGCTGTACGGTGATCCTCCTCGGATCAGGCAGCCTCCAGAACGTGCAGACCGCAGGGCGACAGGTAAAGCATGCTTGTATTAATTATAAGACGACGGGTAGAATTGAATGTCACATGGGCTATTGGTTGGGGAGCAAGACCTCCTGTATTTCAGATGCTCTAATGTTTGACCCAAGTACCCAACCCAAGCTTTATTTCCTACTGCCACAAGGTGTGCGCGCGGTCGGACAGTGCCAGTTGCCAGACTTGCTGTGATCAGCCTTTACTGCTTGCTTTGAACTTAACAAGCCCGGAGGATCGAATTTTTTGTTTCTCGCTGCATAGATCGAATTTAGATTGAAAATTGTTCTGACATGATGAAAGTCTGAATTTTCTTAAATCATTTGCACCTCTTTTTTTAGGTTGGGAGCATCAGTAACACCTAAAGGACCGGGACAAACTGGATATGAGCAATACGGCACTGATATCCATTGCTCAGCAACCGGAAGTTAGATAAACTAGACTCTTATGTACCGAATCCCATTTTAGTAGCTCCAGTTTACGTCATTCACTATTTTAGAAAGAGTTATCCTAAATACCAAAGTAGAAACGATTCACGAAAATCATCCATCGTAAAACTTATCGCAGACTGTTTTTATGAAAATATATATCAAAAACAGCTTTATCTTAAAAAAAACTGTCTAATATAAAACAACACATCATAGGCTGGTTTATTTTAGACCCGTATATGATATAGCTGTCATCACAGACAGTCTTATTGATTTGATAATTGGTTGAACTAGGTACCAGAGACAAGGCCCATATGGCCCATAACACCCTAAGGCAATTGAACGTGGCTAGATCCATCCGCCTCCTTAGCCGGCCCTCTTCCTCCTCCGTGCCATTGTCGTCCTTGTTTCTCCTACTCCCCTCTTCCTCCCCCACCCCAGATCCATCCACATCACAACAACAAGTAGATGGAGAGGCCAGCAACCGGCAGTGCACACAGCTATTGGAGTGGTGATGCGCAGCCTAGAGGAGTGGCATGGAGGAGCGGCGACACGGCATGCGGAGGAGTGGCCTTGCGTGACAAACTCGATGAGGAGCGAGGCAACCATGGACAGCGACAGCGTGCTCGCGCTCTGGTACGTCCTCGACTCCGTGGCCTCAAATGGCAGGCCCGGGTGGAACGGTGGCAATCAGATGGTCAGATATGTACGTATTGTACTAATTTCTTGATCCATTCTAAATATATTACTTGTTGTTTGATGTTTTCTGGATCCTCTTTCTATTGCTGCTTTTTTTGCTCTTTCAGGACATCGGTTCAGCTTGTCTCTTTTGGTGATTTGTTGCCTTTGTTCTTTCCATTTTTTAGTTCAACTTGTTTATTTGGTGATGGCTAGAGCAGCAAGACACATACATGCGGAGGGCATGGAGGGGGATGGACAAGAAATGTGGGCAAGGAAGCCTTGGAGGAGGATAGCCCAGGAGAAGTGACCGACGGGAGGTCTGGAGGGTGGCAGCATTGGGCAGCTAGAGGGCGACGTCAGCAGCATAGGCAAGGAGGAGTAAGGCTGCAGGCGAGGAGAGCCGCGGGGAGGCAAGCAGGAGCAAGGTCAGCGGTGGCTTGCCAACTGCCAGCGGTTTTTTCTTTACAATCAAAAATTCACATTATAGACGGGTCTAAACCAAACCCATCTGTGATACTCACCTCATCACGGACGGTTCTTATACCGCCTATAATGAGATCTTGTCTATAATGAGATCTTATCATCACAAATGAACATCCTCATACAGACGAAAGACCAGGATAGCTCTGTAGTAGCGATTAACACAATTTGATATGTACACTCTGAGTCAATAATGACAGGCATTAACATGTCGCTTTGATCGCATGGTGCCACGAAGAACGGTCTTTAACTAGCACATTCCATGTTGAGAAACAAGGTGCCGACCAGATATATGTTCAGTCAATCTTCTTACATGCTACCAATAAAGTTGGCAAAATGGGAGAGTCCGTCCGCTAGTGACGGGGTGTGCAGCTTTCTGGCGACTTCCAGGCGACCTGTTTCGCATTTTCTCGTCGGCAATCTTTGCCGCTCATCCCGCCTTCAAATCCACAAAAGATTGAGTTTCCTGCTCCGTATTCCCCCAATCCTTCGCATCTGCGAGAGTGATCTTAGCCGGTTTCCCCTTCGGGCTTCTAGGTCAGGCTAAGGGGGTGGTGAGAAACCCCCGCAGTCCAGATCCCCTTTTCTCTTTTGTGCGCGAGGAAGCTCCAAAATCACAGAGATCCCACCTCAAAGTCTGTCGCCATTGCTAGGGGTTCCTTCATTTCTCAACTGCTTTAACCCTAGCCAAGCAAGCTACAGCGGCCAGGCCGGAGGCGGCGCTTGAGGTCGGCTCTGGCCTGGTGCTGAGGAGTGAGGAGGCCATGGGGGCCAGGAAGGCTCCGGTGTTAGACGGAGTAGAAGGTAGATTAAGGAACCTGAAGCTGTCGGATGCAGAGAAGAAAAGCATCAAGATTGGCAAGAAACATGCTTGTTCTTTGGAGGTTGGCAAACTTCAGGCTGTGGGTAAGCTCCTATCCGAAAGACCGGCTAAAGCAGAGTATTTGGGTAAAGCTTTAAGAGGTTTTTGGTGCCCGTTCTCTAGATTAGATTGCAAAGATCTTGGTAGAAATCGTTTCTTGTTTCTTTTCATGATGAGATGAGCAAGAACAAGGCAGTGTGGCGTGGACCCTGGATGTTTAATAAAGACTTGCTTGTGATGGAAGATTTTGTTCCAAGTAAAACTATTGATGATTATGAGTTTAGATACATTCCTATTTGGGTAAGGGCATATGGCATCCCAATGGGAATGATGAGCACAGAGACGGGGAACATGGTGGGAGCCCAGATTGGTGAAGTTTTAGATGTTGATTTGGATGAAAATGGTATTGCAGTGGGAGCTTTTATGAGAATAAAAGTAAGAATGGACATAACAGTCCCTCTCATGAGATTTATAACATTAGAAATAGAAGATGAAGGAGAGGACCAGGGGCAAGCTCCTGAGCTAACGATGGGAGTTGTAGAGATGGAGAATGTGGAAAAGGAGAGGGAGAAAATTGTTTCTTTTGAATAAGAGCACCTTCCAGACTTTTGTTACAATTGTGGTATAATTGGTCACATTGAGAGGGCTTGTCCATCCAAATCCAAGAATGTTGGTGATAGGTAGTTTGGTCCCTGGCTGCGTGCAGTTATGTATAAGGCAAGTTCCAGTGATGAGAAGAGTAGTGATGGTGACATGGCACCCGGGTACTACCATGGAGGACGAATCCGGCCTCCCCGTGGCCGGGCCGACTCCTCGGAGTCCAACTACAACGCGGGGGCGCCTCACCGACGTGGAGTACAAGACAAGGACTAATACCTATCCGGCTTACCCGGAATTGGTTGTAACCGAATAGGAAACATATCTGTTAACCCGATCCGGACTCTGTAACCCTACCCCGGCCGACTATATAAGGCTCGGTAGGGGACCTCCGATCGAGAGACCACCTCATCTGATCTAATCTCCATTGTTTCATAGCTCAAGCCCCTTCGAGATCGATTCTCAAGGGCTTGCGGCACTCGGGATACAGCAATACTAGCCATCCAACACAGGACGTAGGGTATTACCTCTCCGAGAGGGCCTGAACCTGTCTAAATCTTGTCTCCCATGTGCACCCATCCAGATTTGCTGTGCTCACGCCGCCCCATAAGAAGTATTGCCGGAATAATACTCCGACAAGTAGAAGCTCAAGTGAACGTAGAGACTTCTGGATCACTCACAGTGCAGGTAGCAAGGAGAGTAATTAGGGAAGTGATGGCCCTTCTTGGAGGAAGAGTCTCCCAGCAGATAGGATGGAGGGAAAACCAAAAAGTGGGGAAGATAATGAAGTCACCAGCCCTTTAAAGCCAGCTCAGGACAATTTGGATGGGGCTACAGAAGGTAAGAGATTGATGTTCGAAGATAACAAGCTTACAGATAAGACAGGGAATACAAATTTGGACTCCTATCCTTGCAAAAAGTGTGAAGAATCGGTGGTTTTAAAGCGGATGGTAAAAGATAAGGTAAGGGGCAGACTTCCTTCAGAGGCTGGGAAGAGTGATCACGAGGTGTTGGAGGAGTCCCAGCTGAAGGATGGTAAGCATGATGAAAAGAAAGGAACCCAGGGAGAGAAATCAGGGACATGTATGAAAAGTGGAACCTTTAAACGCTTTTCTAGGTCTAAGGAGAATCACCCAAAGATGAAGCAGGTTCCTGATACTGTTCTGAAAAAGAGAAATGTTGATCTGATGGAATTAGACCCGGAGGTAGATTTTTCTAAGAAGGCCAGAATGGAAGCGGAGGAGGAGGCTAAAGGGTCTGGTGAACAGGAGGAAAACACCATTTCAGAGATAGTAAACACCGGGCTGCGAGGGACAGCCTGGCGAGTCAAAATAAGAATCTCGGCCTGGAACTGCCGGGGATTGGGGAATGGCCCGGCAGTTCGTGGTCTTCTGGATCTCCAGAAGTGGGAGGACCCCGATATTTTGTTCCTGTCTGAAACCAAAATGGACGCGAGGAGAATGCAGTGGCTCTGGTATTCTTTGGGCATGTCAAGGATGGTGGTGAGGGATTGCGAGGGTAGAAGCGGGGGGTTTGGGCCCTTATGTGGAAAAGGCATGTAAATGTTGAACTCCACAATTACTCAAGATACCATATTGATGTGGAGATTGTGGAACATGATGGTTTCAAATGGAGATTTACTGGCATATATGGAGAACCTGCAACCAATAAGAGGAATATAACCTGGAAGCTCTTGAGAACCTTAAATCAACAACTCAACCTTCCATGGGTATGTGCTGGGAACTTTAATGAGATTCTTTACAGTCATGAGAAGCAGGGAGGATTGGCTCGGGCCCAAAATCAGACGGAGAGCTTTAGAACGACATTGCTTGAGTGTGGGCTTCGGGACTTGGGATATTTGGGCGATAAGTACACTTGGAGGAACAACAGTCATGATGCCAGCAATTTTGTCAAGGAAAGACTTGATAGAGCTGTGGGATCTCGCAGTTGGTGTGCGAGGTTTCCCTATTATAGATTCTGGTAGGAGATCCAAGATATTCAGATCACCGTCCCATAACCATAGTTCTGAAAAAAGGACAGTTGATACTTGGAGTCAACGGAATAGTATCAATGTTTTCAGATTCGAAGCTAAATGGCTCCAGGAAGAATATTGTGAGGAGGTGGTTAAAAATGCTTGGAATGCTGCCACTATACGAGGTGAATGTGACCTATCACAAAGATTAAAGAGAGTTGCAGGGGACCTTCGTGAATGGGATAATAATGTCTTGGGTGATCTGGAGAAGAGAATTAGAGTGATTAAAATGGAGTTGGAGCAAGTTAGAAGGGCACCTATAATACAAGCATTTGTATCCCGTGAGCTCCTCCTGAGAGAAAAGTTGGAAAGATTAGAACAACAAAAGGATGTATTCTGGAGGCAAAGAGCTCATGTCAAATGGCTTCAAGTGGGTGATAAAAACACAGCTTTTTTCCATGCTTTTGCATCTGAAAGAAGGAAAAGGAATACAATCAGGAAACTAAAAAGAGAAGATGGAGTGTTGATAGAAGGGGTGGCACAACTAAGGGAGCATGTTGCTGTTTATTTTTCCAACCTCTTTTCATCTGCAGCAGGGTCTAGCAATGAAAGCATCCTAAGAGCAATTAGCCCGAGAGTGTCTAATCAAATGAATGAACACCTCTGCGCAGAATACACTGAAGAGGAGGTGAAATCAGCATTGTTCAGTATAGGGGACCTTAAGGCACTGGGACCAGATGGTATGCCAGCAATATTCTATAAAAGATTCTGGCAAACAGTGGGAGATCAAGTCACTAAAGATGTTTTAAGCACTTTAAAGGGGGGAGTTATGCCGGAAGGGTGGAATGACACCATGGTGGTTTTAATTCCAAAGACTGCCCATCCAGAAAGCATGAAAGAGCTGCGTCCCATAAGCCTTTGCAATGTGATCTATAAGGTGATATCTAAAGTAATCACAAATAGATTGAAAACTTTTCTCCCTGAGATTATATCTCCCAATCAAAGTGCCTTTGTTCCCGGTTGTATAATTTCTGATAACATCTTGTTAGCTTATGAGCTAACACATTTTTTATAGAGAAGAAGAAATGGGAAAGTGGGCTATTGTCACATCCTAGTTTTCCGAAACCTGAAGATTAGGGCTAACAAAAACTTTTTTTTTGCTAATAATGTCAGCTAAAACGCAGCAGATGAAAACCTTTATTCAAATCATGCTTCTGCTAAATCCTTAAAGAGAGACCAGCCAAAATTTTCCTATTCCCTTAATCTCCGCTTTGCCGAAACCTTGTCCGGCAGGGTATGCAAACATCGCTTTGCACCTTGTCTCCATACATCACCACTTGCCTTGCATTCCTGCCACAGACACACCTCCGACCTCCCTTCCCCTTTTACCTAGCCGGTGCAACCTAGACCAACACCTACCGCTTAGTGCCTACACGGTACTTTTGTGAAATTGAAACATATATATGTCATGAAACTTTTCCGAATGCCATGATCTTCTGCCACCTGCTTCGCCATGTCCTATCATAAGTATGTGCACATATATACTGCTTTTATATATACACATATATGCAAAACCCTAAACTCCTCTCTTATCGACTATCGAACAATTTATCTTATCATCTTCGCAACCCTACAGACGGAATCCTACTCCCCGTCTGCCAAATGCTATTCTATTGAACCCTAACCTTCGGCACTTTCCGTTTGCTCCCACCACAAACCCTAAGCGTATATGTGCGTATGCCAGTGGCACTTCTCGAAGCCTGGCCCACCCCAACCTCCTATGATTGTTCTGACCTCATTGCAATCCTATATATCCTCGAAACTACTAAGCAGACATGTGCGCCCACAATCTGGAACCTAACCCGCTCCTTCTGAGCAGTGGTTAAAAATCTAAGTCCCCAAACATGATCATATGTATCCTTAGAATGTATGGGATATCTTTATTTCATGTGGCCCATATCCCTCCTGGTGTTCTTAGTTAAATTCTAACAACACATGTGCACCTATTAAGAAAACCCTAAACTTCCTTTCCTCGACGACGTTACCCAAAACCTTTCCTTCTCCCTCGGTGGTTTCTATCGAAACCCTAATTCATCCTTCGCCCGGCAACATGGCAAACCTAATGTATGTGGGCCACTTAGTGACTCATGTCCAGAAGTAGTGTACCAGACCCTAGTAAGACCCTCAGGTCAGAGGTGGGCCCCACAGCCTAAAAACCCTAGCTCCTACCTCTATCCCTGAATTCTTTTCTTCATAGCAGAAACTACAAAAGTATTATTTCATGTAAATTTCCTACCCCAAAAATTCTAGAAAAAATTCCAGGAGCCACTTATAACCATTCCACATTTAATTATAAAATAGAAAGTGGTAATCCAGTTCAAAAAATTGTATCTACATTTAAATTGGAATTGGAGGCTAAACATCACCTTGAACTACAACCCTATCAAAATAAACTTGGAAAATTCTCATAAAATCACACAGCATTCCTCTTAGTACCAGAACATTGAATACATGAAAATATGATTATCTTTAGTACAAAGATTTTGAGCAAACCTTAACAAACATCTTGTTACCTTTTGGTTTTCTCATGAAACCAAGACCCAAATCCAATTCTTTTGACCCAAGACTTTCCTCAAAATCTGCTGCACATGCCAGGCACACAAGCGCACCTTTTCTCACCTATTTAGAGGTTTTGTTTTGTCTCCACCTTCTTGGACTTACTCGGTTGGCATCTTGGCATTCATGGCAGCACCCAATCATACTGCCAATTCGGTGTCTAGCTCCGCAAAACCCTTCGTCCACCCCATCCCAACCCCTGTGACATGAAATGGCATGGCAGCCCCTGCCTTGACTCATTCTGGCCACCTCATACCGGTCCAAGTGTGCGTAGGCCGCGCACCGGCATACACCTGCACGCGCCTTGACCACCCATGATGGCATTGCGCAAAGTTCGGTGCCAAAGCCATGCCGCTCTTGCTAGGATCGCTGCTCAATGCGCCACCCAGTGCTACTCCACCTCATGCCGTTCAAAGGGCGTCCTGGCCACGCTCCAGCGCTGTGCAGCATGCGCATCAGCATGCCGTCGCTGGTATCGGCGCACATCCCGTCGTCCACCACATGGCCGCTCGTCGGCCCTCGACCATCCAAGCTACTGGCATGCGCCACGACATCCACCAGCTCCTCAACAAGCTCTACACGGTTTTAATTTCCCCGGAATGGTCACATCACCAAGCTCTAGGGAGCACAGCGGCCGCTCAATTCCTTCCTCCGCCTCTCCTCTATTTAAGGTGCATCCCGAGCTCGTTCTTCACCAGCCTGCCACCCTTCCGCCTCCTGGAGCTCCAACCCCGACTTACTCCCGAGCCTTTCCCTCACTGGACTCAACCGCTCGTCTCACTCATGAGCGCCCCAAGCTTTGCAAAGCTCCAGTAGCGGAGTGGTCCGCAACAACGCACCTCCCACTCCCCTTGAGCCCATGGCCCTTTCCAGAGCTACTCTTCTTTCAGCCGAGCACCGTCGTCGGGAACCCGAGAGGCTGCCGGATCTCCTGGCCGCTTGCATCGACTTCCTTCTTCGAGCAGCGGGGCCAACCAACCACGAGTAAGGGCAATCGGGCCGACCAAATTGGTAAGCCACCCACGCCATAGACGCACGGGTCCAACAATCTGCTAAGCTCATCTGGCTCCCACGGCCGTGCCTTTGCGCCGTTCCATTTTTCCCTTAGGGAAGGCATACTCCTTTCCACTGAAGGCGTATTTCTTCCAAAACCGGTCTTATTCCATACCGGCTCTGCTCTAGTTCACCCAGTTCATTATGGTCCAAACCGGCTTTTGAAAGGTTTCCACCGGTTCTGAGTTCCAGAGGCTATTTATAAACTTTTGGTTCTAGCACTTTTCCAAATCTCCAAGTATTCTTGAATTAAAACAGTAAAGTTTAAGTTAGGGCATTTTCCTTAAATCAACATATACATTGTATACGTCATTTCTAGTGCAGCTCTAAGCAAACTTTGTACCCTATCCAGTATACCAACATGTCCATTTAATTTGATTAAGTCAGTAGGATAAATAATTTTGAACTACAACCTAAGTTGCATGACCTTCTTCCGATTATACGAATCTTCATTTTATGTCATAACAACTATTCTCCTTGCCCTCGACCTAAACTCCAGAACCAGAGCTCCACATATACACCAGGGTTCTGTCCCGAAGTGTTTGTAAGCTTAATAACCTAAAGGTTGAAGTGTCGATCCACCTCTCAACAAACTCTAAACCCTAATTCGATCACCTTAACACCAGTACCCTTATTGTTTCACCCTAACAGTACCATTCCCTTTTGAACATGCTATTATTTGGATTTGTTGAAGTTACTTTGTTTGCTTCTTATTCGGCGCTTATCCAACGTGACCAGATTCATCTCCGTGTCTGGAGCAGGAACAAGAACTGCCAGGCAAGCTTTCCTCACTTGACCATGTTGAAACCTATATGTGATGAATATAAGTACTTTGTTTGCCAACTCGCATGCTATGTTGTATCAATGTATGTTGAGTTAAGGGTAGTTATTTCCTATAGCTGCATGGCCTAGGTTCCGTTACCCTGTGCCCTTGTAACCCTAGCATTAAGACATCGGACATGGTAGTTCCGGTAGTGTACTAGGTATATAAGCCGTAGGCCAGGCATAGACCCGCTGTAGAACAAACCTAAAACTTTTCTGAGAATACTGGAACACTTTTTCTGGGAATCGAGAACAACAAAACCCTTAGGGTGACGTGTGTCACCCAAGGTGGGTGTTGAAAATGTTTATCGAAACAACTTCAAAATGGAGAAGTTTGTGATTCGGGTGGGAATGATAAGAGGAGCATGGGAAATGGTGTAGCATGTGTGATATGGACGAAAGGTGGAAATATGGAGTCCCTCTCAAATCAACCAAGGACCGAGCTTAAGTGCCGCTAAACCAGGTCCACCTTCGTACGTCCACATGTCCTTAATGGGAAGGACTTGGCTTAGTACCCTGTCAAATACTAGAATATGGACCCGTGGACAGTAAGGAGTATGTGACTAGGCGATTAAAGTCCTAGAGGGCCTCTACCGCATGGCGTAGGGAGTTGTCTGACACAAAGATGAGAATAGTCCCATTTTAGAGTCTACGAGACAAAAGTAAAGTTGGGTAAAACATCTAGCGGGTCCAGTTCTAGTATGAAAATGGGCGAAACGTTTCGTTGTAATATCCCTGTCAGTATATGTCGCGAAGTATACCCAGGGTGACTTACATCTTGTGGATAAAGCCGTACAACCTCTGTAGAGTGTTAAATCTATTCGAATAGCCGCGTCCTCGGTCATGGACACGATCTGGCAAAGCCACAAACTGGTTAGACTGAGTTTTGTTTGCAAACTCTGGGCATTGGGATTAAGGACGTGGGCATGACATGCCCACAGGGTGCAATTGACGCTACAGTCTGGTAGTTAGGAATTGCTGAAGATGGTCCGTGCCGTAATACAAGGGTATTACGGACGGGACCCCGGGAAAGCGTAAAAGGCGATAGACAGAGCTATCGGCCTTAGAATGGAAAGGGTGGCTGGTGCCGCCACATGTGATGTTTGATCAAAAAAATTTATACCGTTTTCTAAAATTGCTTTTGAATCTATTATGCTATCGTCCACTGAAAACTTACTTTTCGCACAACCCGCAACATAGGATAGAGCTTCTTTCTTGAACTCCATTGCATAAAATATAGCTGCTATCATTTCCTATGAGGAAAAGCTTGAGAGTACATTCAATGTACTCACCTGGCATGTTGATATGGCCAGGCAATGATGAAGAATACTCCGACGCCGACGACAGTGACTTCGAAGGCTAGGGCATTACCCCAATCAGTTGCCTGTGGGATAGGCATATTGACAGGGCTTATCTACGTATTTATTTCCGCTGCAGACTTTTATTTAGCCAATTGGCTTTGTAAATAAATGAGACCATAATGGCTCTATATCTGTATAATATTCGGTAATGTATGACTATGTTAGCAAGTGCTTGTGTGTACTAGCCACTGATCATGGGACTAGTACGGTAAACACAGGGATTTATCCGGCCTTAAACCGGGTACGTCACAACTATGCAGCTTTGAAGCTGGACATGAGCAAAGCTTATGATCGTGTTGAATGGAGTTTTCTCTATGATATTATGATAAAGCTGGGTTTTCTTCAGGAATGGGTCAATTTGGTAATGAAGTATGTAACAACTGTCAGATATCAAGTGAAGGTGAATAAAGAGGTGACAGATATCATCATTCCTCAAAGAGGCTTACGCCAGGGAGACCCCCTTTCGCCATATCTCTTCCTTTTATGTGCGGAGGGTTTCTCTGCTATGCTTCATGAGGCGGAGAAGAGTGGTGATCTTAAGGGCATCCAAATCTACAGGGAAGCTCCAAGTGTAAGCCATTTACTCTTTGCAGATGACTCTCTCCTACTCATGGAAGCAAATGTTGGCAATGCTCGGGTGATTAACTCCATTCTGGAATCCTATGAAGCATGTTCGGGTCAGATGATCAATATGGATAAATCGACGATTCTCTTCAGCAAGAATACCAAGAACTGGCAGAAGGAGGAAGTGAAGAATACTTTGAAAATCTCATCTGAAGGGCTCAAAGGGAGATACTTGGGTATGCCTGCCTACATTGGGAAAGCTAAAGCAAAATCTTTTCAGTATTTAAAGGAGAAAGTGTGGAACAAGCTTCAGGGATGGAAAGAGAAATTACTATCTAAGGCAAGCAAGGAAGTACTAATAAAGGCAGCCGCTCAAGCTATCCCTATATACTTCATGGCTTGCTTTGATATCACGAAATCCTTATGTGATGATCTTAGCTAAATGGTTAGTAGATTTTGGTGGAGCCAGACGGATAAGGAGAACAAAATTCACCGGATGTCTTGGGAGAAGTTGTCAAGACCAAAGAGTGATGGTGGTATGGGGTTCAGGGACTTATACCTTTTCAATGTAGCCATGCTTGCGAGGCAAGCTTGGTGTCTGCTACAGGACCCGACATCTCTTTGTGCTCAGGTGCTTGCAGCTAGATATCACCCAGGAAAAAGCATTCTAGAAGCTAGCCCCAAGAGTGGTATCTCTTATGCTTGGAGAAGCATTCTAAAAGGTGTTCAACTATTGAAGAAGGGTATCATTTGGAGGGTAGGAAATGGAAGAGACATCAACATCTGGTCGGATCCATGGCTTCCTCGGGGCATAACTAGGAGAGTGACCTCTATTAAAGGAAATCACCGAATCACCAAGGTTAGTGAGCTCTTAGATCCAGCCACGAATACATGGGACATAGAGCTTGTAAGCCAAACTTTCAATGCCGAAGATGCTGAGATTATTCTACAAATCCCAGTCCATGAGAACATTGACGACTTTATTGGTTGGCATTTTGATGAGAAAGGGATCTTTTCGGTGAAATCTGCATACAAAGTGGCAGTGGACTCTGCTTACCGACAGTCATCTCATGACTTGGCATCTGTCTCAACCTAGGAAGGTGAATCCCATAGTTTCAACTGGAAAAAACTTTGGGCTTTACCTTTTCCAAACAAGGTTCGGCATTTCCTATGGCGTATGGCAACATACAGCTTACCCCTCAGGACAAGACTAAAATGTAGAGATATGGATGTTGACACCCGCTGTCCTTTATGCTATCGCTTTGATGAAGATGGAGGTCATTGCTTCTTAAAATGCAAAAGAGTAAAGGTCATATGGAGGATGGCTCAAATGGAACATACCAGACTGAAACTCAACCAATGTCTTGATTCTTTGAGCTTGTTTGAAGAAGTTTTTCAACTAGATGATGAGCAGCAAGCAAAGGTGTGTTTACTTTTCTGGATATGGTGGCATGAGAGAAACAGAGTGAATGTTGGTAATGAGCTGAGAGCTCCTCAAGCTATCTTATCCTCTATTAACTATCATGCTTTTGAATATAGGAACATCAAGCAAAGGAAGATGACCCTAAAGCAAGCTGTTAATCATGAGTGGTCTCCTCCACCATGTGAGTTCTTGAAAATTAACACTGATGGAGCCTTTTGTGCAGCTACAAATATTGGTGGATGGGGCTTTACAATAAGAAATGATATTGGTGGTTTGATTGCTGCAGGAGCAGGCAACCTAAAACACATAGCTAATCCTCTTCACTCTGAATCTCTAGCCATGTTACATGCTATCAATGTTGCTGCCGAGATGGGGTGCAACAAAATTGTATTGAAAACTGATTCCTCAGTGTTGAAGCAGGCGATATCCTCTGAAGATTACAATTTAGCAGCACTAGGATCTCTTTTCCAGCAAATTAAGTTTCAATTAAATGTTGCCTTTGATGTGTTTAAATTGAACTATTGCCCAAGATCATGTAATATGGCAGCGCACTCTTTAGCTGCGCATGGTGCTGGCTTAGGAGATGGCAAATTTGAAACCTGGTTTGGCCATTTCCCAGACTTTGTACTGAACTTTGTAGCTGGTGATCTTACCAGCATGTCCTAGTTTTAATGGAATACTTTGCGTGTTCCTTTCAAAAAAAAAGTTGGCAAAATGATTGACCCAAATTCAAAAGGTCCCCTGTGATTGTGAATATGATATTTCTCCCCGGGCTCATGTAATTTTCCCCCAGTTTTCTTTGCTCCTTTCATGAGATCGTGGAGAAGATCGAATGTTGCTATAGTATATATCTATGGGCCTCACCGCACATCCCTTTTACCCTTCTTTTTTTGTTCTTGTTGGTATATTATTATTATGTGGATTCTCCTTTTGCATGCACTCATTGCATGGGGAACAGTGATAGTTTTCTCTGAAGGCAAACCCCAACTCGAAGGAGAGGCAAACTGCATCAGAACATGTTGGCTGACTTTGCTGGATAAGATTGAATGAGACACTACTACAATAACGTCTATCCCAGACCATATTCCAGATGGTTTAAAAGAAACCGTTTGGGATTACGCTTATCCGAGACGGTTATTTCTGAAATTTACATCCTAGACGGTTATTTTTAGAAAACCGTCTAGGATTACTAGCTCATCCCAGACGGTTTAGAATAAAAAACCGTCTAGAATAGTAACCCAGACGGTTTTTTATTCTGAACCATCTAGGATAAATCGGATAAAATAGATGGTTTTTGAAGCGAACCATCTGCAAAGCCCACCCAGCGGCGCTCATAAGTCCTACCCCGATCGAGCCCATGCGCAGCGCCACACCATTTCTAAACCCTAGCGCTTAGTCGCCGCTGCCCCCGCCCCCACTCCTCATCCCGTCGCATCTCCTTCCTCCCTCCCCTCCTCGTTCCCATCGCCGCCGAGCTCTCTCCAACCCCATCCGCGGCCGCTCCAACCCCCCCGCACGCCTTCCCCACCACCCTCTCCACCCCGTGGCTCTGCCTCTCTCTCTCCCTCTCCTCTTCCACCCTCTGGATTGGAAATGGTGTGTAGGCTGATTTCGACGCCGGAGATGGCATCAAGGTGGTCACCCGACCACCTCCGCATCCCTCGCCATCGTGCCGTCGTCCGCTGATGCCACCGTCTCGGTCGCAAGCGAGGACGAGGACCAGATCTGGGGGCGCTCGGCTTTGGAGCGCCCAGATCCAGCGATTGGGAGACAGATCCGACCCAATTGATGCATCCGCCGCTCCCATCTTCCCCAATCTCACATCTACTTCCTGTTGCACCACACCGTCGCCGAGCCAGGCCGCCATTGGAGGGCCATGCTCCCACCGAGCTCCACTCCTCTTCAGCGGGCAGCGGTGCCATCGATTTCCTCCTCCGTCTCCCCTCTTCCCCTAGCGAGCTCCAACAACAACAACATCAAGAAATGCCATAAATACTGGAGTCAAGGTAGTTTCTACACATTTTGTTCACTCTTTAAAGGCTGTGGTATATTTAAGTCAACGGACTCGAATATCCCGAATGAATGCTTCCTGTATGTCATTTCTGATAGGAGCTATTTGGTGGAAGAACACATTGATATGTCTTCATTGAAACATCTGCTTTTGATTACTGGATTGTAGTGTTATCATGTGTTGTCATTTTTAGGTGTTTATGTATAATTATTATTTTTGGGTCTGATTTTAGTTCTGTTTTTCACTTGTTAGTGATATGATGCATGTCTTCTAAAATTATTCTAAATCGAATCCATTCTTTGTAAGTCATTAGTGATTTATCCTTCATTTCAAGAAACTGAAATAAATGCACAACTTTGTGACGTCGGTGCTACACCCGCCGCCACCGCTCTCTCGTATGCTGGATATCCTAGATGACGCAGGGATAGTTCTTTTCATGCGCGTGTGTGTGTTAGAGATGAGTTGTGATCAGTATATATGTGTCCGATGATCTTGTATGTGACTTTTGTGTAAGATAAATACAGTGAACAATATAATTTTTTAAATACAAAAAGCAATCACAGCCGTTTCAGTTTTAGAACCGGCTGGGAATATCTTTAATCCTAGGCGGTTCTGTTATTACAACCATCTCGGATGATAGTTAATCCGGACGGTTCAAAAACCGTCTAGGATATGGGTCACTTATCCGTGACGCATGTTTCCAGACGGTTCCTAAAACCGTCTCGAACGATGATTTTGAACTGTCTGAAAATATGTTTTTTGTACTAGTGAGATTTTGCCTCAAGAAAGATAGAGTTGGATTGAGATTTGAGAGCTGGCTGCTAGCTAGCTAGCTAGTTCTAGCTGTTCGCAAAATGTAGTCGCAAGCATACCAGAATGGGACCTTTTGAATTTTGATTCATCAAATTAAGATGATCGCCAGCGAAACGATAAAAGAAAAGGAAGCACTGGATAGACATGGAATTCACTTTGGATTTTACCCCTGGCAGGGCGGCCCACATCCTCACTGCACATACATGTGAGTGCGACGTCGGCGTCCCTTCCCAACTTCTTTTTTGGGGAGCCGTTCTTTGCCAAAGTTGGTGTTTGGATTCTACCACCTTCCCCCACTTGAGATACCACCATATAACACACTACGCCTAGCTAGCTAGCTACTTCACCAGCAAACACGTACTCTCTGACATCACATAGAGAGAAGTGCAGAGATCAAGTTGTTAATTAGAGAGAGAAAGAGAGAGTTTAGAGCGGAGAGATCGATCATGGAGGTGGTGGAGATGGGGGTGGTGGTGAAGGTGTTGTTGAGCCTGTGCTGCCTGGGGGCGTGCTGCCTCGCGCTCTACCTCTACTACATCGTCTGGGTGGTGCCGCAGAGGCTTCTTGCGGGGTTCAGGAGGCAAGGCATCGGCGGGCCGCGCCCGTCGTTTCCCTTACGGCAACCTCGCCGACATGCGGGACACGGTGGCTGCCGCGAAGGCGGCGCGCCGAGGCCGCGGCGATGGCGGCCGCATCGTGCACGACTACAGGCCAGCCGTGCTGCCCTTCTACGAGAAATGGAGAAAAGAGCACGGTACGTATCTCCACCAGCTTATGTAACTCAATTAACTACTAGTGCAGTGTGACATGCATGAATTGAAGTATGTGGTTTCTTAGTTTTATCCTTTGATGCATGTGTGATATGACTCTAGCTTTGTTCTGTTGACGTTAGGCTTCTTCATATTTGTGCATAGTTTTGTGTCTCATTTTCAGTTACTTCAATAAATGTCTCATTTTTCAGTTAAGATTTTTTTTCTTTTTAAAATAACTCCTTCTGTTTTCTCCTCTGCGGAGAGGGAGATCCTGTGCAAATTAGTAGAAGAAACCACAACTAACCACATATAAGAGGTCAATAGCTATTCCAGGAACTAGTAGTAGTGATGTTTCTACTCATTTCCAATGAATTTGTTCTAGCAGTGTGGCTTGTGAACAATTAGACAGTGAAAATTAGAAGATGCAAAATTAATTGTTGGTTCATTAATTGAACCATTGGTACCACATAATACCGAAAGCTATGCCTACATAGTAACACCTGTTTATCCCAATAATGGATTCATTACAGTGTTGGCCTCTGTACATGCATATACGTCAACAAGAAAAAAATACGCAGAAACAAATAAAAAAAGCTTTAACACTCTTTTATCTACCGTCACCAAGTGCCATCCCTTTCAGGACCCGGCAATGATGAGTGTCTAGTTGAGTAATGTTGAATTGTTACCTAAAATAAATCAATCTGTCGTTCCCATATTGATGTCGATCTTAAGTTAATTCCAGCTGTTGCAACGTTAACAGCTCGACTAAACATCTGCTGATGTCCAACTCATGCTACTTAAGTTGCTTTTTCTGTTGCTGCATGTTCCTGTTCGATGGCCTGATATATCAGGTGAGCTGGCCACCATCAGCTTGCACAATCAACTCCTTGGACCCTAGCACCACGGAGTGATGTAACAAGAGAGGACATGCCTACAAAGAACAAACCATAAAGAAAGCTGAAATGAGCCGAGGTGATGAATTTCCTCTAGATCCTATCCTGTAGTTTTGGCACAATGCGAAAGGACATAGTTGTGAGCTAGCCACGTATATATGCACCATGTGCAACTGCGCTCCCACAAAAGTAAACTGCTCGTCGTTCGTGCTTGCATATGCAACAATCTCGTGCACGCGCGGTCTGCAATTGCGGCACGGCTGAAACCGAAAATCCACAGGTAATCGATCTTATCATAGTACTTACTGGTCAGTATGTATGGCCTATAACTACAGGACACGATGCCATTGATTAGCCCTAATGCTTCATTGATGATACATGACCAAACCGAATCGGTAGCCACGAATAAGAGAGGTCGATGTTTCTGTCAGATTTTCGTGCAGATTATACAGGAGCACACAATCAAGTCACAACTACATGATACAGGAAAAGAAGAGGAAATTGGAGGCACTAAATTTATTGCAGACTATCAGGCTCTAGCAGTATATAGAGGTAGCTAGCACACGACAAGACATGTACTGTTCCCCGACATATCACCTCTTGCTTCCCGACGCCAGCTACAGCAACGTACATCACTGGTGACCCAGCACGCGTCGACCCCGAACAAACGGCAGAATGATTGGACCGGGTGGCGCGGGTCTGGGCATGCACGTCAGTGTCACGCACAATGGCGCGCATCCGGCCGGGAGCTGTCGCGCCCGTGCGCCTGCATGCATGCGACAGCAGTCCAGGCCGCCACCGCGGGGCGGGGGACCGTGGCGCGTGTGGGCGCGCAGGTGGGCGGGGGCGTGGCGCGCGCGCGACGGAGCGATCAGTCGATGGAGACGGCGCGCGGCGCGGTCTCTCGTCGTTCTGCTGCCGCCGGTTGCGTCGTCTGTCCCGTTCCGCCTGTCCGATCCTTTTGCCCTTTTGCCTATCCGAACGAGCACCGTGGGGTTCGGGCGGCGTGACTCGATCGCCATTCACCGGACGGAAGCGGACTCCTGTTGGACGGCCACCGTCGTGTCGTTTCCCGGTCATCCCGCCGATATTTTTCCAATAGGGCTCTCGAGAGCGACCGGCAAGCCAATGGCACGAACCCAATTCCCTTGTTTTCTTCGAGCTAGATCTTGACTGTGCGCGCGTGAACATGACCGTTTGTCTGGTCTCCGCAGATACTCATTACATGTTAATTTGTAGTAATTGGTTCGTTAGCTATACGATGAGTCTCCAGGGATGAGCGTGGCTTTGACGTTCCTGCCTCACCATTTTCAGCGTACGCATAAATTTTTGCATGCACAATGAACACCAACATGCGCGTGAATAGTACTGTGAGTGGATTTTTATACCAGTACGCACTAAAGCAGTGAAATGAAACATAGCATAGCATGAGAATCGATCTTATTGGACTCGTCGAATAATGAAAATACTAGCTGTGTTTTTCAATGGTTGGACCCCTGTCCGCATCTAATTACTGCATGACGGAGAGCCCTCGAGCTTACGCCGGGCCTAACCTGCCCGGTGTTACTCAACTGCAGGACCAGTGTTTACTTACTCCATGGGGAACGTCGTGTTCCTCCACGTGAGCCGGCCTGATGTGGTCCGGGACATCAGCCTCTGCGTGTCGCTGGACCTCGGCAAGAGCTCCTACCTCAAGGCGACGCACGAACCCCTGTTTGGCAGGGGTATCCTCAAATCCAACGGCGAGGCCTGGGCCCACCAGAGGAAGATCATTGCCCCCGAGTTCTTCCTGGATAAGGTCAAGGTATGAGCATCAATCGCACTGCCCCAAATAACCAGTTAAGATCTTTTGATTTGTGGGAAATGTTTCTCGTTTTCTACAGGAAATTAACTATTTTCCGTTGAAATTCCTACAAAACTACTTTGAAGTTCCTAATAATCAAAAAGGTTTGTTCTGTCCTAAAAAATATTGTATCTGGCTATGAGATGTGCATACAGGAGATTAGTATGGCAAACCAATACTCTTGAGGCCCAGCATGATTCAGATGTCGCTCGCACGATAGCTATCAAATCAGAAATGACACTGAGATATTTGTTCAAATAGACTTGGACTGCAGAGAGATCTGAAGGCCATGTGTGGATAGCCTTTCAGAGGTTTCAGAAAGAAGTAATGAGGGCATTTAAAGCTAGCTATTAGTATATTTCAAAGTTTCAGGACGAAATAAAGCTGTAGATCTATACATGGCCGCTTATTTGCAAACTGAACTCAGAATGACAGCTCAACAAGAGAGAGCAAGGAACAAAAACCGCAACATTCTGATGCAGCTAGATAATGTGTCATGCGAGTTCTCATTAGGACCATCCCCAGCAGCGCAAACACGACATTCTGATCCAGCTAGACAATGTCCGATAAGATACTAGTTAGGACCACTTTCAGTAACCCTGTATTTTCCTGAGCTATTTAAGAGCAGCATACAGCTAGAAAACCATGAATTTCATGCCAACCTGACTCTTATTTTTTAATATACAGAGCATGGTGGATCTGATGGTAGATTCTTCGCAAACACTGCTCAAGTCATGGGAAGAGAGGGTAGACCAAAATGGCGGGACCGTAGACATCAAGATTGACGACGACATAAGAGCATATTCTGCAGATGTGATCTCTAGGACATGCTTTGGAAGCAGCTACATCAAAGGAAAGAAAATCTTTTTAAAGCTCAGAGAACTACAGAAGGCTGTGTCCAAGCCAAACGTGCTAGCTGAAATGACTGGCCTAAGGTCAGCAAAAAGAGAAGAAAAGGAATGCTCATTAAAATGTAGAAACATATCACAAATATCCAGTTTTTCAGTGCAGGAACGTAAACTAAGATTATTATTATCAACACATATATTAATTTAAAGTTTCAAACTGACCACTACGATATAAAAATTTGAATGTCGGCAGGTTCTTTCCTACAAAGAAGAACAGGAAGGCATGGGAGCTTCACAAACAAGTCCATAAACTAATACTAGAAATTGCGAAGGAAAGTGGAGAAGACAGGAACTTACTGCGTGCAATTCTCCACAGTGCAAGCAGCAGCAAGGTGGGCCTTGGCGAGGCAGAGAACTTTATAGTGGACAACTGCAAAAGTATATATTTTGCAGGATACGAGAGCACAGCTGTCACAGCTGCCTGGTGTCTAATGCTCCTTGGACTGCACCCAGAATGGCAGAATCGGGTGCGAGAAGAAGTGCAGGAGGTCTGTGGGGGCCGGCCAATAGACTCCCAATCCCTTCAGAAAATGAAGAATGTATGATCCTTCTCCCATCTTCAATACACGCGGTTTCAGAAATTCAGTGCTTTAATTTGTGAAAAAGGAAGAGATCATATTGTGAGCCGTTCATTAATGAACACCTTGTCACCTGTCAATAAACTGAACTTGCTACAATAGCCCACTAACTTCAAGATCCTCTCTGCAAATGTAGTTGACAATGGTAATCCAGGAGACTCTGCGGTTGTACCCAGCAGGTGCCTTTGTATCAAGGATGGCCCTTCAAGAACTGAAACTTGGGGGTGTACATATACCAAAAGGTGTCAACATCTACATCCCTGTCTCCACAATGCACCTTGACCCCAAGCTGTGGGGCCCTGATGCGAAAGAATTCAACCCAGAACGCTTCTCAGATGCTCGACCTCAACTACATTCCTACTTGCCATTTGGCGCTGGTGCTCGGACCTGCCTTGGCCAGGGATTTGCTACGGCAGAGCTCAAGATACTTATCTCTCTCATCATCTCCAAGTTTGCACTAAAGCTCTCACCACACTATGAGCATTCTCCAACACTGAAACTCATTGTGGAGCCAGAGTTTGGTGTTGAACTCACCTTAACCAGAGTGCAAAGTGCTTGTATATACTAAGGGGGGCACTGTAATCTGTGGACATAATAATGTTAAGGTTCATTCTGGGTGATGCAAAGATATTTGTAGTCTAATGAATGCAGCTTGAAATAAAATGTACAGATACAGCTCCATATTATTCAGGTTTGGTCTTTCTCATGGGTATGCTCAAATTCAGCTGAAGTATGGTGAACTAGAGAAGGTGCCAAATGAGTAAATGGTTTAAGCCAATATCATGTAGCAAACACATAAAGCTGTTATGGTGTCGTTACCAAAAATAGGTTATATATTTGAAAATTAAGGTGTTAAACATAATGCAATGTGAGAACCCAATTGCTTGTTGAGCACAAGGCATGCAGTATACCTGTCTAATGAACATAACACAAATTTCTTTTCAACTTGCAACAGAAAATGAGTGAATGGATCATTCTTCACTCCGTTGGATCATCATTTAAAGTTAAAAGGCCCTGGAAGAAGAATAATATCAAAAGGTAGTGCCAGCATTACTGAATATTAAAGCTGACTGAGCATGATCAGATACTACAGATAGTTCCTCTAAGAATCTACAGAAAGTAGGAGACTGGGCACAAAATGTTTCTCATGGAAAAGGATATACAATCGATAAATAGATGGGTAGTACAGAGCTAAGGTTGAACAGCACAAAAGGTTGATTTTATCACCATTCGACATGAGATAGGAGACATTGCCTTCAACCATAAGCAGCATCCAAATATTAAACGCCATTGAGCATTAAAATGGTGAGCGGGGAAGCATAAGCGCATAACACACACCGTGTGAATGACTCAGAAGTGATACAAGAGGAAAGAAACCCTCAAGAGAGTGCATTAGACAAAATTATGTCCAGAACTAATTTACCGTAACAATAACAACAAGCCACATTAGAGTCAAGGTGAACATCATTGCAACAACTTTTGAATATGATTAACTTTTACATGATGCTGGAATTGAAATCGATCCAACCCAACAGCTGAAACCAGACAAAGAGCCTCAGCCCGACACCAATTTCACAACAATGATAAGAACATTAAGTGCTATCAGGGGCATCCGCAGAAACTGTGTGGCGTAGATTAGCCCGACGATCTGGCCCTTTAATGACTTTGTTTGCCCATTTCCTGAAACTTCAGACATGCTCCACCCCCTGGGAGCAAGAAAGCGGTCTTCATTCAGTATCGCCAATGCATTAGCAAGAAGCAAAAAACCCTCCAGCAATGTCCACAAGCCCATCTCTGTATATCATACCTCTGTTAGTTCAAAATGTTGATTCTTACATGAGACCATCATAACTAAAGTAAATATTCTTTGTTCATGGATTCAACATAGTAAACGGGTAACATCATCCTGAAATATAAACACAACTGGACAAGAAAATACACAGAAACATACAGTATGAATTCCACCAAACCAGCTAGGACATTACTATTGAAGTGATATATCTATACCATAGAATTTCCAACTAAATTATAAGGTTCGCAATGGGAAAGAACTCTCCGATAGAGTACTATCCATATGAGCAAAGCATCACTGTCGCGGTCTCGGGCGGATCGGATCTTAGATGGTGTGCTGGGTGTGCACCGGAACACCCAAAACTTGTACTGAATGACAAAAAGCTCATACCTCAAAAACCAGTGTCCAAGATCGGGGACGGGGCAGAGAATGCAGGGACGCGATGTCGCGATGACGTAGAACGGGAACGGCGATGGCGGCGACGGGTGTGAGAGGCGGAGAGGTTGGGAGATTGAAGCGTCGGCGGTGACGCTAAGCTACGGCACAGCGGCAGATCTAGGGCACAGGGGTTGTGGGGGTTGAGGCGTCGGCGGTGACGCGGCAGATCTAGCGCACAGCGGTGGTATACTATAGGAGAGATTTTACAGCCGCAGTGGCTCGGGTTGGAGCTTTGAGTACGTCGGGACCAAGGACCCAGGAGAGGAGTACCGCCGGGGAGATGGATATCGACGGTGGACGGAGAGAAGGGAGATTTGATTTAAAACAAACTGACATTACGATGCGTTTTCTTTTTTTAGACTAATTTAGATTCTTTTCACAGTTTATAACTATTATTTTTAAGTAAGCTTTTAACTCCTTAATTAGCAATAGATATACATAAAAAGATACGAGGATATATGTTGTGTCACAGTTCATGATTTTTTATTGTCCACCTCTTTCGTTAACTTTTAGAGTTAGCACAGAGGAAGGGATATTAATACAACCACGCATACTATATACCAAAATATTTATGTATAAGTTATGAAGATAAGGAGAAGCTAGCAACTACTAGCCACATTGATGCTTTGCATTATTATTACGTAAGAAGAGACATGCGTGAAGGACATGGGACTAGGCGCACGCGCGTGCATCTATATTACCTTATAAAAGGGGGAGTTTTTCTTTTCTAACTCCACCCTATAAATCGTACCCAGATCTCTCACATCCGTCTGATTCAACACATCTAATGGCTATTATGAGTTTGATGGTCTACCAATCTAATGGCTAATATTACTTTGATGGTCTACCATCTAAAAATTACCCACCATGCCATTCACTTAAAGTTGATAGTAATTACCCACAATTACCCTTACTTAAAGTTAATAGTAATTACCCACCATGCCATTCACTTAAAGTTGATAGTAATTACCCACAATTACCCTTACTTAAAGTTAATAGTAATTACCCACCATTGCCACTGCTATACCCTCCATCGTCCCCTTCTCCTGAATCTGCGCCACGCGTGGCCACCGCGCCCACGCCACGCTTTGGCCGTGCCC
This sequence comes from Stipa capillata, assembly GCA_019208055.1. NCBI lineage: Eukaryota > Viridiplantae > Streptophyta > Magnoliopsida > Poales > Poaceae > Stipa > Stipa capillata. The sequence continues at coordinate 507,425 of JAGXJF010002409.1, forward strand.
TTGCACCACTGCCGTTGTCTCTTTCGACACGATGCAGTATAGATTGCATTGCACGTGTACACTTTTAGGTTCCGACGTCGCGACGCCATCGAGGACCACGCCGCCCTCCCCCTACTACCTGATGAACTCCGCCGCCTCCTCCTCCACACTGACCTCCCCCGTGCGGGCCTCCATTTCGCGCACGCAGCCACGCCATGGAGGGCGTGATGCCGCCGCTGCCGGTGATCTTCTCCTCCTCGCACGGCCCCACCACCACCACCACCAACCGAAACAGCTCACGCGCCAGTGGAAGCTGTGCCACGTCAATCTGTTGTAGTTCAGGATAATCCGCGATCCGGAAGATAGACTGGGCGACAAGTATTTGTATTGTGTCATTGGTTATATTCGATGTTATTTTTTTGATAATATATATTGATCATTGTTTAGTATTCCAGAGGAACAATAATGTCCACTTTCTTTTTGCACCATCTCCATTTGTAAGTTATTTTAGCCACTTGAACATCATTATTGGTAGAATGTATATATGGATAGGAAACTATGTTTGTAAATGTTAGAATATATTTTTCACGTTTAATTTATCTTAGTCAAGACGTGCGTTGTGCACGATTACTAGTACAAGAAAGAAGTCCGGCTTAATTGGTTCGTGTCAAGGAGCATGCATTGGAGTCCAGGTGCTATAAGATTAAGTTGAAGATGTCCATGAAAAAAAATGAAAAGCTGCACATAGACTGGAGTACTTGAGGACCACGACCAAAAAAGCTATGGCAAGTTGGGCACATCAGTTTGGTTTGGGTGACAGAATAAAAATCAGAGAATTGTTTTTTTTTCTTTTGCCACGTAAAGAAAATAAGATCAAGCGTCACAAGAATTCATGGAAGATGCTACGTGGTTTATTTTCTTTGTGCAATCTAGGTTGGGATCCACCTACAGGACTAAATCAGAAGATGGCATAACAAAATTAAAGTCCAAGTTATTTTAGATGGTTTTGGCTTGTAAAGATTACTTGCCAATTTATAAGGCAAACGATCTGTTAGTTATAGGAAGAATCGACAGTACTTTTAGACGGGAGCATTAGAGATAAGGTAGAAGATTGGTTCGTCGTTCGCTGGTCGACTATATAAGTCATACTTACGTCTCTATAAAAGTCAGGAATGTTTTGATTAATCGACAGTACTTTTAGAGATAAGGTAGAAGATTGGTTCGTCGTTCGCTGGTCGACTATATAAGTCATACTTACGTCTCTATAAAAGTCAGGAATGTTTTGATTAAGAACACGATGTGTGTTTTATAGAAGATATATGTTATCGAGTTTAGGAATTCTTGAAGAAAATCTCTAAATAGAGGAAGCTTTAGAAAACATCTATGTCGTTTATAGGTTTCTACCACATGTAGAAAATTACTCGTCGAATCCATACGATTCACCACGGCATTCCTCTATCTAATAGAAGGATCGGCGTGTTTGAAAAGACCTTACTGACTAAGATATCGCTTAGAGGGGGGTGAATAAGCTTTTAAAAATCACTTATGAATTTGGTTTAATTCTAATGCAGAGTTATACTACTCGGATTTTCACAAGCTCAAATCCTAATATGCTAGTCTTTCATATAAGCATAACAACTCTATATAAATATATTAAGGTTTGCAAAGCAAACAATTCAACTTATATAAAAGATAAAAGATATATAAGTAATGTATTGCAAGTATGAAATGCGATAAGTAAAGTAGACAAGAGACAAACGATGTATGACCCGGAGTTCGGATATCCACCGATATCCTACGTCTCCGTTTGAGGACCCGATCACGCTTGATCAAAGGTGAGCTCTCTCTCAAACCGCTTCCTCTCGAGGACTCTCCGGAGTCTCCCTAATCACTAAGATTAGCTCTTTCCTCCACTCCGGAAGATGACGAGCTCTACAACCACTTCACAATCTCCCGGACCTCCTCACAAGCTTCTTGAGGAGATCACCGAGTCACCACCACCAAGCCGTCTAGAAGTCGGTGGCCTCCAAAAGTAATAGACTCTCAGACTCTCGCTCGAACACAATCGACGCCAAGTGCTCAAACAATGTAACTTATGCACACACCTTGTGCAACTTATGCACAAAGGCTTCCCTCACACCTCACAACTACCAACTCATGCATAGGAGGCTTTAGAAAGGGAGGAAGCTACTAGAGATGCTCACAAATGATTTTAGAGGTAGCCAACAACCCACTAAGCTAGCCCAAGGTGGAGACTATATATAGCCAACAATGAAAAACTAGCCGTTGGAAAGGAATCTGGGCAAATCCGGACTGTCCGGATTTGACTCGGACCCTCCGAGTTCACACCAACAGTCAGAAAAGTGACCATTGAAAAATCCAGACCCTTGACCCGGACTCTCCGGATGACACTCCGAAAACCTCCTGTACAACCCGAACCCTGACTCGGACCCTGGCCCCAGACCCTCCGGGTTCAACCTGGACCTTGACCCGGAGGGTCTGGATTTTCTAGGACAACAACTCCCATAAAACACTCAATGAACCCAGATCACTTCCGAACAAACCCGGAACACCTTAGTTCACCTCGAAACACCTTGGAGGCTTGCCTTAGGTCATATACTCCAGAAATGGACCTCTCGGAGTCCATGAACCTAGCCGATCAACCAAACCATTTAGATTGGTAGGATCACGCACGCCTAGACATCAAGTCTAGGGACAACATATGCAACAACGAATTACATCCGAAGCCTCCGAGCACTCGCAGCTCCTCCGGACACACTAGAACACCGAGTTATAGCACCTCCACCACAAAAAAAACACGATATGCAACATATGCAAAGACTTGAACACTCGACACATGACGTGAACAAGTTAATCATCCAATAGCCCCTCTTTATAGTATGGCTATCTAACTTATAATCCGGTCTCTCTCCAAACTCATTGAGACCGGTCAAATTAGGAAAACCTAGTCTAGGCATACATTTGCCTTGTCTATTTCACTTGAGCTCGATGATGTCCATCTTCCTTGCTCCAAGTGGAATCATCTTGATCGTCGTCACCTCATGAAGTCTTCTTCATATAGCTCCCCATAATTCTTATGGAGAAGCTTTCTCTTGAAATCATCTCCACTTGATGGATCCGCAAGCTTCAAGCATATGTCTTTGCATGATGCCAATTTTGAGTTTGCCGTGATGACCATCGACTTATGATGTCATCCTCTCATGGGCACATACGATCAACCTCTCGATGATTGCCCATAAGTGGTATATAACCCTCAACATACACATAGCACATAGCACATGAGGTTAGTTCATATAATGCAATACACAATTACTTACCTTCACTTGATCACATGAAGCCACCACTAGTATTCTTCTCTTGAATTCCTAGCTTCATGTCTTGATCACCATGGCTCAACACATGAGCCCACTCTTGACCATCTCAGTCAACTTCACTCTTACGCTAACTTTATCTTGATCCAATGCGGTTCACTCCTTGAACCCATATCTTGATCCTTGAAGTTTACTTCTTGGTCACTTGATGCTTCACATGATTAGATAGATTTCAACACATGAATCCATCTCCTAATCATCACATGCATCATTGATCTTAGGCTTCACGAGTTTGTAGGTTCATCCTCTTAATGTAACCCTACAAGATGGTACCTAACCCATACACGTTCCAACACTGAAGAAAAATGGTTAGCCCACAAACCCGTTTGTCATTAATCACCAAAACCACACGTATGTTAGATTAACTCTCAGTCCATCCTAAACCACACAAGGGCTAGATGGACTTTTAGTGTTCTACTGCTGCTAAGTTGGAGTGCCATGAAAGATCGGACCGCAACAACAGATCAATTCCTCGCCTAGAGGGTTGGTCTGTGATTGAGAAGTTGGTAATAGGATGAACAATTATTCTTTAAAGTAAGTTTATCGGCAACTGTTGCTGGCGATCTAACTAATTTATCGAAGTAATAGAATTGCTCGTGTTCCATTTCAGAAGAAAAAAAGTCATTCACCAACTTAAAGTCCACTTTAGGTTTGTTATTTCCTATGAACTATCTGATAGAGCTTAGCAAAATGGACACCAATACACTCATTTCACTACTATTGATGATATCATTGTTATCTCTTCCGAGACCACCTCAGATCAAATATTCACTATGAAAGCTCTAGTGTGTATGAGAACGATATGTACGTTTGTCATTATGGTTGTTTTGTGTCTGAATTCACTGTCACATAATTGTATCATTTCACTATAAATATTTGTCCTCGTGTTCCATTGTTTCATTATTTCGAGTTCAACCTATTTTGTGTTTGTAACGAGGCAGAAGAAAACCTTGCAGGATCAATTATTTCATTTCGGTTCTATCTTGCATTTATGTTTTCTTCGCAAATCTTAGGAGCGTTATCTAGAATTTATTAATACTCTAGGGGTGTACGTGTCAGGCTGTATGGCGACGCGCATGGTGATAGCGCCACTTGAGGGTTAATACGGGTGCATGTATTACGTGAACATGATCGAAACAGACAAGTCATAGTACGTGTGATTTTCTCCATTCTTGCATGATATACGAATTCGGTGGCGCTGTGTCTTGATTTTACGTAGTAGGATACGTGGTCCATGGGGGATTTCTAAAGGGATAACTGATAAGAGAATGACTTGTTTTATAATTTCGTCCTCAAAATCTAGCTTACGGCATCAATCAAATCTGGTGCTGGATGTTGGTCAGATTTCTCTTTTGGGCTCCATGTAGTGGCGTCGACGTCCTTTGTTAGTTGACAGTGATTAGGGGTGAAAACAAGCGGAAACTTTTCGCCGTTCTGGAGAAAAACGAAAATGGAGAGCTACGAAAATGGATTTGCCGAAAGGTACGAAACAGAAACAGAAATAAAGATGAAAGCACTATTTCTGACCGAAACGGAAATGAAATCAGAATTTTGGAAGCACCCTAATTCAAAATTTATGTATTAGAGAGTTGGCCTTAACAAAGGCATTCGACCCATCCACCCACAGAAAAAAGAGAACACGAGAGAGGAGAGGAGAGGAGAGATGGGCTTTGGCCCAGGCTGGGTTTAGAGAGGACAGCGAGATGAATAGGCCAGAGGGGATTTGACCCATTCAGAGTTTAAGAGAAAAAAATGTAATTTTAAAATTTAGAAAACACTAAAAGTTCTATGGAAAATAAAATCCAAAAATATCTAGAAAAACCAAGGATATATATTTTAATATTTAAGGCCAAATAAAATAATTTAAACCAAAGGTTTATATTTAAATTAATTATATTAAATTGTTTCGACAAAGGTTTTTTTAAGCCTTAACTAAATCCAGATAATAAAAAATTCTCCAGAAAAGAAGAACTGACGAGCTACTTTTTGTTTTTCTTGTATTTTTGTGCACAGTTCCACTCGTATCCGGCAATATTCGTGTCCGGAGTTTTCGAATTTATTTCCACGTTTGGTTAAAAGAAATGAGACGGTAAAGCACATTGCCATCCATTTCTGTTTGTTTTCACCTCTAGGACATGTATAAAGGCACAGACGGCGTGTTGTCCATAGTAACGTCATGTATAGACTTAAAAGACAAGCCATACAATTGCTTGTTTATAAGTAGTTTATATAAGGCCTCATAACTTGTCTATGTGAGATATAAACATCAGCATAATAATAAAAATACAGTCTACAAGCTGTATATAAGGGTTTTATAGAATATTTATAAGTAGAATAATGGACTGTTTTGTTCTTTCTGTTCTACCTCATATAAAACCATATGTCTTATCTCCTATAGATAACCTATATCACGTTACACTTTTGCTTATGAACGCGTGCCTCTATAAACAGGTTATTCCCTATCGGTTGCAGGTCCTTTGTCCACACGGTTGACAACGAAAGATGACGCGGCAACCGCGCCGTAATTACTACGAGCTGAAACACGCAACGAGAAGTTAGTCGCGTGTAAACCGCGTCGATCGACGGCGCACAATGTCTTTTTCCTTTTAAAAGAGAATATGATGTGCGCAGTGGTTAAGCCATAGCTTTTGGGCTAAAAGCATTAACAAGTTCCGTGCGTTGTCGTGTAGCAGTACCTCGTGATGCGGTAGCCACTTGCGTTAGATCTGTTATGAAACCGGTTTTTTAGACATACGTAGTTAATTCCTAAATAGCTATCATATAGATGAATCTATAAATAGAGAAGCAGTTTTTATATTATTATATATATATTATTAAGAGTTTATATTCGTGAGAATAGATCTAATATAAAGAAGATCATCACTTTATATCCTCATGTCTATTTTATTTTGTTTACGTGTTTAATTTACTACTTGTTGTATGGCGATCGGATCATACCTCGTAACATTAGTTTCATAACACGTTATCAGCACAAGACTCTTCTCGAGCATATGGAGCTACTTTTACAACGACTTTGAGATAATCATTGAATTAATGACCGGTAATTAGATCTAGAAGATCAAATTTAATGTTCGGACTGCGCTTTTGCTTTGCTCTCTTGCTTTTTACGTTAAATTCTTCTTTCTTTTTGCTACATCTTGTACTTAGAGATCAATCCAGTCAATGATGGAGATTGGAATTCAGTATCGATTTAAGGGCAGGAACCGGATAGGAAAGGGGATAAACCACATGAAATAAATAAGAAAACAAGAATAACAAAAAAGAGGATAAATTCCTTCCAGTAGCTTCAACTTGGCAACTTATTTGTGGAGGTGAACAAGGATAAAAAAAGATGCAGACGAAGATGAGGAATCAAATCAAGAGTTGAGAAATAGAATCAGGTGAGGCGACTATGTTCGACAGGGTGGTGGAGACCATGGCGACCTTGTTAATGATGAACTCGAACCCAATCACGTTGATCAGCTTCGCCATGCCCGACATTTAACCCTCCTCTCTATGCTTCTCCGCCATGTGCTACAGTAGCTGCTGGGCCGTCGTCGACACCGCGAATACCACTTCTCCTTTCCCCACCATCTCTCCTTCTTGCATAGTCTGAATCCCTTCCGTTCTCGCAATGGTTGTGGTACATTGAGAGCAAAATATGAGGATCTTGGTCCGGCAGCAACAAGAACGTCGTAGCCGGCGACAGCCGGCCAAAACCAATGCGGAGGAGCCGAGCGGCGTCGATGTCGCAATCGAGCAAGGAGGGTCCCTCTTAATATTGCTCTCCTCCATGCAAAGAAAAGCCCAAATTTTAGTTTAGCGTTTCAAAAAATGTTCTGTCATATATCACTAATAGGTAGTCTCAGACCCCATATGTTAGTGACATATGACAAAATATTTGATCAAAAATTTCACCCAAAAAAAAACGAGCGTGGGAGGAGTGTTTTATTATTCCATTGTAAATGGAGTAAATGAGTTGTGTTGTAAAACGAAAACCGGTCACCAAGCACCAGTTTACATCTCAAGCCTAATTAATTTACGGGCTTGTAATTTACATCGGTTTTTTTAATCAATTATAGGGTTTCTAAGCAGGCCTTTAGTAGAAATTTTGCACATCGATGAATTAATCATCGTGCACCTCGTGTGATCTGATTTCCAGAGCTTGTATGTATGATCCAAGAATTAGCAGTTCTACCGACCCACACATACTGGAGTATGCGTTGCCTGCGACGATGCACGTTTTAGGCCATGGACTCCACAATTTCTTTTTCCTTCCTACGAAACACCCTATTTCCTTCCCGCTGCCAGCCTCATTTGCTCCACGTCCTCTCCGGGTCAGCGAGCTGAAGCGCGCACATGGGAGATGGGACGGCTTAACTGAGGGAATTTTTCGCTCTTTCGGCCCCCCGTGGTCTGTTAGCGATAAAATTGCAAAATTATCGAGCGACAAGCTAGACAGACACCGCGTGACACAATTAGATGTCTGACCACGATAACGTTGTTAGAATTAATGAGTCTAAAGCCCATGTTTTAATTAATTTTTGAAAAATCTCAAAGACTCATGTGGTTAGATGGCATGAGTGAAAGTTTAGTCCTATATTGCTAGTGGGGATGGAGGGAGACCAACTTATAAGGAGTTGTGTTCCCCACCTCCTTGAGGCTTGAGAAGAGAACTAGTTCACGCGCACTCCTCTGCCGCCCGCCTCACCACGCCACGCGTCGTGTTTCGTGATCGAGCCGAGCCGAGCTGAGCTAAATCTGTGCGTGAATTTTTTGCCACTCGGGACAGAGGTTTTGCACGAGTTGTTAACGGACGCGTTACTCGTGCTTATCGGATTGTGGGGCTGTTTACCGACTCGAACGTGGAGTCGTGAAGTCCCATGTCCTAACCCCGAGCGACTATATGAGGAGGAGCAGGGCAACCCTAGCCGTCACGTTTTTGCATCTGCTACCTCGTTCTCTTCCACCTCCATCGTTCCTTTTGCTGCGCTGTCTTCCGGCTTTCCCATCCCGGCGACCGCGTACACGGCCGTGCGGGAGAGCAGGCCTCCGGAACCCTGCCTTTCGAGAACCTGTATCGGGTGAGGGGCGATAAGGTTTTTGGGGAGCGTCTCGCCGCGACTGCTCAACACCGATCTGCTTCTTCATCGACGACTACATCGCGACTCCCTCGACTCGTCTTCATCGACTACCGCACGGCTGCCTCGACTACTTTCTCGTCGTCGGACAACTACTTCGACTACGAGGACTTCATCGCCATGGCTTCTGACGCAAACGCTGGATCGTTCGCCGCGGCTATCCCGACGTACGTGTTCCTGTGTTTCTGCTTTGCTTTTGATGCAATTGAAATAGAGATGTTAGCTGGTTATTTAGCTTTCAGTTGCGTGTCCAGTTCACCTGAGTTGGTTCATCCAAATTGCGCATGTGTCATGATGTTTTTCTGGATTAGATTAATTCGAAAATTGCTAATTACTTTAACAGAAGTGAGTCCCGTGTGTTTGGCTGCGACTGGTCTACTATCATGTAGTCGAGCTGCGGTAGTAGCCCATCACGCCCGGACTACATGACAGGGCTGTGTCGCACGTGGCACAAGGCTTGTTGGGCCTCCTGTCGTGGGTGGGTAGAGTGACAGGTGCTAGGTCACCTGATATTGCTTTGGTATCCATTTATGGCTGCATTAGGGATGTTGCTTTCCTGTTCGGCTGTGTCTGGTATGTGGCACCTATTGCGGCTAATATAGACAAATAGATTGATGGAATGGGTGGCAGTGCAATTTTATTGCCGCTTGCATATGGCTAATTGGCTAGCTAGCTTGGAGGCTAGCACACGAATGAATGAATGGCCAATATACCCATGTCCAGTTGTTCATATAAAGTTTCTTGGCCACTGACATGGCTATTTTAGGCTTCCTTATTTTCAGCTTTCGGGCTAACTTATGGTCCCAGGAAGTCACAAGCCAAAAAGAAAGGGCTGTTGTGAGATTAAGTCCATCAAAAATCATGGTGCCAGCTAGAAGCTCTAATTTTGAAGCTTTCCGAGCTTATGCCAATCCATGTTCTGACTTTACCCTTGAAGTTCATAAAATTTACCCGCAAATGCCACTGCAATAAATATCTAGAAACCCCCCTTTTTTGCCCTCCCGCACCCGAACCGTTGAACTCACCTTTCGGCCCCGAGCTCCTCCTCTCCCCACCGCCCAGATCTAGCCGAGCTCCCCCACCAGCCCGAGCTGCTCCTCCCCCGCCAGCCCCGCCCTCCTCCATCCCCGCTAGCCGCGCCCGCCGACGGCCACCCGAGACACCCCCACCCTCCTCCTCCCCCGGCTCTGCCCTCCTCTGCACCGCCGGCCCCGCCCTCTCGGCCATCGTCGGCCGCTGTCACATCCTGATTTTTCGAAACCTGAAAATTAGGGCAAATAAAAAACTTTTTGTGCTAATAATTATAATCTCAAACATGCCTAATTAAAACCTTGACGTTTCCATTGTAACTTCATCGTCGTCTGATATACCTACCAGGTTGACCTCCCTTCCCTCTCGACGTTTCTGTCCAGGCCTCCATCTCGTTTATCTTTTCCCCGAACTCAATCTTGCGTCCCTTGACGTAAGGCAATTTCCGTTAATTCCTTTTTCCTGCCGGACTTCTTGCATATCCCAAAAACTCGCACCTGTAGCTCCCTACATGCATATATCCCTATATGTATATGTGGGTATGTTCATCCATCACACGGTCACTTCCACGACTGTGCATATGTTCTATCATGCCACGAATATGGAGGCACATCTCCGTAGAAACCTATACCAGCTTCTCTTTTCCCTACCGGATAGTTCACTTACCCGATCATGTGTCAAACTTCGCTTCTAACGGCACGTACAATTTCCTACCTATCCGTGCAGCTAGCTATCTAGCTAACTCCACTCAGTGGTTACGTCCCTCGGTGTATGCGTAGGTACAGCCGCCTGTACATGTGCGTACGCCAACCCTTCTGCCTATCCCTAACTCTTTGAATAAGGATATACGATTGCAAACATATATATGGCATGAATCTCTCTCGAATGCCATGCTCTTCTACCATCTACCTATGCCAACTCTATTTCTATTTCACAAGCTGTGAGCCAGAACCCTAACTCAATCAACTGACCTTACTTTTTCTATCTATTCCTAATTCCACATCCATGATACTCTAATCTCTGTTGCAATCTTGTGCCGAAGAACCCGCACCGGTGTAAACATCCCTAAACCCTAAGCGCCTCGCAACAACTCTTGTGCCCTCGGCTCCAATGTCGTCTATCCAAACTACCATGTGTACGTATATCTATATATACATATATACACCTCCGGCCTTGATCACCTCTCAATATCAGGTCGATCCTGTCATGAAACCCAAAATTACTCATGCTACCCTCGTCGCTGCTCAAATTCCCTAAACTCCAGTTCCTTCTCCCTCTCGACAATAGGGAGAAACCTTAAACCGAGATTCCATGCCCTCATAATATCAACGGCTCCAACCAATTACCGTGATGTTTTATATATATATATATATATATACTAAGCTGATTTCTAAAGTAACATGGTATAGTGAAGTATAGAATTTTCAAAATAATTTAAATCCCAATTTCAGCTGGAATTCCTAAACTTTAGGCCCCAGAAAAACATCCTAGTTTTATGGAACCTCTCTCTAAAAGGCTTGCTACTTAGGTTTATGAACTTCTCACGAAAAGATCAGAATAAAAATCCCTGCTACCCCCTGTCTTTTCCTATTGTTGTTTTCCCTCTTCGCTGTTAAAACTCCTCACAATGTACCAACGGATTAGTCTATCCCTCTCTTCTTTGCCAAGCGTACTCAGTGTGTACCAACCGACCAACCAAGGCATTCCCTGCGCGTGGACCCTTGCCCCATGGAAGATCCCCTTGCCCTTACATTTTCTTTCTCACCTAGCTCTTTCTCTTCTCTGCCTGGTTGAATTGCTGCCCTGCACGTGCACTGTGACCACCCTTTGACCAACAACATCAGGCACCTACCTATCTACTCCACTTAACTCCTGTCTTTCTTTCCCCTGCTCCATTCTTCAACTGCTAACCGAGCACCCGAGCAGCCGAATAGTTCTCCCATCTTCTTCCTGACAGCCCAGGCTCTTTCCATTTTCCTGCTGTTTCCTCAGCTACGAGCTGAGCTCCCTCGCCTCCATCTTGATTTCTTCCTCCCAGCACTCAAACCAAGCCCAAGCCTTCCACTTCGCCTCCTCCTCTTCTCCCCTTGCTCCCATTATTTTTACTCCCAAGCAACCGAGCATCCGAGCTCGTACTCCTCCTCCCTGCTGTGATTCCTTCTCCGGCTCAGGGACTGTAGCCAAGCCCATCTTGTGCAGAACTCCTTTTCCCGAGCTCCACATGCCCCAGCTCCGCTCCCTGGAAGGCACAGTTCCGCCACCAGCACCCGAGCTTCCCCGTTGCAGCCGAGGGCACCTGCATCCGTCCCGCCGTCGGCAGCGCCTGCGGCCTCCTCTCCTGCGCCATTCACCACCCTGGCTACCCCGCCTGCACCGCCTTCTACCACAGCTGCGTCGCCGGGCACGCCACCGCCAACGGGGACTGCCGACGGGTCAGTCTCCGCCTCCCAGCCAACGTCGCCACCAACTCCTCCTCGCAAAGCCACTCCGTTCACCGTCGCTTGCCCCTTTGCCCCGGCCGTGAACTCCAACGCCACCGCCTTGCCCCGCGCTCGGTCAATGCCGACGCTCCGGTAGCCTCGCCGCAGAAGCTCTTGAGACACCGCCCAGCCAGCGGGATCCCTTTCCTCGCTGATCATCGTCGGTGGCCAGCTGGCCCGTCGAGGGACCTCCTCCCAGCGCTTTCCTACTCGCCCCAACGCCATGCTCTCTGCTCACTGTTGCCCATCGCCAACGATATCACCGAAAGCCAGCGCCGGCGAGCCCATCCTTACCATGCCTCCATTCACCGCCGGTGAGATCCGCCCGTTGCCCCTGCTGCTGTTGCGGTGAACACCGCCGCCGACCACCATGGTATTCCTTTCCAGAGCCACAAAACGTTACTAATCACCGCATATGACCCGGTAGTCTAATAAACATTTCAATCTTCATTTTCGTACTTATTGAAATCAGGATAGGACCAAAGTCACTATTGATATACCATATGTCTCCTAAAGGGGTATATAGACATATATATGCTTTCTTTAGATAAGTCCAGAGCCTCACTTGTGTTCATTCAAACCCTAATTAAGGATTACCATCCTCGGGGCATAGCTAGAATAAAAGGGCTATGAAACATCTAAACACAGGTAGGTCCTTGGTTCTGAAACCATAACTTAATTCCTACACTTCCATCCAGCCACACTTTGAAAATACAAAATTATTTACATAGGGACATAGAAGAATCATATTTAAGTGATGATTTGCTAATATAAACCATATGAAATCTGCTGAACATGATTCCAAGGCGCTATAAAAATACCTTATGAGTATTTTCAAACCTGATATGTTCTCTGTAACCAAGGGGAAACAGAAGAGTCAAATTGTTTCCGATTAAAGCAAGACGTCATATGTGATATATATATGTGTGTGTGTGTGTGTGTCATGTCCATCCCAAAGCCCAACCAAAAGTGTGAGTGTGTGTGTGTGTACGCATTTTACAAATCCTCGATCATGTCCATCCCAAAGCCCAACCAAAACTTTTAGAACCTACTATAGGTTCTCCCCGACCCCCGTTTTCAAACTAGGTTTTACACCACTGGAGTTGTCAAGCTAATTTGACCCAAGAAACAGAAACCATATAATCACAAATGAACAAGTTATGGCAGGTGGATCCAAAACCTTCCATCTAGAAGCTCTATAACAAATTAAACATTAAATTCTACCTTTGGACCCAACCAGAATATAAGAACCAAGGACATCTAAAGCCCTAAAATCTTATTAAGCAAATAAACTAAGGTTCTGGCCCTATAGAGAACCTCTATTCCTCATGAAATTAAGTCCCTCACGCCTTTTTGCAAACCCTATTAGGCAGCTGGTTCCAGAGCGCATAATCTTCACACTCACGAATGTATGTGTAATTCTTATTTGATTCTTCCTCGCATCGTTGTTTACTCGGTGTTTTCCAGCGTGTAGATACGACGCTACGGGATATCGTACGGAAGATTCTGAGCAACTGTCATACAAAGCCCGGATTCAAGACTCGGCAATATTGCTAGGCAAGCTCTTTGTCACACCCCGATTTTCTAAAACCCAAAAATTAGGGCTAACAAAAACTTGTACTAATAATGTCAACCGAATTACACCTGATTAAAACTTTACTTCAAGTTATGCTAAACCCTAAAGCAAAGCAAGCCCAGATCTTCCGCCTTTGATCCCCTTTCTTTTCCTAGTCGATGCAACCTAAACCAACATCTGCAGCTAGTACCCACACGGTACCTTTGTGAAATTGAAGCATATATATACCTTGAATCATTTCCGAATGACGTGAACTTCCGCCACCTACCTCGCCACGTCTTATCATGCGTGTGCGCATATATATATACCGCTTTTATATGTACGCATGTACGCAAAACCCTACTTCTTTTTTTTCCGAGCTACGAATCAAAACCGTAGCTTATCATTTGACTTTGCTACAATCTGAAGCATATATATGAATATACCGGTGATATTTCCCAAACCCTAGTCCACCACAACCTCTTATGTCCATTCTAACTCCGACACCACCATATATACGCTTGAATTTTTGAGCGTATGTGGGCACATACACCCTGAGTCTTAGCTTGCCTCTTCTGAGCCAGTGTAAACCCCAACACCTAGCTACCACATGACTGCCCATGTATACATGTATGTACTCATGGCATGACATTTGAACTAAACCTCCTCGTAGAGTGGCAAGAAAAAACCCATTACATGCCAATTTACCCCATTCTCTACGTTTCCACACGTGATTGCTTCTCCAACCATTAGGGAGCATATACACATGCATAGATACCGCATGTGCAGAGCATAGATAAAAACTCTTAACTTCTTTCCATCCAGTTCAAAGTGAAAGTTGATATTTAATCTGAAAAATAAAACTCCTCTACTGTTTCTCTGCAAGTGACATGGAAATTTTAGAAAATATGCAGCCCCTTGCGCTATAAAGCAATCGTGTTTTCCTGATGGGTATTTTTCATTTTGCTAAGGCCACGCTCGGTGCACCAACCGAACACCCTTGCCACTGTTCTTTAGGCCACGTTACCTCCCTCACTGGAATTCGGTGCCTAAACTCTACTGCTCATCTGAGTTGCTACAGCTTTGCACACTACCGTTCCTTCCCCATGACTTAGAGCATCTCCAGCCCACTGACCAAATTTCACTGACCAAATCTCCATTTGGAAAATCATCCTAAAAGATTCTCTCCCTAAATCTTTTTCTATTCCAACCCACTTCTCAAATCTCACTCCCTATATTTCACTCTCCCTTATTTTATTGATATCTTGTATTCTGAATTTTTTGTTTTGTTTTTGATTGTCCCTGGATACATGCAGCAAAGCTCTAAACATTGGTGATTTGGTGTCAATTAAACAACTGCAGCTAGATGGCATGTTGCACGCCTAGATACTGACCGCGAGCATCCTTCATTAACATATTTTGGAAATCTTAATCTCAACACTGTTGGATACAAACATGCTACATTATCTTCTACTCACATCAGCAAAACTTGGACAAAATCACTTCTGCTCTATACATCACCTATTCACAATAAGCAATTAGAAAGCAATTCAGCTTCTAAACTAACACGAAGCTTCAGTTCGTGTCTATAATGCGAATATTTTCTAAACCAGAGATCAACATTAAACCACATTTTATTAAACATTACGCTTAGCTACTTGCTTAGCTCCGAATGGCAAGTTCAGCAAAGACAAACCAGTAATGGCAGTGAGTTTTAGCTTCTGCTACCATGAGCAGAAGGATCTTGGGGACCGAGTTCCCTTCTCGTCGTAGCCGCACTACATCGACTCCGGTGAAACCCCAAAAATGCTCATACTGCAAGAAACCACAAATTAACCTTACCTTGGCAAATCCAACACATATTTAAAAGAAGACGGCAGCAACTGAGCTTCAAATTGAATCCTCACGACACTAATCAGCAACCAAGAACAGATCTGGGCATTTTGGTTGGTTTATGAACCTGGCGCTGGGCACTTGGTCGGCGATCTCGAGCTCGCACTCGACGGGGAGGCCAATGAACCTTGGAGGCGGTCGAAGGTGACGTGCACGATGTGGCGGACGTCGGTGGGTCAGCCAATCTCCATCCCCCACGCCGCGGCCGGGTCGTCGGGCGTCCGCCCTCTGCACAGCAGCACCACCGACTTGCGGAGCACGGCCAGCAGCAACTCCAGCACTTGCCCCTGCTGCTGTTGTCGCTCCTCCGCCTTTCTCTCTCCCCCACCTCCGCAACCATTGGAGACAAGCACCACCTCACCCATGCCTTCCTCTCTCACCCACCTCCCTGAACAGGCGAACGCGGCACCTCTGGAACTGCCCCGAGCTTCTGGATCTGGACGGACAAGGCTCGCCGAGGCCGAGGCCGAGGGGAGGATTGCTCCGAGCGCTGGCGGGAACGCGGGAGAGGGTCTTGGCATGGGAGCGGTTGGGGATTTGGGCAGTGGAGCTCGGTCCCAGAAAAGGGAAGCGGGGGAGGGGAGATGGGAAGTCAGATAGGGTGGGAAGTGAGATAGGGATTGGGCTGGAGATGGTATTTGGAGGAGAATGCCCAAAATTAGGGATGAGAAGTGGATTGGGAGGTGGGCTGAAGATGCTCTTACTCCCTATTTCTTCTCAACATTACTACCCAGGCCAGCTCACAACCTACTACACATCAGTGCCAATAACTCTCTGAGCACCTACAGCAGAATCTAGCTACTCCTTCTCTTTGCTTTAAAAAGAACAGCACGAACCCCACCATTCCCCAATTGTTCATCCCATCCCCTACACCAACTCGGCATGAATTAATTCCTCGCAGTTCAGCTCAGTAGTAATGTTACTCATCCATACCAGGGAATCCGCAGTACTTTTCCTGCCATCGCATGGATTCGGTGCCCAACCTTTCCTATACTGCACAGCTTCAATGCCATTGCAACCTAACTCCTCCTCTCTCTTTACTTCTCTCCCGCTGCAGCTATAGCACCTACTATCCAACCAATTCCCTCCCCTAACTCTTCTTCACACCAGTACAAGGCCACCCGAACAGCTCAAGTCATTGACCTCCATTGCTCTCCTTGAAAACTAGCTGAGCTACTCCTCCAACACTTCAATTCCCTCCCTCTGGACCATCTCCATTGCTTCTCCTCCCTCACTTGTTTTCCACACCCGAGCTGCACATCCCTCATTTCTCACCTCTTCTTCCCGAGCTGCATTTTTCCCAAGTGCCCATCATCCGCTTCTTCCCCATCATCTCATTCACCCGAGCTCCCCAACTTTTCCATGTTCCTCTGTTGTCCGAACTGCTATTCCTTCCCCCAAGCTTCCATGCCTGAGCATCCCAAGCTCCTCAATCCCCATTGATCCTTCCCGACTTCTTCTTCTCACAGCTCATCAGGCGCAAGAGCTCTGCAAGCTGTCCACCCGAGCACCTCCATGCCGGTGCCTCCTCTCTTTCCATGAGGTCCGCCCAACCCGAGCTCCGCTCCGGCATCACCTCCAGTCGCCGTTCCGCCCCGCCATCGGCGAAAGTCCCCAAAGAAACGCCGCCACCACGCCTCGGGAGCCCGCGCAGCCACCGCCCCGGTCGCCACCAGCGACCCACGGCACCCCTCCTCGATCTGCCTTCCTCCACGGATCCCGAGCTCTTTCTCACCGCCCAGCTCCCTCTCCTCCTCTCTAAGAGCAACCGATAGCCATTCCTTCTCCCCGTTACCATCCTTCTTCGCCGGAGCTCAAAGCCCATCCGCCACTGCCCTAAGCAAATCTCCCCAATGCCAGCTGCTTGAGGTCGGCCCTTCCCCACCCTTAGCAACGCCGGCGCTCCCCGAATCAACCCCGCTTCAAATAGGTCTAGCCGAGGATCGTCGCCGGAGCCCCAAATCCACCTCGGCGGCGCTGCTGCAGTAGGACTCTCCCTGTCCGAACAGGGCGTGGCCAAGGACCGCTCGAACCAGACCAAAAGGGGTAAGCGGCATTTGCCCCTGACACGTGGGCCTCGGGTACTCGACCGAGCCCGCGGTCAGTCCAGTGGAGACGCCTCCATCGAAGCCACCGCCGTAGCTAGAAGACGTATTCCGACTCAATGAAAGCGTAAGTTGATTCTGAAAACCGGTTGCCCTGTTTCCAGAACCGGTCCATCACTGGTTCGACCGGTTCGTAAGGGTCCGGACCGGTTTTTGAGATTATTTTTCCGGTTCTGGTATACTAGGATTATTTCCTAACTTTTACATTAAGAAACTTTTTCAAAATTCCAAATGGTTGAGTACAAACAGAGACGGAGCTATATGCAATTAATAAATTGACTTTGTTATTAGATCAAATGCCCAGAGTAAATCCCCGAGATTTTGGGGCAGCACATAGACATTTTACCAACTTTTCCAAAGCCTCGGCACCCACTCAAACTCATTTCTGATTTCTCCTTTTCAAACATGTTTTTGAATCTCAAATTCTTTTTAATAAAAATGAAAGGGGATTTCCAAACATTTAAAGGAGTTTAATCGTTAAAAGAAAATCGCTATTAGGATTAAGGGTATTTTCAAAGCATGATAATTCGAGACATGCCTCTTTTATGCTAGTACCCCCTCTATACTTAAACCAAGTTAACTAATCAACATGACTTCCCAATAAAACTCAGCTTGTTGCATATAACAGTGTGCGTATAGTCTATGGTAGCTCGTAGCTTTGTAAACCCTTAATGTACGCGTAGATTTGATTAAACCCAGAAGTAAAGCATACCCTCCTTGACCCTTAAAGCTACGAACTTGTTAGCAAAGTTCATGAGAAGAGACTAGGGAACCCTAGAAACCATAACGCATCTAGGATTCTGCAAAGAGAAAATACCTGACTATGTTTCTCAAACCCTAACAAACTTCCGAGGCACTGGAACCCTAACACGACAGAAGCTTAAAGTAGATATGTTTATTGGGATAACCTAAAGCACCCAATTCTATCATTCTAAAAGCTCCATAAAATCACAATAGCTAATCCAAAGCATTGTGGTTGCATGAATTGATTATTCTGGTTTTGTGTTCGATGTTCTTCGTTCTTCCTTGCATCGTTGATTTACTCGCCATTCTTCCGACGTGTAGATACGGTGTAGCGAGATCGCGAGCGGAATATTCCAAACGATTGTCGAATCGAGTTCAAGACCGAGCTCCGGACAATATTGCCAGGCAAGCATTCCCACCTTGATCATGTTGAATCTCATATGTATGAAATTTAATTATTTTATTTGCGAAACTTGCATGTATGTGGATATCAACGGTATTTTATGTAGGCCTAGTTATACCCTATACCTGCATATGACTTAGGTCCGAATATCCGATCCTTATAACCCTAGAAGTATTAGTCAGTAGTTCCACGACCGATAAAAGTATTAGGGCTATAGGCCTTAGCCATGCTTAGACCCGCTTTAGTTCAAAACTAAATATTTGATCGGTGTTCACAAAAACCCTGGGACATGGGAAATAAAACCCTCGGACATGTGTTATCCGAGGTGGCATTTGAAAGAAATGTTTGACAAAACCCTAAATAAAATTGGAGATGATTTTGATTCGGGTGAGAATGCTAAGGGTAGCTCGGGGGGTGTAGAGTACCTGATAGTGGCATGGTCGTCCGGGATGAACATGGGTCAAAAATGGAGTCTTGCTCGAATCAGTTAAGGACCGAGCCTAAGTGCCGCTAAACCAGTTGCTCATCGTACGTCCACATGTCCTTTATGAGAATGACTTGGCTTGGTACCCCGACAAGTATTAGAGTATGGACCCGTGGGAAGTAAGAAGTATGTGACTAGGTGGTTAAAGTCCTAGAGATCCACTACCGCTGGCCGATTGAGTGTTGATGCGACACAAAGGTGGGGAGTCCCATTTTCGGGGTCCGGGACGTGAAAGTTGGGTCAACCACCTAGCGGGTCCAGCTCTAGTATGGAAGCGGACGAAGGTCTCGTTGTAATAACCCTGCCAGTACACCTCGTGAAGTGTACCCGAACACGTGCGGCAACAAGGGTGACTTACATCTTGTGGGTAAAGCCGTACAACCTCTGTAGAGTATTAAAAACTATTCGAATAGCCGCGTCCTCGGTCATGGACATGAACTGGTAAGGCCACACATTGGTTAGACTAAGTTTTATTTGTGAAAGCATGGGAAAGGGATTAAGGACGTGGGCATGACGTGTCCACAGAGTGTAATTTACACTACACGGTTGGTAGCAAGGAATTGCAGGAGAGGGAGGCCAGCCGTGCTGTCCGGGATAGCACGGGCTGAGCATTGAGTTAGGGGAGGCTAGATGTACTATCCGGAATAGTACGAGCTGAGCAATGAAATGAGGAAGCTAGTCATACTGCCCGGGGTAGTATGGACTGAGCTATCACGAGAGATAAAAAGGAGGTAGCCGGGTCTACCTCAAGAGAAGTTTTATTGCTTTGAGTTGCTCTGATTGAAAACTTACATTTCCGCACAACTGGCAACTTAGGTTAGAACTGTTCCCTTGACTCACACCCTGCATACTATAATGCAGTATATTCTCCTGAGGGAATAGCTTGCGAGTACATTCCATGTACTCACCTGGCTTATTGATTTGACCAGACAGAAGAGACTTCAAAGCCGAAGATACGGTTACGAACGCGAAAGCTAGGGCGCAACCCTAGTAAGTTGCCTGTTGGGTATGGCATATTGATGGGCATCATTACGGCTTGATTTCCGCTGCAAGTTTATAGCCGTTGGGCTACAGGTATCAGACTATCGACCTGAACGGTCTATTTGCCTATTGTATTATGGTATTCGTATGTATGACCATGATATACAGGTTAACTTGTGTGTACCGGCTACTGATCTAGGGACCGGTACAGTAATCACAAGGAAGTATCCGGCCTTAAAACCGGTTACGCCACAGCTTGGTATCAGAGCCATACTGACTGTAGGATAACCCTAGTTAGCACGGATGTTAGATATAAACCCTAGGAGCAAAAAGTATTTTCAGAAGCTTATATATAAAACTTACTATAAGAGTTGGTTCTACTTTTCTTAGCCTTCTTAGCTTCCCCTCTTATCTACGCTGCTCTAAGAATAATACAAAGATTCCTTGCACCCTCGTCTACCTCAAAACTTGTAGGCAAATCCTAGCAAAATAAGTAATGAGACCCACACGGATACTACCCAAGGGTTCGCCAACCTACCAAGAACCAAGATGGATTGTGTTGTCGTCCAATCCAAGAAGCTCGCTGCGACTCGCTACAAAGGGTCAAGACCAGCTACTCGACCTTTCAACTCCACGACGTCAAGAGTGTGGAAACTCGCAAGGGAAAACGCCGCATTAAGCGAAGACCTATGGACAGTGGCACCCTGTCAGAAACAAGAAGCCAGTGACATTGAAGAATGCCCCACTAAGGGCGGCGACCATTAAGGGCTACCGTATGGACTAAACCCACAGGCTAGGTTACTAGATCTCGCTTGCCGTGAGTAGCGAGATAGGTACCCCTTCTTAGATCGAGTTTTAGGCATCCTTTGCGGTATATAATATACCCTGTGATATTCTTGCAACGCAGCTGTTGATTTGTGTTTTTCTTGCTTGCCTGAAAAATGTGGCCTGCACATAGGTCTACCGACACATGTAGCAGTCACATCCACTGTTAAGTAGTTAATAGGCCTTACCTTATCTTTGAGATCCAGTAAGTCTTGCTGTCCCCGCTGTCCAATCTTTTTCTAGATTCCCTCTGATGTCACCTTTCTTTGTCAGCCTTATGCCAATTCTTTTGACTACTTTGGCTTTGCTTCGTCTACAAGCCACCGACCGGATAAGACGTGAGCATCCGTCCTATTCCGAGGCAATATTTTCTTTGGAATCTGCGTTGACCTCTTCGTTGCCAAGTGACTATTTAAAGCTCTAACCTTCTTCCTGTGTGGCACACCCGTGCCCCTCTCATTTGTCCAGACACCCGTTCCTTGCCAGAAGAACACTCAGCCCTAGTGCTTCTTTTCCTGCTCATTTTCTTCCCTTGTGAACATGATGACTCATGGCGCTCTTTGCCAAGAGACTACCGCTGAAGAATTCACCGGGTTCCCAAACATTTTGTGGACCATGGTTCAGCAAACTCTCAGAGCGACACAACGCCCTAAGTACTTTGTGTACCTAGGGAGTGCCTCCTGTTCCTTGAATGAATTCTGGGCAGAAGTTTATGTCTACCTAGCCGATATCGATCAAGGTTTTCCCCTCTGTTTCACCGGTAAAACCGTGCCTGCTTCAACGATGGCTATTCAAATGGCCGCGTGGGAAGCTATCTCTCGTCTTCACCGCTTGGTCCCTGGCATAGACCAACGTGCTTTCCTCCTCTACCCCAGTCGTGCTCCTGAAGAAGACGTCGTGTTTACCGACACACATCAAGAAGAAGACGCGGCAGTGGTTCACGCCAACCACTACATTGCCGCCCAACACAACTTGCTCACCCAGCTGGCGGATTCATGGATTTTGTCGCTCAGAGTTATCGATCCCCCGTCCTACTCCAGTGACTCTTTAGCGACGCCCGTATGTGGTCCCGAAGTCAACGAGCAGCTCCCGCCAAGATCGGCATCAATCAGCAAAAGCGTCTGTCGCCGCAGGAACACCGTCGCCCCGCAAAGAACTCCCCCTTCCTCAGAGGATGAAAACCCTCGTGGCAGAAGGACTCCAACACAGGCTGCCCACCTAGTTATAGATCAAATAGTCGAGGCACCCCAAAGTTGGATTAGCCCCCTCCGTGCTGCTAGTTTGGTGTGTATTTTTATTGTTTTAATGTTTGCCCTAGCAATCTACTTCGTGCCCCTCAGCATTAAGGCACGCCTGTTCGATACACTCTTAGGTTCACCCCCGTACATCCACATGTCCTTTATGGGAAGGACTTGGCTTATTACCCCGTCAAGTGCTAGTATCTGGACCCGTGAGCAGTAGGAAGAGGGTGCTAGGTAGATTGGCATCTCTAGAGGACCTCCACGTGATTACGTGGGTAGAGGCTTGACCTCCACGTGATTACGTGGGTAGAGGTTCGACACAAAGATGAGGAGTTCCTCTTTTGAGTCTGCGGGACAAAAGAAAAGTTGGGAGAATCATCTAGCGGGTCCAGTTCTGCTACAAAAACGGGCGAAATGTCTCGTTGTAATATCTCTGTCAGTATACATTGCAAAGTGTACCCAGGGTGACTTACATCTTGTGGGTAAAGCCGTACAACCTCTGCAGAGTGTTAAAATCTATTCGAATAGCCGTGTCCTCAGTTATGGACACGACCTGGCAAAGTCACACATTGGTTAGACACAGTTTTCGAATTAGGATATGGGTTTAAGGACGCATCTGGCTTGATGAGCATGCAGAGTAAGTTGTGAGTGCCCCGTGTAATCGAGATTACACGGGAGGTGTGGTTATGAGTGGGATGCCATTCACCCAAGACATAAGAACGGCTATCTGAGGTGAAAGGTGGTATTATTGGATGTCGTTCTACCCGAGGGTAGGAACGGCTATCGATTGAAAGTAAATGGCCGTTCCCGTGGCGGACGGCCAAATTTGCAGGAATGCTATTATGATTGATTGATATGACTCAGTAGGGCCGAGGTTGTTTTTGAAAATAAGCTTTTATCGTCTACTTAATTATTTCAGATGAAAACTTACTTTTCTGCACAATTATGAAACATAGGTTAGAGCCTCTTTATTGATTCCCCTATGCATGTATATATCTGTGATATTCACCCTGAAAGGGAGCTTGCGAGTACATTCAATGTACTCACCTGGCTTGTTGATTTGACCAGACGAAGGAGACGTCGGTTCGAAGACAAAGAAAGCGTACGCGAGAACTAGGGCGTAACCCTAGATAGTTGCCTGTCGGGTATGGTATACTGGTGGGCCACATCACCGTTTGAATTTCCGCTGCAAGATTTTAGCCGTTGGGCTAGAGGTACAATACCTTCGGCTTAGACGGTCTTTATTTAATTAATACTCTGATATGTGCAATGATATACATGTTAATTTGTGTGTACCGCCTACTGATCCAGGGACCGGTACAGTAAACACAAGGGTTTATCCGGCCTTAAAACCGGGTACACCACAGCCGCACCCGCCAACTCCCACCTGGGATTCCCCGCCCTCCTCCCCGCCAGCCCTGCTCTCCTCCGCCCCCATCGGCCCCGTCCTCCTCTACCCACCGCTACCCCCACCCTCCTCCTCCCACCACCAGCCCTGCTCTCCTTCGCCCCCGCCAGCTCCGTCCTCCTCCACGCCACCGCCAACCCCGTGCTCCTCCTCCCACTGGCGGCCCCGTCCTCCTCCGCCACCGCCGGCCCCACCCTCCTCGTCCCACCGTCGGCCCCGTGCTCCTCCGCCGACCCCGCCCTCCTCCCCCACCACCGGCCCCTTCCTCCTCCGCCCTCCTCCTCTCACCGCCGGCCCCGCGCTCCTCCGCCGGCCCCGCCCTCCTTCCCCATCGCCGGCCCCTTCCTCCTCCGCCCTCCTCCTCTCATCGCCGGCCCCGCTCTTCTCCACCCACCGCCGGCCCTGCCCTCCTCCCTTGCCGGCTGATGAACTGATGTGCATTTTTTTATCTTTGAGCTGATGAACTGATGAACTGGTGTGCATTTTTTCTATATTTTTGAATGTGTATGCACTGATGAACTGATATGCATCTGGTCATCAGTGCAATTCTTGTTCATCATTTTTGTTCAAGAACCGAATGAATATTGTTTATGCAAAAAAAATTGAATGTATATGAGTGGATCTGTTAAATCTTAGAAGTACAAGGCATATTGCATGTTTAGCATGTGCACATGGAGAAAATGAAAGAAAAAAAACACTGTTTCCTGCAACATAAAAGGTAGATTCATCTCTTAGGCATGCATTAGGTGCGGATCAAAACACTTCTCCGAATCAATTTTCAAATTTGCTACAGATATGTAAAAGGACAAGTAGATGGAAATCCATTTGTCCTGTTAATGACGTATCATGCTATTTATCTGGTTAGCATCACCTCTTGGCAAAGATGGAAATCTTAACTCCTTTTGTTGACGCTCTATTATGTTTGAAATTTATTTTGTTCATCAATTATGCGCCAAAACAGTTGAGAAGAATGATAGTAACAATTAAACAGAGCACTAATAATTCCAAGGGTATTACAGACATTGTAGCATTCATGACAGCAAATAAGCTCACATCTGATAAGCTGAAAAGAAGGGAATCAGAGTTTATCAGGGCTTCTCCCCACCGGAGGTTCTGTGGACAATTAAGTTTAAGCCGATTTTTGCACAAGCTGAAGTCGAAAATAAAGGGGCCTTAGCCCGCACCTATCGTGTTGTTCACCTGCGACAGGTGGGCCTATCTAGGTGTGTTGGGCTGCTATCATGGTCTAACTGTATGATAGCAAGTCTCTCGCTGCCGGGCACAATGGGCTTACCTAGAGTCGTCGGTTAGACGTGTGACTGGGTCACGTGATGTCTATTTAGTCTATCATGTTTTCAAATAAGTTTTAGAAGGGACTATTTTTGTTAATAACAGTCCGACGGGGCTAAAACAGCCAAAAGTTCTGAACGAGCACCCTTTTGAGAATGAAGCAGCGACTTGGGCGCGCACTTGCCTGCCGTGATTTCACGAACCGCGCGCGCTGCAAAGTCAGAATTTGAAGCTAGAAGGCATATGGCCTCACGTTCGTCGAGACTCGGCTTCGCATTTACATATTGGCACTACTACAGATACCATTTAGCGGGACGCCTCCTGTACAGACGGCTACAGGGAGCCGTCTGTACAGTGCTTATCACAGACGGTTCCAAACTTGAACCGTCTGAGAAAATGACGACCAAGGATGCCGAACAAGCGGGACGGTACAATACAGACGATTCCCTAGAGCAACCGTCTGTACAAATAATACAGACGGTTGCCTACTGAGACCGTCTGTACTGGGAAGCACAGTACAGACGGCTCCCAACCCAGACTGTATGTACTAATGTCACAGACGGTCCCAGTTGGGAGCCGTCTGTACTAACCCCCACAGTACAGACGGTTCCCTACCGGAACTGTCTGTGTTGTTTGTACAGACGGTCCCCTACTTGGAGCCATCTGTACTAATATGCATAAGCTCACTCCCACTCCCACTCCCAACAGAGTTCCTAACCTCCTCTCGAGCCGCCCGCAAGCGTCGCCGCCGACCGAAGCTCGTGCCGCCGCCGACGACCTCCCCCAAGTTGCCGCCGCCGCCCGCCGACAATCTCCCTAAGCCGCCACCGCCGCCCCGCCCCCGAAGCTTCCCCGCTGCCGGTGGCCTCCACCTCGCCGCCCGCCTCGCCCCGCCGCGTCCGAGCCCCGCCGCCTCCCGGTAAGCCGCCGCGCTCCGCGCTCCCACCTCCCTCCACCGCCGCGGTCCCACGCCACCACCGCTTGCCGATGCCATGGTGCTCGGCCGGCGTCCCGACTACCTTAATGAAGCATTAAGGCTAAGCCAAATAAAAAATAAAAAATAAAAGAAATGAAAATATGACATGTGGGCCCCACATATCAGTGTCTAGTCACATTTTGACCAGTGGGACCCACCTATCAGCCTCTGCTATTTTTGTATTTATTTATTCATTATTTTTACTGAGGAAAAGATCAAAAAGAGTATTTAAATATTTAAATCTTATAAAAATCATAGAAAATTCATTATTAGTCAGAAAAATACAAATAATATATCAAAATATTCAGAAAAATAAGATATATGCAATATGTCATTTTCATTCATGTT
This sequence comes from Stipa capillata, assembly GCA_019208055.1. Lineage (NCBI taxonomy): Eukaryota > Viridiplantae > Streptophyta > Magnoliopsida > Poales > Poaceae > Stipa > Stipa capillata. The sequence continues at coordinate 533,699 of JAGXJF010002409.1, forward strand.
TGCATTGTAGAAAAAATAAAATTGACTAAAAACTCAAATTAGGGTTTCCGGAACCGCGGAGAAATTCGGATCGCGTCCGGACTCCGATTAAATTGATTCCATTTGCATTAGTCTTTATTTTATGTCCTCTATGCCATGACATGCATTTCATCTCATGCCGATGTTCCACATTTTGATATTTATGTTTATACCCTTAAACCCTTAAATTGCAGTACGATTTCTAGAAAAATCATGCTAGCTCCAAAATTAATATATGTTGCACCAAAATTCAACATTTGATATATGTTGTATCTTGGCTTAATTTTATTCGTGCATCAACATGTAAAATTTTGACATATATAGGAATGTTGCCTTTCTAGATTATTTAAAAAATTAGATACTGAATTTATTTGAGTTTTGCATAGTTGGGATTACATATTACTAAAAAAGCTGAAATGTAGTGTTTTAGATGAATTTACGTACCAACTTTATTACATGGACATTACTTTGGTAGCTCCTTTTTTTCGATGAGAAGCTAGGTGGCTTTCTTTTATTAGGTCAATTTAACACTAATTTCCTTGTTGTGCAGCGCGTGTAGCTAGATGGATCGGGTGTGGATGTACGGTTCTCGTACGAACCAAGGGTACCTTGATGGTGTGACAAATTTTCTGAGAGTTGCCGAGGAGGATAGGTTGAAGAAGGGTGTTGAATTTATATATTGTCCTTGTTGCGATTGTAGAAATGAGAGATCATTTCTCAGACAGAACTCAGCCCTACAGATCCAAGCGCACTTGATTATTAGGGGCTTCAAACCAGACTACACGTGTTGGACCAAACATGGTGAAGAGCAGAACATGTTACATGAAACCGGTATCGCGCGAGGGCCAACATCTCGGGTGATGGCACCGTCGCCTTCAGCAAGCCCGAAACCACGCAAGTAGCTGAAAACATCCTGCGACTGTCAGAACAATCCGTGCAAGGAACTTTCCAAGCAGCCAGGGAAAAGGATATACTAACCTTGGCTCTGGGAAACAAAGAGCACCCGAGTCGAACACGTGGCGTGGGGGTGACGGTTCCATGGAAGTTGGGATTCCCTGACGATGCGGGTTCGTACAGGAGTCGGAGAAGAACAAAAGCAGAGCGCGAGGCAGCCGAGCGTGAACAGATGAAAAGAGAGCTGATGGAAGAAATATATGCAGGCCTAGAACAGAGGATCGATGCAAGGGTCGAAGAACGGGTACGGCAGATAAGGCAGGAGGATGCAGCCGCCGCGGCCGAACGCAGCCCCGCAGGCTCATCCCCACATGCTCGGTGCTGGAGTAGCTGCGCATCCGTGGAAAATGACAATGCCGAAGACGTTCATGAACAAGCTGCTCATGACCACGTTCGAGATGACATCCGCGCCGATGACTTATATGTCATGTCGAGGACTTTCCGCGTGAAGACGTCAGCGAAAGATTCCCTATCGATGACATACAGGTGGCAACTAAGTGCAAGCTCCTCGTGCCCAGCTGTTTTGGCCCCACTAACATGCTTGAGGCTGGCACGGGGTTAGCATTTCCATATGTTGAAGACTCGACGGTGCACGGAGTTCCGCTAGCGGCGGGTAATGCCAAGGTGGCAGTGGACATGGTGCATGCGAATTGCTCCTCCTTTACACTTCCTGTACGTCTGGAGGATGACGTCACGACACTGGGACAGGCCATCCACACGTTCATCCAGTGGCTGAAGAAGTACATTTCGCTGGTTGCCCCTACACCTCCTGCACGGCCGCTGTCTCCGGTACGTTACGGTAAAGATTTCTCAACCCGTGCTCCTCCACCGAAGGTGAAATCCGGTTCAGCACAATCTCAGCAATCTAGTAAATCTAGCTAACAGGCTGCCAAATAGATTCCTCAAGCTCAGCGTAGGGCCACCAGAAATAGCACAAAGTCGGCCAAGGGCAAAGAGGTAGACGAAGAACCCGAGATAAGAAGCTACACGGAACGGCAGCCGCTAGTGACGCGGGCGGAGTTAGAATGACTTGGTTGGACAGCTCAGATTGTGCATGATTTTTACATGAAGAGGTCCAACGAGGAGACAGCGCTTCCTCAAAATATCGGCGCCACGTTCAAGCAGCAACATTTCCTCCATCCAGGTGAAACCTTTACCGTCGAGTTCAAGAATTTATCCGACCTCTACCATCATGACGCCCTTGATGTCAGCCTATTCAGATGCTGGACACTATAAGTGTTCTCAATCACGATTTATGCTAAATGAATTGCCTAACTTATTTGTACACTCTTTTAATAACATTACTTTTAATATCGGATTCCTCGATCCACAAGTGGTCATATGCAAAATGGTCCAATTCCAGCCGAAGGAGGTCAAGGAATACATTTCGGACGCCATGCTCCTTCTCTGTACTAAGCGCGTCATTCTTCTACCGTACAACTATGGATTCCACTGGATGCTCGTCTGCCTCGAGCCACAACATCTACATGCCACGTACTTCGACTCCAGGGACTACCCACCAGAGAACTACGCAGATTTGACGATGGTGCTCAACGGGGCATTCAAGAAGTATGTTGCCAAGGGGGGTTGTGAAAACAACACAAACCGAACCGAGCCACCGATTTCATTGCCCGGTAATAATTCCTCCCTCACCCATGAATAATCACCTCGCACGTTCTAATATGTATTTGGTAAAACTAAATTACCCTGCACGTAATCATGATTTCTACAGTGCCACAGGCAGCCGCCGGGCAACAATCTCTGTGGATACTATGTCGCGACATATATAATGCAGATCGTTCGCTCTAGTCCGGTACATGTGGAGGTTAGTGTCATTACACTATATGTAGTTGCATTTTTCATCGTTCGGACGTTGTGCCTAACCTAGCTATTTAATTTTCTTCTGCAGACTTTTAAGTTTCCTACAAATGAGCTCGACAATGAGGGCGTCCGGTTTGTTCAAAAACAGTTAATAGCTTTCATACTTAGAGAGTTGTTGAAAGAAACCGGAGAATTCCATTGTCCTAAAAATGTTGCTCCTCAATGACTTAAAAGTTTTTTTCCCTAACAATGACTTCTCTTCTAATTTGTCAATGAATTACTGCATGTGAATGACTTTGTGGTTGAGAATGACGTTTAATGTGGTTATGGATGAGTTACTGCTTCTGAATGACTTTGTGGTTGAGAATGACGTTTCATGTTTGCTTCTAAAGGCTATGTCTAAGATCAATGACTACATTGTGTGTCTGTGTATGCTATGTCTATGATCGATCACTTTGTTTCTAGCGTTTTCGTGGCCGCGGCAGGACCGCGGCAGCACCGAGCATCATTACCCTGCCGCGGCAGCAGGCAGCAGCACCGTCATCATGACGCACTGCTGCCGCGGCAGCACCGTCGCCCTGCCGCACGGCTGCCGCGGCAGCCGAAGCGGCACGGCAGCAGGCGGGAACACTGTCGCCCTGCCGAACTGCTGCCACGGCAGCACAAACAGCTGTTTCCCCTACCGTGGCAGCAGGCGGCAGCACCGTCGCCCTGCCGCATTGTTTGCCGCGGCAGCAGAAACGGTTTTTTTCCGCTGCCGCGGTAGCATTGTCGTCCTGCCGCAGCCAGTAGTACAGACGGTTCCAGGGGAAGAATCGTCTGTACAAATGCTTCCGAGGTACTGTTCAAAGCATTTCTACAGACGGTTCTACGTATGGAACCGTCTGTACAAATCATTTGTACAGACGGTTCTAGGAATGTAACCTTCTGTACAAATGCTTTTGAGGTACTGTTCAATGCATTTGTGCAGACGGTTTTGTGGACGGAACCGTTTGTACAAATACTTCTGAGGTACTATTCCAGCGAATATCACAGACGGTTCGAGTGTGGAACCGTGTACAGACGGTTCAATAACCGTCTGTACAAACCTGATTTGTACTGACGGTTTTGTACAAACGGTTCGAAAAACCGTCCCGCATGGTGTTTCCGAACCGTCTGTACAAATCGATTCTGTACGAGTGTGGGAGCGTGGCCGTGGAGGAGTGCGTGCACACGTTCTCGTTGTAGTTGCTCCGACTTTTCTTCTGATTCCCGCCCTAGCTAGTTCATGTTCTTACCAGCTGCTTGGACATCGATGATCATCCATTCCGGCGGCCTTATAGTCGTTGCGTCAAACTTCCTCTCGCTGTCGCGAATCGTGTCATTTCCGCGGCGGCTTTTACCATTGCCGGCCGCAGAAATTAGGCAGCCAGCTTGGTCATGCATGGCGTTTGCTTTACGATCAGAAACGCCTGTATTCCCTTGCGTAATGTTCAAACTTCAGACTTGTCATTTATCCTCTCCGTGTTGCCCATCTAGACAACGACCTAGACAAGATGAAACGGGGTGGGGTGGTATGGTAGCATAGTAGTCGTGCCTTCCACGACAAACCATGGCGCCGAGCGTTGACGAGAGGCTGCAGAACGCCATGCTTTTAGAGTAAAAGCATGGCTGCGTTGTTGAATTTGAAAAATGCTGAGACGGCCGGTGACCTAACTTACGGCGGTGTTCGACTGTGTTCGGCACTAATGAATTCTGGGTACACGTTTTCCCGGAGCTCGCACATGCTGTAGCGCTAGTTTCTTAGCGAAATGATGCGATAGGAACCGCACCGTTGCCCTGTCGGCGCCTAATCCGGCTCCTTTTTTTTTCTTCGTCGGGTGGAGTCAAGGTCTCAAGGAGCGGGTTCTTCCGGTTTCCAGTTGGAGTGATCATCTGACACTGAAGCAATGCTACATTTATAGAAAAAATCTATAAAATTTTCTACTTATGTGGATAGCAATAACATACATGCACAAGAGGTGAGAGACATGATTTTTAAAAATTAATTATTTTTTCCTCTTACTATTCGCTCCACGTCATCGTGTAAGTACAAATTTTATAAGATCTTTAAGTAAGAATAACATTATTGTGGATATTGATGCGTGAGTTGACGGCACATGGCAGATTGGGAGATGGGTCAAACAACCTACCATACTCAATCAATTGAGAAACCGACGAAATGATCTCTCAATTATTGTAAAGAAAATACAAACGCGTGTAAAAATACTGACTTGTAGTCTAGACGTAGCAATTCAAAATCTGAAACGTGTTAAATCTCATCTAAAAGGAAAGGAAATGCTTCATGCTAAAACGATCCTTGCAGAATTGTACTCACTGTAGTTTCGGCGAGTGCATGATAACATTACTCCGGCATGCATGTGGACTTTTCAGAACTTGATCATGTGATCTCGTCTTGGATCGTGTCAACAAATAGTTGCATTAATAATAGGTCTAACCGTCCAACAGCCTTTGAATGGATTGAATTTGCTGATAATGTCATTTTCTCGTTTAATATTCGGTCTCCCCCTTTATAAAACCACTTTCTTAAGAAGTGAGACTATAAAACCTTGTCTCGCCAACGTTTTAGGCGCTCCAGAATTATTCGCCGTACCCTCAGCGGCTCAGCCTAACCCCGAAAAGAAAGAAACACCGCGTAACTCGAGCGATGGACACCGCCGCCACGAAACCGTCGCTCTCCAAGAAGCCCTCGCCGTCGTTCCGCCTCCGCAACGGCAGCCTCAATGCCCTGCGCCTGCGCCGTGTGTTCGACCTCTTCGACCGCAACGGCGACGGCGAGATCACCCTCGACGAGATGGCGTCCGCGCTCGACACGCTCGGCCTCGGCGCCGACCGCGCCGGCCTGGAGGCCACCGTTGGCTCCTACATCCCCGCTGGCGCAGCCGGCCTCCGCTTCGAAGACTTCGAGGGCCTCCACCGCGCTCTCGGCGACGCGCTCTTCGGCCCCATCGACGAGGGGGAGCCCGGGAAGGAGGACGAGGACGAGGAGGGGGAAATGAAGGAGGCGTTCCGGGTGTTCGACGAGGATGGCGACGGGTTCATCTCGGCGGCCGAGCTGCAGGCCGTGCTCAAGAAGCTCGGCCTGCCGGAGGCGCGGAACCTGGCGACGGTGCAGGAGATGATCTGCAACGTCGACCGCGACCGCGACGGCCGCGTCGACTTCGGCGAGTTCAAGTGCATGATGCAGGGGATCACCGTGTGGGGCGCTTGACGGCGGCGCGCCCGGCGTCTGGCTTCCGTCTCTCCCCACCGTGTGTCATGTATGTACCATCCTAGGCATTGTAGCGTGCTATCCTTGACTTGTAGTCTTCAATTTTGCGTCACAACCATGGCCGCATGTGCTATTTCACTTTCTTTAATTAATTAATTTGTTTAATCATTGGTTTATTTTAGAACTGTAAGAAGACCTTGACCATTTTTCCCCAAGTCTTTCTATCTTCAATTTCGTGGTGCTTTCCTGCTCCTACCTAACCTGCTATTGCCTTTGCGCATTGACGTATTATACTATTATATGTTTTGTCATATGAAAGTTTATCATTTTGAAAAATAATGGTCGACAATGAAGCATAGAATACTGGTGTTCAGTAGTGTTTTTCTCTACGTTCCTCCTTTGGACAGAAATTTGACATAACATTTGGTCTGAAAAACATAAGCACATATTAATCCCAATGAGACACATGCGCGAGATAAGAGGGTTCACATGGGCCATTTTGCTTACCAGTGCTTAGCACATGAAAGTTGCTATACCAACCAAATGTGTTTTTTAAGGGGACCTACCGCTTGTTGAAAGCAACTGGCATCCACCTGGTTGTGCACTTCAGCAGAGTTATCAATTGCTTTCTTAAATTATTACGCGTTTTGCATTCAGATAAGTTCGTCACAAGTCATGAAGCAGTGTTTTCCCTTGATTCTGCAGATTCTGATGGAAGCATCGGAAGGTTGGACGAGGAGCAATCACGGATCCGTAGATTGTTTCAGGCCTTAAGTATGTAGGGTTGTGTTAGTTTCGGTCACTAGGTAATCGGTGTGTTCTAACTCCGATGGCTTTATCCTTCACTGATGTAACCATATAGGGACTGTGCATCTGTTCTATGTGTCTTATAGTCTGTAAAGCTTTCTGTATGAACATGGGACATCTATTTCATCTTTTTTGTTAATTAAAATTGTATCAATGTGTTTAACTTTCTTTATGTATCAGCACATGTATTAACTTCCTGTGGTGATATATTCGTAACTTGTATGTTTTTGATAATTTTAGAAGATCAACTATTTCCCAAAAGTTATATGTTTGAGTAATAATCAGCAAATATTTTGTGGTGTGATCTTCAAAGAAAGCATCAATTAGCACCGAGTGGAATCAAAGAAACTACCGGACTGATCACTAAATAGATACAAATAGGTGATTACAGGCAAAGTGTGATCTACCCTAATATTACATGCCTTTCTTGAATTAACTAAATGCTAATAACCTTTTCAGTTGGTTAGACTTTATATACTGACCATAGTAGTGGTGTCATTTTATTGTGGTAGCTAGATGTTGTGATTAAATATGACCTCTAAAGGTAGACCTTCACATTCGATTCTTTTATGATTGACGGCTATTTTGTTTTCATCATTGTTGTTGCTGCCGGACTGGAAAGCATGTGTGCATTGCTGACTCACATTTCGGTGGTTCCAATCATAACAGAACCAAGATTTTTTGAAACAAACCACTGCTTATTCGGTATTACCAAAAGTACAACAATCTCTTCAACTAATGTAGCTAACTGTACTCCCACAACTTCAAGGACTACATAAACATGGTGAAATCAAAACTTACATTCATCACTTACATGGAAGAACACCTTACATTGCTCGCATTGCTGTTTATCTCTAAGCCGTCCCATTGCTGGACTTTGGAGGTAAGAAGGGCTCCCACCATCCAAACTCGTATTTAGGGTATGGAGCTGTCCATTTCTCAGGCTTATCAAATTTCAACTCAACAGGGTTAGAAGCCAATGCTTCTTCAAGTGTTTCTGCATCGAACTGCTCCCCTAAGACCCTATCTAGCCTCAACTTCATGAATCTGAGAGCAAAAAAGGAGAAAGACAGATCATTGAGGATTTACCACTGCATGGATGCTATTTAAACTGAGAACCATACTACCAAGAGTAACTATATAAATATCCATGTAGATGCTGGTTATCTCAGTGATTGTTTGGCTTATGACTATTTGATGGATAGAAGCACGACCTTTTAAGTCAACAAAACAGTGGGATGCACAGTCAGTGTCACCATCCTCTAGCGGTATCATTTTGTAGAACTCCATGGTCCAGTAAGGTAGTCTGTTTTTTTCTGTTTCTCTTTCACTCGCTTTCCCATCTACTCATTATGTAAAGGAATGCAAGCCACTAATGAGTCATGACCAGATCCTACCTGGTTATCGGAGTCAAGGGAGCAAGACTTCAAGCAGTACATTCATAGGCTTCATTTATATAAGAATTTGTACTTTTGTACTGAAACAGGATCCTGATGAAATATTACAAATGTGACTGATGAAACACATTGCTACAATCAGATTTTCCCACTGCACATTATGTGCTCAAACCTGACTAGTTGCATTATCTAGATGCATAATTCTTGAATATGAACATTTCTAAAAGGGCATGCTTGAATCTGAACTAAGTAGTCATTTTTCGTCATTCCTCCTTTATCACCAAGTATTTTCCCACTGCACATTATGTGCTCAAACCTGACTAGTTGCATTATCTAGACACGTAATTCTTGAATATGAACATTTCTGAAAGGGCATGCTTGAATCTGAACTAAGTAGTCATTTTTCATCATTTCTCCTTTATCACCAAGTCAGCATATTCATGTGAAGCAAATGCAAGTATGTTGCAGGATCATCAGTGAGGCGAAGTGTTACTTGCATGCACATTTGAAGTGGGCACCTTTGCTGACCGCAAACACATTATATGGCTATCTGATAAGCAGGGATCGGGTGCAAATTACAGAAACCAGCCCGTAGCGGTTATAAGAGTCTGCATGGTGTTGACATTTGCAACAGGAAGTACACCAGATTGCATGTTTTATGTGCTGCATGCCGATGGAATATGGGCACGGGGCCTATCATTCAGTGACCACTTTACTAGTCGCAAGTGCTACCGGGCAAACATGCATTGGCGTTTTAACATCTATCGCGGACTATGCTAATTGGAATTGTGGAAGCTTGCAACGATGACTGGAGAGAGAGACACTTGATGTACCTGATCCAGTTGCCGTCGGTAGAGACGAGAGCGACGGCGGGGCGCTTGAGTCGCTTGGTGATGCTGGGAAACCTTTCCAGGAACTGGGGCTCGATCACGAGCCAGAAGTCCTGCTCCTTGTCGCGCTCCTCGTAGAGCCGCAGCTTCTCCTGGAGCTGCTCCTGGAAGTGCTCCTCCTCGTCCAGCATGAACTTGGCGTTCGCCACCAGGAAGTAGTACCTCCGCGGCTTCTCCTCCCCCTGCGCACGCACCCCAAAACACCACGCGCGCGCCGTCTCAAATTGAGCAGGAAATTACACTTGAGCGGAGTGAAATGTGAAGCGTGTTCTGCGCTACGCTAACTGCGTACTTTCTCGGAAGGTTCGGACGAGTCTTGCTGGCCGGATTCGACGGCGATGGCGCGGTGGAGGCTCTCTAGGCGCCTCGGCGGGCAGGAGACGGAGACGGCGGCGGGAAGCCGGCAAGCGGGCGCGAACCCGGGGTGGGCGCGGGGGTGCGCGGCCCTGGACGGTGCGAGGGTCGCGCAGGGGCGGAGGGACAGCATCGCGGGAGCCACCATTGGCTCGGTGCGGGGCCGCCGCCGGTGGAGTTGAACTGGTCTTAGTCGAAGAGGATAGAGGAAGGGACAGAACTGGTCTTGGGACTCTGCAGTACCGGTGCGGAGCGGAGAGCGCCTTATCTGGGCAGAGGGGGGGGAGGGCGCCTACTTGGCGCTTTGGCAGTGTACGCCCGCGTTAGCACGGGTTGCTCGCTCGCTTGTGAACTGTGTGCGGGATAAAAATCCGGGTCCAAGTCTAAATTCGTCTATATAAAATTATATTTAACCTCCTGATGCATTGACCGGGAGACATTTTGCTTCTTAATTTATTATCTAAATATTCTACTCTAAACTACTAAAACTGATGCAAGTATCTCTAACCTAGTTTTGGCACATGGATGCTGATATGGCACCGATGTGGAGTGTACTCGGCACATAAATCAATTAAAAAATTATTCTTATCTTTTCTAGTGTCACGGCCTTGTGGGGTACACTCGTTAGACCTTTCAATCCCTATCTTTATCCCTTCTTCCTCCCAGCTCAGCCTATCTCTGCTCCTTTCCCTTTTGTGATACCTCCATCTGCACCACCCCTGCACTTGTCCTCCGGGACATCTTCCTTGGAGTCGCCATCGTTGCCTGCACGGCAGCGGTCACCGAAGGAGCTGGTGCCCACCCGGGTGAGCTCCCTATCCAAGCCGGTGCCCGAACCTCATCTACTCGTCATAGACATGGTGGCGACACAGACACAAGATCGTAAAGCAAAGCAAAGGAGGACGAGTAGACAATGCGTGTATGGGAGAAATTGGATCAGAACTTACTGAGGGTGGAGATTGGTAGGCTGCTCACATGGCTGTGATGGGAAAATAGAGAAACGAAGCTTTATTTGGTAAGTGAATGCCATGTTGATGCCACGTCAGTGTCCATGTGGCAAAAACACCCTACAACCACCAGGTTAAGAGGCTACTTGTACTGGTTTTAATAGTTCACTCGGTAGAATAGCCAGAAAAATAGGTTGAAGGGTAAAGTGTCTCTCAAACAATAGGTTAAATATACTTTTTCGAAATTGTGTATGGAACCTCTCCTTGGGCCATGGTTTTAGGCCAATTGAGAGATCCAGGTTTTTGTAGTTTGTATTCGGACATCGTCTTGAGCTATAATAGGCCAACTGGGCGTGTTGAGCCATCACTCTCCCTACAAAAAAGTGTTGGCTCATCTCGTACGGCCAACACGAAGAGATATATGTCTTTAGCCACAATACTTTTGGCAGTCTTAGATTCTCACTTATTAAGATGGACAGTTCATGCGGCTCTTCAAAACCTTTGAGGTTAATTCAGCTTGTGTAGGTTTGGTCTTCTGCCTTTTTCTTCACTGGAGGCTTAGAGGAATGCCGAGATGTGAACGGCGAAGCTAGAGACAACGATTTGGGAGGATCTTGATGTACTTTCATTTTTATCAGGGTCATTGCTGTTCATTTTCATTTTAGTTTCTTCGATCTATAATACTGTCTCTACTTTATCAATAAAGTCAGATCATTGTTGTACAAAAATCTCATACAATCATCAATAAAGAACCGTTGCTTGGTGAGTGTTTAGTGTAGGTGGTTGTATCACCTTCCCATCAGGGATCAAACGCCGGTTTGATGTCCTATGTGTCTCACCAAGGTGGATTATTATTTCAGCAATAGCAGACGTACCCGCCAATAGCAAGGGGCACGTGGTGACTTTGTCAATTTTCAAGCTCCACAACTCTAGACTTTAGTAGATGTTGTGTAAATGTATAAGTGTGTGTACGTGTCTTATGTTGTACTCGGTGTCATTGTGCTCTGTACGCTAGAGACTACCCGAAGGAATCACGCATTTTGTCATGCAGTTTGCCACACTCCCATCATGGACAAAAGGGCGATATAAGCTGACTTTTTGTCTGACCAGATGATAATTTTGCTGACACATACGAAGGGACGTCAATACCTTAGATGGGAGGTAAGCCGTTAGGACGAGGAGACGGAAGAGAGCTTATAAGACAACCATATAGCTAGAGCTCGAGCCATACAGCAAGCTAGGGAGGTGGTGACCATACTTTCAGTACAGCACATTTTCAAAGCTAGTTTTAAAACAAAATACTAAGGTTCCGTCTGTCACTGATATATTAATGATAATTTATTTTATCTAATCAGTTTTTTGCTTATTTTATTGTTTGACTAACTTCTTGTTTTATTTACGTTGACTATCTTCCTGTATCAGATTATAAAATAAGTTCACTACAATCAAGTTCAGCAATTATATACTAAACCTAAAACAAACACTTCATTTTGAAACACTAGAAACTAGAAATAACTAAGTTAGCACGTACATTTATAAGCAAGTAAACATTACACCAAATCCCTAGAATATGGTTGACATACTTAAAGGGTAAGAGCAGATCCGGCGTAGTTAGATCTGTTTCATTCTCTTGCTGCCATCCCAAACATAGAACACGCTAACTCAGATCACAGATCACTTGTTATAATCGAGTAATCACGGGAGGTGTGACAGCCCCAAAATTTATCATAATTTTCAAATTTGTGAAAGCTCAAAAGTTTTACAATCTCAAAATCATCTGCTGGACCTCATCTCTCTTAGCCCATTTTTGCTTCTCAGCCCACTCTTCTGTTCTTGGCCCATTCGGCCCATCACCCCCCACACACACGGGTTCTTCTCCGCCCGTCACCTCCTCCCGTTCTCCGCTTCATCGCAGCACCCGAGAGCAGCCACGCGTCGGCAAACTTCTTCCTCCCTCCTCCTCTTCTCGCTGCACCGCGCGCCACGACTGCGGCTCGTCTCGAGCTCCGCCCCAGCACCCCCCTTTTCTCTCCGCTTGGCAATGAAGCCAGCCTCGCTCCCTCCGCCCTCTCTTCTCTATTTTCCCCAACAGCAGCTCCCGAGCTCCCCTTCCACTCCCGCACGCGCCAGCGTCTCCCCGAGCTCCCCACCGCCGTCCCGAGCACCCGAGCCTCGTCCCACTTCCCCTTTTTTTTCTCCTCCGGCGAGGTAACCGTGAACCCCGCCGCCGCCGCCGAGTGCCTCGCCCCAATGCCGAGCTCCCCTTCTTCTTCCCCACGTATCAAAGCACCCTGAGCTTTGCCCTCACCTCCAGAACCTCCCCACCCCTCTCTCTTTCCCTCGGAACCACCGGTGAACCCTGCCGCCGTCGCCTTCTTCTCCGGCCACCCTCCTTTTCCCCCCGAACCACGCCGCCGCCGCCGCCGAGCTCCCTTCCCCTCTCCCTCAAGATCCCGAGCAGTCCCTCCTCCTCCTGAGCTCCCCCATCACCCCTTTTTCCTCTCTGGTCCCCGGCGAGCCCGCCATTCCTCCCCTTTTTCCCTTCTTCTCCGGCGAGCTCACATCCGAGCCGCCTCCTCCCGTCGCCAGGCCTAATCTCCACGGGAAGAGCTCCCGTTTTCTTCAAAAATGGAGTCCCCACCATCCATAGTAGCTCCCTGAGCCCTCAATTTTGTCTGGCGAGCTCCCCCGGCGAGCAATTGCTCCCGCCGCCGGCAGCCGTCGCCCCTCCCCTGTTTTCTCCCCTCCGGCCAAACCCCCCGACGCCCCACTTCAGGCCGTTGGCCTTTTTCTTTAGCGGGCATCGGCCACATCCCCTAGCGGGCCGACCCACTCGGCCCCTTTATTTTATTTCTGTTTTTCTTTTTTTAGCAGGCCGAGCCCGTTAGCAACCCGGCAGCAGCCCGTTTCTTTTTTTTCCTTTTTCTTTTTCTTTTCTATTTCATTTCTGTTATTTAATTTCTGTTGCATCCGAAAACCCTAAAAATCGCTATAATACACCGTTTCGATCGTCTCGACGACGCGGATCCATCTATGCCATCCATTGATTCAAAGTCCCACTGTTTGATGCCCAAAACCCTCAAAAACCTCCTCCATCCCTTTTTCCAATTCTTCGTCCGAAAACCCTAGAATCTATTCTCGTCAATTCCTTCGATCCTCGACGTCTCGACTCTGATCCAGAGCACTCTATACCCTATTTTCAGTATTACTTTCAATTAAAATATATTATGTTCCTAGCTCGTTTTGTAGAGCCCGAACTTATACATGTATGTTTGGATTTTCTCGTAATTAGGGATCGATAGCACCGAGCCAGCGCTAGGACAGGATCCCGAAGGCGAAGGATACCCGGAAGACTTCATCTCAGCTGATCCCGGAAGACTTCATCTCTTGTCCATGTTGAACCTACATGCCATATTACTTATTGTAATAATGTTAGTTTAGTTATTATTTTTCGCATGGTAATTTCGTATGTGATAATTTTGAATGACATGATGACCTAGATACGACCCACCACCATCACAGCCCAGTCAACTTTTGTAGGCCATATTCACCTCGAAAACCCTAGGATATAAACAAGTCGTATTAATATTTCTCACCAACGTAGGGTTTAGTCTCAACGACAGTTAATAACATTGACTACCCTAGTTGAACTCGGAGAATGTGGTTTCTGATGATGAAGCTGCCGACGGTAGGGGTCGGAGAGGATGGGGCCTTCACGAGTTGATGTGCAGCCATACCCCTAGCCGTGATGTGAGGGTAATCGAGTGAATTACCGCTCAGGACAGTTTAAGGACGAGATCCTTGTGCATAGCGAGAAACATAAGAAATCGCTCAACCACATGTTCGACTCGTCGAGCCTGGCTTAGTACTCTGCTCTACCTGATGGACGACTACAGATCAGCTAGCCGTTCCGTGTGATTGGAATGTCTCTCGGTAGCGAAGGAAGTGGTAATCCATAGGTTGGAGAAACTCACAACTGGAACCCACTCAAATCCCGGATCAAGAAGTTAGCGTTGGCCTGCTAGACTCCCGGGAGAACGAGTGACGAAGTGTTCCTAGGTAGAAACTTCAAAAGATAGAGCAGATAAAAAGGTCTTGTCATCTTACCTCAGTCAGCACATTGCACACGTATGGGAGTGTGTTAATTGCGCATGGCAAAAAGAGGTATAGATGTCGTGTGGGTAAAGCTGGGCAACTCTGCAGAGTCAATTGAAATGGTATTCGAATACGCCGTACTCCCGGTCAATGGAGTTGTGTTTAGAGGTGACTCTCGATGCGAAGCACAAGTAGAATTTCTGTGGTGATTGAATGGCATTCGATGATAATTTAGTATGGTGCTTAAATTCAACAATTTGCTATAAACATGTTTCAATGAAGTGATTTCAAATGTTAAGGCGAAGTTAGATTAATGCATCCACCTGATAATGTGTTAAAGCCCTACGCCCTTCCTTTGAACCTCCAATGTATATAGTTAAGTATTATGATTTTCCTGATATGGCTTATTGAGTACGTCGCGTACTCATTACTGCACAATATAAATTCAGATGCGCAGGTCAATGGAGAAGGCCCATTCGAAGAAGAATGTTTTGATGGAGACGAATATGAGTTCTAGGTTTTATCCGTACGCTCAAAGGCGCCTGTGGTTTAGGTCCATTTTGTGATGCAAAATTTGGGCTTGAATGCCCCAGTCTAATGTAAGCTAAACCGCTGCTATGCTTATTTTACAGTTATGTAATATATTTGGATGTTTTATCGATGTGCTGGTAATGTATCAACTCTGCGTCCTGCGACTGAGAAACTCCTGGGCAGTCGCGGGCGATACGTCGCGGCCCTGAATTTTGGGGGCGTGACAGGAGGACTCCGGCTTGGGCTTCTTGTTCCGGCGGTGGGACTAGCGGAGGATTACTGGAAACCAGCCGGATGCATCCGGATGATGACGACGGCCGCAGAGAAGGCTACCATCGCAGTATGCTAGCATGCGATCTGGCTCCGATTGGATATGCCGGGCACGAGGAAGCTGGAGAGCATAAAAACAGAGCCGATCGAGAGCATGCCACCGATGTCAACAAGCGCTCTCTTGAATTCCCTGGAATCCTCCAACCTCCGCCACCTCCGCCTCAGCCGCCGCACACCTGTCTGCCATCCTCTCGAATCGCTTCCGGTCGTGACTCGGCCGCCTCAATCGACCTTTCGGAGCCTAGGTTTGTTTAGCTAGAATTTGTTTTAGAGGAGTTTAGCTAGAATTTGTTTTAGAGGAGTTTAGTTTGGTGGAGGTGCACCCTCAGAATTAGGCCCTTATTCTCTGGACACAGGTATATATCCGACCTTGTGTCCAGCGGCCTGTATCACTCACGATGGGCCAGAGTTTTCAGAGGGGCCTGGCTGAACCAGTTTCTCGCCACCGTATACCTCTTTGCCTTTTAATATTAAAGGTAAAAGTTCTGTAGTTTTGTATTTCGCTTGTTTTAGTATCAACATAAATCAGGAAATATTTCAAAACAAAATAATATGATTTGATGAGCGTCCCTGGATGGATGGCTTCATGCCGGCGCTTGTTTGTCTTGTAATACCAATGATTCAGGTGTGGCGCCATGAACCATGATGTCCCTCGCTTGCCGATGCTGCGGCTACGTGAGCATGCGGTTCTCTGTGTTGGATTTGCTTGACTGCCAGCAAACTGGCCTTGCAAGCCAGCGGCGGGTCTAGAGTTTTTATGATATGTGTTCAAAACTACAAAGATAAATATTTAATGTAATCTAACAAGATTTACGTAGCAGCATCCAAAGTAAGAATTGTTTCTACCTGAGACAGCATCTCAAATAATTAGGAGTGGTTACAAAATAAACAAAATAACCAACCAAAATTACAATTTAATATGAGAATTCCTCACGTCTGCAGTAGGTTTAAGTGTTAGATGGAGAGAAATTGAGACAGCGGAAATAGGGTTTAGATGGTTAGTGGAATGAGCTACTGGGCTACTATGATTGTTTAAGGTATGATTTAAGAAATCTGATAGGACAGTTCAATCGAAGACAGAACCGGTGCCAGGACTGATCTTGTCCAACTTTTAGATCGTTTTACATAATAAAAACATTAGAAATTTGTAAGAAAATTTATATTTATTTGAGTGTTTGTATCATATTTATTTTAGTGTGGATGATACAAACGCACACAATCACTCTCAAAAGCTAGCCCAACAAACAAACATGAGGTACGAAGAAGAAAAACAAGGTTACATACAGAAAGGAGATTCAACCTCACAACCTCCTCCTACCTACTATGCTGTAGCTCCAACCAACTAATTTAGTTAGATTTTGTGGTCAACAAAGGCAACATGACATTTATCTTCCCTGTTTATGCTTACCTACTGAATTTTTTGTCAAAAGATTTAGATGTACATCTATACACCCTTAATCTAATGTGGATCCGTCCCTGTTGCAAGCGTGTGGTACATTAGTTTCTTTTCTCGGCAAAATAGGCAGGAGAGACTCTTCAGATTCAAAGAGGTGGACTGTTTTCCGAAAAGAAAAGAAGAAAAACAAAGAGGTGGACTGCGTGCATATGTGAATTGGACGCATGTTCATTCGAAGAAAAAGAAGGTTACATCACATGCAAAAACACTAGCTCCCTTGCATGTGACCCGATTTCCACCCATGTTATGTTATCAGGAAATCGTACATACGGCGTGACGCGAGTGGGTGCGTTATCGGTTGGGTTCCCAGTTGCTTGTGCATCACTTGCGTCAGAACAGCGCTGGATATCACGGTATTTTACTCCTCCGATGCTCTGATGATGCGACCTTCCCTTGCACGCTAGTAGTACACGGCCGCATGTAAGCCAGGTAGAATCGATGCATCATCAATTTGCGACGCAACAGACACTGCATGCTTAAGTGCATATATGGAATTATTGACAGAGACACTGCATGCTTAAGTGCATATATGGAATTATTGGTACTCTAGTAGGGTTGTCACCTTGTAGGAGTAGTGCCAACGGGGCTCTAATGGCGAGGACTACGCTGGCCTCACGTGCAGCAGGCAGACGACACCGCTAGCTGCTTCCTTATCGCCTACGCGTCTCGCAGCAGATCGCAACTGCAACCACTGGACTGGGCGGACACTGCCTGATCGACGCTGCGACACGGTTATTTTCTGCTTTCGGTGTGGCAGCAACCAGCCAACCATGCAACGATAAACATAGAGCGAGTATCTTTGTGTATGTAAAGTAAGTCGCTTTTAAAAAATCGTAAAGAGCAAGCCTGCTTTTGATCTACATACACAACTTGAACCCTCCAACCACCTCCCATCTACGGTGCAGGACCTAAAACTCCAACAGTCTCGATTTTCGCAATTAGCATCACATGCCTCAAAGCAATTCTAGTCTCCAAGTAAATTCCTTCTCTTCCCCACTCACCGATTCCTCCGTCACCATGTTATAACTTCTTAAGATACAAGTGAAACGTACATTGATATATATCACTTGTACCATATACAACAGCACATATGTATCCGCTACATACAGAATTTTACGGAGGTAACAGTGTCTTAACTAGTGTCACTATACGCTTTTATCACTAAATACACACACGAATGTGTCAATAAATAGAGTCACGGCGGCTTAATCAAAAGATCGTTCCTGAGATGGGTAGGAGTGAACAACCCCACTCTCATGCTATGCCATAGGCCTATCCGTCTCGCATTATTGTTGCCATGCATGGCAATAGCAACGGAGTGCAAACATAGAACAACACATGCAATGTACTGCTATACCAACTGCTACGCCAAGGGAGTGAAGCCATTGCCGCAAAGGCGCTAGACGGCCCGTTGTGGTCGATCAACTGGCACACGGCGTCCGCACCTTTCACTATGCCAGCAGGCATGAACTCAATGGCCTTCTCAACCAGCTTGCACCGCCGACCGCAACCATGATGGTGGGCATCAACAATACGAGGAGTTGGCGGAGATGACCGATGACTTCTCGGAGATGAAAACCTGCTAGGGTCGGGTGAGTTAGGGTGCATGCACAAGGGTGCATGTGCTCTCCAGCGAGAAGGAGGCGATGAAACAACTCAAGTTCAAGAGCTGGCAGGACGGATGCAAGTTCCAGGTGAAGGTGGATATGATCGCCCTACTGCATCTATATGGTTCAGACGATTGCTCGTTTATGACTTTGTTCCTAATGGAGGACAAGGCATGCGGAAGGAAAGAAAGCAGTCATAGGCCCACAACAATAAGGTGGGGAAGAGATGGAAATTTTTTGTTGGAGATTATAATTCCTGTTACAAGAGAGCGTGTGTTTTTAAGTCGACGGAGAAGATATTATTTCTAAGTCTACGATCTTGGACTTTATTTTTTATCAATTAATAGTTACATATCATAAAAATTATATGTAATTTTAGTTTTAGAGATGTGTAACTAGATAGTTGTATATGTTGTATAAATTTTTTACAGATATTAGCTATGTTGTGTATTTTAATTGAATAAGAAATAATAATGTCTCAAATGACTGAGAAATAAGGAATCTGACTATTTTAATATTTGTGTACTTTAGGTGCCAAAATGCATGAATGAATTTTAAGAGATATTTCATTAAATGTACAGGCGCGCGACACGTTCATATGTTGTGAGAGCACGCAGCTGGTGTCTGGTGGCACGTGGAACGGATCGTGCATAAGCATCACCAAACTTCTCGTGCCACCGTAGTACTCCCTCAAATTTCATTTTATAGGGCGTATAGTATCCACCAGCACTTTTCGATTTACAGGACGTGTACAGGAACCAAGGCTGTAATCAAAACAGATTTTTCCCGTTTTACCCACGTTGCTTTTACTCAACCGTTACTCAACTTCCACCACATCGCACTCCTCTCTCTATTGTCTCACTCCCTCCCCCTCTCTGCAGCAATAAAATCCCCTGGAAAAGGTAGGATGAAATAAGGTTGGGAGCCATCTCTGCATGCATATCTCTCCATTCCAAGCAAGTAAATCGGGCTGAGGCTATTCTGGTCTTTTCCTCCACTGTTCTAGTTACTTTTAACCCGGAAATGCAGTTGTGGACCTGGTCCAAGCGCTCCTTACATTTTATTTTTACATTATCTGAAATTCAAATTTTCATTGGAAAATTGAAAAATCACCAAATACAAGGAAAACTTTCAAAAAACCATTCAGTGGAGCTCGTCACTCCAATTTTAAATTCAAACTTCAAATCCGCATCAAACATGCTACAATTAATCGTGCTAATACATTATTACTAGCATGATTAATCGGTGTTAATTGGTAGTCTCAATCAACAGTGTAGCCTAACTAACAGCACATAATTAATTAGCGTGCATTAGTACCAAAATGAGAACAGATTCGTTCTTCTACCGGTGTTGGAGCATGAGCACAAATTAGATCTAAGCCCGGGCCCTTCAATGCCTTCCTCCGGATCCACTAACTCCCTGTTTGGTTGGACTTTTCAGTGACTTTTCACTAGGAAAAACTATGGCCTAACTAAACGGCCAGTTTTTGGAGCAACTTTTATTAACAATGGCTATGAGCTTTACAGTGCAAATTCAACTGTTTGGAACTGCTTTCTTCCAACTGTTTGCAATGTGCTAAAGTTTCAGGACTCATTTCCCAAAAAATTGTAGATGATTTGGATCAACCCAAAGATATATGTTCACTTTCCATAGCCACAACAGTTTCTTCAAACAGCCAACCAACAACATCTTTGTCAGCAGTCACAGCCCAACCAAACAGACCCCTAGTACACGAACAATCATTTGGAAAATCATCATCAAGCTAAAAGGAAAAAAACACCAATTCGGAGAAGGCCATGTTGGGGAATACATGACGAGTCAATTTTGTGGCAGCCACCGACGCTGAAGATGAGGAGGCCGCCGGATTTGCGTTCGCCAACGACCATGACACTGACGTCGATTCAAGGCGGCTGTCCACGGACATTGCACCGCAGAAATCTGAGCTCGTCGACGACCATGATGCCAACATTGATTTCGAGAAAGCCGTTGGGGTCGAAGGCGTGGCTGCCGTTGAATCTAGGCTCACCGGTGCCTTGGGACAGGGCCACCACTAGATTTGGACTCGATGACGACCATGACGCTGGCATCAATTTTGAGGTAACCGTCGGTGTCGAAGACGTGGTCACCGCCTAGTCAGGCTTGCTAGTGCCTTGGGACATGCCTACTGTCGGATTTAGGCTGGGCGGTACCTTGCCCACATGGGACGGGGCACTGGATTTGGTGGCCACCAGTGCCGATGAAGACGGTCGGGTGGTCGTCGGATGTGGCGGCCACCGGAACTGGCGAAGACAAATGTGTGAGCCACCACTGGCAGGGTGGGATTGAGGGGCATCGACTAGCTAGAGAGGGAAAGAAAGAAATAGAGTGCAGGATGAAACGAGTGTGACGTGAGAGAATGGTGTACAAATGATTTTTATCCTATATTTTGTGGCTATACATTCCCGTATCTTTTTTGTACTTCCACGATATCTATGAAAAGAAAAAACGTGGCACGGATCTTCAAGCCTGGGGCCGCCCAGATTATGGGGGTGTCTATCGCCCGGTGCCAAAAGTCCATGCTCCTTCTAATCCTTCTTAATCTCCGCGCTCAGTGCAAACACGCCACGTAGAATGAAATGGAGGGAGTGCTAAGCACGACGTATGGATATCCTTCTTAACTTGGTATAGTGGTGTAATGCTGCATGAACGTTCAACCGTCGGCACAAGCAAAGGTAGCATCTTGTTGAGTTGCCTGTAGGTGGAAGCAAACGAGGATGCGATCGAATGGCAACGCTCTTTTTGGCTTTCTTGACGTACCACTCGCAGCAAAAAGCATCTTGCTTTCATGCTTTGTGTGGTGCGTCGTTTGTTTGGGTAGGCAGAGATCTAGCGATGGAATGTTAAGATCCGTGACAACATATTTGTACCCAACGGCGCCATGATTGCTCGCAGGACAACGTGTACCGCCCTGCGGCGCGCCGTTTCTTCACCAGTTCTATTATCATGGGAAGCAAAAGGCAGAAAGAAGAAAGCATGGGGCTAAACTATTACCTATGACGGTATCTCAGTTTTAAAGGCATACCAAATCTTGCTTGGAGTAATTTAAGCTGTCTGATTAAACAAGAACTGTAAAGTAATACTTCATCCAATAAAGTACTTCTACTAACCAATGCATCGAAGTGTGTTAACTGCTGATACAGCGAAAGCTGTTTCTATATTTCCTACCTTGTAAACTGTACTACTAGGCTACTAGTTAGTATTACCGAGGATTACTCAGACTACAATACACACCGTCTGCGGGGAAGGTTTGGCAATCGGCACATATCAAGGAGCACATCAAAATGTACAACTCCAAATACATGCATCCAGCACCCACGGATGCTCATGCTCATCTGCTCTCTTTTCGTTGTTGTTTTTTCTTGTTTAAAACAGATGCTCCATTGCTATTGGGAGTGTACTATTTTGCTCCAGACAGCTAGCTTTTTCAGCATCTGTCATCACATGGCATCACATGAGGTAGGCCAATGCTTTTGGGACCTTTCCCAATCCTGCGGACATTTCTTTCTGGGGTTCAAGATAAAAAGCTGAAGCCCGTCGCAAGTTCTTTTCACATATATGTCCGGCCCTGAAGCCAGTGATGCAGTGGGGGCAGGGCACCAGGGCGAACCAGAACCAAACTTGAATGAAGCACGTTATATGTAATGTGGCCAGTAATTTGCTCATCGACCACTGCACACACAAACAAAAAAAATCATGTTTAGACCCGATGGAATTACTGTCCACATTAGCACGTACATCTCACACTCATGGCGTTAGATCTCATTCCCTGTCGCTACAAGTGCCGTTAACATTTCAGAAAAAAGAAATTGTAACCGGAGGATGAAAATCACCCGACTTTTCATGTGTTAGGACTGAAAATCTAGCGTCTTAGCCAAAGAAATTAGCACACCGTGCAAATTACCCACGGTGGGTAACAACATTGTGTTCGCAGCTGTCATCGACCTCGTGATATGGGTCCAAAAACATAAGGTGGTTAGAAAGGCAGACTTTTTTCTTATCCTCCGCAATATCTCGAGGTGACAATAAAATATATTATATAGTAATAAATTACTCCTATTTCCTAGTGTTATAGTTAGCTAGTAATGTTACATACATCTAAAATTATATAGTAATTAAGATTAAATACGTGTATGCATAGATCATCTATTCACTAAGTAAATAACGTTTTTAACTCAGCAAAATTCATATACAATACTCCTAAAATATAAGACACGCACATATTACAAGATTTACTATTAGACTTATAATATTTTGATTATGTGATATAAAAGTGATATTGTTGGATTCGTTTTTGAAAGCACTTTCCAATGATATTATTTTTGTATCATATAACTAACATATTATAGACCTAATTGTAAATCTTGGGATGTGTGCGTGCCTTATATTTTGGAACGGAGGGAGTATATCTAAAAAGTACGGACATCATCCAAGCATTAGATTTGGGGTCCACTGTCTTTTGGCTCCTAGGTCTTTGAGCTATTGAACGATCTAGCTCAGCACGTAACAAGAAAATGATACTTGGACAGTCTCCTCCCAAAAAGATCAGCTTTAACCTAATGGTCAATAGATGATACATCTTTGCACTTACAAGTTGTGCTCATCTTCGTCACGCAACAATGTGTAACTATATCGATCCATCGGTGTTTTTACTCTAACTTTAAAAAGAAAATTGTTTTCAGTCCATTCTAATCTCTTCCCTCCTCTCTCCTTCTGTGACTCGAACTTTGCCCCCCAACTTCTACCTCCTCAGCCCTTCCCTCTCCACCTTCGGCACCCTCACCAGCTACGGTGGAGGGAAGAGGCCTCTTGCCTATGTATATTCTTTTTCTCTTAGCCTTGTGCATCGACCTCATTAGAGCTGTGGGAGGATCGGGCATGGGCGTGCAACTCTGCTTCTCTCGCCCCTGGTTGTCTCACAGGTTCATGTCATGCTCAAATCTAGAGCTAATCCCATTGTCGTCCTCTGGGGTGTCGAAGCCAACAAGGTTTGCAGGAGCGGTGGCCCTTGTTTTTTCTTCTCCATTTTTTCTTTGGGTCTCGTCGTCAACGATAGCCAAAATGGTGGAGTTTTTCGAGTTCATGCTTGTGGTTTTCCTTGGTCGCTTCTTCGAATCGGGGGGAGGGGTGCAACGACGCCATCAGTTTTCCTCTGAGAAACTTGCCAGGAAATACCTAGGTTTGTTGAATGTGGTGCGCAGGTCTAAGCCAAATCGTTGGTATGTGCTTTCGCTGCGTGTCTATCCAAAAACTTGCGAGAAAAATGTTTATTCTGACATTGTGAGTTCGGTTTCGTTTGGGTTACTAGTTGGAGTTAGATGAGAGAGCCTTTGTCACTAAGTCCCAATGATGACACATCTTCGATTGGGCTCAACGAAGCATCCGAAAGATCTACATCTCAATCATCATTAACTGCAAGTGCGTATGCCAAAATCGCCAGGAAAGCCGCCGAAGAGACATCAATTGGCTGAATGAATGAGACCCACAATGGTTCCGGTGGTGTCGGAGTTCTCAAGCAACTAAGTCCTTGGCTTCCACCATCGCCATTAGCAATTGATGCGTATTTTTTATGTTCTTTATTTGCTGTCTCACGAATGTGCTACGACCCGTTTAGCTCTACAGTTCGTGAGAGCATTATACTCCTACGCTTTAGTAAAGGGATATCTGGGTTGTTAAAAAAAGTATAGCTTTGTAAGGACATGTACAATAAGATGATGTCAGCCTTCTTTTAGTGAAGCCACGTAGGATAATTGCTGATTTGGAAGAGAGAAGATTGTCTTCTCTTAACTAAGTAATGATCCCTTCACGTCTAAGGAAAGATTATTTTCTTGTAGGAGATGTCATCCTTTCGTACTCATTTTCTAATATTCTTAAATATATACAAATATTAATTACTAGAAATAATACTAAAATATAACTTATTAAATAATATATATTATTGCTATTTCTAAACGATGTGAAAGATATAAAAACTGCTTTTCCTACCTCTATACTCAATGTCCAAAAAGCTAGTAGGATACATATAGTGGTATCTGATACGATTCTTAACTTTGATCGGGTATTTAAGCCCTAGGCAAGACAACAACATCTCAGCTTCTCTAGCTGGGGACCATAGGAACAAAATAATAACAGTCGAGATCAAATCGATGCTGGAGGCCAGTTTCCTGGCGTCGAGTCCGAAGTAAAGATTCATCGGCCAACGGAACGACACCTTTGCCAAATAAAATCCCTACTATGTGGTGGACGCGAGTAAACAAAGGAGAGAATTCCACATATGCCACTCAAAATATGTCCGGTTCCAAATATGCCACTGAAAAAGTCCCTCTTCCAAATATGCCACTGTCATTGACGTCAGTTGACCGCTAGTTGACCGTTAAGTGACTATTGAAAAGACAGTTTTGCCCTTTGCGTTGTTTTTCATATATACTACTTTGTAGTAAATATAATAGCTGTGTTTGTGGGCATGTTTTTACATATATTAGAGAAAATATTTTCTGATATTTTTGTAACATTTAACATTTATTACAAAGTGGCATATATAAAAGACAACATAAAGGGCAAAACTGTCTTTTCAATAGCTACTAATGGCCAACTAGCGGTCAACTAACGGTCAACTGACGTCAGTGGCATATATGGAACCGGTGCAAAATTTCAGTGACATATTTGGAAGACGGACTCTTTCAGTGGCATATTTGGAACCGGTCATATTTTGAGTGGTATATGTGGAATTCTCTCTAAACAAAGAGCGAAACATCACATGCGCGGCCGTGCGCGACCGCAGTGCACGACTTACCCAATTCGTGTTCCAGTCCTAACTGGATTTGCTGTGGCTGGGAGTTCTTCTTTTCCTTTTGAAACAAAGAGTACTTTTTTATTGTGTACTCCAATTTTTATGGCATCCTCCAATGCAAAATAAAATGGTATTCCCCCTCACTCTTTCACCAGCGTTTGCAGGTGATCTCGCGAGTCAGCCAAGCTGTGACAACCAAACGAAGTGGAATACTAAAACTCAGTTCAGAGAGTCTAAAAAACGTTTCAGGGTTCATATTCAGGAGCCAGGGACGCCGTTGATGTATACTGCACACCTCACAGCCTCGGCGACAGAGAATCAAACGGTCAGATTAAATTTTAGTTAGATGACCATTGTAACAGGGCCCAGCTCGGCGTAATCTGCGGTCTGTGGAGTGTTGACTTCGTGCTGGCAGAGATACAAATCCCGTTTGGGCACGTTGATTGCATATGCAACCTTACAAATATTGACACGGACCAGTGGGCCCAGGGAAATTAACCACGCAATTCACTGTAGTACCACAGACCAGCGAGACCGCACGGACCAACATTTAAGACCAGAGAGAATTTCACGAGCCAGGACCAACAGAGACTTCTGGAAAGCCAGCGGGGGAAAGCGTTTCGACGGCAGGCACATGGGCCCGTGCGAGTGGGCGCGGTTTAGGCGGGGTACTTAGGTGTGGTTCGGTGCAACGGCACGGTGCGTGGTGACTAGGCCGGGTGGCACGTGGCAGGGGGCGTGGGGCGCACACCGTGGCCACTAGGGCTGGAAACGAGCCGAGCCGAGCCGTGACTCGGCTCATCCTGACTCGGAAAAATACGAGCCGAGCCCGAGCTGATTCGTTAGATTCCACGAGCTGGGAAAGAGGCTCGGCTCGAGCTTTCACCGAGTCCGAACTGGCTCGTAATGGCTCGCGAGCTAACCTAGCTTAGTTTAAGTTGCTCGCGTCCGATTCAGCCTCTCAGATCTCGCTGCATTCCCTTCCCTCTCTCTCTCTCTCTCTCTCTCTGTGTCTTCCACGGGCCGCGGCGGCGACGTGACCTAGGGTTAGGGTGCCACCGCCTCCCACCCCTCCTCCACCGGGCATAGCCGCCGGTCTGCCGCCGTATTCTCTACCGCATCCTCCGCCACCCCCTCCGCCACCTCCTCCCCTCTGCCACCTCCTCCACCTCAGCAACTGCTGCCGACTGCTACCCGCCGCCTCCTGTTGATCCTTCGCCCGGCACAGCCGCCGTTCGCCGCCACCTCCTCCACCGCCGCTCATGGATCAGGAGCGGCAGGCCAGCGAGGGGTCGCGGGTCTGTGCGCGTGGAGGCCGCAGTCCCGGTCGCGCTACGCCGACACCCCCTGGTGCAATGTGGCTACCTCCGCCTCGTTGAATCTTCCGGACCTTACTCCCGCCAGTCGTCAGGAATCCACCTCTGCCTTCACCTTGCGCGGCCCCAACTCCACCTCCGCTGTGGCGTACCCGGTTTTTAAGCCGGATACTCCCTTGTGATTACTGTACCGGTCCCTGGATCAGTAGCCGGTACACACAAGTTAACATGTATATCATTGACATACATACGAATTTAAGTAAATAGACCGTCAAGGTCGAATGTCTGATACCTGTAGCCCAACGGCTATAAACTTGTAGAGGAAAAACAAGCGATGATATGGCCCAGCAATATGCCAAATTTCGACAGGCAACTGACTGGGGTTACACCCTAACTTTCGCGATCGTAACTGCTTCTTCGGAATTGATGTCTCCTTCGTCTGGCCAAATCAACAAGCCAGGTGAGTACATTGAATGTACTCGCAAGCTATTCCCACAGGAGCATTATACAACAATATTTCATGCAAGGCGTAATTCAAGGAATAGCTCTATCCTAAGTTGTTTGTTGAGCGAAAATGTAAGTTTTCAGTTCAAATACGAGAATAGTAGATTCCAAAGCAGTTTTGCAAATCTGAACATTTCAAAGCAACAAGAACTTTTCTTGAGGTAGACCCAGCTACCTCCTTTTTATCGCATGTGAGGACTCAGCCCATAGTACACCGGGCAGTATGACTAGCCTCCTTATCTCATTGCCCAGCTCGTACTATCCTGGATAGTACAGCTGGCCTCCTCAACGCAAAGCTCAGCCCATGCTATCCCAGATAGTTCGGCTAGCCTCCGCTTAACTCGATGCCTAGCCCGTACTATCCCGGATAGTACGACTAGCATCCTCCTCCTGCAATTCTTTGCTACCAGCCGTGTAGCATAAATTGTACCCTGTGGACACATCATGCCCACGTCCTTAATCCCTTTTCCCAACTTTCACAAACAAAACTTAGTCTAATCAGTGTGTGACCTTGCCAGTTCATGTCCATGACCGAAGACGCGGCTATTCGAATAGTTTTTAACACTCTGCAGAGGTTGTACGGTTTTACCCACAAGATGTAAGTCACCCTTGCTGCCATGGCCAAATGAGCACTCTTCACAAGGAGTACCATCAGGGTTATTACAACGAGACCTTCGCCCGTGTTCACACTAGAACCGGACCCGCTAGGAGGGTAACCCAACTTTTGCATCCCGGATGTCAAAAATGGGACTCTCCACCTTTGTGTCGAACCATAATTTCACGTACTCGTGAGACCCACCGAGAGCTTTACCTCCACAGCATGGAACTCATCGAGGGCTTTACCCCCACGTAGTCCCGTGAAGATCCTCTAGGGATCCCGGATCCACCTAGCACATCACCCTAACTTCCCACGGTTCCAAGCTCCAGCATTAGACGAGGTACCGAGTCAAGTCCTTCCCATAAAGGAAATGTGGACGTACGGTGGGGGAACTGATTCAGCGGCACTTAGGTTCGGTCCTTAATCGATTCGAGCAAGACTCCAATTTCAACTCATCACCTCAGGTAGCGACCGGCTACCCTACCATTCATTACCTCAAATAGCAACCGGCTACTCTACCACCTCCCAACATCCCTTAGCATTCTTGCCCGAATCAAAATTCCTCCATCATTTCATTTGGGGTTTTTGGCAAACATTGATTTCAAAAGGGCTCCTCGGTGTGCATTTGCAAACCGAGGGTTTGTATTTCCATGTAACTGTTTAAAACTTAGTTTTCAACTATAGCAGGGCTAAGCACGGCTAATGCCTATATTTTTACTATTCAGTTGGTCGTATATCTACCATCTAAATATATCTAGGGGTACGAGAGTCGGATTTCCAGACCTACCTCAGGTGCATCTACTGGGTATAACTAATCTAGCATAAAATAACATTTATATTCACTTAGCATGCAAGGTTCGCAAATAACATAATTAGATTCCAAACATATGGGATTCAACATGATCAAAGTGGGAATGCTTGCCTGGCGATATTGTCCGAGGCTCGGTCTTGAACTCGATTCGGCGGTTGCCAAAAATCTTTTGCGCGGTATCTCCTAACGTCGGTATCTACACGTCGAAAGAACGGCGAATAAGAAGCAACCAAATAAGATCCAACATACACACATGAAAGATCTAAAATGTGGGTTCTAGATTTTAGGTTATCTTTAGAGTACCTGCGATGGTGGGAAGAGGTTAACATTGCATGAATTTAGGGTTTGATGTATATCAGGGATCTAGGGTTCGTATGATTTAGGAACTTGTTATCATTTAATTGTTTTTAGCTCCTTTATATTAACTAGGTCCAGAGGACATTATACATTTTAAATATATTTTAGAAATCCATATGAAAACCATCAAAGTGAGATTAAAATGACCTATGTGTATGCATGTATATGAATTCATGCATCCAAGAGATGAATTGCAATTAATAGATTTCCAAAACCCTTACTGTTTTTATTGTATAAACGGTTTTGAAATTAAAAGGTATACTGAAACTAACATGATAATATTGATTTCATGCAACAAAAGATTATCTATAACAAGCTATGCTTAAAGAGGTGTATCATGCCCATATACACTGAGAGTTAAGCATATATATGGTGGCGACGGGGCCAGGATAATGACAGGAAGTCGTGGGAGATAGGACTTGAGAAAGTATTGCCGTATGCCCATATATATGCTTAGGACTGTGGCAGAGCTAACGACGAGTTAGGGTTTTAAAAGGAATTAGATTTAAATAGGAAGAAGAGGAAGCAGGAGCTCGGGTCTAGGGTTTCGGAGCGCGGCAAGATGGGGAGGGGTGGTGGGAACTCTCAAGGGTTCCCTCCTCTCGATTTGGGATCAATCGGTTGCAAGGTGCCGTTGACGTACCAACGTAGGTATTGAGGTGGAGTATTCCTGCGTTAGGGTTTTAGTGCACAAGTAAAAGCAGTATATATGTGCGTATATTCAGGATATGGCCTGGCGAGGTAGATGGCAAAAGATCATGTCGTTCGGAAAAAGTTTAGGGCATGTATACGTTTAAATTTCACAAGGGTATCGCGTGGCAATTAGCGGTAGTTGTGGTCCAGGTTATACCAACTAGGACAAAGGGGAGGGGAACAAGGGCAGATGGGTTTTGACCTGATTTGCTTTAGGGTTAGAATGATTTGATGTAAAGTTTTAATCGGGTGTACTTCAGTTAGCGTTATTTAACAAAAAGTTTTTGAAGGCCCTAATTTTCGGGTTCTGGAAAATCAGGGTGTGACATCTGCCGACCCTACTCGGCCGCCTCCACCTCCCTGCTCGTCTCCACCGCCTCTACATCCACCACGTCGGACCCTACCTCCGGTCTCCTCGACGAGCCTACAAGCGGCTCGCGAGCTTTTGTGAGTCGGCTCGCCGAGCTTTGCGAGCTGAAGAGGTGGCTCGGGCTCGGCTCGTTCGACCATCGAGCCGAGCCGAGCTCGAGCCAAGCCTTAGCGAGCCCGAGCCGAGCCACAAGCCTCGAGCTTTATGTCCAACCCTAGTACCCACGGCCTACGGAGCCGCGGTCGCTGCATCGGTGGAGACTAGAGAGGAAGAGGAGTGTCTCCTGACACGTGTCAGCGTGTCTGGTTCAAGAACACACGATGTAATTATAGACGTATAAAAATGATAATAAAAGAAATATCAAGATGCTC
Source organism: Stipa capillata (assembly GCA_019208055.1). NCBI lineage: Eukaryota > Viridiplantae > Streptophyta > Magnoliopsida > Poales > Poaceae > Stipa > Stipa capillata. The sequence goes on from JAGXJF010002409.1 coordinate 564,002, forward strand.
AGTTTCAAAAAATAAATATCAAGATGCCATATATATGCATATGTACAATAGATAAAACTCGATAAAGAGACCTAGAGTTAAAAGGAAATATTAAGGTGCCATATATATGCATATGAATCAAGAGACATAGAGTGGAGTGAAGTTTCGCTTAGTTACAATAAAATGTGTTCCCCTCCCTTTATAGTCAAATGACCTCCGTAGTCAAAGAAATAAGAGCCCAATAACTGGAGTTGAATGGGCTTGTTTGGACCATTCCTACGGGTTCTTAACACTCCCTCTTAGATACTTATCACGTGATGCATATGACTCATCAAAACTCCAAAAAATCCAGTAGAAAACATTTGGAGAAAGAGTGTATCATATACGTTGCTGCATATTGCACTATTATCACATTAAAAACTTTGCATATGAGAAACTTCAAGGAAAACTCATTGAAGGGGAAAAGAGTACAACTATCAAATCAATTAATCTACTATCGATAAATTGTAAATGATGCTTCTTGGAAGGTTCCACATTACTATACATCATTTTGATTATATTTTTATTCAGGGATTTGCTCCTACTGAAAACTGCACATATATAGCTGTTTTCAAGCTCATCCTTACAAGGAGTTGAAACACACTTCAACCCAATACTGTAATTATCATCATTTGATCTTTCAAAGTGAATTAATTAAATGAACTTGCAAAGTTCAAAGCGTGATAGTTAATGTTCATATATATTTACTTCTTCTCAGGATAGCCTCTATTAAAACTTCTATATTCTAACATTTTTATGTTTCTAGAAAAAACACTATGGGCAATGAATAGCGTCCGGTAAACATAACACTCAACTTCCTTCGTGCTCTTCACAATTATGTCTAGAAATTTTGATAAGCTATATTTTAATGTTCGATATATCCATCTCACTTTATTAAATTTGTCCGGGAATAATGCGAGTGATATATTGTGGAGCAATACATGTTATCAATATGCAACATAACCATACTTAGTTGTGCAACATAAGCTTCACTACTTGCTTGGATAATTTTAGGGGTTAAGGTAGATGAGTGTGCCATAAGCTTCAAGCCCCTACCTAGACCAATTAACTACTGCAATCATAGATTTTCTAAACGACTTGATACGATCTGGGATGATGTCCCACCAATAACTTAGATATAAATGCAGTATCTTCATATAACACATATCTTAAAAACCGAACTTGCAGTTCTTTATGAGCTACATGGCTCGTATTTGGTTTGCCAAGCATAAAGCTTGGTCACGATGTACCATAGTGTATTTCTACAAAAACGTGTGAAATGGTTATGGGGTATACTACGGCCATGAAGTATTTCTCATCAATGGATGTCATTTAACTTCTTTTCAAAATGGGTTAAGCTCTTTTCAACATTGTTGCTTATGCATGTTGGTTCTAAATCCACTTTTGAGACTATGTATCCATTGGGTCCATATATTATTTAACATCTACCTATATTATAGGTATAAGCAAATCATGTATATGCTTCAAACTGAATTTCTCTATATTACTACGAGTAATCCTTTAATCATATGCCCAAAACTTAAAGGTACTCCATTCCGAGACAAAGACTAATGATTACATTATCCATTACTACACTACTAGCACCGTAATGTGTCGATAATGTAGGGATGTTTCTCTACAATATAACTGCACATGTTGTCAAGCTTATTTCTGCATGGAAGATAGTTTTTGCAATGCTGGCAGCTTATATCAGGCTCCATAGACTTCTCCCATTTTTTCAATGTTTCAATGTTTTAAATACACTGTGTCCGATGACTTGTATCCCATAACAAAATCACAACATTTCATTTGTTATTTTTATTTAATTACTAATATATTTTTATGGAAAGAATATTCACTTAGGAATAGTTGCCTTATCACAATAGAATTATGCTACATTTAGCTGCTTCTCTTATAATTCCACATTTCTACTTCTTAATGTATATAGGAACTATCGATGCTTATATTTCCTTCAAATATAACCCAATTAGATACTTCAATATCTGGTAATAGGTAAAATACTATAGGTGACATTAATAGATTTATGTATAGTGATGCTAATATTCACTCTTTTCTTATTTCCATTTCAGAGATGAGTAGAATTTTCTAGTACCTTAACCAAAAGAGTTTTATGGTGCACCCTTTTTGATTTATGCTATGTTTTAAAGCATTCAAATTTCTAATTGGATTTTCAATTGTAGATAAGCGAAGTTTTCTTCTTCTCAAATTCCTTTTCCCCAGATGTTTGTAGGTAGTAGGCAATTAAAATATCCAAATTTTTGCCCCCAGAAGTCTCTGAGTATATGAAAAGAATTTGGTGCATTACAATGCATATGTTTGTTGTGCTTCATGTTTGGCGGTATGTGCTCACTTTTCTAATGCTAATTGAGCGTTTATATTTAGTTTGCATGAGCCAACACAGTTTTCTCATATATCCTCATATGGCTGATTTGCTTTCATTGGTGCTGATATGTCGCGCTATTATACGGGACAACATCTTTTCACCATAAGTGTTCAATCTCCCCCTAGTGTTGTCAGTTATATTAAAGGATCAAGATGTTGGCCTAGAGGGGAGGGGTAAATAAGCGACTAAACAATTTAAACCAATTTTTAACTATTCTTACAACTATGCGGAACTAAATATTATCTATGGCTAGAATAATATGAGCACAACTATAAGCTAGATATCACACAAGCAAGTTGAATATACTGATTAATGCGAAACTTGCGAAATATAAATACAAGAAGAAATAACCAAATGAAGACACGTGGTTTGTTACCAAAGTTCTGATTCACGATAGAATCATACGTCTCAGTTGGCGAGCTCGATCACTCGTCATCAACAGCCGGCTTCCTCTCAAGCTTTATCTCTTCAGGACGCTCTTGCGTCTCCTCAACTACTTATTGGTGATTTAAGCATGATCTTATCTAGCATGTTGGTTTGGACATTAGTTTGCATAATACTCATGTTTGATTAGTTTGTTGTGTTCTTGAGGACATGGGTGATCCCTAGTTGAAGGTATGGACAAAGTTTAATACATAATTGCTATGTCTTGTTCTTTTACTGTTCATCTATGTGATGGTGTACGAACATCGACTGTGCATCACTTGTCTTTTTAGACATATAAATTAACACCGTTATGTGTGTATGGAACGATGATGGATGGCGTGTGAGCAACATCTCTTCAATACCTAGCACACGTAAGAGGAAACTTTATGTTATGGACGTGTAAACTTTAATCATGATCATATCTAGCATGTTTATTTGCACACTATTTTGCACAATACTCATGTTAAACATTACAAATACTGTTTTAGCACTGATAGATTTGGTGATGGACACTAGTGGAGACCTCATATTTCAAGAACAACGTCTTCGTCCTATTTTCACGCTCTCTTTATATATTGTTTGCTGTTTTTGACATTTTATTATTTTTAAAGTTTTATTTTCATATCTCGGATACCAAAAAATATTATTAACATTTTATTATCCAATATGTTGCAGTAACGATCGCTAATTATTTGTAGCACCATCTTCTTTGTTCCTCGTCGGGTTTCGAAAGCTATGCTACAATCCATCATATCCACTCGTAGGAAAACGTCGTCAACCGCCGTGCGAGGCGGACGAGTGTAACGCTTGGACCGGCACGGTAGCGCGGGAGTTCTCGCGTGCTGGTGAGCGCGAGACGCGCGACCCTTGGAGCGGCGTCGCTGCCCTGCGTGAAAGGCGGAGCGGCGCAGGAGGAGATGCTGGCATGTAGCGCGGTGTGGTTTGCGAGTTCGTGTGGCGCGACATGCAAGCTGGGACGTGCGGACTCGGAGCGCGATTCCCCGGGCGATGCAGGGCGCGTCCCGGCGTCGCGAGGCCGGTGCTGGTCGGCAGCGCGCGCTGGCACGAACATATGTGGCACGAGAGTGGCGTTGCCATCTCCTGCTGGTGCGGCGGTGGCCACGGCAAACATGCGAGGGGCCGAGCGGCGCGGCCGCGCGTTTGTGCAGGAGGTGCAGGGCGTACGGTGATCGACGGGGGCTCGTGCGGTGCAGCCCAGTCGACGCGCCGGCTCAGCCCGGGCAGGGCCGCGAGTCATGAGGACGCGATTTGCTTGGCGGGCGTGCGTGCGGTGCCGCCGACGTGCCCGGGCGGGGTGGCTCTGCCGCGACCGTGTCCTCATGCGGGAGGCACGACCAGCGCATCGTGCGGCGCGTGCCGTGGAGCAGAGGCGGTGGTCACCGGGCTCGCTGCCGTGTCACGCATGTGCTCGTTAGAGCCTATACGGGATGGCGAGATGCCTGCCGTTGCCATGGGCGGCGTGCATGCCGTGTGAGACGGCGGCTCGTACGGGAGCGACCTGCCATGCAGATGGCGTCGGCACCCGTGGCCGTGCAGTAGCTGGCGTGGCGCGCTTCGCGGGTACGCACGCGGGGTCCGCCGGGTGGTGTTGCCTGATCGTGCTAGACGACGCAGGGGGGGCCGACGTTGCAGCCGGCATAGACATGCGTGGGGCCGAGCTGCGCGGGCGCTTGCGGGCGGGCACGTAGCTGGCGGCGCCATGCGCATCTGCAGATGCGCACCGAGGTTACTGTCTCGTAGCCCTCGCGTCTTGCGTGTGTATTCGAGCGCGTGTGCCGCGTTGCAGCCTTGCGTCGCCGATATAGGGTAGAGCTTCTCTTTCGTTATTTCTCTTCTCAACATTGTGATACAATAAATTACTTATATGTCTCAAAAAAATTACTTATAGACAAATGTGATCTTTTAGTCAAAGGTATTAGTAAACTTGAATGGGGCAGCGTACCGTTACGGATGGCGACGACGGTGGTAATGCTATCGGACCTTTTCCGGAGACCACGAATGATGGCGAGGGCGGCTTTCACTAAGCCCATGCTAGAACCTTCTGCGCACTGGATGAAGTAAACTGCAGGATACGAGTAGTCTTCCCAAACTTTTTCCATTTTTTGTTACAGCTAGAAATCCACAGTAGGTCTGTAATTGAACGTCAGATGTCGCCGAAATTTTTTGCGTTCGAGACTTTAGCTTGCTTTTTTTGCAGGCTGATGCTCAAAACTTAAATCATTTTGACATAATAAATATATTTTATTAAAGTCGACAAAATCTTTACAAGATATATCAATAAAGAAGGCCATCTAGAATTAAATGCTCTAAAGGACCATGCCCTTAGACAAACAAACAGAGGACAACGTAGATGTCAATGGAGACTTGCACGAGGTGCTTTGCATCGGGCAGGCTCCTTGACACTTGTCTCTAATCTTTCCCATCAAGACAAGAGGCATAGAGGACTTGTTCTAGAAAATTCTACCGTTGCGTTCCTTCCAAAGCTCCTAGGCGATGAGGATCGCGGCTCATCCGTAGGGCCCTCTTAAGGATTCGATTCTGTGACTCAAGTCCATGTCTCAACACTGTCGGAGGTGTAAAAGACGATGTCTAGAAGATGAAATGTCTAAAACCAAGACTAACGGCTATACATATATGTTTAGAATATCTGTACTAGAAAATAAAGTGAGTTGCCGACTCAAGCAAGCTCGAGGAGAGCTGACAAATTTGTTGGTTTAGCTAACCCTCGACAACTCTGCAAGCTGGATCATGGTCGTATGTTTTTTGAATTTGAAAAGGCGTAACATCCTATAGTAACAATATTTATTTTACTCGTTTCAAAATCTCGACGCAATTGTCAATCAGATTAAATAGAAAGAATCATCGCGCGGGTACATATGACTGCTTCTCGCAAAAAAGAAAAAACAACATCTGGCCTACTCGATCGGCAACATAAAAGCACAGAATTCCTCTTGAGGGCAATCTGGTCAATTGGCGCGACGCCTCCCCACCGACCGACGGCGTCCCTTCTTCCTACCGCATTCAAACCCCCGAGCGCACTCCACGGGGTACACAAAACACCACGCCAGTGGCAGGACAGCAAATAACACTAAACCACAGTGTCAGTTCCCCCTACTCGTACTCCGCCATTTAAACCCCGCATTCCCCACTTGTCCCTTTTCGTCGCGTCCATTTCCACCACTCGCTGCTGCAACTGCCCCGGGGGGGGAAGAAGCCACAGATAAAATTATCGATTGGTTTCGAATTTTCGATCCAATCGGCGCGGCGCCTGATCGGATGCGGGAAGCGGAGGCCGCCGCCGCTCGATCTGGTGAGGCATTCGTTTCCTGCGATTTTTCAGCTGTTTTTTGTTCTCTTCCCGAGATGTTTTTGGTGCGGTTTCCGGGGGTTGCTTGCTTCAGCTCGAAGCGTGAGGGAGGAGGGGTCGGTGAGCAGGCGCTGTGGCCTCTGGAATCTGGATCCGCGTCCTGTCGCTTCGGTTTTTGCGGACCGTGGGTGCCTGGAGCTGGATTGCTTGGATCTCTTGGGCTTTGGGTTTTTGGTTTTGAAGGATTGGGGTTCTGGATCCGGCAGCCCCCGTGGTTCCGTACTCCCGATCAGTGAGAAACTCCGCATTTTTGAATCAATGCGGCCAGTGCTTGATTTGGTAGCTCAGGTGAAAGATCTGTGCTGATGGTACTATAGTTTACTTTTTGGGTTCAACTTGTATCTGTTTCTTAGTTTCTGATCTATGATTCTGATTGCGTGAACCGTGAAAATGGAGGCAAGAGCATTTGGTGTTTGGTTAAGCTCGTAGCATATGATGCCAGTGTATCCTGTACCTTGACCTTTTGGTAAGCATAATTTGTGTGTGATATGGGATCATGTTGAAGCAGACTGACTGCATGCATAATCTTTTTGCTCTACACAAGTGATTTCGACCTTGATGTGGAAAATGGCATGTCTAACTTGAGTATTGGAACATAGAACAGCTGAATCAGTTGTAGATGTTGGCATATTGGCGTCTATTTCCTTGGCATTAGTATTTTGTTTCTCTGGTATCTATTTCCTTTTGCAGGGTCAGTAACGTTTGTGCTGGTTTTCCTGTTGTTTGCAGGGCTTTGAAGTGGATGAGGAGCTGATTTCATCTGGAGAAACTTTAGTGTAGGGGTTGGTAGCTATTTGAGCGTTTAGTTGCTCCTCGCAGTTGTAAGCAAAATGGATCGGGGAGTTGCTAGCAATGTGGAGCTTGATTCTGCTGTTTTCCAAGTGTCCTCGACCAAAAACAGGTGAAACACCTGCATAGATACTGTTGGTTGAATTTATGTACATTTCTATGTGTTTCACCATGAATTTGGCTTATGAAGTACAGTGTCTTCAGTTTTTTGTCGCTACATTTGCCCGAGAACTGGGGTTCATGGATATGCCATACTGAGTCTTTTATGATATCTTGATTCATCTCGTGTTGTGAAAATTTTCCTTCTCCAGGTATGACGCAATTGCTTGTAGTGAAGAGAACTCCGAATTGGTAGCATCTGGTCCTTTTGATCAACTAGTTCTGCACTTGGAAGATGCCAAAAAGTTCCAATCTTGTTCATCAAGTGGCTCTTTTAAGCTGTTATTGGCTGGGGATGCAAACGGATCTCCCTGGTTCACAAAATCCACCTTAGAGAGGTATTTCAACGGGGATTTTTTTCTATTTCCTTTCTTACAGTTGTAATCATGACTAAATTGCTCTTCCCTACCAGATTCCTACATATCATAAATTCGTCTGATGCATCAAAAACAGCGAATGGAATTTTACAGGAGATGTCTCAGCTGGAGGAAACTAGAAAGTTTCATGATTCTCTCTATTCTAAGGTATCACTAGTTTGCGCCACCCCAAAAAAAGAAACAGTGATTTAAACTAATTTCGCTTGAACATTTGATTGCAGATGCCATTAATAACAATCTGCTTTGGTTTTGTAGGAACAACAAAGTCTTATCGGTGGTGGTTTGACAGGTACTTTTAGATAATTTTTTTTGCTTCTTCCGTTGTTGTTTGTACATGAACGCCATAACAACCTTTCAATGCGTACCATGGCTTTTGGCTCCCTTTTATGAAGTTTACCTAATCCAATTTCAGATTTGCTTTTTCCATTTTAGTGCTATGTGGGCTGGACCTTTTACTAACAATTTAATTGTACTCTGGAGGATCATTAGCCATTCCTGGTTGAAATCATTTCTGTTGTTGATCCTGACACTCTGACAGTTGATAAATCACATTGCTTGCTAGTTTGCTATAGACAACCAATCCTTCCATTGAACCCATGATTCTTTTGCTTATTACCAAAAGTAAATAGTTCTCAGCTGCAAATTCTGAGAACATCCATCCATTCAAAGATTCATCCATCCATTCAAAGATTCATCTACACCTTCTACGGATACTGTTCTTGTTTTTACTTTTACTCAAAACACCAACTTTTTCTCCTGTATTACACAATATGGCAAAACTTCCCACAAGAAGTCTCTTTATACAGGCAGAAAGCCTTTTAGCAGATGTTGTTTGCTCTAATGGGACAAGTTTTAACCATACTTTGATGTTTTCTTTAATAAACCGGAGTCTGGAGCCTTTTGGTCTAAAACAAAATGTTTGATGCTCTCAATATTGTATCCGGGTTTGTCGAAAAATTTTACACTTCAAATTTCTGCATGTGCCAATGCATATAAAAATACTCCATTGAAAAAGATAAGCACTAAGACTTATAGGGGAACTGTTTTATATCGATATTTAGTTACGACTTCAGAGCTATGTATACATGGCAGGGGTTCGTATGATATCTGCCTCACTGAATTCCTTATGATGGCTTGTATTGGTAGAGTGCTCAGTTTATAATGGTATTTCATCTTTGCAGGAGGTTTCTTCAGTACCATTGCCATAGCTCAACAGGTGATTTTCGTTTGTGCAAGGCTTCCAGCTGCTTTATGTTTTTGTGCATTTTAATGATTTGTTTGCTTACATAGTTCTTAAAAATCACTTTCAGGGAAATCTTGGCCCAAATCCCTCAGAGGCTACAAAGTAAAGCCTTGTCCTTGTCCTGCTCCTTTATTTTACCCCTCTTTTAGTTGACAATTCTATGATTGAATGTGCAAGGAATGAATTGCTTCGAGCAATGGATTTGAGGCTGACAGCTCTGAAAGAGGAGATCTTGATCTTATTGAGTCGAGCTGTTGGCTCTAATTTGTCAAATAAAGAAATATCAGATTTGTCTGCTTTTGTTCAGCACTTCGGGACATCTGAGTTTAGGTATGATGCAAAAGCATTATAAACTTATGTCCTTTCATTTTGTACGATCAGAAAGTGCATACAGTGCTACTAGGTCACAGGAGTGTCCTCCACCACCTGTTATCACTTTATCACCTGATTCTCAGTTTCTGACATTCTCTTGGAAAGCTGCCCAACACTTCTTCTCTTGTAACTAGTTTGTTTTGAGAATGCAATGTTGTGTCCTCATTTTTAGAAGTTTGTTATTCTTTGCTTTTTTACATGTGATACAAGAAGCTTACTGTTGGTGTTTCTCATTTACTTTAGTTGGTTGATGCGGTGCCTATTGTTGATCCCGGATTGCCAACCCTCTGTACTCCCTCCACAGCAGGCTTCTATGGCTGAGAAAGATGATAATGCACTTGAGACTCGTGATATCAGCTCCCAGACCAATATCCAGAGACCTATCACCACTAATGTCTCCCCAGCAAAGCTTGCACAAGTTGAACGTAAAATGTCAATGGAAAGCGATGATTCCTCCGAGTCCAGTGATGAAGATGAGGCTGTTGTTGAAAGAAGCCGACCTCTTATAAGATCTGCTTCACCTAGGAGGTCTGCTTCTCCAATGCGAAGGGTTCAAATTGGGAGATCAGGATCTCGTAGGTCAACGCCAATTGCCATCAAGAGCCTCAGTTACTTCCCTCCTAGTCAAAGAATTCCTTTGGATAGAGATGATGAAAGTAGCAGCTGCAATGGTGAAACTGACCAGCCGCCAAGGAAATCTGACAATAATGTAAGAAGAATGAGTGTGCAAGATGCAATTAGCCTTTTCGAGAACAAGCAGAAGGGTCAGAATCTGGATTCTGAAAATAAGAAAGCCGGCTTGGTTGCTACTAAGTCTGTACTGAGAAGGTGGAGTTCAGGAATGGGTGATTCTTTGAACGGTAGATCAGAAGAAAAAACCTCAGATTCCACATCTCAAAGTAAATCCAACAATATGGCTTCTGATGCAGAGAAGAACGAAGCTGAATCACAGAATGAGACAGATGCAGCGCCAACCAGTGTTGTTGCACCTGAGGTAGGAAGCTTCCATGCTGATGGTCATGGCATTACAGTGTCAGAAATAGAGAGAGTGGAGTTATCCCATACTAATATTTCTGCCGAACAAACAAATTCTGGGCAGGAGGAAAACAGTGATAGGGCAATGGCCTCTGCTGAGTGGAACCGCCAGAAGGAAGCTGAACTTAATCAGATGTTAATGAAAATGATGGAGGTCAAGCCTGGAAAATTTGCAGGAGCTAATGTTGCTGCTGCTGGGGTCATTTCTGCAAATGAGAAGAAAGGTGTACAGCAAAGACAGAAGCGAGACACGAAAGTTCGAACTGAGAAAGGCGGAAGGCGACCAGCAAAGGAAGCGAGCACCAAGCTCTTAAAGGAAACAGTTGGGCAGAACAAAGCAGCAATTACCCCCAAAACTGGCACCATAGCAGAGAAACGTAATTCACCTATTCCACAAAGGACGCGAAGAAATTCGTCACCTCCAGTCTTGCCAAAGGAAGTGACCTCAAAGACACCAGCCAAAAAAAGTTCACCAAAACCATTGCCTGCACCTGCTACCCGTAGTTCATGGTCAGGTGGATCTTTGACTAAAGCAACTACTAGTACTGCACAGAAAACTAAACACTCTCCTGGGGCGATTCCAACATCGACACCAACTAGCCGGAGAAGGACCGTGACAGCACCCTCATCATCTCAGCCGACTTCAAAGGTGGAAAGAACCCTTCAACCAGTGAAGAACAAGAAAGAAACTGTCACTGCCACAAAGCCAGCCATTAAGGGGCAGGAAGAGAAGAAGACGAGGACAGCAACGAAGACAAGCAGAGTGGCTAAAAGTTCACCTGCTTCAGAAGAAAAATCAAGTGCAACGACAAAGCCAAGCTTGTATAACAAGGCCCCAAAGAAAAGCAGTGTTGTACCACTAGAATCCAAACCCTTGAAGAAAGCCGCTGGGATTAGTCAAGGTTCTGGTGCTGTTAAGACTAAAGGGCCACAACTTGGTCACTCTTCAGAGGACTGTGGAAGTGTTACCCAAGCCGAAGATAAGGAGCAATCTCCTGTGACAACCGAGCCAACTATCAAGGTACTGGAGGCTGATCTTGCTCAACCAGCACATGATGTTGATGAAAATTTAGAAATTTCGATCGATAATGACTTAAATATTGAAAAAACAGAAAAGCTGGCCTCGAGTTTAATAGCACCGGAAATGGGCTCCAGTGACCAGGTTGAGCCCTGTACCATTGAGGTCAAACCTCTTGACGAGGACATGGACATCTCATCAGCTGCCTGGGTAGAAGTAGAGCACCAAGAAGTTACTGATATTGGTGAGAGTGTGATGGGCGAGGATGTCACCTCACCAGCAACTGCACCATTGCCATCATCAAGCCCGAGAATCCGTCATTCGTTGTCGCAAATGTTGCAAGCAGACAGCAACGAACCTGAAATTATTGAGTGGGGAAATGCTGAAAACCCACCTGCCATAGTTTTTCATAAAGATTCTCCAAAAGGATTCAAGAGGCTTCTGAAGTTTGCTCGGAAAAACAAAGGAGACAGCAGTACTAATGGTTGGGCAAGCCCCTCGGTAGTTTCTGAAGGAGAAGATGAAGAAGAATCTGGTGTTAGTGATGGTGTAAATTCGAGCAGGAGGACTTTCGATGGTTCCAAGACTAATAGCATCTTATCAGGTACCTTTTCCAGCCATAATCCAGTGGGAGCTTCTCATCCTACATACTCCAGTTTTTGCAGAAAGAATCTCAATATTGATATTTCTTTTAGTGTTTGAGCCTCTTGATATTTGCATCTTTACTTCCTTCCAAAATGGCTATTGACAGCACAACCTGGCACCGTGTAGCATCCTTTGTTCACAGTATAAGAACAGAATACAGAAGCGTATTCCCATATGCTAAAATTAAGAAGTTATCCATTTCTGTGAAATATATGCAAATACTAGAGTAGAGTACCCACTGCCAGAAAGAATCTGTCTGAATATTTATGGATGTTTATTAAATGGAATAGTGGTTCTTATTTCTTTGCTCGCTTGACTTGTATTTATAGTTATGCATTCTTCAGCTTCCGTTCTGCTTAAACCTAAACCTTTTCTTTTCCAGCTCAATCAACGACCACCAGCTTCAACGCTACGAGCTCGGATAAGCTACGGGACAGGCCTGGAGCTGCACCTTCAACTAAAGGTTAGTTTTTTGTTTCACCCCAAGACAAATAATGTTGCAACCATCCCTAATACATTTGCATCACTGTACTTCCAGCATCAAGGTCATTCTTCTCTCTCTCAAACTTCCGGAGCAGCAAATCCAACGAGTCAAGACTCCGATAGCGTGCCTTGTTACACATGGGTGGTCGATCGCTCCCTATTAGATGTAAAAATAGTTTGAGATTTGATTGATTGTCCGGACGGAGCCAGCTTTGTTGTATTTGGCTCTGGTTTCTTGCTGTTTGGTATAGCCTCTGTCTGCTTTTCTGTACATTTTTTTTTAATATCTTTTTACCACTTGCCGCGAGTTGATTGAGATGACCAGTATGTTTGCATGTTTTCATGTCTGACAAGTGCCTCAAATGAAAGATTCAGCTGCATCCACAGTTCGTTGCGTGAACCTGTGATGCATGCAGGCATGCATCAAAACCTGAGCTTATCTAACCTCCCAGCCGTTCGTATTGTCGGCCTAAGTTGCGCTCAGAGTGTGAGCAAAACTCGTCTAGCTGTCTAGTTGCATCAAAATTCTCGTTTAGCACGTCAAGGATAAGCGCCAAAACGCTTGCCCCCTTTGTCTTTCTAAGTCAACATGTACCACGGACCGAAATGCCTCCAGCAAACTGAATCCGAGGATAAGAGGAGGAAAATAAACGCATGCGACCTCAATTCACACGAAGAGATTGTCAGATATAGAAGCAGACATTTATTTACTAGTAGTACTAAAGTCACACAAGCACGACGACCCATCACAGGGAGCGGTTCACAAGACATATTAGACAGCTTTCAGCAACTGGCAAAAAGGGAAATCGAATCACTGTTCTGTACGACCGGCGGATGAACTATTGAGATAGGGAGCTGCAGAGACTTCGATGAGTGTTGGCTCATAGTGACCAGGGGCCTCAAAACCATGAAGATTCATCACCGTTGCCGCAACATTAGCGAGGCCGGCATCCGGGAGGTCTTTCCGGAATCTAGCCCCTGATGCAAGCCCTGGACCTCCAATGGCAATCGGGACCTGCAATAGTTTCAACAAGATGAGAACCCCAAAACCGGAACGGCCGTCTGCTAGAGCCTACAAGTATGACACCCCAGCTGCATCATAAGAAAACAGCATATCTGATGTGCACTTACTGGATTCAGTGTGTGAGAAGTAAGGGGCTGAACATTTCCGTCTTCGTCGCGGAGCGGTTTCCCGGATTTATCTCTTTTCACCATGTCCTCGGCGTTGCCATGGTCCGCAGTGACTACGAAAATGCCACCTACTTGCTCGATGGCGTCAAGAATAATCTGAATGAGAGAATTTGTGTCCATCATAAGCACATCACTTCAACAGTGAAAACATATGTGCAAGACTACACATGGTCAATTGGTGATCTATCAACTCGTATAGACTGCAAAGATGACCTACCTTAACGGCTTCATCAGCTGCCTTGCACCCAATTATGGTGGCTTCAAGGTCACCTGTGTGACCAACCATATCTGCATTTGGGATGTTGACCCTTACCTACAAAATGAGCACATTAGTGTTTGAACTGTTCCTCTTAAGGGCCTATTTGATTCACAGGATTTTTGGAGGATTTTTAATCCTTAGAAAATTTTCCTATGTGAGATTTTTGATTTGTAGGATTGTAATCCATAGGAATTGTTCATAAAGATTCATTTTCACTATATTTCATAGACAAATTTTCATCGAGTCAAACATCTTGGGAAGATTCCCATGTCTTTCCTATGATGTAACCAAACACCATTTGGTGCAAATTCATGTGTTATTCAATCCTATAGCATTCAATAAGTAGTTGTTAACAATTATCGTTGTGTATCTATGAGCTCCTTGCTACTCCAGCGAATCAAAGAGGCACTGAGTATTTGTTAGGAATTATCATTGTGTATCCGTGAGCTCCTTGCTAGTTCTTCTCAATTATCTAATTCTGTTAACTACCTGATCAAATTTGCGACTTAGGATGGCATCCCTTGCCTTCTCTGCAACTTCCACGGCCTTCATTTTTGGCTGTACATTAAAGGGTATACCAGTGTCACTTGGAATTTCTTCATATTTTTCCAAGTTTGGATTAAAGTAGCCAGACCGATTCCCATTCCAGAAAAAAGTGACATGACCAAATTTGACAGTCTCGCTGAAAATTTGAATGAAACGAGATGAGGATTAGTAGCATGCTCAAGTACCAGAATATTCAGAACAAAGACTCTTGACGAGACAAAATACAGTACTGTACCTGCAAGCATAGATGTGTATGCCATTGTGCGCTAAGTACTCACCGGACGTTCTCTCTATCTCTGGGGGAGCAACAAGATAATGGGTAGGAAGTTTTAATTCGCCATCATACTGTAGCAGACCAGCATATCGAATCTTCGGGAATCTCACACGATCAAATTTGTCAAATTTCTCGTACTCTAGTGCCTTTGCAAGCATGACCATCCGATCAGCTCGGAAATTAAATGTCACAACAGCATCCCCGTCCACTATAGGGCCAACTGGTTTTCCACTTTCATCGACGACAACGAACGGGGGTAAATACTGGTCGCTGGCTTTTGGACCCTCCCTGAGCTTTTTAACAGCTTCAAGGGCATTTTGAAACTTGTTTGGGGCTTCACCAAGAACCTGTGCATCCCAACCGCGTTTCACAACTTGCCAATCATTCTGCATAGGAACACAGGTGTCAATAGAAATATGAAGTTAACTATAGGAAGTAGAGGTGAAACGTGGAAGTCACATTTTGGAGACCATCAAAAGTCAACAACATTAAAAAAAAGAACGGAAGGATTACCTCATAACGGTCCATTGTAACATACATCCTGCCTCCACCAGATGCAATTCTTGCATCTACACCCTTCTCCCGTAACTTAGCCAGATCATTCTCAAGCACTTCCACAAATTTGACGCTGCTACCATCCAATACATCACGACCATCTGTAAGGATATGAACTCGTATCCTTTTAGCTCCATGCTCACTGGCTCCTTTCAGAAGCAACTGAAAGAGCCAAAACATTGTTATTGCGGCTAAGCGCAAACAATTAACACTACAGAAAGGGTTCTATTAGACGCCTTATCACAAATGATTTTCTGAAACCGTCTATGTTAAAACTAATCACATATGATTTTTATTAAATGCACATCACATCATGTTTTATTTTGAACCGTCTATGATAAGTATGTCATCACAGTAAAAACCGTTTGTAATATAAAATAACATATCACAGGTTTTAACAAAAAAAAGATATGTGGATTTTTTACCCCCATGATCTTTCTTTGCGGGTTAGTGGTGGAGAGCTGGTATCTGAGCTCTGGTGCATCATCAAGGCCCGCGACAAGGCAATGCCTCCAGGTGCCATGCGCCAAGATGGGGCCGACACCTCGACGGTGAGGAGTGACAGTCGTCGGCAACTCCATCAAGGACTTCGGGTGCGTGCATTTATCCGTCTTGCTTCTGATTTTTCTTGTCCCTTTTTCTTGATTTTAAGTTGGTGCTGGAAAGATTAATGTTTGTGTATCTCGGATGGATTGAACGCCGCTGGCAGGCGATGTAGCGGGATCAGCGTTGTGTTGCAATCATTTTTTAATTTCTGTAATTGGAATCACCGATGGTTCTAGAAGCTGAACAGTCTGTGATTGCATTTTATGCATTTTATCACCGTCTGTGATGAGGTGATGTTGTCACAGACACTTTCTGTCTCATCACGTTTTATAACCGTATGAGATGTGCTCTTATCTAATAGTGTAAGAAACATGATAACACTACTGCATGATGAACGATGTTGAGAAGAAATCGTGTTAACCTGCAGCTGATCAATCCTTGAGTGTACTCCTCCATCGCTCAACAGACCAATGAGATGCAAAGTACCAGTCTCAAAGGATTGCTGGATGTATTTAAAGCCTTCCCCCTCGTATATCTTCCCAGAGGCCAGCGCCATATCTACCAGTTTTGCACTGCACGTTGTGGTCAAATGATCAGTAACATGGTACAACTCACCGTGCATAAATTTGGGGTGGCCTTGCAATGTGTCGGCCACCGTATCGTAATTGCAATGAACTTAACTTGATTATTTTAGTCATACATGATACGATCGAGGAATCACTGAGATAAAGGCAGTCAATATCTAGAATGCCGAAATTCACCAAGAAACATCCCCGTACAAATAGATCTCTATTCTCATTCCGTATGCTACTACTGTCACAGGATCATCTTAAACTTAAATTGCAACTCTAACCTGATAAATGAACAAGTCACCTTATACCAGAAATTAAGCAGAGTATTTTACCCCTGGGCATATATCTGGCCGGCTCCGAGCGCATTGTGGCCGACCTCGCTGTTACCCATGTCATCATCCGTCGGCAGCCCTACCGCCGTTCCGTGAGCTTTGATCAGCCTCCACCTCTCCGGAGCACCCTGTAGATACGTGCCATAAAGCGACACACGCAAGCAGCAGAAATTAAGCAGAGCTAACAACGATCAGACGCCTGAGCGCCGAAACCCTGGCACCCCATCGCGCATGTAGAGATCGATCGAGCAGCACCGGAGACGGCGGAGAGGAGAGACGCAGACCGGGCGTACACCTATCGGCGAAAGTAGGAGAGCATGCCACGGGCAGCGCGAACGTACCTTCTTGAGGGCGTCGAGGGTGGGCGTGTCGGCGACGTGGATGCAGTTGAAGGGGTCGGGCGGCGCCTCGCCCCAGCCGTCCAGCACCACCACGCCCACCACCTTCCCTTTCCCCAGCCGCGGGTGGTCCGCCAGCTTCCACGGCCTCCCCTCCTCCTCCGGCCTGCGCGCCATGATGCGTCGGGGAGCACCTCTTGTCTGATCAAACGCCAGTCGGCGGTGAAACAGGAAGCGCACTGCGCACGGGTACACGCGGCCGCGGGCGCCGAAGATTGCAGAGTTTCGCTGGGGTTTGGCCTCCTGCGAGCGGAGCTGGCGAGTTCGCCCGCTGAGTTTTGTAGGAACTGCCCGTGCTTCTTTTCTCTCGAAGGGTCTGGGCGCGACGAGGTAGCTCGGAGAAGCACAAGTGTAAAGCAGAGAGTTCTTTGCTTAATTCTTTCTTGTGATCAGCTGGCCGCCATATGAACTACGTGACAGTATGACGCCGACACGTTGCACGACACATTTGTGTGTTCTCGACATATGCAAACCTGGCACTCTTTGTTCTTTTTTTTCGCGCTCTTCGTCGAGGGGCAATTGCAAATTGCATGTGTGGTACTCCCTTCCTCCCAAAATGTGAGACATATTTTATTTCGTTAAGACAAGAATTTAACCAATAATTACTCTATTAATATGTGATATATGTAACATAAAATTGATGTCATGAGTTTCGTATTCAAAAGTACTTTCTTATGATTGTGACTTTGTATCATATAAAATACATATTAATAGAGTAATTATTAGTCAAAGTCTTATTTTAACCAAACAAAATATGCCTTGCATTTTGGGACGGAAGAAGTACTATGTAACTGCACAAGTCCAGAACACACCATCAAAGAAACATATTTGGTACATCAGTCACAAAGTGAAGGCAGCCTAGTTGGTATTGGGCTTTCTGCACGCGTGCAAGTTAGAGGGATGAGGCCTCTAAAATAAACCTCTCAAAAAAAAAGTTGGAGGAGTGAGGTCATGGATTTGATTCTTGCCATCAACAACTCCTATATCAGTGGTTTCCACCAAAACGACATTTTAAGCGAGTCGAACCGGATAAGTTTTTTCGATTTTTAGTTGAAAGTTCCGAAAAACCAAAAAGTTTTCAACCAAATTTCGCCCGTAAGTTAGCTTTCTCGAAAAAAAGAGAATAAGATTATATTGCTGCAATTCTGTTCTCAGATTCACGCAATCCGTCTGGGGTGATTCGTGGGTATTGGAAATCTTGTCGTTTGCAGGACGAAGCTTAATCCGTGCAATCGAGGTTCAATAACTGGGGCGCATTAAGTGCAATAGGCCCGAAGGGGAAAGAAAATCACAAACTGGAACGAAGAGTGATGATCTGCTGATAGAAATTCGGCGCCGAGAGGGTCCGGGCCTCCGTCATTTGAAAGGCCATCAATACCCGTCCTCCTCCAGATCGGGAGAACGTACGCCATCTCCATCGAGGAGGGCGACGTCCGCGAGCGCCCCCAAATCCTAAACTCGGCACGCGAATTCTCGTTTCCTTTTCGGGTAGATGCGCACGCCGTAGTGCCGCACGTGTTGCTCCGGCCGTGCCGGACGCCGTCGTGCGCGTTCCTGAATTCTGATGCGGTGCCGTTAGTTAGTTGCTATGCGAATTTTTCATGAGTCAAGATGCATTGATCGAAAACCTAAGATGATATCATGCCCAATCCCAAACTCGATTGGCTCGATCTGTGTTCTGGGCTGGTAGCTAGTTTCCATGTACTACATTCTACAGTAGTACACTTTTTACTACTCCTACTACATTGCATGCCAGCCATTTCCACTGGTGCGTTGTGCGAGTAGCTAATCTATACTCGCTCAACTTGCGAATCAGCTTTACCTAGAAGCTCCGAGTCCAGCATAAAAAAAACCACCTCCAGTATTCCAGTTTAAAAAAGAAGATTGTTGTTAAGTTTCGTGTGATCCATTCCTGATTTCATGAGCTGTTTCAGGATGAAATTCAGGGTGCAAGTGGGCACATCACGGTTAGCCCTCGTCGTGCCGCATCCGCCACTAAAATTTTGCATATCAAGGAGATAGGTGTTCGTGGTAGCATACGGGTTTTGTGGGTTTTGCAGGACCCATATTTCTAATATTGCACCACGGACAAGAGCTCCCTGCAAGAACAGGGCCTTGCGTGCTTGAAGAAGTTGAGTTCAGCCTCTTGGCGATGCTGACCCTGGAGCAGGCCCTCATCGTGAAATGGGATATGTGTACATGAAATGGGCTACACGGGTTGATGCATTAATCCCACTTAGTCATCAGTTAGCCCATAGGTGCCCGCATCATGTTCCTTGTAGGACGGCTTTTGCAGGTTAGCGGCGAGCCCGTGTCCACCTGCACCCTGAGGGGTGTTTGGTTGAGCTTTTTAGCAGTTTTTGTAAACGGTTGTTATGGATTTTGCAGTGCAAATTCAGTTGTTTGGAAAAGCTGTCTTCTATCAGATTTTTACAATGTGCTGAAACTTCTGTGCTCATTTTTCAAAATATTGTATATAGTTTGGATCAACCAAAAGTCATATATTCACTGTCTCACAACCACAGCAGCTTTTCCAAACAGCCAGCCAACAACAGTTTTGTCAACAGCCGTAGTCCAACCAAACAGGCCATGAGTGCTACTTTCCGTAGCTCGCACGGTATATGGAGTGAAGACGCATATGTTTTTGTACACATGACATGATTATGCTACCACAATATATAACAGCATTCATCCGTAAAATTTATTTCCCTCTGCCGTCCACTGTTTTCCGTCCCTTGCACTCTTGCAGCTATTCTTTCTTCTGATGATCGTAAGGTCTCTCACTTTGCGTGTTTCATATCCCAAATAATGACGAACAAATGTATTTGCTAAATGAGAAAAAGGAAGTTAAATTCAAATCCGATGATTGTTAGTTTGTAGGGTCGCAGGCACTAAAAAGTAAGTTTTTTTAAAAAAGAGAGAAAACGTTTTAGGTTTGCAAGATGTGATCCATACTGAATGGAGGGATGTTAAAAAAGTTTCGTCTGTACCGACGCTTTCCATTGAATTGGAGGAAGGGTGAGCAAATAATTACTGACATGAACAAGGGCGTTCTTTTCTTTACCCCATCTCTGTCTCTTCGTTTGGACGCTGTCTCAGTCAGTCTGGAGCAAAAGTGGTGCACCTGGGAAAGGCAGGGAGGAAAAGCCAACAAATCCGTGCCCTCTTCCGTTTCGCTTCCAGAGCCTGCCACTGCCAAGGCTCACTAGAATATGACCTACCATGCGTTATGGCCAGGGCAAATCCATGGCCTCGGTTTATTCAGGTTTCAAGTTTTTTAATCGAGGCCGCATGCTTCCATGATAACAGCAGGTTACTGTGTTTTTGGGTGGGTGACAACAGGTTAACGAGTGGATAGAATAAGCGGCGACTCGGGATTTTTCAGATGCGTGGTTTCAAGTGACTTTTTTTTAAAAGTCATCTGCCTTTGGAATTAACCAGGATGGAATTAGCAAACCCAATATTTTTGACAATTACAGAAAGGGCAATAAAGAAGAAAGAAATTACAAAAAAGCACACTGAGGACAGGCAGGTTGGAACAAAACACATCATTGAATATGTGCAAGCTAGGTCGTAGTGCGGTGCCACGCGTTCAAGAGAGAACTCCGCTGCTCACCATGGCTTCAGTTGCCGTTGGCAAGCCGCTGCCACTAATCCCACCAGCGGCAAAGGAACACACCTAGAGAATGAACCTCCAACAAGCCCCTCTGGGGAACTCGAGGTTTGAGATGAGGTCGTTCATGCCAGGGTTGATGAAGACACCTGCACATCGTGAAGGTCGTGGCGAGCTGTCGGAGCTGGAGATGTTGGGGTAGCCTGATTCATAGCAATTGGAGCGACAACAACTAAGTTACCACAGCGGTGTAGAATTCAGGGAACCACGACGTGGGCCTCCATAAATGGAGATTGCAGTGGATTCGGACGCTGTCCCGACAAGTGGATTCTGAGGGCAGCTTCCTGTTAGCGTAGAAATTTTGCCAAACATACAATGTATATGGATCGAGTGAATTCTTCATTTTTTTAATCTAAATTTTACATAAGCTGAGGTGCCCGGACCACCTTCTATGTTCACCCATGTATACAATAGAGAAACTAGCGCGTATCCTAAGGAAGCACGCTCTCTATAGTTGTTAAGTGGAGCGGCGTCTCGATCTTGACTCTTGGGCAGTTTAATTAAGAGAAGGCTCACATGCAGAGCACACGTACACCTAGGCCTGGGCATCTCTGTCGCATGCGATGATGCGAATGACCAACCAACACACGATCTGCCGTGCAGAGCCCTGCTCCGTTCCAGACGCGTGGGGAGCAGTGGTTGGCTCTGCTACATATTTCAAGATTTTTAACTGCCGTGTACTGGTGGCGAAGTAAACAACCACGAGCCCGAGATCAAAGCGAGCGAGGAAATTGGGAGCTTGCAAACATCTCAAGGGAATTGAAAGCACCACGCCTGCTGCCTCGGCCGTAGACATTGGAACGGATGCTCCATCCAAAAGCCCAGGAAGTGCCAAAAGGCGTTCATTGTGTACGTAGCAGCGGTCTTTATGTTCACGACGTTTATTTTATTGTATGCGTTGGAAGGGAGATAATACGATCTGCGGTCCTTTGCATGTGAAGTTCATCCAAGTCAATACCTGGTTTTGCCCCTCTGCATGTGAACTTGAGTACGGTCCTAGCCAATACGATCTGCAAGTATCTGCCGTACGGCGACACCCCAAAAATAGTTTAAAATGCTTATGCCCCTCCTAATGCTTCAACTTGGACTGGTGCTAAGACATGTCACATAGGCAAAAAGATAATGTGACGGGGTAATTAAGAAGGAGAGAGATAGTTTTGGTGTCTCCAAGAAGAAACGATGCTAAGCGCGTGGACCTATGCAAAACGCCTATATGGCATTTATGTATTGGGGAGTTTAGTTGCTAAACAATTAAATGAAGGAAGCTTAGCTACAAAAATTAAGCACCTATGCATTGGGGAGTTTAGTTGCTAAGCCCTTTCATGCACTTAGCACCTCATCTAAGCACCTGTGCATTGGGAGGGGCCTTATGCTCCTTTGTACGTGAAGTTAATCCTAGCCAAATACGTCGTCGCTGGCACTGACATTTCAAAATCCACAGTTTTATTCACCGGTACTCCCTATTTTCAAAAGAGCAAATGTGATCATTCTAGTGTTTTTCTTTTAGCAAAATGTGACCATGGCACATCAGCGATGTGCCGAAATAGAGCAACCACAACACTTATATTATGCCGTAATATAGTAAACATAATATTTCACTTATGTCACGGTTGGACAACCACGACACATAATGAGTACCAAGGTAGACCAAAAAGGGCACATAGTTGCCATCCGTGGCTCATAAAAGTATCGTTATGAGAAATAATTTTTTCCAACGGTCAATAAGTGTTGTAAAATCGTTTTAGTGGCACTTGTGCTTTTGTTGGCACGTATAAGTGGCCCTACGGCCAGCTACCATGTTGCAGTGCTATTAGTAGTCAGCAAATGTCACACACACAAATCGGATGTGACTTTTGGTGGGCAGAAAAATGCATAATCCTTAGATTTTTAACGTAACGTGATGCCGCGGCGCCTTCGCGCCTCTGGTAGCATGTTTAGTTGTGTACTACGGTTGCCTGCTGACTCGGCGGGGGGTGGGAGGAGGCCGTGCCAAGCGTGGTCGTGTTGTTCATTTATCTGGTACGTGGGGGCCGGCCGTGCGACAGTGGTCAAGTTCAAGGATGGGCTACCATAGCTTCAGATTTGCTGATTTGGGGGGATTTGAGGAGGAGGAGAACGATTGGGAGCGGATTTTGGGGAGAGAGTCTTTGAGAGAGACGGGAGAGGTGGACCGGGAGGAGAAAAATGTATGGGTTTAGACTGAGAGGTGGGACTCGGTTAGGTTATGGCTTTAACTTCATGTGTTGGATAGCGCATGGCCCAGTTGGTGGCCTCATCTTCCGCTTAGGTGGAGGCACGAGATTGGTTTGACCATTTAAAAAAATATATGAGTGTTTTGAAAAATTTGAAAAAATTCGTACATATATAGTATAGAATGAAGTATACACATATGATTTTAGTGAAAAATATATCCATTTGTGACATGTGAAAAAAATAAATATATGTCATCTTCATACACTACTATTTATGTTTGTCAAATGTGTTTTCTTTTTGTTTTTTACAGGTTGCAAGTAGTTATAATTTTTCACCAAAATTTATCTATGTATACTTCATCCCATAATATATATGTACGAATTTTTTTCATATTTGTTCAAAACTTTAATGTATAATTTTTAAATTTTTAAAAATAATAAGCGCATGCGATACCTTGCGTACAAAATCCTCACCCAACCAAGAAAGTCATAAGGTGAGTACGAAGACATTTGCACCCACTATAAGATCATTGTTACCTATGGCTCTGGTTAAACATGCCCTTAGATCCATCTGTTTAGTGGACGGAGCTAAAGGGTTTAGATGGTTTGTGTACAGGTGGTTTAACAATGGAGTTTTACTTTGGTACATGTCACTAGAATGGTTTATGGATTTTAAAGCTACTTAAGAAAAAGGGCACTTTCGAACTTTAGGTGATTAAGTAACGCTACTAGAGATTAGCTCGATAATTAGGCCGTGCCAAGGTCCAAGGCCCGTAGTCCAAACCCAAACTAGCTATCTCCACTACGTGATCTCAAGGAGAAAACGAATCGATAGTCGATACCCTATGAATGTGCACGACGCGGCCAGCAGACGGCGTAGAAAATAATCGATGCGCATGTTGTTGGGCCACGGATCCACGATCTTCACGGCGAAAAAATCGGATAGCATGCAACCACTCAATCCGTCAAACGCACTTGTTGATGATCAGCCTGTGAGTTAGCATCATCCAGGAGGAGTTTGTGCCGGATGAGGTCGCCAAGGAGGCGGCTCCTCGATCTGGTCGTCTACCTGCCCCAAGCAGCTTGATCGTGACGACATTGCAGTTCCGTTCCGTTTTCTTTTGTTTGTTCTGCAGATCTAGATCGTGTGATTGTTTGTTGTTCAGATGAGGGTCCGCATCATAAATCTTCAACCTGTTTTCTCATGTTTGTTCTTTGTTTCGTGGCAAAAAAGGATGTTCGTTCTTTGTTCTTGATCCGAGGAGTGCTTTCTTTTTATCAATGTTGGGAAAAAAGTCCTTCATGTCCGAATGGACTCGTTGATCTCATCTGTTGTTGAAACAAACTGTGCATACGTTCATGATCATCATCCTATAGATGTGAAGCTGTTCATGCTACAGTTTTCTCATGTCTTAATTAAAGATTCGATCTCCTTTGGTTTCGAATAGAAAAAATGATGAAAATCTATGTCAAATTGGTGCATTATTGCTTTGTTTGTTGTCCTCAGATCCAAATTATTGTGATCTGAGCCACAACCCGTAATAATCTGAACTCTATGAAATTTCCAAGGGAGAAAAAGTTCTGAACCGTGAAACAAATGGAACTGTGGGAAATCTGAACCGTGAAAATTTTGAAACATGGAAAAAAATGCGAACAAGGTGATATTCTGAACGGGTTCAAACGTAATCTTTTTTCGTAGTCTGATAAAATTCGAACTTTGAACAGTGAAAAATTCAAAACGTTAGGGATGCATAAAAACTATAGATCGGACGGGTTCATAAGGGCTTATGTCCGAAAGATGGGTTGCCCATGTAATGTGGGTTCTGAGAGGGCTAATGCGGTAGACGGGCATTTTCAAAATTGTATGTCAAAGTACATGCATCGCGTAGTGAATTTTACTAATTATTCTACTAATGTAACACGTCCACGAGCAAGGACACATCACTCAAATATAAAAAGTGACGCGAGGACCAGCGAGCAAACAAAAATGAATCCACATAATCCGTCACGATTCGAAACCTTTCGTGCACAATCCAACGTAGGGGACCTGCGCTAGGCCGCTAGCTAGCGAAGAAAGTGACACCCAATGAAACAGAAAGCTAGACTGCCTCCGTTCTTATCTTTCTTTGGATAATCTCTCCGTCTTAGGTCCACATCCAAAAACAAGATCACCAGAGTTTGTGTGCCCTTCTTAAGCTTTGTCCCACATTACCCTGCCCCATCCTCCTAAACACACGATTTCTTGTGAAAATGGGAGCAGTAGTGTTTTTGGTGCTTTCCCAAAAGCTCCAATGACCCTAATGTCCTTTTCTTAGTGCCTGCATCAAAAGCCAAAAAAAGGAGAAAATAATGGAAAAGAGTTCTTCTTTTCTTTTCTTGGTAGCACAAGTATTCGGACTATGACAATATATAATATATGTAGAAATTTTAGTTTCACCTAACATCATGTCTTTGTAACTTGGGTAAGGGAAGAAAGGCATGGAATTGTCGGCCAGTGGCTAGATCTAGCTGAGGCATTCATGGTGGTGTTGGATGTTTATGGTGAATCTAGACTGGACATGTTGCTGGCTCTTCAACAGGGCAGATTTATGAACAGGGGATGCGAGATCCAGTCTCCAGCATCAACTTCTCTGACTTCACTCGATTTGTTCTTCCTCCCTATTCTGAACATTTTTCCTGGCACTCCGGTTAGCCCGCAAAAAGCAGCAAATGCGGTCAGGCTAATGTAAAGCAAGGTGGTACTAATTATTGCCAGGTCAAGCTTAGTGAACGTTGTTGTCATCGGTAGCATCCGATTGGAAGGAAACGCACGACACGTCATTGTCATGAAATTTGAACGAGTTGGTGACACTACTTCTCTTCATAAAGGGAATACACGTTTACGCTGGAAGTGTTGGGCAAACCTGACGATATTCTGTGGCTGCCGCTGTATGATGAGTCTGGTTAGTCCTTCCCAGATAAACCGTTTGGCTGCATTTAAAATAGATTTAACTTAAGCTATAATAGTGAAAAACCTCATTTCATACTGCTTTTGGCTAGTAAGCTTTGGTTCCAAAATGTTGGGCTTGACGAGTTGGTGGGTCAAATTGATATGCTTAAATTTTTAGACTTTATCCTTAGACATGGAAATGAAAATCAGTTATTTCAGTAAATTGATTTGCATCCTACTGGACATCATAATCACAAGTCTTGTAAAATTACCTTTGGATTTATCTCAATCAATGTTCTGTAACCCAATTACAATTTTAGAATTATAAGTCGTATCTGTTAACTATATCACGTACGGACCAAAAGCTTTTTTTTACTTTGAATTTGATATTTGAATTTGCAGAACGTAAACCAGTCATTTGGTTTTGCATAAGAGCTGAGTTATGGCATGAACTATGTGTCAATATGTACAAGAAAAACCTTTTATGTGTGTTAGTACAATAGTAGCTGGGCCACGTAGGTACTTAACCAGAAAACCATCCAACCCCCTCCCCCCCCAAAAAACCCCCATCACATCATTGTTAGGGTACACATTTGATAC
Source organism: Stipa capillata (assembly GCA_019208055.1). Classification (NCBI taxonomy): domain Eukaryota; kingdom Viridiplantae; phylum Streptophyta; class Magnoliopsida; order Poales; family Poaceae; genus Stipa; species Stipa capillata. The sequence continues at coordinate 590,426 of JAGXJF010002409.1, forward strand.
ACCTAATGATATGTAAAAAGTATAAATATTTTTTGTACGTGTCATATTGTCACAACTACATATATCCTAACCAAACATGAAAACTAACTTTGATAATCGCAAAGCATTCATAACTTCAGTACTAGAAAATAGTATTCATGAAACATTCAAAGTGATCTTCATTTTATATGTTTCCAATTGAAAATGAAAAATGTACAAACATCTCCGATAAAGAGATATATATCTTTATCTTTACTCCTATAAAGATATTAATTGGTGGCCGTGGTCTAAATACTTTTTTTTATTCCTCCTTTTTTAGGATCATCTCAAAATTTTGGCAAAATCTATATACTATATCGAAACCTCAATAGATATCCTCATCCACCGACTCCAAACTCAAATTTTTAAATTTCTTCAATGTGCTATTCTATGTAAATAACTCCCAATTCTATTCAAGCCAAAGCTCAACCAAGAGCTGGGACAAAGTCGAGGACGTGGCATAAAACACGACAGTAATAATTCGATATGTTTAATAATCTAATTTGTTTATCTATAGTGACGTATATGTATTTGACTAGTATGTATATAAAAAAAACGAGAAACACGTACGACCAAAAACCTGAAGGGGTTGGTAGTTTGGAACTGAAGCGAAACCCCATGGAGATAAGCCGCCGGCCAGCCGCAGCAGATCCCCCGTCCCCACCCCTGCTGATCTCATAATTTGGAAGTTATAATAAACAGTAAAGCAAATCCAAATAAAATCTCTCCAAAGCCGAAAACCCAAAAATAAAAATAAAAAGCGAAGAGAAAAAGGGACACGGCCAAGCCAACTAGCCAAGGGCGTATTATTCCTTGCTTCACACCCCCTACGACGCGTTGCGCTGCTTATTCCTCTCCGCTCCCTCCCCTTGCTTCTCGCGCACACTAACCAATCCGAGCATCCGGCGCCGCGGCTCCCGAATCGCGACACACCGATCGGACCCGCGGCCCCGAGCCATTGGCCGAATCGGGAGGCATTCGTCCGCGCGGCGCTGCGCTGCCCGTCGTGGCGGTGGCGGTGGTATGATCAGTAGACGAGGAGGACGCGGCGGCGGCGGCAGCGGAGGCGGCGGAGATTAGGGTGCTTGGGGTGGTGGGAAGGAGGAGGCGATGAAGGCGACGCCACCGCCGGCGAAGAGGCGGAGGGGTCCACGGCTGGCGGTGCTGGCGCTCGTCTTCTGCTCGCTGCTCGTACCGATCGCCTTCCTTTTCAACCGCTTCCCCGCCGGTGAGTTTTGCCCGTCCCCACTGCTCTTCGCGCTGCGACCCCGGATTTGGGTAATGCGGGTGGCGCCGCGGCTTCCCGGATCGGATCGGCGCCATTCCCGGCGGGATCTGTTCCGGGAGCGTTGTTTCGTTATTTGTCGTTTAGTGCGGGATATTGCCGATTTTGTTGTCTCTTTTTGGGCTAGTTTCTGATTGTTTGATTGGTTATTGCAGTGTATGTGACGGATGAGCGTCCCCAACAGGTAACTTCCGTTTTTGTTAAAAAAATCATGGAGAATTTTGTTAAAATTTTTGGTGTATGTTTATATGAAAGTGTTGATGGATTGGGATGATATGACTGACTCGTGCTATTACCTGTTGATTTGTGCTGGATACAGGAGGTTAATTTGCCTTCATTCGATCGCTTGGAGGTGGAAAGGGGCGGTGGTGTATATGAAGTGAGGCAGCAGGATGGTAGTAATGTGAATGCAGAGACACAGGTTAGTCATTTTTGTATTTTTGCTATGTAGTGATAGTGATTAATTTGTATAGCCGCTTTTCGCTTGCTAGTTTGGTGGATGTTGACATGATTCCAATGAAAAACTGTTTGTATTTGTTTCACGGCTTTAGTGTCTTATTTTAGCTATTGTTTGTTCTCTGCCTTTTAATGTCATGAACTTAATAACACTAGAGATGCTAGCAAAACTGGAACTAAAAGATAGGTGATAATTTTGAATCTTGTAATCCTCACTACCATGCAAAATAGCAGTTCTGAGCTTTGGTCCTGACATTTATCCAGTAGACAAAAACATTGGTAACTATAAGATCATTTAAAATAACTAGACGTGCCTTCTCTTCTCCAGATTCCTCATTTCTACTTCCTCCTATTTTCTAGCATGTTTCGGATTTTCGGTTGGTTACCAGCAGTTATGAGCCATTGTGTACTAGGCATATTTTTCCAAAAACTGGCTGGTTTAGGCCTTTAGGGATATGTTTTATTTTTATTAGTTTTAAATTTAGATTGTATGCTAGAAAGACAATTGTGCATAAAATCTTAAATTAACAAATTGAAGAAAAATTTATCAGCCAATTGTGTCACTGAGGTATATGAGGGTACCTTGGAGCAGATCATGTCGAGTTCAACAGTATGGAGTTTGGTCAGCTTCAAGAGAACGTGGTGCACTCTTCATAATGGTGTTCACTATTTTCTTCTTCTGTGCCACCTCTCTTGTACCAAGTAGGACATATAGGGAGGGTATGCAAAAGAAAGTCGAGCCATCAATTCAAACAGCTACAAACCACCCCACCGGGCTGCTAAACAAAGTGATATGGCATAGCAATATTATATTTTATCGCTCCACCCTATTCTCTTTGTTCATGATTATAGGTTACGAAGGCTATGCAAAAAAATGCTGTAAATCAGTAAATACATTCGTTTTTAATCTTTTGTATGAATAGCTACGTTGTTCCATTACAGCTCCGATAGATGATTTGAATCCCTGACGATTTATTCTCTTACCTTTTGTCAGGATGCAGTTGAAAAGAGTTCCAGGGGCAATATAGACTCACACCACCAAACTGATACCACCAACCCTTCCAGCGTTAGCACTAAACCGAAAGGTATAGGTTTGTAATGGCTGCAACATTACTAGATTTAAGTTCAATTGAATATATGAGAATGCCATATTCAGCTATGCACGAAATGTCATTTATGCAAGTTAACATTTAGATGTGCATCATTTAAAAAAGTTGCACAAAAATATTTTAAAATTTGTAGGAAACCAGTTATCTGGGATAGTGGCCTGCACTTTATGGAACTGACAATGAAAATTAGTTTGCCTTTTACTCTAATTTGTTTCTGTGCCTCACGATCTTCTCTATTACTTGTTTCCAGTACAGTCATGTGAGGCACAGTACAAGCCTTTTTATCCCTAGTATGTTAAAATAACCTAGTAATATTTAATTCTAATCAAATGCTAGTGTCTTTGCCTAACACATGGCGATAATTAGCCATAGGTTAACTTTTTTCAAGATCTTCATGTTCTAGTTGACTTGGTGTACATACTGACTCACTAATTGGCACTGTATGCAGTTCTTCCCCCACCAAAAATTGAACAACCGAAGCCAGTACCAGTTCTGGTTCGCACAAAAGTATGATGGCTCTTGGTTTGCTCTTTTTCTTTGTACACAAGTTGTGCTTTACCTTTTGAAGCATAACTTCATTTTCTCATTAATATATATGCTTACTCTCTGATTTTATCCCAGGCTGTAATTTGGTTATTTTTTATGAGAAGTATATTGATACATTACAATTGAATAAACATATATTGCTTACAGGATGTTAGTGAAAATTGCAACATGACACGTTCCAAGGTTCCAAATGCTGATGAATTGGAGAAGGCTAAGGCTTGTCAACTTGAATTCGGGAGTTACTGTCTCTGGTCCATAGAACACAAAGAAGTTATGAAAGATGCCATTGTGAAAAGACTAAAAGATCAGCTATTTGTAGCCCGATCTTACTACCCGAGCATTGCCAAACTTAATGGTAAGGAGGCACTCACTCGTGAATTGAAGCAGAATATCCAAGAACATGAGAGGGTTCTAAGTGAAGCAATTGTTGATGCTGATCTACCATCCTTGTGAGTATTTATTATGCATACTTGTCAATTTTTTGCCCCTTTAGCATTTCATTGTTCATCTTGTAAGTTGAAACTATGATGACAGGTCATTTATGCAATGCCTGGATTCTTTTGCAGACACAATTAGGCTGAGAATCCAACTTTCAATGAACTTTAGTCCAATGTTCTACTGTTAACATTTTTTTTTGCATGCATATGTTTTCTTACTATATATATTGAATTTGCACTTACCTAAGTTTGACTGGAAAAGTATTTGCAAATCACGACTCTACGTTGATTTCTTTAATCACTGAATGATACTTGACCTGTGCTTTCAGTATAAAAAAGAAGATAGAGAAGATGGACCAAGCAATAGCCAGAGCCAAGTCATGCACTGTGGATTGTAACAATGTCGACAAAAAGCTTCGCCAGATACTTCATATGACAGACGATGAAGCTCATTTTCATATGAAGCAGAGTGCATACCTGTACAACCTTGGTGTTCACACGATGCCCAAAAGTCATCATTGTCTTAATATGAGGTTGACAGTAGAATATTTTAAATCAACTATGTTGGATTCAGATGACTCTCCTGTCCATAAGTTTAACAGTCCAGATCATAGGCACTATGTTATATTATCTAAAAATGTACTTGCAGCTTCAGTTGTCATCAACTCAACTGTTAGTAATTCCGAGGTACGCGGACAGCTTTACACTTATGCTGATAGAACATCTTCTGGGCTTGGGATTGCTGATGTTCCTTTTGGTGTTTTGCAGGTGACCAGGAATGTAGTCTTTCATGTACTAACTGATGCTCAAAATTTCTATGCCATGAAGCATTGGTTTGCAAGAAATGCCTACAGGGAATCGGCTGTCAATGTCATCAACTACGAGCATATTATTTTGGAGAATTTGCCAGAGTTTAGCATGCAGCAGTTATATATGCCTGAGGAATTCCGTGTTTTCATCAGTAGCTTTGAGCGACCTACTGAGAAGTCTAGAATGGAGTATTTATCAGTGTTCAGTCACTCACATTTCTTTATTCCGGAAATATTTAAAGATTTAAAGAAGGTGATTGTGTTGGATGATGACGTGGTTGTCCAACGTGATCTCTCTTTCTTGTGGAATCTTGATATGGGAAATAAGGTCAATGGTGGTGTCAAGTTTTGTGGCCTGAGACTGGGTCAATTAAGAAACCTTCTCGGTAGGGCCACATATGATCCCCAGTCATGTGCATGGATGTCTGGGGTGAATGTGATTAATTTGGACAAATGGAGAGAGTATAATGTTACAGAGAATTACTTGCAACTCCTGGAAAAGGTTGGTCTGTTCTCAGCCCGGTCTTATTTCAAATTTGGAAATTTTAAAGCATGCCTTCATGCCTAGTATTTTGTTTTGTTCCATGCTTTCGAGCTAGTATGTTTGGGTTCTTTAATTTTGGCACTTCTCTGGAAAATGCATGATTTAGGCCCATGAAACTTGTACGAAGTGATCAGCTTACCATTACTTCTACTCTTATTCTGTTACAGTTCCGGAACAATGATGATGAGGCCTCACTGCGAGCTGCAGCTTTACCTATAAGCTTGCTTTCCTTCCAGCATCTTATATATCCTCTTGATGAAAGATTGACTTTATCTGGACTTGGCTATCACTATGGAATTGAAGAAGAAGTTATCCGAACTTCTGCATCATTGCACTACAATGGTAATATGAAACCTTGGCTTGAGTTGGGTATACCAAATTACAGGAAGTACTGGAAGAGGTTTCTTGCACGAGATGAGCGATTCATGGATGAGTGCAATGTAAGTCCATAGCACGCATTGAACCTGGGAACCAGAACATTTGACAGTAGATTGTTTCGTCTACTGCTGTATTATATAGGCGAACACTTCCAGTGAAAAGACCAGGAAAACAGTCATTAGCCATCAATTTTGACAGAGTAGATCAGCACCATCTGTTCATTGAATTAGTGAGCTCGATGGATGGTTTTTCTGCAGTTAGAGAAATTAGTCTTAAGTTGAAGGATAATGCAGTATACAATGATGATGTGTACTGGTGAGGCTTCAGGTAAAAAGGAGTGTCACTCTCATCATCTAGGTTACGGAACAGTATTATCGGTGATGGGCTGCGGCACCTTTAATTGAAATTGGTGCCTTACGCGTCATCGATGCAGGTTGATTCTTTTCTTCGTTAAATTTTTGACCCCCCTTGTTTTGTCCTTCTTGCAATAAGGGCATATACAGGCTTAATTCAAATTATTTGTTCTTAGTGGTTGCACATTCATTGTTTATCATTGTTGATGGAAAGTATATTTGAAAACGTCTCAGTTACGCGACAAGATCGACAGCTGTTTGGATGTATTCGGTGTATTCCATTTTCGTATATTGCAATAGTTGTATCGGAATTTGTAGCTTTCATTCGGATGAGAAGGCCTTTGAATTGTTCTCCATTTATGTTTTCCGTTCATGTATGCCTTTGTAGTATAGAGATCTTGAGTTTGCGACCTCCAACGTTGGTCCATGCGTACTGAGACTCGGATCAGGTTCACACCTAGGTACGTGCCAAAGAACGCCACGGGCGATCTAGCGGACACGTCTCATTGCCATGTGCCACCGGCGCTCTCCCCTGAAACTTTATGCGCTCTGCTGTGGGCACCGCGTTGGTGATATCCCCCGGTGGAAATTGGAAGTTCGAAATCGAGAATTGTGATTCCGAGTTAAAAGTTCAGTTTAGGGAGTTTACGTTGCCCCAAGGAATATGCTTATCAGAAATGGAATAAAATCGCACCGGAGAAGAAAGTATACGGGTCCGGTTGCATGTGCTGCTGATACAGATAGCACTGGGTCCTTATTGGGCGACTACCATTAAACCAGGAAGATTTAGTAAACTTAATGAATTAATTTATTTATTTATTAACAGAGAAGTAAGCTCTGTTTGGTCCGTGCATCCGAATTGCACACGTGTGAACTGATCATCGTTAAACTAGCTAAACGCATGTGCGTTGCTATAGAATAAAAATATATATTGTGTGAGTTGTTTAGACGCTTGTGCCATCATATTTCCTAATTTTATGCTAAATAACAATTATCTTAAAATGTGTATCAATTGAATTAACTATAATACAAAATCTTGACATATATCCACCACATAGAATGAATGATAGTTACTGTAATTTTTTAGCAACTTAAAGAGTAGTCTCAGTGAGATAAACGGACGACCACCAACTCAGATCTTTATAATGGTAAAGAAAAAATGAAGATCATCATGCCCGATTTGTCCTCCAAATATTCTCGTATCCACAACGAACCAGAGCTCATCAGACCTTGCCCGATCCATCCAGGTGTTAAGATCACCTGAATATGCTACGACAGAATGTTGCGCACTCGCAGCTGCATGCCGCTCACCAAGTGCCGGCGGCCTAAGCGCGGAACCGGATCGTTCTATGCCGCGCTGCCCAAGTGGCTGTCCGGCCGTGGCGGGTCACTGGGTCAGTCAGGGCGGAGGCCCAGAAGAGAACTAAATTTTCTAGTGCAATCTTATCATACAATATACAATTTTTTTTTAGTGTATAAAATATACAATTTGAGCTACTAGTAAAAATAAAAGTTTTCTTAAAAGAATTATTTTACATCATAAAATAATCGGAGGTAGCTCAGACTATCCTAGTGATAAAGCAACATGATACAAATGGTGATCATCGTGGTAGAGTTTAGCGCCAACTTGCACTTTACGGTCATCTGACAGCACAGTTCCGTGTATATTTACACTATTAAGTCCAACACTGTAATGAAAACTATACATAGAAGAAGCACTTATCAGTTCCTAGACAAACTGAGATGAAACATTGTAGAATTTTTAAGGAAATTACATAATATTATACGATTATGCGGTAAAATTAAACTTGATACGAACTTTGAGGTATGTAATTAAAATATGTGCTGAATATAGGTATATGGGCTCACGGTTTATCGACAGAGGGTATGGGATCGTGCAAAGGCACAGGTTGTGCAGAGGATGCAAGGGTTGCCGTATTATGTATGAAAAGTAGTTACGGTACGAAGAGTACCCACAAAATTTGTGTGCCATCGAGACCTGTCCGTCCTGTTTGCGTCGCATTCGTACCATTTTTATTAGTAATGCAAATCCAAGCAGAATGATGCATACAAATCTTACACATTGTTACAACCAGTTTGCTACAGACCTGTTTAAGCTATTGTAGTTATGATTTTGGAGCCCCAGTGGGAAAACAAAGATGAAAATCTTCAAGCACTTCAGATCTCACAAAAGTGAAAGTTCCCATCTAATAGTCAAAAAGCTTACCACCATCATCAGTTCAGCCAGTGCGCATCAGTAATTCTGGAAATTGCAACACTCTAGACCAAACAAGGCTGAGTTATTTCAAATAACCTGAGTCCCAAGGAGGAGGACTATGGCTTTCTAACAGTTTATAGTCTTCTGCCACTGGACCCCTCACATAACAACTATATCTAGAAAGATAAGCTAGATCTCAACACATCCTTATTTACTATAACTCCGGAGATAATTTGATTTATTGCTAATAGTTTATACATGCGGCCACCAGAAGGTTCCATTTTTAGGTTCCTTTTAGATAAAGGTGGCTCAGCTCAATAGGCTTGCGGACTCGTACAGGAATTTAAGACACAGGACGGAACCATTTTTGACCACACATATGGATTGAACTGCTGTATCTGAATTACCAAACTGATGGGTTAACTATCATGCACCCTACGGCGCTTCTCTTGGGGGGGATTAGATCCATCAATTGTAATTGCTCGGGGATCAGATGACTGGCTTTCTGCTGTCCTCTGGTTGCCACCTGCAAGCGTCGCATTTTCTCCTAATTTGGCACTCCCAGGGTTGACTCCTGTTCTATTTGGGTCCTGGGCTGCATCACTATCCCTGTTTCTGTTTGCAGAGTGGCTCGGATCAGATGATGGGGCTGATGTCTCTCCTGAGGATGGATCCTGCACCTTCTCCATGTTAGATTTACACTGCTTTTCAAACATCATCTGCAGGTACTTCCCTTGTTCTTCAATTCGCAACTGCAATTTTCTCTGAGCCTGCAATAGAAAGATGGAGCGGAGTTCAGATTATGTGTGTTTGATGACATGGTCATTGAGCTTGCCCCATATCAACTCAAGACCAATGCAATGAAGAGGATGTTTCTTTTGTAGGGTGCCACGTTACTGCAGTCACAATTTGGTTCATGATCACAAATAAGTGTGGAAAAAGGACCACTTTGTTAGTCTCATCTGTTTGTCCAACAATGTAGTAAGTTTGGCACGTCATTGGGCATTATTTGGCACGAAAGTGAAGGCGTTTCTGCACAGGGGCCTATGTGCTTTTGGACCGGTACCTCAAGTTGCTCATGAAGGCGTTTCTGAACTTCCATCTGAAGGCGCAGCGCTTCAGTAAGATCCATGCTCCTATATAAGAAAGCCAACATCACACAAGCATGTGTTAATCATGAAGTGGCTGACAAAGCAAGAGTATGCACTTTCTCATATAGTGAAGCCTCAAAATTACAATTCCTGGCCCAACAGAAAGTGAACACAAAATGGGCTCGACATGCATCATGTAATTCCCACAATAGAAGATAGACGATTTGACAGATGCATCTACATCTAGACATGGAGCATAAATGACAACAGTTCTTTAATTGTGCGTTAGGTATCAGAATACATAATCAGCTATATGTTTTCAAAATGTACCCAACCTCTTATTAAAACCCAATCAAAATTCAAGGTAACAAACAACATCCAAAGGAATTTGCACGCCCACAATCAGATATTTTTGTTAATTCACCTATCAGTTATCCTGCAATTGGTGCAAAAATTCCGAAATCAAGCCAGCTCTATCAAACTTAGTGCAGCAAAATAGAATTGATATCTTGGCTTTGAAGAGGCTAAATTGCATATTTAAGCATTTTCTGAATCAATTGAGATCTTAAAACTGCAAGGATTAGAGTCCTGCATTATTAAGACTAAGTTATTTCCCTCCTTATTAAGAGGCAAAATAATTTAATGAAAAGCGAAATAATCCAATATTAATAGCATTAGATTCTCCTCCTTGCCCAAACCTCACACAACTCAGAAAATGCTTGGATATGCAAATTAGCATCTCCACTAGCTAAGCCACTAAATTGTTTTTGTTGCACTAATTTAATCGAACCCTTGATTTCAAAACTGTATGCACCAATTGCACGATGATTGATAAGTGAATTAAAAAAATATCTGGTGGTGGGCATGCAAATTCCTTAAAAGTTTTTGTGCGTTTCGTCCCATTTCTATTATCTTTTTATTTACGGTTTTAATAAGAAGGTTGGTACCAGGAATATCTATGGAAGGAACTCCATTTTTTAGCACTTGCCTACTTTGCAGCTATCTTTTAAAATCCCCATTTAAGTCATGCTGCAGTTGAATCACAAACATATATTGGCATCTACTTTTTCTCAAGGCAATTATTAACCGTTAGTCAGAATTTAATTATGACTAAACTGCTGATCTTATCCCTGATAGATGTGGCATCACACAGTAACCTACTACCAATAAGCACCAAGAGAGATGGATAGGGTGCCAAAGTGCAATGGAACAAGAGAAATATTATCATTCACTCACGATTTCAGGTTTAGAGACAATTCTTCAGTGGTAGTCCTTTTTTCTGTTGTACCTGAATAATGAGGTATGACATGGTTATGTTAATGTTAACAATTCACATTAATTACAATATAGTTGCATGCATGCTATTTGCAATAATGGTCCTTACAGAAAAGGTATTGCATCGCGAGAAGATAATTTTTAAATAGTAAAGAATCAGCCTTAGCCATTATCATAAAAATGCACTCAACTCAATAACTCGTCATCATGATTCATGAAAAATGTATTCAACTATGAAAGGAAGATCTATAGATAAAATGCAAGTGTGAGAGAATCCAATCGAGGTAAACCTTCAGAAAGGTCTGGCTTATAGCGAGCTGTGCGGTACTTCTGCAACACAAACCAGTTCAGATACGAAAGTGAGAACTCAAGTCTCCTGTGGGCAACAATGCTACTTAGAAAGCTAACAGCAAACCTGCAGATGGCTTTTCACATGATATATTGTTAAACCATCAACTTTCATAAGCTTCAGCACACCTTTAGGAGTAGCTTCTGAAGGTATGAGACAAAAAATAAATACAAGCATTAGACTATGGCAGAACAGGATTCATACCTAAAATACATTTAAGGGAAATCAACAACACTTCAGACATACTTTCACTACCGCCAAGCTTATTTACAGCATCTACAAAACATTCATGAAGTTCTGGAGTCCACCTCATCCGTTGTTTGGCTGCACAGGCATTATTGCCATTGGGAGGACTAGCAACATTACAAATCTCCCCACTATGAGATGAAGCTGACTGGTTGACAGCAGGTTGTGATGCAGCCGACTTGGAAGGCTGAATCATGCACTACAACGAAGGACAGCAACAAACATTTGGTCATAAAAGAAACATAAGGAATCGGCTTACCAAAAGCATCAAAGTGAGAATTTGAAAAAGTATCACTCTGGAAACTATAACTTCAACAAGTCAAGGGACTAAGGCCACCTTAAAATTAAGTGGACGTCGTATTTCTATTTTGTGCCAAAGAGAAGATGCAGCACATATCACTTAGCATTTCTAGAGGCAGACATTCAGTATCGAGAACATGAACATTCATTACAAGATTCTAATGTAAGCTCAAACAGCCAATCTAACAACAACCCTCTTCAAATAGAGGAAACAAGAAATCATCACTGGTGTCCTCACCATCATTCTAACAAAACATACTACACATCAGTTTTAAATTTCTAATAAAATGAAGAGATAATTACCTACACAATGTTATGTCTTTCAAGAAGAAAATGACAAGGAAAAAAAGAAGAAAACATATGCCCACTCTGTTTATGGAATTATGTCACCAGTAGCATGTGGGAACTGGGAAGTCAAAACTTTCTCTTAACTTTAACCACTGACATACATCGAAGTATCTAGGCTGGCCACACAAAAATGATAAATGATTACCTGTGGATTTGCTGATAAAATTTTTACGTAATATTATAATTTCATAAGCTTTGGCTAATACGTTATCATAAACCAAAGGAGTACGGAGTATTTCTAAACTACCAGAACACAAGATGGAGCTACTACTATTTTACACTTTTATGGTATTGCCATTGCATACCTTTGACTGGGAATCAGTGGATGTTGCGTCTAGAATATCTCTCCAATCATCATCTATTATCTCTGTCCACCACTCACTTTGTTTAGCAACCACATCAGATGTCACAGCAGGACTGCCATTCTGAATCTGATTATCAGAAGCTGCAATATTATCTCCGTAATCTGGTAAACCATCAACAGAAGCTGGGAACCAAGTTGCCTCAGTGTGTCCTCCAGGGATATTATTAGATAATGTCTCAAATACTTCAATATTCGATGGCGGGGAAATAAAAGGAGCAATCATAGACTGCCTCTCATGATCAGGCACAGAGTCAAGTGGACTAGCAGAGTATCCTAATGAGGCTAAGTATGATGATCTCATAGTACCAGCTCTTGGATGCAAAGCAACAGATTGAGGTGCACTGTGAAGCAACGGCACATAATCATTCATCAGTTGCCTCGGCATCAGACCGAGCTGAGGATTATGAGGCCTTGGGAAGTTCTCGTTCAAAGAATTTGGTAGAATAGGTAAAGAGGATGACATTGCTCCAGAAACCCTGTTGTTGTGAGACTGCCTCAGATCACACTTCCTCATCGAGAATTGTGCCCAACCTTTGTTTCTTTCCCATAAATTGCTTTTGATACCTTCCGACAGAGTAACATCTCCAATAGTGTTAATCCATTAATCTGCCAAGGGCTAAGAAATGAAGAGTAAAAAAAAAGAATTTAGTGTGAGATTAAATATGAAAATAATGTAAATGTCATAAACACAGGCAACTGTAGCTAATATACCAAACATGCATTTATGCATCCTCGAATCAAAAATGAGTAAGTAGCAATCTAACTAGTGTCATGTGGATGACATACGCAAAATCCAAGAAACGGCAACATCATGAAATGTGTTAGCAACACAGTCACAAAATTGCAAAGTTCTGTGCACAGGTGCCCAGCAACATACTAACATATCTATTCTCCTTCGCCTTCCTTGCTAAGCTTTTTTTTCTGTCCACTCCAATGGTAGATCTTATAGCATAAAATAAATGAGAAAGAAATGAAGAACACTAGGCCAGGGGAGGAGCCAGCTAAGGGGCATTGGGGTCAGGTGACCCAATGCCATTTAGCAAATCCTATAGCTTAGTGTTTATCACTGTTCATTTGTAGAGATTGACCCCATCGCAATGAAGGTGAAGCCAGGGCTCTTCTAGCCTGGCTTCGCCCCTGCACTAGGCCCTCATTTAGTATTACCATCATGATGCTTCTAAAAGGAAAATGTAATACGAGTGAACCAGATTACACATCATTGCAATACTGCAATGAAAAGCAGCACTTTTTTTTTGCCAGCTCGGAAGTGTAAAGTTAATACTTCCTTTGGAGCTAGAAACTATACCATCGTTCTGCATAGCACACCCACATGCAGAATCCTACAGAGAACATGCAGCCATAAAAAATGCTCTAATGTGGGGCAACGACCCTCTTCCTACCATCAAGAACACAACTTTTGCAATAATCCTATTCTTACTTAAAAGTTTTACAAAAACTCCACTTACATTAATGAGAGAAGACTGATTCTCTTAAATCATGTCTCTCACCATTAGTGCATGTATGTTGTTGCTATCCACTTCACCACGTAAGTAAAAAAATTGTAATTTTTTTTTGTAAGTGTAGCATTGCTCCAACTTTTATCCGCACACTGAACCCTCATAATTCAACATCAAACGGACATGTCGCAAAGAAAAAATATATCAGAATGACAACTTGTTATTTACTGTGCAATCTGTGACAACATAGTCAAACAAGGAAACCCATCTTAGTACGCATGTGGCATGTGCAATTAACTCAAGAGGATGACAGGAAGAGGATGACAGGCTCAGCTTAAGCCCTACAAGGTCATCGTCGCTGGGGGGCAGGCAACTGTTTCCGGGGGGCAGGAAAATCACACGGTACCTAATTCTCCTGTAACATGACCTCCCAGTTCCCAACCCCACCAAATCCCCAATCATTTTCTGTACCACCATCACGTACCATCATAATTCACAAGCATGCGTGCTATTAGTGCTACTACCGCTCCTCACCAAACTCAGTTAAAACCCTAGAGAAACCCCGTCTCCCGGCGCGCGCGCTCGTCCACTCCCATCCCGTCCCGTCGATTCCGACGATCCCGACGGGAATCGCCTGGTCAGAGCCGATCGCGCCGACACGAGCTAGGAAGCGACGGGCGATCGAGACGGCGTGGATTGGACTGGAGCAGAGGAGGGGGGGATTGAGGGATCGGGGAGAGGCTCGTGCGTACCTGGGCTGTGGGAAAGCAGCGCGATCGGCCCCGACGCGGTGCGGCGTTTTGGGAGGAGGGGGAAAATCTGGTTGCTGCAATGTGTCGTGATGGGGAGGAGAGAGAGAGAGAGGGAGTGAGGCTGCGGGAACGGAGGAGAGAGACGAGGAGGAACCTGGTGCGCGCACAAGGGGAGGACGACGCCCACCAGTTGCCGGGGGGAAGGCGCACCCCGCACCCCCACCGCACCATGGGCGTGGCTTTTTGCGGATAGGCCCCTTCAGCCGCCGAGCGGCCAACTTGTACGGCTGGGCTGGTCCACGGGAGGGGCGGTTACATACTGCGGTTCTTCCAAACTTTTTCCTAAGGAAGGCAAATATATACCCCAGGTGCCACTGATTCCTTTAACAACAACAAAAAACAATGATATCTGGATATGCTAGACTTCTAAGGCTCGTCAATCCATATTATACTTATTTTAAACTATTACTTTTTCTATTCTATAATACTTGTTATTTTAATTTTTGACACGATCTCCAACGTAGAATTTTAAATAATGAATATGTTATTAAAAATATGAAATTATAATATTATGATAGTATTTTCAATGATAAATTTAAATAATCTATTATATATATATATATCTATACTAATATAAAAACACAAGTTAGCATGAGATACTTTTAATTTGAGCCGTTTGAAATCTTTAATTCAATAATTGTGGACAAAGATTAGATCATCCCTTAATTACTCATATATTTATTGCCTTCTAATTACTCCTCAATTTTGATTTGTACATCTGAGTATGGTTTTTTCATGCTTAAACTTTTTGTATATTTAGAAGTAATTTAATACTTATATGTTTAACATATATTTAATGCACTATCGTTTTCCTCGAGTAGTTTTCTCTGCATGTGAGTATATATTCCATACAATATATATTGAGAAAAACATACATTGCATATGCGCAGTTGCTAGTTAATAGTCAAAGCTAGAGAAGTTTGACTGCGCGTATTCTAGAACGCCGGCTATTTCTGAATGAAGGTAGCGGATTAAAGTTACACATATTATGTTATCAACTTTGGAATCATGTGCGTGAAACAATGCCTCTCGTTTCGTTGTCTCTCATTTTGTTACACGTGTTGTCGTCGTAGCATCCATCGTAGCTACGCACGACACGTCGCCTCATTGTGTTTCTGATGCACTGCGCTTAGCTATGTAACCAAACCAGGGTGCCTCAAACACACTGTCTGTGTTATTGAATCGTGGAGTTCTTAGGGATTGAAAGCATCCAATGAAAGGACGAAATAGCATGCGAAGATGTTGCATGAATTGATGCTGCAAGATATGAAAAGGGTGCACCTAGGGATTAGAGATGGGAGGAAATGAAAGGCAAAGGTGGAAAATGGGTTATTAAAGGGATTAGTTTTATAAGTAGTATAAGAGTTATGAGAGGAGGGTCTAACTTTGTGTATAGCCATTAGACGAGAATTACAAAATTGGAACAAATATTTTCATATGGTTAAGATAGAAAGTACTCCGTTCTAACCCATACATTTTATATTGGTACGGCTATAGATATTTGTTTACCAAGTTCTTGACCAAGTACCAAGTATCTAAAAAACGATTAACCAAGTGAGATTAGTATGATCGGTTCTAATGCCAAATAGAGTCTCAATCATCCCTATGGATCTCCCTGAATTTAGCAACGTCGATATGGTTAGTTGATTATCCACAATTATAGAGCAGCATTGACATGATTAGTTGATTTCCCACAATTATAGTAGTAGAAGTAGATTATCGAGAATCACAGTGAATTCATAGGTCCTACGCCTTGGTAGCATGTTGTTCATAGGAACAAGATTACTTTGATCCCCACCTATCAGCGATCTTTTACAGAGGTGTAATGAGTTAATCCGAGAAACGACAAACATCAAGAACCATCACGCTAGGGAATTCAACGTGATATTTGCAAACGGAGACAAGAAAATAGAGAGTAATAAAAATATGCATGAAGGTACCTTCATATATCATTTAAAAAGGTCCACCACCGACTCTGACACTCATGAGAGTGCCTAAGAAGGAGGAGCCGACCGTAAACAAGAAAAACAAAGACATTAGTGCTGCAGCGACAAATAATATGCTACCAAGTTTATACTGTTTCTTGTATCGAGCTCATGAAAACTCCGTTAATGGTCCATCCAAATTAAGCCTTCACTTGGCAAAAGTTGATATGTAAAATAGAATACATAGTTTTATGTATAAATCAAATGAGCCAAATTCAGATTTAGGTGCCACTTTCTTTTGCTTATGTGCAGTTTTGAACGAGATATTGTTCTTTTAAAATGGATAATACTAGTAATCCAACGAGTTAGCAATATATTTAACTAACTTATGTTAAATTTGAACTGAATTTATTGACACTAAGAAAAATATGGTCTAAGTCTGCGTAAAATTCTCAGGCAAAACTTACCAAATAATCATTTTCCTTCCCCTCATGAATCAAGCAATCAAGATTTTAATAGAGTTTATACTTAGCATATTACATTACGATTTCTCAAAATATTGAAATATATGAATAGCAATCTCTTGGGAAAGGAAACAAGTTCTTTAAAAAAAATCCTACCAAAATCGCTTGGTCCGATGGCAGAAAGAGAGAAAACCACCCGGAACCGATTAACCCGACACGGTGACACAAGATCCACCGGAAGCAAAGCCGCCAATGGCGAAGCCGAAGAAGCCCCGGATCCCCGCCCCAGATCCGCCCACCGCCGCCGGGCTCCTATGGCACCCCCCGGCACCACCGATCGCCACCGCCCTCCTTATCTCCCTCGCCGCCCTCCTTATCCGCGTGCTTGTCTCCGTCGGCCCCTACTCTGGCCAGGGCGCTGCGCCCAAGTTCGGCGACTACGAGGCGCAGCGGCACTGGATGGAGATCACCCTCCACCTCCCCTCCTCCGACTGGTACCGCAATACCTCCGACAACGACCTCGCCTACTGGGGCCTCGATTACCCGCCCCTCTCCGCCTACCAGAGCAGCCTCCACGCCCGCCTCATCAACACTTCCCTCCCCGACGCCGTCGCCCTCCGGTCCTCTCGCGGATTCGAGTCCCCGGAATCGTACGCACCTACTTGACTAGAATTTACTACTTTGCAGTGTGGAGAATTGACTGCCTGTTTTAAGTATTTGCGGTTTGTTTCCTGTAGGAAGCTGCTGATGCGGTGGACGGTGCTCTCGTCCGATCTGATGGTGTTCTTCCCGGCGGCGCTGTGGTTCTTGTGGGCGTACACGAAGGGTGGGGTTGGCGGCAGCGGAGAGTGGCCAGAGGGGTGGATGTGGCTGCTGGCCATGGTTCTGATCAACCCATGCTTAGTATTAATCGACCACGGCCATTTTCAGGTGGGGATTGTACTAGTGATGTATGTGCATTGGAGCAGGGCAATAGTGCAGACTGCATTGTCCACTGTGTTACGTTGCATTCATTGCCTGATAAGTAGTTTTGTTTCAGTATAACTGCATCAGCCTTGGGCTGACACTCGGAGCGATTGCTGGTGTTTTGTCGAGGAACGAACTTGTTGCTGCTGCTCTCTTCAGTCTGGCAATTAATCATAAGCAGGTTCTCCCTCTTGTCTGGAAAATTATTTCTGACTCTTAAGCTTTGTCACCAAACATGTAAACCTGTGCTTCCGAGAGAGTACTTTGCCTTTGCAAACCCACAGATTCCCAACAATGGAAAAGAGGGATTCCTGGGGTGGATAGTGGATAGTAACTTAGCCCAAGGGACTGCCGCTATAAATGACAAAGTCAGTGCTCATGATCGAAGTAGCAATGGCATGAACAGTCAACATTTTCATCTGTTGCCTTGTGATGCTTGTGTCTCAGTAGTTGGACACTTTAGAGACGCACAATGCTGGACCAGGTTCATTATATGTCTCCCAAAATAATGCAATACGGCAATAGGCTATCATGAGGCATGCATGTAGTTTTGGTGCAATATTAGTACTGAACTTTTGATGCCTACTAACTGGATTTCCAACTAGCTGAAGCTGGCAGTACAATGGGTTGCTAGAGATGGAAGTGGGAAGTTAATCCATACATTCTGTCACTTACTTTGAGGGGAAATTGAGTAAAACATGATGTATCCATTACCAGTCTTATGTGAACTTTAATCTACTAGAGTTTCTTTGTGCTACTTCCAAATAACTAATCTGCGCCATTTTTCCCCATTCATATACAGAGCTTTTCGAATATAGTGTGATGTTATAAATTCATGGTCCGTGCTTCTCCTCTACGTATTACAAATATATGATATCTTGCAGATGAGCATGTACTTTGCACCGGCTTTTTTTGGCCATCTTCTGGGGAAATGTCTGAAGCGAAAGTATCCAATTGTCGAGGTCATGAAACTAGGTTTTGTTGTATTGGGAAGTTTTGCTCTTGTTTGGTGGCCATATTTGCATTCTTACGAGGCTGCTATACAGGTAATGGATATGTGTCGTACCCTCCTGGTTACTTTTTGTTCCAGCAAACCACGATCTACAACTGAATAAATCTTGTTTGGCATGTAGCTATCTTTTTAATTGAGCTGGCGCTATTCCCCTGGATGAAACTTATTTTATGTATTAGTACACTGTTTGTCAATCAATACTAAACTTGTGAAATCTGTACTTTCAGGTGATATCTCGACTAGCTCCATTTGAGAGAGGTATATATGAGGATTATGTTGCAAATTTCTGGTGTAGCACTTCAGTTCTTCTCAAGTGGAAGAGATTGTTTGCAATAAAGCCACTGAAACTTATGAGTCTTTCTGCTACCATCCTGGCTTTCTTGCCTTCATTTGTTCAGCAAGTCAAGTCACCAAGTAATCTTGGCTTCCTCTATTCTTTACTGAACAGCTCACTCTCTTTCTATCTATTCTCGTACCAAGGTATGTTTAACTGCTAAGTTGATAGGTTCTCTGTTTTGTTGTAGGTATATAATGTTTCTTTAATTTCATGTTTTCCTTTTCTTTCTATTTGCAGTGCACGAGAAATCAATTTTACTTCCTGTTTTACCTGCAAGCCTTTTAGCACTACAAGAACCTCACCTGTATGGATGGTTCACGTACTATGCCCTTTTTTCAATGTACCCTCTCATCTGCCGTGATCAGCTTCGTCTACAATATATAGCTGTTCTTGGCTTATTCTTTCTTATTTACTACTCACCTGGTGGAGGCTACAGAAAGGGGGTTAAAATTCCATCCGGAACAAAGGCAGTTCTAAGCCTGTCATTGTTATGCTCCCTCTTACTTCACATTGTATACCTGCAACTAGAGCCTCCAAAGAGGTATCCCTTCCTCTTTGATGCACTGATAATGTTCATTTGCTTCTCTCAGTTTGTTATTTTGACTTTGTACACCAATTATAAGCAATGGATGTTGGACTCCCACTCTAGATCAGTAGGTAGGAAGAAGGATCTATGATTTGAAATTTTGACAGCTAGTTTTACAAGAAAGCTTCATTATACCGTTGTAACCTTGAGTGTGTTCCTCTGTAATGAAATTGATTCATTTGTAATGAAATGGATGAAATCTTTCCACATGGAGCAGATACAATAAATTCTGTATGTTCAGAATTTTATGTGTAGGAATGATCCTGTGTTCTGTCTGATCACTAGAAACCAGAGTGCAAGCAATGCGGACTCGGTAATAGCATTTGCATCACAGCAGATAGTAATGGCCGTCAGGAAATACAACTTAAATAAAATATGTCATGCTATCGTTCTAGTTGTTGAGCCCTTGAAGTTACGTACGCTGGCATGCTTGTTTAGATTTTCGTGTCGTTTTGTTATGTGAATTGTCAGTAGAAGTACTCGGAACTGTTTGTTTGGTAGCCTCCAGCGGTGAATAACAAGAACAGTTAATAGCGCTCTGGAGGCAGTTTAGCTTCTTCTTTCTTTTTCTTTTCTCTTTTCGCGACAAAGATTGTCTTGTTCGTGATGTTTCTTCTAACCATACATCTAAACAAAAGAACATTACCATACAAAATCACTCTAAGAGAGTGCCCAATGTAAAGCACATAGAATAAAAATTCTTCATATCTCTACATGTTCGTGAAGCCACCAGCAGAAGAGGAAGAAAAGGT
This sequence comes from Stipa capillata, assembly GCA_019208055.1. NCBI lineage: Eukaryota > Viridiplantae > Streptophyta > Magnoliopsida > Poales > Poaceae > Stipa > Stipa capillata. Next base: position 610,863 of record JAGXJF010002409.1, read on the forward strand.
CCGACCAAACGAGAATCTATCCACAAATCAGCTACTTTGGTTCGACCTTTGACTGGAAGGAATATCCTCCGCTGTAGTCGTCGAATGAGTCGGTGCTCATGTCCTTGTCCTTCTTTGGGAGAGGATCATTGTAAGGATGGCGAGGAGGAGCGCCTTTCGTGACGTCGAAGTCTGTTGCGGACGTCGAGGCAGACGTGGAGGCGCTGCTCAGCCCCTCGCTCTGCAGCATCATCTCGATCTCCTTGACGACATCGCTCATGGACGGCCGGGCTGCGGCGCCCTCCTCCACGCACCTGAGGGCCAGCTGCACAAACTTGCTGAACGCGGCGAGATGGTTGGTGTTCATGATCCTGGAATCTATCATGCCCCTGAGCCCGCAGAACTCTGTGTCGGTGCCGTCGAACACCCTCTTCGCCTCGCGGACGATGTACTTCCCCTTCTCGATCGGCTGTTTCGCGATGATCAATTCGAGCATGACCACGCCGAAGCTGTAGACGTCACTCTTCTCGGTCAGTTGCTGAGACATGTAATACTCAGGATCCAGATAACCCTGCAGGTAATGAAAAACATCAAATCACATCTCCGGAAGAATCATCGGCAGCAATGGACTCAGTGTGCCATGATCGAGCTGATTGCTGAGCGTACCAGTGTTCCTTTCACTTGGGTACTGACGTGTCCCTTCTCGCTGTCGGACACTAATTTGGACAGGCCGAAGTCGGCGACCTTGGCGGTGAGGTGCTCGTCCATGAGGATGTTGCTAGACTTGACGTCCCGGTGGATGATCGGCGGGTCGGCGAGCTCGTGCAGGTATGCCAGGCCTCGCGCTGCGCCGAGCGCCACCCGGAGCCGCTTCTTCCAGTCGAGATGGAGCCCGCTCTTCCCTGCAATCACGGTTTGGTCCCAGCAGCTTCAGTGATCCGCGAAACCATTTCCGAGCTTGTGATCCGATGTTATCAGATCCCGTTCGATCTTACCGGTGAGGCTGTCGCGCAGCGTGCCGGCGGACATGTACTCGTAGACGAGCATCTGCTCGCCCTGCTCGAAGCAGAAGCCGACGAGGCCGACGAGGTTCTTGTGGTGCACCCGGGAGAGCAGCTCGATCTCGGTCTTGAACTCCTGCCCGCCCTGCATGGACCCCTGCTGCGCCCTCTTGATGGCGATGAACTGCCCGTTGGGGAGCATGCCCCTGTACACCTTGCCGTACCCTCCGTAGCCCAGCTCGTTCGCCTCGGCGAAGTTGTTGGTGCTCCTCTTGAGCTCCTCGTAGGAGAACCACCTCGCCCCTTTCAGCCGCGGCGCGCCGCCCCTCTCCTCGCTCCGAGCCCACGACGCTGCAGCAGTTGACACAGTTCTCTCACTCCGTGGCATTGCCAGATGATCACACGCGAGGAAGGTGGTTATGCATTTTGCGAGAAAGGTCGCATACCGAAAGGCCCGCCGAGCTCTTCTGTGGCCTTCTGCGCGCGCCTCCTCTGCACGAGCGCGTAGACGGCCGCCCCGACGAGCGCGATGACCAGGACGCAGCAGCTAACCGCTATCCCGATGATCGCGCCTTTGCTCTTCGACGACGACCCATTTTGATCTGCAATCGTACCATCCATCCATCTCAGAATGCATCCACGAACATCAATCTCGGTTCGTCACTGGAATTAATTGTGGGTGACCTGGGAAGGGATAGGGCGAGGCGATGAAGTAGTAGGGGCCGAACTCCTTGGGCGGCTTGAATGTCTGGTTGCTGAGGTCGAAGCCGATGCGCATGACCTCGGAGCGGTTGAAGTAGGGGCCGCCGGAGGGGAAGAGCTTGACCTGGACCTGCATGTAGGAGTCGCTGTTGAAGAAGGGGCCCTGCAGGTAGACGGAGCCCGGGGTGAGTTCCAGCTTGGTCCACAGCTTGCTCTCCAGCTCCTGGAACGCCGTGCCGTTGCCCACGTCCCCGAACAAGGGCGCGCGGAAGTACATCACCCCCTGGTACGGGTACGCGCACACGCAGCTCTGCGGGCTCATGCTCTGCTCCGCCGGGCACGCCCCGGAGTAGCACTTCACCAGGCTCGTCGAGTAGGGCGGCGACGGCGCGCGCTGCGTCACGTTGCAGTACTGCGTGTTGGGCAGGTGGTCGCACACCGGGTTCCCGGCCAGCCTGAACACCCAAGGCAGGCGACGCAGGACGGAGGAAGAGTTTGTAAGCAAGATCGCGAGAATCTAGCAGCATTGCCACTGTTTGGAAGCTGGATGGAACTGGAAGTAGCCCACTACTCACGCGAGGGTGCCGTTGTAGCTGGAGGTCACCGTGACGGAGGAGAACTCGTTGTCCTTGAAGCTCACGATGCTTAGCTCGCCGCTGATGCTCCTCCCCAAGTCGAGGGTGCCGTTGAACGCGTTGTCGTCGAGGATCCTGCCAAGAGGCGTTGCGATTAACACACACATTTGTCAGTTTTGTTACTGCACCGTAAAGATCATCATCACTTCATCAGTTTCATCAGATTTTCGTTCGAACCAGAAAAGGTTGGTGCGTGAGCTTACACTTGCTGCAGCTGCGGGCTGCTGAACAGCCTTATCGGCACCGCGCCGTAAAGCCTTCCAGATTGTATGATCCTTGATTTGGCGTCACAAGATCATGTCAGGTTTGGCTATCCAGTTGAGCATATATATATATGGTGTAAAGGTTTGAGCGGAACTTACAGAGCTGAGAGCTGTGGCAGCTTCCAAAACCACTGTGGGCTCAGGGAAGGATCAAATGTGTTGTTGCTCAGATCACTGTAGTGTAATTGGACCAGAAGAATTATCAGATCAAGCTTGTATTTGTGGTGGTTCAAACAAATTAGCAGCAGAAATCTTGTGCAGTGCTAATTGCTTACACATAATTGAGAAGAGTCATCCCTGATAGGTCGGGCAATGGTCCGGTAAGCTGGTTGTTGGCTAAGTTGCTGAAACATATGCCAATAATGTGTTCAATATAACTATAGCTTTGTATTGCACATGGTATTCAGCAGTTTGTGAACAAACTTACAGCTCGTTCACGTTAGTGAGGTTATTCAGATTTTCCGGAACTGGGCCAGAGAGGGAATTTCTATCCAGCCGGCTGTCCAGACAAAACATAGAAATATATCAAGGATTCATATTTGCTAGCCCATCCAACAGAATAAGAACTGTGCATAGTTTTATCTGGAAAGGACACTTACACAACTTCAAGTGTACTAACAAGCCCAAGAGATCCTGGGATATTCCCGGTGAATTTGTTTCCATCGAAAAGCCTGCACCAGACATCTTAAGGTATCAGTACGTGTTGCCAAACTGATTTTTTTCTTTCTTTCTAGAAATAGGATTTCAGAAACTCACAGATGAATTAGTGTCATCTCAGGGCTGAAGAGAGCATCTGGGATTGAACCAGACAACTGATTCTTATTGAAGTGGCTGCAGAGAACCAGAAACAATATAGTAATTGATACATTGCATTCTGGATTTGCTTGAGAAATAGCAATGAACAAATTTTTTAGGACCTACAAGTGTTTGGTTTTGGTAAGCTTGTCTAGACCACTTCCACCATTTGCCGAGATTGGTAATGGACCGGTCAGTTGATTGTCGGCGATGTCAAACCAGTAGAGGTTGGAGAGATTGCCCAGAGAAGCTGGTATTTTTCCAGAGAACTGATTTGAGTTCAAAGCCCTGAAAGAGAGATTGATGTCATTCTTTTCCTGGAAACACTGAACTACAGAGGCAGAAATGCGCAGTATCTTCTGAGCTGATGATTCCTACACACCAATGAGTAATCCTTACATGTAGGACAATTTTGGAAGACTCCCTAGCTCATCAGGGATGCGGCCATGAAAGCTGCAACCGGCCAGAATCCTTCAAAATAAGCGGTAGAATACATGAGCATAGTAAAATCTCTGGGGACAGGAACCAAAAGAGGGAAAAGAATCCCTTCCCAGAAAACAAGGGAAGAGAAGAACGCATAACACATTCGGAAACTTACAAGGTGGTAAGCTGCTTCAGGTTACCGATGGTCGGAGTGAGCACACCGCTAAGGTCATGATTGAATGACAGGTCCCTGCGTACACACACAATTGCCCATGTCATGGTTCAATGATGCAAGCAGAGCTGCAAGAACAGAAGGTTCAACAAAAGATTTAGCTTGACACTGTGGTCAGCTGCTACGTACAGGGATTGCAGCTCGCTCAGCTGGCCGATGTCAGCAGCGAGAACTCCTTTGATGCCCATGGTAGACACTTTGCTGAAACGGTTGCATAATGGTAAGTAGACTTAGCAGAGTGCAATGAAATTTTTCTTGAGTTCTGTGGACACTTACATGGAGATCACTTTGTTGTTGCTGCATGTCACTCCGTCCCATGGCGAATCGCCGCAGGGGTCATCGGACTGTCCCCATGTCGGCGGCGCGTTCTGCCACTGAGCCATTAACGCTCGGAGAACTGAAGCTGCAATCAACTTCATGGTTCATTTCTTACTTCAGGTAAAGCTTATCTCATGATAGAATTAGCTGCAATCAACTTCATGGTTCATTTCTTACTTCAGGTAAAGCTTATCTCATGATAGAATTATTACTCTGCCTAGTTCTTGATAAATGATAAAGAAATAGACAAATAGTACAAAGTAGCTTAAACTTCACAAACATGATTTTTTTTTCGCTCCCTGAAGATAACAGAATCATGGAGTCATATTAATTTCCTCTCATCATCCAAAAAGAGCAAACAAACTCACTATGCATGCTTATATTTTCTTCTGTGAAAACTATGAAAAATATCTAAAAGCAAGTGAATGGTTGAGTCATGGTACTCACTGTCCTGGCTATCTGTCACGCCATGGCTAGCTCGCACACACACACAGAGCACCAAGGCCACGACGAGAACCACCTCTCTGAGTCTCATCCTTGCACAGCATACAGGTGCTGCAGCCTCCATGCACGAACTGGCTGAGCTCGCAGGCCAAGGTGTGGTTTTAGGTCTCTCAGCCACTCAGCAAAAGCTCCGGAGAGCGAGGCAACCACCGGCACCACAACCGCAACCCATGGTGCGTCTCATGATGGGATGTGCATTCAACAAGCTAAAATGATAGGAGTGGAAGTTAGCGAGAAGATAGGGAGAGAAGGTGCAGTGTGGCAACGACTTCACTTGAAAGCAAGCCAAGCTAGCTCCCAGCAAGCTGATGAGCACGCCTAGGTGGCCCGCATCTCGCTGTCCGCGGAAGGCACCACGCGAGTGGTAAAAAGGGAGCAGGATTCGGCCTCATGAACATGACCCTTGTTCTACTTCAACTCCTCTCCTGCTCAATACAGTAGTCGGTAGTAGTGCATGCTGTAGTGCTGGGTTCGTGTCATGGTGCTGCTTAAAAGTTTGTTTAATGGGGCTTAAAGGGAAGATGATGGGGAGCTTAGTGATGATTAGGGGTGTGATTCAAGGTGCGTAAAGGGGGCATGCAATTAGGTGGGGATTAAACAAATGATGCCCATGATTGACGATTTTTTGCAGGAACTTTTGCACCAGGAGAAAAAGAGCATATGCAGAAAGATTGGTGTTCGAGTTTTCTAGGTTTAATTTGTGCTCCCTCCGTTTATAAATAGCTATTGTTGTGGATATTGACGTGATTTCCAGTATACATTTTTTATATTTATGTTTAACAAAAAGATTATGGAATTTTTTTTCTAAAATATTTTTCATGACAAATCTAATGATACTAGTTTCACCTCAGCAATCTAATATAAATTTTATCCTATTAGTAGTCAAGGTTAGAAATTTTTGATTACATGCTTTCTAAAACATCACCTATTTTCGAACGAAGTTAGTAGTATTTAGCAACTTTTTTTGGCCCCCCAACTATTGGCCAAGCCTAGTTTTGGTTCCTAAACTCTATAGCCAGACAAACTTGACTCTTAACTTTTAGTTCTAGACAGTTTTAGTCCCTCTTCCGCTCAGGTAGTTTTGACTGATGACGTGGCAGTGATTTTGCATATATGACAGTCCAGTCAGCATACAAGAACAAAAGAAAATCTGAACATTTATTTTAAAAAAACCAAGAAGAACTCGAGAAAATAATAAAAATAAGAAAATTTAGAAAAGAAATATAAAATTACAAAAGAAGATCATAACAATTATAGAAAAAAAGAGGGAACTCAAGAAAACTCACAGATAGTTTATGAATATTCATGAAAAGTCATCATATTTTTTATTGAGTTTTCATGAACGCTCATAAACTATATATTTGTGAGCTTTCTCGAATTTTCTTGTTCTCCAAAATACTTCTGATTTTTATTTTTATCTTAATTTTCTGATTTCTTTTCCATTTTTGAAAATTCCCCATTTTCAATACTTTTCTTCAAAACATTTGTTTTTCCAACTTCTTCATGATTCTTATATAAATTTTCATATTTTCAGAAAGATCAGAATTTTTTATTTTTATTTTTATTTTTTTATGCTGGCTCGGTTGCCACCATGTACAAAACCATTGTCACATCATGTGTCAAAACGCTTTGAGTGGGGTAAAGGACCAACTGGGCTTGGAAATTAAGGAACAAGTTTATCTGGTTTTTAAAATTTATGGACTAAAAAGCCAATAGTTAAAGGATCAAGAATAGACCTTTTCCTTAGCACAATGCCTTATTTTAAAAGCAAGGTTAAGAAAAGGCCAGCAAGGTTAATGAATAGGCCATCACAAGAAAGAGGTTTAAGGACAACAAACCATTGCAATTCCTACTCAAGATGGTTGGACTGTAATAACTTGCTGTGTCTATCGACAGTGAAGTGAAACCGATGCTGCTGCAAGGCAGTGCAAGGTTTAATAATCTCGCAAAAAATGTTGATCCGACATGTTTTTTCGTGACCTTTCTTCCGTGGAAAAGAGCTAATTAACTCTGGCTACTCTGTTAATACTTCTGAAATATACTTTTCACTTACGCTGGGTGCACTAAAAATTGAAAAGGTAAGTGAAGTGAACCTCTTCTTACCGATTGGCTCATGCGTTTAAGTCATGATGGTGATTGCTGAGGAAAGGTTGTGAAACATGGTAGCAGGATATAATTGATCTGAAGCAGAGTAAATTTCGTGGCATGATTAGATGCTTTTGCAGGAACATTTAGATTACAACTATGAAAAATAGACCAAGTAATTAACCTGGTTTAAACTTTGGAAAATATCTGGTTACCTGGCGATGAGAGTGTCTAGAAGAACCAAAACACCATCACGAGGTCTTTACACGGTACAACTCGTGCCTTTGATTGAGATGATGCCAGTGTTGAAAACAACGTCAAAGGTCGTAGAATTAGTCCAAAACGAACCAAACCGAGGTGGCTAGGTCGCACTCAGGAGTTCAATGTCCTTTCTAGGAACTTTTTGCTCCAAGAAGAGAAGGAAACAGAATGAGCAAATTGTGCAACAGGCTCCATGAAAGAAACCTCAACAAAAGGAGTAGAAGAAAAAGAATCCAAGTTTGTGCAATTTGGAGGATGAAACAACTGAACATCTTGCTCGGGGCTGCTTGTTCACGCGCGGGGTTTGGGATATTGTGTCCGTCTGGCACTCGCTCTCCATTGGCCCAACTTACAAGACTTGCCCACTCGAGGAATGGTGGAACTACAATATTGCCGGCTTGGAAACGTGGGGATCTTTCAGGAGAAGCACCTGTATACCCTTCAGGTTGCGTACTTGGCAAATCAAGACACTACCCAGTTCGTGTTGGCAAACCGTGATGAGGTGTGGTCTTTTTCCATCTTCTGTAAATATCGCATAATTTTATTCTTTTATCCTAATAAACTGATATAGTGTCTGACTTTTTTGTCAGAAATAATTTGCACATAAACGAAACATTATTACTTCATCCAGTTCACAAAAATATAATTTTGAACAACAAAATACAACTTTGGTCACTTACTTCTATTGTTAATATATCTACAAAACATAGTAAAATTTTAATATTACAAAATTACTTTTTGAAGATAAATCTATACCTAGATTTTCAAATACACAATGTAAATATTTTAAAATATATATCATTACTCCTATAAAGATTTGAATCAGTGGTGATCTGTTCATTCCCACCAAGACTATCTCTTAGGTTGCCAAGAAAATACCATAGTTGCAGTTCAATTTATGTGGTATATATATGTATCGCGATCTTTTAATTATATTTTATTTGATTGATTTATATTTTAAGATAATTGTTATTTAAAGTTAAGGACTATGATGGTACAAGCGTTTAAACAATTCATGTAATACGAAAAAAATTCTCCCATAGCAACACATTAGTATTTACCTAGTGTAGTTAAAGTTTCAAAAGTTTTGTTGCACCTATGTACAAAACAACATGTTTCGCTAAGGAATATATCTTACTAAGCACTTTAACTCTTCGGAAAGGTTTCCCAACATACTGGTAAAAATGTAGCTCATGGGAACTTGGCCATGAGATGGATAAATTTCAAGTTGTGTGACATGTCAAATTGTGCGATTTGGTATCTGTGAGAAAACATGAAGGTACTTGTGGTGGATGCATTACTCATGCCAATCTGCCATGCTTCCCTTGGTGCTCAATAAACAAACCAACACCTAACACAATCTCAAGTGGAACAAAAAGGCTCCATGTCTCAAGCCAGGGGAAAGTGGACTGACCGACACTGGCACAAGACCGTTATGTAAGTTGCTACTCCTCCGGTCAGTAAGTGAGATGCCATTTTGACAATTTCATTTATTATCATATACGCCAAAGAAGTTACTAACTTGCAATATTATGAAAGTATTTATACGAAAATTTTACTCACGTCATTTTCATGTATTCAAACTACATAACCTAGAGACCAAGACAACGGCGTTGGTCAAAATCGTTTGACCGCACGCATTTTACTTTTTCTTTGGTTGACAGGAAGAAGTATCGTACAATCAAGAAGTATCGACAAAACTAGCGTAAGATGTCTTCCAAGTTAAAACAGCAAAAGGATCTGGAAAGACGGAGAGGACATCTTGGAGTTCGTCTCTTATAAACCTTGCGAGTTGAGAGCAAGAGGGATTGTACCGTCAAGTGAACCGGCGCTGTCACTATAAATTTCTACTCCATGGTTTTGTTCCATCTGACTTGGTCTGACTTGATGTTCATTTTTCTCTTCTCATTGATACCAAATTCAATGTTGATCGGGATGGATATCTTATGAGCTATTCTACAGTCCTTGTAAATAACCTTAGCCGTTCACACGACTCTGATCCGATGGCTCAAATCCCGTGGTACCTTCGGGTACCACCACGCCCGTCCGAGTCAGAGGGTGGAAGGAACCAGCCAGCGGGGGCAAAATGGTCATCCATGTGTACCTTGGTCGCCGACGAAGGCGGCAGAGCGCATGCCGTTGATGAGGAGCACAAACGGGAACGGGAGGTGCGCCGGAGTCGAGGGTCTACCGAAGCTACGTGTGGCCGGCGCGGTACCAGTCGCCGACGAGGAGGGTGAAGTCGCCGGGGGGGGGGTAGGGGACGGGGATGACTCTCACCACCACATCGCCTCTATCGTCGTCGAGTTCCCAAGCAGAAGTATTTCCATCGAGCAAGAATAGAGAGAGGAACCGGAGAAGGAGCAGAGGTGGTTCTCGCTGTTGCGCCTTGTTCGAGAGTTTGCCGGAGTAGTAGCCTCGGTGTTCTTGGGACCGAAGCGGAGGAGGAGGTACCGGAGGTGATACCGGTGACTACGGAGGTGAGCAAGCCGGATCTTGCTTGGGTCCTGAATAGCTCTGAAGTGGTGTGGTGGTTTGCTTGTTGTTGTTGAAGGTCAATGATGCACACTGAAGAAGAGTCCCCTCTGGACATACACCCTCAAGCACCACACTGGTTTCAACGAGATACAGCTTATGTAAATCCTTCGGTCCTCGAATATGATGTTCTTGACTTGGATGTGTCTGTACCTGAAAAACTTGGTTTAACTAAATCTGTGAATTAAAAAGAATGTGTTTGTATATGATGGTTTCAGGGAGTGTACAAAGGTCCTGTTGAATTCCGTTGCTCTGCTTCTTCAGTTCTTCTACTGAATGAGTGAATGCTCCACAGACGAACGATGACTGCACGAGACGATTGGTACGTTGTTGTGTGCTCGCAATGGCTCGTGAAAGAAAGAAAAAGCAGCAAGAGCTTTGCATGAAAATTGTGATAATTCAGGACCTTAATTACACGAGTGTGTATAACTGCTTAATCGTATCGGCCATGGTTCATTGAGCAGACATTGCATTGCAATGAGACAGATGGGACGAAACTGGTTGGTGCATGTAGGAAACGAATTGATCGGCAGATTGAAGGTTGGAAAGGCGTCTGTTTATCTGCATCTTGCACCATTGCACCGCCTCCAGCTCTGCCTGCTTCCGCTTGGTCTTGCAAACCTTCACCTCCCGCACCAGCATCTCCCTATCCTCCATGTCCATCTTGGACTTGCGTATCACCACTGAGAGAATCTTATCCTTGTGCTCTGCATTCCGCCGTAGCCACGCGGCCTTGGCCGAGAGCTCCTCCGCCGTCGCCGCGGCCTCATCACGGCACTCCAGCACAGCCCTGAGCTCTACCTCCACCGAGTCGGCCATGTCGGGGCCCGGAATCGCACCTGGCTTGACGTACGATACGCTGTCAAAGACCGGGAAACCACATAACGTGGACACACGTTACCTCGCGTGTATCCACCGTTACGGGTCCGACACCGAACCAGCACCGCATACGAACTCCACCTGACCACTTATGTCGTATGTCTCACTGCTGGTCCAGCCGGCCAGAAACGAATACCATTTCGTAAGCCAAATATGATTCCGAACACCCTGTAGGGAGGTAACACCATTCAACTGCAATGAGACTTGCGATCTCGAAGAGGAGCCCGGTAGTTGTGTCCACACCCTAACCCAATCGGCCGAAGCACGACTGGTGGGTCACCCGAAGGCCCGACACGACACCCACACCCTGCCCAGCTGGCATTCGCATCTCAACTGGCGGGTCACTCGACTTCACGATCGCTAGACTCACACAGAAAAATGAATATTACTCTCTACCGTCAATTCATACATTTCATCCATACACGCACTGTGTATGAAGCGACGTGGTGAACAGCTTGATAAGCATAACTCAAGCTCTACAGGGAGATTTAGCAAATAAATAAACACATCCCTCATACATGGGAAATTACTTACGTTACAGTCAAGGACCTATAGGTCGCAAGAATCAGAAGATAAATAGCGGAAGCAAGAATAAAAGCTAACCCGATGGTCCGGAAGACCATCAATAACCCAACAGATACCCACAAGATCTTTTAGCTGGAGAGGCAAACAAATCAAACAGGGAAACACGCTACTCATCACCACCAAGCTCACCTGCGGAAATTGAATTCCCTGTGAGTACTTTCGTACTCGCAAGTTGCCACTCATTCCAATCACTTATACCCGGCATGGAGTGTTGGACAACCTCACACCATACTGTCGGCGTAGAGACGCCTCTAGTGGTGGTCCGGTTGGACCCCCTTTAGGATTCGGCCGGGGGCGCAGTAGGAATTCTCTTGTGAGCCGGTTACGATTTTCGAAGAGTTGGATCTAATGCAGGAGACGCAAAGATTTTTCCAGGTTCAGGCCACCTCGGAGGTGTAAAACCCTACGTCCTGCTTTTGTGTGTGTATTGATCTTTGGAAGATTATAGAGGTTGCAAGAACACTTGACCCTGGGGAGCTCCGATGTTCTCCGCCCTCGATAGGTTGAGAAGAGCTTCGTGTAAAAAAGATCTAACTCCCTTGCATGGCCTCGGCTCTCCCCTTATATACCTGGGGGTTTACCACAGTGGCCGGAGGGTACTGTGTACCAGCACTGCTGAAGACGTGGGCACTACAGGGCTGCCCATGCCTTACACTTAATGCGCAGCGCGGACTTCCGCGCCGGATGTCTCCCCGCTGCGCCTCGGAACAGTGACTCTGACACCTTTATGCCCGGCGGGTCCCGCAAACAGAGACTTACCGGGCTTCTTCTGACAGAGTTGGTGAGACACCCACTCCTGGGCCCCGAGCGTCAGCGACCAAACCCGCGCAACGGAGCGCGCGGCGACGCTTTCCAAGGGGTAAAAAGGTTGACAGTGACAGGGGCGTGCGGTGCGGCGCGCCCGGTCGGTCAACAGACCTGTCAGTCGGGCCCACCTCTCGGCAGGGGCGATAGCCAACGGGGCTTTCGCCTGAGCGGGTGGGGCCCGGCCTGACCGTCATCATGCCCTCACAGGGCTTAGGATTTCTTGTCGGAATGACGGGTGTTAAATGCCTCTGCCAGGGCTGAGACTTGTTGGAGAAGCTAGCCGCTCGATAACGTGCCCAGAGGAGGGCCCCACGGGGGGACACGACAAACCCCGAGCACTTCGGTCCCGAGCGGCTCCTTCAACTGGGAGGGGCGCCAGCTGTCTCAGGCTGCCCCCGGGCGACCTCGAGCGCTCGGGGAGCACTTGTTGGAGGGCCGCTCGGGGTCCCTTACGGGGGGGAGCTCCAGGAGGAGTGCTCGGGGGGGACATCCCGAGCACTCCCCTAGCCCCCACATCTCCCGGGACGCCGGGCGCTCGGGTAAGGGGCCCCGAGCGCTCCCTTGATTCCTGAGCCTTAAACTCTCGGGAGCCCAAGGCCTTTTCTGATTACTCCCGCGGATGCGATGCCCGAGGAAGGCCCCCGAGCACTTAGGCTTGACCGCCGGATTCACTTGACAGCCGGGGCGGGGCCTATGACCACACCGACCCGGCCGCCACGTGTCTCGCTCAGCGGCATCTGATTGGACTCCGCCGGCGGTTCGGGGGACCCTGGGCCCCATCCCGCTGACAGTAGCCCCCGGCCTTGTCCCCCAGCGACGGCCCGAGGGGCCGCGGCTGGGGATAAGGCCTTTCCTCCTTGGGCCAAGCAAAGATGCCGACCCATCTTCATGCGCCCTGCGGAGAGGCGCTTTAACGTGCGCGCGCGGAATGGAGGGGAAGTCCAATCCGCGCGCTCCGTCCGGCGGCGGCGCTTCGAGCTTCACCCCGCGCGGGAAAGGCGCGCTGCTTTTCGCACTACACGCAAATGGTTGCGTGCTTCGGGTTTCGCGCGACTGCAATTTTACTGCCAACGGCAGTAAATTGGCAGCCCATGATTACGTGAAAACCGCTGGGTGCGGGCGGTTGATCTTCTGCGGTTTTCTCCTTTAAAAGAGAACGACCCCACACCTTTTCAAACTCTCGAATCTTGCGCAAACGCCCTGCCTCCAAAGCTCTTGCGCTCGCTTCATCTTCTTCCTCTCGCCGCCTCCTTCTTCACCTCCCGAAAGCTCTCTTCGCCGCCACTCCACCGCCGCCATGACCCGCCGCAAGAGTCGCCGCACCTCCCCAACCCCGGACCCGCCCGCCGTGCTTCCCAGGTCCCGCTTCCTCAACGAGGAGGCGATGGACAAGATCCGGATGCTGACGATGCCGGAGGACCGTCCGGACCCGACGGTGGTGCGGGCGGCGATGCATCCGCCGGAGCCGCGGCCGAATGAAACGGTGATCTTCACCAGTTTCATTACGGCTGGGCTTCTTCCACCTTTCTCGCCATTCTTCGTGGCGGTTTTGGCGGAGTATGGGATCCACCTCCTGCATCTCACCCCAAACTCCGTCGTGGTGCTGGTGATCTTCGCCCACCTCTGCGAGATGTTCGTGGGGGTAATGCCGTCGGTGGCCCTATTCCGCCATTTCTTCGTCCTTCGCTCGGTCGGGAAGAGCCGGGGCTCCGCCCGAGCGGAGATCAGCGGCAGTGCCAACTTCCAACTCCGAGGGAAGGCCGCTTCGCAATACATTCCGCAAGATTTGCGGAACAAGTGGGACGACTGGCGCCAGCACTGGTGTTACAACAACACCGATCCGGCGGAGTCGCTCCTTATCCCCGAAGCGCCGGTGGACCACCGCGGTCGTGGGAGTATCTTGCCGGCGATGACAGCGATCTATGGATGATGGTGGAGCGCATCTCCCAACTCCGGGAGTTGGGTCTGACCGCCACCATAGTCGTCGGCGACTTTTTGCGCCGCCGGTTGGCGCCGCTGCGACAACGCAGGCGGCCGGCGTGGGTGTATACCGGGGACCAGGACTTCGGCCGGACGGTGACCGGCGCTGGAGGCAACTTGGACCCCGAGGCGGTGACGACGATCCTGAGGATGTTGCTCGGGGTCCAGGATGCCTCGCTCACTGAGATGCCGTGGCCGGACTTGCCGCTCTGCTTCCACGTGGACTGCCAAACCATTCTGGACATCATGCCGGTGTGCGATGCCCAGGGCATCGAACGTCCGCCGAAGGATGGCGAGCGCAAGCCGGCGGGGTCCATCCGGATTGCCGCGGATGAGGAGGCGACGCAGGCTGCCAGGGCAACGAGCGCCTCGCTCGTCGTCGAAGATCCCGACGACCCGAAGGGCAAGGGGTGAGCCCCCACTCCTCCGGCCCCGCCACCGCGGCCACGAGCGTCGAAGCCGAAGCCGCAAGCATCGTCGACCACGGGGCAGCAAGCGGCGGGAGACTCGGGGAGCGGCTCTGGCCAGAGCGGCCCCGAGGTCTTGCCTCCGTCGCCTCCTCCGCCCGCAGGCCAGCTGGCGCCGGGGGTCGGAGGCAGCGGTTCTAGGCAAGGGCCCTCCAGGCAGCGCAACTTCGGACAGCCGCCTCCGCCGCCTCCTCCGCCCGCGCGCCCTGGGGCGCCGGGGATTGGAGGCGGCAGTTCTGGGTGGGGGCCTTCCGGAACTGCGCCGGCCGGAGGCTCATCGGCGGCTGGCGCGGACGCCGCCGCCGGACAGAAGAGAAAGGTCCCACCGGCGCCCCCTGGCTCGGGACCCAGGGGCAAGTGGCGGTAAGCGAAAACTCTCCCCTTAGCCTAAGTGTCGCGCTCGGGAGCTGATCCGAGCTTGATTGTGTTAATCTTTTCAGGGAGACCAAGAGGTCTCGGCAGTCCCCGAGCTCGCCTCCCGCCCCGAGGGCTCCATCTACCCCGAGCGTGGGCGCGGACCCGAGAGCGCCTGCGGCTCCGAGTGTGGCTGCGGTTCAGAGCACGGCTGCCACTCCGGGCGGTCTTCCGGCCCCGAGCGAGCCGGTGGACCCGACCCCGAGCGCGCCTTCCGCCCCGAGCGCAAACCCAACCCCCGAGCTCGGTGCCAGCCCCAAGAGCTGAAGCCTCCTTGCGGGAAGAGGTTGCCCGAGCGCGAAAATAGCCGCGCCAGAGGTGATGGAGACGCCGGAGGTGACGGAGAGCGCCGTCCCGGAGGAGGAGGAGCCGCGTGCCGCTGCGCCCGAGGAGCAGGCGGCGGTACTTGGGCAGGAAGTGGCCCCGATGGAGGGGACCGAGAGCATCCGGCCCGAGGGAGAGGCCGGCGGCTCGATCATCGCCGAGCGCCCCGAGCCCCAAGAGGAGGAGCTCGGGTGCTCCGACGTTATCGCTCTGCCCATGGGGCAGCCCGCCGCGCGCCGTGGCGAGACTTCTCGAGGGATCCCCCCTGACATGTTTGATGCCGCGCGCGCTGCGATCAACAAGGTCCAGGAGGATCTCATCTCTAAGGAGAAATCCTTAGAGGATCGGGAGGCCACGCTTGCGGACGCGGCGGAGTCCTTCTTAGCTCGTTCTCGCATCGCCAAGCGGGAGTACGAGAGGGACACCGCCGAGATCCTTCGGGAGCGGGAGGCCCTGGATCTGCTGGTGAGGGAGCTCATTGAGAAAGAGAATCACCTCAATGAGCGGGCCTCGCAGCTTGCCCCGCACGAACGGGACTTGGAGGCGTGGGAGCAACACACCCGCGAGGAGAAGGCGCAGCTGGACCAGCGCGCCGCCGACATCGCCCGCCACGAAGAGCAGCTCCTTCTTCACGAAGGGGAAGCTGAGACGAAGGCGCTGGAACTCAGCGAACGCGAGAAAGCCCTCGAAGAGGGATCGAACTCGCTGGAAGCTGAAGTCCAAGCGTGCGTCAATGCTGCTTGCGGGGAGCTCGCCAAGGAGATGGCAGAGCTTCGCGCGGAAGTCCAGCGTGTCGGGGAGCGGCTCGAGGACTCGCGCGTGTCCAAGCGCAACCTCCAAGCCAAACTCCAAGAAGTGGAGGAGGCGAGGCGGCGCGAGTCTTCAGAATCGGCCGCAGCGCTGACGGAGGCGGAGAGGAAGAACCTTGAACTCATCCACGAGCGACGCCAGACGACGAATATGATGAGGGACATCTTCTCCCGTGCACAAAGCGCCGTTCGGGATGCTGGACTTGGGCAAGCCTCCTTGCCAGGGGGGATCGCGGAGACCCCCAGGAACATCGCGCTGGGCTACCAGGACATCACCGAGCGCCTCATCGGGCTTGGCGAAGCCATGACCCGCCGGCTCGAGGAAGAAGGCCGGGAGCTAGCGGCCGTGGTGGCGGAGCACACTTTGACGTGCTACCGCAGCCGCGACTCGGACTCCCCCCTGGAACCAGCCGCGCAGGGAATCGACGAGGCCGGCGAGGACGAAGCTTGGAGGGCGGTCCGCAGGGTGGCCAAAAAAATCGCCCAACGCTTTGCCCGCGAGGAAGGCGCCGGCGATGACGACGGCAATGGCGAGGAGTAGCTCCTCCTTTACTTCTCTTTTTTGCTGTTCTTAGTCCAGGGCGTGGAAGCCCTTTTGTAAGAACTTGTGTTTGATTTTTTGCTATGCAAAGAACTCTGGCCCGAGGGCCTTTTGTCCCTTGCTTTCTTCTTGTTGTGCTTGTGTTGGAACTGGCTCAGTGGTCGAGCTTGTGGCTGTCAACCACAAGGCTGGAGGACGGCTCTCGGGGCAATCCCGAGGCCCCCAGCCCCCGAGAGCTTGGTGTGCCGCGACTCCAAAGGGTTTCATTTCCTTGTCACTTCGGGCGAAGCGTCTGGCTCTTGTTCGGAGAGGAACGGAAACCGGTCCTCGGGTCGCCCCGAGGGCCCAGCCCCCCGAGAGCTAGACGCACCGCGGCTGAAGCTAGGGAAGCCCCGCCCTCGGGGCACAGGGTGTCCCCGAGCCGAGCTCCTCCTAACTCCTTTGTTTTCCTGCAAAAATTGTCCAAGTCTTTGCGAGGACGATTGTTGGAACAAGTAGTTGTTAATATATGTCGTATTAACTATTGCATTTATATAATTTTTCTTATTTTGACAGCTTTCATTTTTACGCGGCAATGCTTCCTTATGTCTCTGGAACGCTACTGGAAAAACCGCCGGGCGCGTGCGAAAGTGCGTAGGGTACTCAGGCGGCTTATTTGCCAGGCTGGTGTCCGGGGTTAAGGAACCAGGCAGGACACCAGGGCTTTGAGCGGACAACCCGAAGCACTCCCCGTGACTCCCGCCGCTACCTTCGGGCAACCCCGCCGTGAACACAGAAGATACTTGGAAAAAATTGGCGAGTAAAAACTATTCGCCCGTATAATGCTCGGGGACTTTAAAAACATAGAGGCATGATTGAAAGCTTAGCTTGGAGATCAGGCCCCATGGTATATTGGCACCCTGAGACTTAGCGTTGATCCAGCGGGCGGTACCCGGAGACTTCGTAATGGTGAACCTGTTCACTTCATGAGCGATTATACAGCTTACTTAGTAAAAGGAACGTTTTCCACAGGTTCTTCCAGGGCTTGCCTGTTGTCGCGGTCCACGGGTTTTCGAATCTGCCGACCTGTCCCGAGCACGAGGAGTGAGGCTACCCGAATGACATGAAGCTGGGTAGCGCTCGGGGTTACTAGCCATCGGAGCACAAGTGGTCAGGGGTTTATTTGCCCTGACTCGGGTGTGCTCGGGGTACAGCTAACCACGCGAGCGTCTTACGGCCCGCGAACAGACATCAGATTAGCTCGACTGCTCGTACCCGGATAGGTGGGACCTATTTGCACCGTGGGGGACTTGGGATCGCGGTACCCGTGCGGAAAATGACTCTTTTGCTAGCTAGCGAGGGGATATTGATATTGAATAGAGAAATTGGCATTGCGCAGGGGATTCTTAAAAGGGGAAAATGCATCTTCATATTGATAATAATGCTATTCAAATAGCTTGGGATACAAAGGAGCCCCCGAGTGCGGGCGCGAGCGCGTGGGATACTCGGGTGACCTTTGGCCGGACCGGTGCTCGGGGTTAAGGAACCAGGCCGAGCAACCAGGGCTTGGGTGACGGACCCGGAACTTCCCGTGACTCACCTTTGGCACTCGGGGAGCTGATCCTAAAAAGCAAAAACTTACCCGGGGCATTCACGGGGAAAACTTGCGCAGGAGCTCGATGTTTCAGGCGTTGGGCAGCGGCATCCCGTCCTCGGCAGCCAGCCTCACCGAGCCTGGCCGGGTGACTCTGGACACTCGGTAGGGGCCCTCCCACATGGGGGAGAGCTTGTTCTTCCTTCCCGCGTCTGGACGCGGCGAAGCACCAAGTCCCCGACTTCGAGCGACCGCGACTTGACACGGCGCTGATGATAGCGCCGGAGGCTTTGCTGGTATCTGGCGGCGCGGAGGGCAGCTCGGCACCTATGCTCTTTAAGGAAGTTGACGTCTTCGAGCCTGCGCTGACCTTGATCTTCCTCCGAGTATGCCGCGACCCGAGGGGACCGGAAAGCGAGCTCGGAGGAAAGGATTGCTTCTGCCCCATAAATGAGAAAGAAAGGGGTTTCACCGGTCGCCCGACTGGGGGACGTCCGGATCGACCAAAGGACGGCAAGGAGCTCTTCTATCCAGCCAGCGCCGCACTTCTTGAGCCTGTCGAAAGATCTCGTCTTGAGCCCCCGGAGGACCTGAGCGTTGGCACGCTCGACCTGTCCATTGGCCCGGGGCTGCGCGACAGAGGCGAAGCAAATTTCTGTCCTGAGGGCTTGGCAGTACTCGAGGAAGGCATCGCTCGTGAACTGAGTGCCGTTGTCGGTGATGACGCGGTTAGGCACCCCGAACCGGCTCATGATGCCTCGGATGAACTTGATCTCTGACTGCTTATTGATCTTGACGACCGGCTCAGCTTCCGTCCACTTGGTGAACTTGTCGATGGCGATGTAGAGGTGCTCGTAGCCCCCGACTGCTCGGGGGAATGGGCCTAAGATATCTAGCCCCTAGACCGCGAAAGGCCACGAGAGGGGGATGGTGTGGAGTGCCTGAGCGGGCTGATGTATCTGCTTGGCGTGGAATTGACACGCCTCGCAGCGCCGAACCAGCTAAAGGCGTCCTCGAGAGCTGTTGGCCAGTAAAATCCTTGCCGAAAGGCTTTATCGACCAGCGTGCGAGACGATGCATGGCTACCGCACTCGCCCTCGTGGATGTCCGCGAGCACGTCGCGGCCTTCTTCCCGGGAGATGCATTTCATGAGAATGCCATTGGTACCACGCCGGTAGAGGTCCCCATCTACGAGCGCGTACCTTTTTGCTTGCCGTGCGATTCTTTCCGCAACGGCTTCGTCTTCGGGAAGGATGTTTTCCTTCAGGTATCCTCGGATCTCGGAGATCCAGGAGGTGTCCTGAGAACAGGTGACGAGCACGAGGTGCTCACCCGGCAGCAGCCTGACGGGAGGATCTCCCACTGAAGGTGCCGCCGGGTTAGACTCGCCTTGGCGCGAGGTTCCCCTTCATCTTGGTCGGCGGCCTCGACGGACGGTCGAGAGAGCCTTTCTTCAAAGGTCCCAGCCGGGACCGGCTCCCGAGAGGAGGCCAGCCACGATAGAGTGTCGGCGACGTCGTTGTAGCAGCGAGGGATGTGCTGGAGCTCCAGCCCATCAAAGCGCCGCTCCAACCTCCTGACTTCACTCAGGTACGCCAACATTTGAGGGTCCGAGCATCGGTACTCCTTCGATACCTGATTGACGACTAACTGGGAGTCGCCTTTGACGAGTAAACGGCGGATCCCGAGGGATGCCGCTGCGCGCAACCCTGCAAGGAGGCCTTCATACTCTGCCATGTTGTTGGTGGCGCGGAAGAGCAACTGCACGGCGTACTGGAGTGTCTCACCCGTCGGGGAGGTGAGAACCACTCCAGCCCCCGCGCCCTTGAGCGTAAGGAAACCGTCGAAATGCAGAATCCAGTGCTCGGTTCCTCCTGGTCTCGGGTTGGCGGAGAGCTGCTCGCTTTCGTCTTCGGGCACCGGCGTCTACTCGGTGACAAAGTCGGCCAGAGCTCTGCTTTTGACTGCATGGTTGCTGACGAAGAGCAGATTGAACTCCCCGAGCTCAATGGCCCACTCGACAACTCGTCCAGTGGCCTCCCGGTTGCGGAGGATGCGCTCGAGGGGGTAGGCTGTAACCACCGAGACCTCGTGCGCTTGGAAATAGTGCCGAAGCTTTCTCGCGAGCACCGCGTAAAGTAGCTTCTGTGCTTGAGGGTAACGCGTCTTGGCGTCGCGCAATACTTCACTGATGAAGTACACGGGATGCTGCTGGGCACGCACCCGGGTAGAAGGCTCCTCGGGCCCAGCCCCCGAGCGATTGACTTCGTCCCCGAGCAAGGCGGTTTGCTCGGGTTTGCTCGGAGGATGGGGCTCAAGGTCTTCTTCGGGAACATTGTCGCTCGGGGACTCAGACCCGAGAGCTCTGCCCGCTTCCCTGAGACTTTCGCTCGGGAGCTCGTTCTCGAGGGCTCCTGCTGGCTGCTCGGGGTCGCCACTCGAAAGTAGGGGCCCGAGAGCCTTCGCCTGGTCGGGGGATGCTGGGAGCCTGGACCCGACTTCCCGCTCGACGGCGAGGATGGCGCTCACCACGCGGTGTGTCACCGAGACGTAGAGGAGCAAGGGCTCCTCGGGTCTAGGTGCCACCAAGACCGGAGGCGAGGTGAGGTACTTCTTGAGGCCCTCAAGGGCCTGCTCGTCTTCCGGGGTCCACTCGAAGTGGCCCGATTTCTTGAGAAGCTCGAACAAGGGGAGATCCCGCTCCCCGAGCTTGGAGATGAACCGCCCCAAGGCGGCCATGCAGCCCGTTAGGCGCTGCACATCCTTGAGACGAGCCGGAGGGCGCATCTGGTCGATGGCCCAGATCTTCTCGGGGTTGGTTTCTATGCCTCGGCTTGAGACCAAGAAACCGAGAAGCTTGCCGGATGGAACCCCAAATATGCACTTCTCGGGGTTCAGCTTCATGCGAGTACCGCAGATACTATTGAAGGTCTCGGCGAGATCCTCGATGAGCGTCTCCTCGCGTCTTGACTTGACGACGAGGTCGTCGATGTAGGCCTCGATGTTGCGACCTAACTGTGACTGCAAAGTAATACGCATGGCTCGCTGATAGGTCAAGCCAGCGTTTTTCAACCCAAAAGGCATGCGGACATAACAAAATGTCCCCGCAGGGGTTGTAAATGAAGTTTTTTCCTCATCCTTTACAGCCATACTGATCTGGTGATAACCGGAGTAGGCGTCTAAAAACAGAGAAGATCACACCCTGCGGTGGAATCTACTACCTGATCAATGCGAGGTAAAGGGAAAGGGTCTTTCGGACAAGCCTTGTTGAGGTCCGTGTAATCCACGCACATCCTCAGCTTGCCATTGGCTTTGGGCACAACAACTGGGTTGGCGAGCCACTCGGGGTGGAGGACCTCCCGGATGAAGCCGGCTGCGAGGAGCCTGCCGATTTCATCCCGGACGAACTCCTGCCGTTCTGGTGCTTGACGGCGCACCTTCTGCCGAATCGGCCGAGCGTCGGGACGTACGGCGAGGGGTGCTCAGTCACTTCCCTAGGGACCCCGGGCATGTCGGACGGTTGCCATGCAAACACGTTGGCGTTTGCCCGGAGGAAAGCGATGAGCGCGCCTTCCTATTTGGCGGCCAGGCGGCCGCCGATCTTGACGGTCTTGGACGCGTCCTCTCCAAGGACCACCTCCTTCACAGGGGCGGAGTCATCGGCAGCGACTCTGGCCTTGGTCGGGGGCGGACCCGAGGACTCAGGGAGCTCGGAGACGTCGTCGGTGGCAGCGGCAACCTTGGAGAAGAGTTGCTCGGCGCAGGCGACGGAGCCCTGGATGTCGGCCGGCACGGCGATGGTGCCGTTGGGGCCCGGCATCTTGAGCGTCAGGTAAGCATAATGGCACGCCATCATGAACTTGGCGAGCGCTGGACGCCCCAGGATGCCGTTGTAGGGGGAGCTCAAACTCGGAGACATCAAAGATGATGTTTTCAGTCCGGTGGTTGCCCTTGGTACCGAAGGTGACCATCAAGGACACCTGGCCCAAAGGCATGGTGAGGCCGGGGGAGACGCCATAGAACGGCAGCGTGGGCTTCAGATCCCCCCGGGGTACCTGGATTTTGCCAAACACCTCGGGGGACAGGAGGTTAAGCCCTGCGCCCCCGTCGATTAGCACGCGGGTTACCTTTATGTTGCAGATGGTGGGGGAGACCACGAGCGGGATGCGGCCCACGCCCGAGATGTTCTCGGGGTGGTCCGAGCGGTCGAAAGTGATCGGGGACCCCGACCACTTGAGCGCTCAGGATGCATCGGCGCTCGGGGTTGCCGAGCACACCTCACGCGCCAAGAGCTTGAACTGACTGCGTGAGGTGGGCGTGAAGGCGCCCCCACTGATGCATGCCACCGCCTGCGGCTCGTGGAAGCTGAGGTCTTCCTCTTGTCCGCCGGGATTATCGCCGCTCTCGCCGCGGCGCTCCTCCCGCTGCTTCTTGTTCCTCTCAGCGAGGAACTTGACTGTCCGGCACTCGGAGAGGTCGTGCCGGTCGGTCTCGTGGATGGGCACCACAGGACCGAGCTCTGCTAGGGAGCTCGGGGTGGCTTCTTGCCGCTGTTTGCTCCGCCGCGCGGGGGCTTACGAGGCTTGACCTCCACCGCCGCGACGGGCTCGGACTTACGCTTTTTGCCCTTCTTGTCCCGCTTCCCAGCGGGGCGAGAAGGGCCGGCGCCATCGACCGCTGATTGGTCGGGGCGCGGGTCGTGCCAAGCACGGGCTTCAGCCGCCTTAGCGCACTTGTCCGCGACAGCGAACAAGTCCGCGGTGGACTGGATGTCCCGAGTGCCCAGCTTCTCAAGCATCTTCTCATCGCGGACTCCCTGTCGGAAGGCGACGATGACGGCCTGAGCAGATATCTTGGGGATGGTGTTGCGCACCTGGCTGAACCACTGGATGAAGTGCCGCAACGTCTCCCCTTTTCGCTGCCGGAGAGCGTGGAGATCGCTCTCCGTGCCAGAGCGTTCGAAGGTGCCCTGGAAGTTCGCCACGAACTGGTGGCAGAGGTCCTCCCAGGACGTGACAGAACCTGGGGGAAGGTTCATGAGCCAGGACCGGGCCGAGCCCTTCAGTTGGCCATGACCTTCTCGTCGCCTCCAGCGGCCTGCACCGCGGTGGGGTAGATCTGGAGAAACTTTTCAGGATGGAAAGATCCATCGTACTTCTGCGGCAGTTCTGGCCGGAACTTGCCCGGCCAGTTGACGCGACGAAGTTCGGTAGTGAAGGCCTGGCAACCCGTCCCGTAAAGGGGGGTACCGGTCTTCCTACCTTGCTGGACGCGGTGGTGTGCCGGAGAGCGCGCGCGGTCGGGGATAGGGCCGGAGGAGGATTGGCCCTCGTCCTCCCTATCGCGCTCGCGCTGACGCTCGATGGTGGTGCGCGCGTCCTCATCTTCCCTCCGCCTGCCAAGGCGGTGGCGAAGATCATGGCCGTCCCCCCGGGCAGGAGAAGCAACCGAGGGGGGAGATCTACCGCGCCGGCCACCGGCTGATCCGCGTTGTAGATGCGGCGGCACTAGCGGCGAGACCGCGGAGGGGCCGGCACGGGCACCCCCACGCCGCGATGAGGTGTGGGAGCTCCTGGCCGCCGCTTGAGCCAAGTTGGCGACGTCCTGGAGCCATGGGCCCACGGGGGACGCACCTTCCACCTGGACGGGAGGATGCCAAAGGAGGAGTTGCGCCGCCTGCAGCGCGCTCACTTCCCCGGGCTCGTTGAAGTCTAGCCGGCGACGAGGCGGCGGCGGAGAAGACTCGGCGGCGGACCCAGGGGCCCGCGGCCGTGGCTGCTGCAAAGCGGCAGCGGCCGCCAACGTACCGGTCTCGTTGCGGCGCCCTCCCCGACTGGGGGGGTCCGAATGAGATGAGCACAAGGACAGATCCAACCTCTCCTCCCCGGGAGGCAGGCCAGAATCCACCATGGAGGTAGGCTCGAAAAACTGTAAGCGCCCCCTACCTGGCGCGCCAGCTGTCGGCGTAGAAACGTCTCTAGCGGTGGTCCGGTTGGACCCCCTTTGGGATTCGGCCGGGGGCACAGTAGGAATTCTCTTGTGAGCCGGTTACGATTTTCGGAGAGTTGGATCTAATGCAGGAGACGCAAAGATTTTTCCAGGTTCAGGCCACCTCGGAGGTGTAAAACCCTACGTCCTGCTTTTGTGTGTGTGTATTGATCTTTGGAAGATTATAGAGGTTGCAAGAACACTTGACCCTGGGGAGCTCCGATGTTCTCCGCCCTCGATAGGTTGAGAAGAGCTTCGTGTAAAAAAGATCTAACTCCCTTGCATGGCCTCGGCTCTCCCCTTATATACCTGGGGGTTTACCACAGTGGCCGGAGGGTACTGTGTACCAGCACTGCTGAAGACGTGGGCACTACAGGGCTGCCCATGCCTTACACTTAATGCGCAGCGCGGACTTCCGCGCCGGACGTCTCCCCGCTGCGTCTCGGAACAGTGACTCTGACACCTTTATGCCCGGCGGGTCCCGCGAGCGGAGACTTACCGGGCTTCTTCTGACAGAGTTGGTGAGACACCCGCTCCTGGGCCCCGAGCGTCAGCGACCAAACCAGCGCAACGGAGCGCGTGGCGACGCGTCCCAAGGGGTAAAAGGTTGACAGCGACAGGGGCGTGCGGTGCGGCGCGCCCGGTCGGTCAACAGACCTGTCAGTCGGGCCCACCTCTCGGCAGGGGCGATAGCCAACTGGGCTTTCGCCTGAGCGGATGGGGCCCGACCTGACCGTCATCATGCCCTCACAGGGCTTAGGATTTCTTGTCAGAATGACGGGTGTTAAATGCCTCTGCCAGGGCTGAGACTTGTTGGAGAAGCTAACCGATCGATAACGTGCCCAGAGGAGGGCCCCACGGGGGGACACGACAAACCCCGAGCACTTTGGTCCCGAGCGGCTCCTTCAACTGGGAGGGGCGCCAGCTGTCTCAGGCTGCCCCCGGGCGACCTCGAGCACTCGGGGAGCACTTGTTGGAGGGCCGCTCGGGGTCCCTTACGGGGGGGAGCTCCAGGAGGAGTGCTCGGGGGGGACATCCCGAGCTCTCCCCTGGCCCCCACATCTCCCGGGACGCCGGGCGCTCGGGTAAGGGGCCCCGAGCGCTCCCTTGATTCCTGAGCCTTAAACTCTCGGGAGCCCAAGGCCTTTTCTGGTTACTCCCGCGGATGCGATGCCCGAGGAAGGCCCCCGAGCACTTAGGCTTGACCGCCGGATTCACTTGACAGCCGGGGCGGGGCCTATGACCACACCGACCCGGCCGCCACGTGCCTCGCTCCGCGGCATCTGATTGGCCTCCGCCGACGGTTCGGGGGACCCTAGGCCCCATCCCGCCGACACATACATTTCCAACTTAACATAACATGGCATTGACGAGAAATAAAGATCATGGCAACAACAAAAATATGGTAGTTACCCTAGTCATGCTAGTAGATAAGATCAACATCGAATAACATGACACATAACATAACATAACAGAGTTAACATCAGCCAACCCAATATCGGATCCAACGATCAACATAATAACGCAACAGGAACTCTTGATATGACCCAACAGATCATCATCAACCATTTCCATTCCAAACAAAGAGGCCTTGGTTGGTCGATGACCCCATAAAGATTCTTTTGGTCCAACTCATGTGGATAGCTAGTCCACCACGAGCAGCGCCAACCAGACATCAACTATGGTCCTTGGCACAGCCAACTGCCTCGCGACTTTAGAGAGAGCATCCAGCGAGGGTTCACAGCTGTACCTCCAGTAAACTCGACATAGGGCTCGAGCGACCCCAACATTGTACAGACGCCCTCCAACCATGCTCCCTCGTCTCGTCTTATGGCTTATCAAGGAGCATCGAGCAAGGGTTCACGTACTGTACCTCCAGTAAACTCGACGTAGGGCTCGAGCGACCCCAACATTGTACAGACGCCCTTCCAACAATGCTCCCACGTCTCTCATCTCACTTAGGGGTTTCAGTTAATTAAGCTATCGATTTATGATCCAGACATCCATAACCAAATATCAGACAATATCAAACAGGCATTCAACACTCAATTAGGTAAGTAAGTAACCAGAATTTCAACAAGCAGCAGAGCTTGGCTGGGAGCTTGACGAAGATACACAAAAGAGCCAACACGCCATGAAGATGTGAATCATATCTAGCAGAAGAAAAAGCGACTCTAAGATGCAATGTTTAACATGACAGGATGCATGAAGTGCGACTATGGGGGATTACGGTGAAGCGCGAACTTAACCTAAGCATAGTAGGTTTAGTTCCATATCTCGATGTAATTTGAGTTGCGTTATATCGTTGATCATGGATAATCTTACCAATTAATGCATTGCTAACTACAATTTGCAATTAGGAATAAACTTCAATTTTAAACTCAATATCAAGGATGAGATTTATTGTATTAGTTTCTTTTAATGGGATTTGGATTGGTGTGGTATTAGCAGACATGATATACGTTAGCTTTGTAAGAATGTAGGTTAAGATCTCTTAGCTTTTAGCAAGTCATTAATCTGTATAAATGGAAGTGTATGTGCTCATGGTTGATATAAAGACAACATGCAGGTACATTTTTGGGTGTTATACTATGGCTTAGTTGCAATTGTTAAACCAATCATTTTAACTAGTCGAATCTGTATGCTTTAAAATTAACAAGTTTGGAACAGTAGGAGCAATTTGGCCATAGCTCATATTTGGCTTATCAGAAAATAACAAGTAAGTACTTTATTCGCAGCTACTGTCGGTGCCTACGATTTTCCTTTTGAGTTCAACTTATAAAGCTAATGGAAAGGCACATAATCTGGCTCTGAAGCTCTCAGCCCTAACACGATATTTATATATAAATAGCAAGAGCCCGAAAAAGCGATAATCATATACTGCGCATTCTCATGACATGCAACATATATACGAGACCACTTGAATCATCGCGTTCTAACCTATCCCGACTAAGCCACCACATCCATAAGGGGAAGGGCATTACCCTTGACGCGAGAACCCGAACGAATCGTCAATGACGGCATCAGGGTTGCGGATCGGCTTCTTGCGCGGCATCACCTTCTTTCTCCTTCGCCTTCGTCTTCTTCTTCGTCCTAGGGCTGCTGGTCCACCCCCTTCTTTTTGCACCATAGCTAGCGGCGACAACGGCTAGCGGAGACGTCGGCAGAAGGCAGCGGCTTGGCACGGTAGCGGCAGTAGCGGCTGTTGGGGGAGGGGGGTGGTGACAGAGGCGAACGGCACTGGGCAGCGAGGTGAAGAAAAGCGAGGCGGCGCTGCGGTGGCAAGGAGAACAGGGGGGCAAAGGAGGCCGGTGGCGATGGAGATGGCCGGCGGCCAAGAGCAAGGGGAGGTGCGGCGGGAGACGATGGAGGGGGGCGTGGCCAACGCTGGAGGCTTGCCGGCCGGCGGTGAGGCCCGCTGGGCCGAGGAGGGGGAGCAAAGGAGGCTGGCAGCGGGATCGGCGGCTCCAGCCGAGGGCAGCGACGGAGGGCCAAGGGGGGAGGAGTGGTGCGTGGGAGGAGCGCGGATGAGGGCTGGCCGGGCGAGCTCGTCGGCGGTGGCGGGCTTGGGCGGCGGAGCCGAGGGCGGAGGTGGCCGAGCGGCGTCCGGGGCTCGGGAGGAGGCGCCGGCGTCGGGGAGGGCTGCCGGGGGCGCGCAGCTCGCCTCGGCCTCGGCGTCGACGCGGCAGCGGCGCTCCCGAGCAGCGGCCAAGGCGGGAGGCGGCAATGGCGTGGCGGCGGCGGCGATGGGCAGCAGAGCGTGGGCGGAGGAGAGGAAGGGACAGGGGAGCGGAGGAGGAGAGAGGGGAGGCGCGGGGCGGAGGGCGACGGCCGGCCGCCGGCGGCGATCGCCGGGGCAGCGGCGGAGCCCAGCGGGAAGGGGGCGGCGGCGCGCCTGAGAGGCGGTGATGGGCCAGGCCCATCACGGGAGCGGGTAGGGGGGTTTGTGTGGCCGAGTGCCCCCTGGCCCCCTTTTAGGGTTAGGGTTTTTAATTTTTTAATTAATTTTTTTTAACATGGGCTGTTACAGGCCAGCTCCGCCTCAAGCTGCCTTTGCGCTGACGCGAGCTCGGCGAACGCCGCCCTGTGCTTCCACAAGTCAGTAGCGTGCTCTTGCGCGTCCTTCCTGGCGCGCTCCTGCAGCTCCTCCCCTGCATGCTCCGACGCCCTCAGCTTCTCCTCGGCCTCCTCCCACCTCTTGGTCTCCTTCTCCACGGCCTCATCCTTGAGCCGCTGCTGCAGGTCCACGCCGTCGTCGCCGCGCCCCGCGCCCGTGAGGTCAAGCACGAGGAGGCTGCGGCGGAGCTGAGGCGGCAGCTGGAGGGCCATCACCGGAGGACACCCGGAGAGCCACTCGCCAGCGTCCCGAGCGGGCCTTCAGCTCCTGGAGCTGGACCGTCACGCAACGATGACAGCCGCCGGCTGCTCATATGTATGTATATCTTTAGGATGAATTCAGGATAAAGTTACCATTCTATCCCTATACTACTCAACGGTAGATTTTAAAGAGATACCTATTTTATATGAGAAAGTATTCGTCCCAAGGACCGTAGAAAAGCTCATATCTTATAGTATCTCTTGGTCCGACCAGCGAACAGGACCTGTGACTAGCATTGTTCTCATCATATCATGTGCTGATCCAGTTAGAGCTCGGTAATACCAGTGCCAAGGTTTTACGGTAAACAAACTACAGTCATTAACTGATTGCGTTTTCCTTGAAAGATGTACATCAGATAAAAGTATCAGAAGACGCACAGCAAAGTAGCAACCTGTTTCAGATTAGTAGTGGTACCGGGTGACACTGGTTCGCGTGGAGACGATAATATATGATGGGCTGTGAGGGGACATGCTAACTGCTAAGACCAAGTGGCATCTCGCTACCTATGGGGGCCTTCGCTGTCTAAAATTCATGGTCTGCTTGGGCTGTGGACTGAAGTTTGGGCTGCTCAACTGATTCCCTCTGCTATTTTCGCCGCTCAGTTACCCACCAAAGCATCAAGCTTCCAGCCCACTTCGGCATCTCTTTGCTCCTTGCCTGGTGTCTTTCTTTTCTAATCACCGAAGGTTGTCAAAATCTCTTTTGACCCTGGTTGACCGGACCGATCGGGTCCTACACAGATAAAAACTTGGTCGAATCTAATTCTATTACGATTCTAAAAAAAATGCTAGGATCGCGATCCAAATTTTCATATGATCCTATCCTGTTTCTACCCATTCTAGTGATTTATTATAGGCAATTACTTGTGCATGCCATTTTAATTTAAAATTTCACCCTTTATCTCTTCATGTCCGTTATATACTGCATAAATGACAAATGAACACTCCACTACTCTATATTTTATATAAAAAAATTGTAAACGTAGTAAAATTTTACGGAATTGGTATTGCGATTTTCTCAAGTCTCAGTGCTTAGCCATCGAATTAGCTTGAGATTTCTTTTTCTTCAGGGTATAAATTTCTTTTTTCGTTTTGTTTTCTATTTTGACTGTACAAGAAGATCTGACGGCTCATCAGTCGACCGAGACGTCGTTACATCTTAGTAGATCTAGCCGGACCCATAATTTTAATAATGTTATGGTGTATGTATCTATGATAGAATCAGGTAGGAAATTGGCTTCTACATGGATCTTACAATTTGTGATCCTACGATGGAACATCTGATCCAATTCATGATCCTGTCAACTTTGCTAATCACACAATCCAAGTTTACGCTGGATCATTCGGGCATGCGGAGGGTGGGGCTTTCCCGTTCGCAATGATCGAGAGCTTGTGCTAACCGGCGGGGAGGGCATACTGCTGCATGCCCCGGATGCGTTACATGCAGAGGCGGAGGCGAGCCTGTGCACAATCAGACTCAGAGCGGCTAATGATCATGGCATGAGCAGAGTGTTGATATAGACGGATGCAGTTAACCTGGTTAATTTTCTTGCGAGTGAACAACCTGGTTAATACTATCCAATTACAAAGCACGACATATGATTTTGCTCCAGCGGATGCGCATTTCATGGAGATAATATCGCTGCATTTTGTTAAGTGCGAGTTTATCTTTGGTCCTCGTTCCTGTGACTTGCTTTGCTGGTAAGCCAGCAAGGCTTGGTTCTAGTCTTGGGAGTTGGGATAATTCCGTGATGTTGTGGACGGACCAATTCCTGGACTTCGTACCTAGTTTGACGGCCGTAGCGGTCATTCCGGACCATGGATTTAATGGAATACCAATGTTCGAAGAAAAGTTCTTTTGAAATCCTGTTCGAAGAAAAGTTATGCGGTTCCTTCAGCAATGAACTGGGGAGGGCACCGGAGAGAATAGATGGAGCAGAACAAAAAACATGAAGACGCTCTTTCTCCTTTTAATACACCAGAAGTCATTGGTCTTGGGGATTCATCTGGGCAAATCTTGCATAGCAACCTTCATACAGTATAAATGGCAGACTAAAGCCTAGCGTTGTTAACACTAGTGAGATCACGTAAGCCCCATGTTCTTAGGCAGGCTTACATCAATCCACCGGAGCAACGTTGGGGGACGCCAGCAGGAGAGACGATGGGTGCAACGGCCCACAAACAATCCTATCCGGAGACGGAAGTAAAAACTCTTGGCGGTTCAGCTCCGAATTCGTGAGTCCCAGACAAACGTCGAGCTGAGCGGGCCCTTTCTCAGTTTCTGTGTGTCGTGACGCCGTTCCTGCCCGGTCCCATCCCGTATGGCTGCGACCAGCTGTGTACACTCTCTTCTCCACGCGACTCGAGAGCCATCCATGGCCGTGATCCGTGTCGGGGTGTCATCGTCGTTTCTATGGGCGACTCAAATCAGGCTCAATTAGCGTGTTCCCCTCGAGGCATCCAAGATGGCGATGCGCTTTCGGAAACTTTGTTGTGTACTTGTGTGTCGTAAAGACTGATTGATATACGGCAGCAAGATCAAAATTTGTTGAGAATTTAGTTGCTTCTCGTTAGAGATTCCGTTTATGTAATTGGTAGTTCGCACGCAAAGACGAAATACCGATACCCGATTTGGTTATGGCCGGGTTCCACACGCAATAGGTGATGTTTGGGTGTATTGTATTCATCATACTAGCAACAACTACGCCTGAGGACGAACACAACAGTGAAACTATTACATCGCTATAGTCGAGCTTGAAAAGAGGTATAACTTATCAAAGGAAAAAGAAGCAACAATAATCAAAGCGACTTGATTAACTTCGGCAAGAAAGGTTGCTCCACTGTTCAACATCCCAATTGCATCCAGAACCAGCAGTGGCTAGAAAGTAGAAACTAGAAAGTGCTAGCTTTCGACCACAATCAACAAAGGTGGATGGTTGCTTAGTCACGTCGGCCCTCCCGTTACCTTGCCCTGTAAGAATCCCTCTCATGTGAAGCCTCCTGTGGATCATGTTTGCAAAGATGTACTACTAATCCCTCCTTAAACCTTGTTTCAGAAAAGAAATAAAAAAAATCCTCCTGAAACATCGTGAAGGACGCGTCGCGTTGTCTCCATCGCGTTTATAGCTGTGTGCAACTCCTTTCGAGGTTCCAGCACAGAGTCACGTAGACCAAATCCAGGTGCTCCCAGATCATGCACTCACAAGAGATCAATTGATGGAGCCCAGTGCACTCACCATTTAACAGAACCCATTCCTTCTCCTCCATTACCCTCAATTAACTTTGTATCCATGTAGCACATTTGTAGTTTTGTACACCTACATTTATAACCGGAACCTGGCCGCCCTAAGCTGCATTTAAATTACTGAAATAAATTTAATTAATCTGAACAGCACCTCAAACACACAATTTCCACTTATTGCTGCAGAAATTGCGCGGATTGATGTAAAATTCCTGCAGAGCTTCCGCATTTAACTATTCTGTAGGATGTCCTGATGTTAATTTAGTATTTATGTCAGAACAATAATTTATTTATTTATTTGAGTGAGATACCGGCGACTATAAACAAAGACGAAGTTCTTCTTCCTAAACAGAAACGACCAAGGTCAAACAAACAAACAAAATAAGGTTATCTCGTGAGCATCCATCGCTATCCCCGACCCAACACCACACTACAGCAATAGCAGCAGTACTTGGTTAAGCAAACGACCAAAGAACCAGGACATGCAGCCTCGTCCCCATCTTCATCCCTAAAAACACCACTCTCCCCCACTCTTAAACAAATCCCACTTCCCCAGTTCGCCATCCCCCACACGGCGGCGCAGGCCTAAAGCTACCGCTTCATCTCTTCCGTTCCAAGAACCGCCAGGACGGCGGCGCACCTGTGGCATTGCAAAGAATTGCGAGGGTTTTTGTGGGTGGAGAGTGGTAGAGGATTTGTGGGAGGGGAGCGGTTGGGATCAGGTGGGTGGGGAGGGGGGGGGGCAAGATGAGCATGTACGGGAGGGACCCGTGGGGCGGGCCGCTGGAGATATGCAACGACTCGGCGACGGACGACGACCGGAGCCGGAACCTGGACCTGGACCGGGGGGCGCTGTCGCGGACGCTCGACGAGACGCAGCAGAGCTGGCTGCTGGCGGGGCCCGGGGACCAGGGCCGCAAGAAGAAGAGGTACGTCGACATCGGGTGCCTTGTCGTCAGCCGCAAGCTCTTCGTATGGACGGTCGGGGTGCTCGTCGCCGCCGCGGTGCTCGCGGGGGTCGTGGCCGGAATCGCCAAGGCCATCCCCAGGCACCACCGCCCGCCCCCGCCGCCTGATGAGTACACCATCGCGCTGCGCAAGGCGCTCATGTTCTTCAATGCCCAGAAATGTGAGTGCGTCGCTGCTTTGTTTTTGCCTTCTATTTGTGGTTTCGGAGGTTGCTGTGTCGGAAAGATTAGATTTTTTATGTTCCCTCGGTGGTGCTGGGTTTGAAATGATGGATTTTGACGGCGATGATTTTCGTGGTGATTGGGAAGTTTAGGTTTGTTCTGGGATTATTTTGCGCTGGAGCTGTGCCATACCGCAAAGATCGGATTTTTTTTTCATATGTGGTATTTATGGTGGTTTTGTCGATGCAAATTCGTCATTTCGGGTTTTCCCTTCTTCTGATGGCTTGTGACGCTGGTTCGAAGATGGATTTTTTATGCATTATTAGCTAGGTTTTCTCTGTTCCATACCTGAAATCGGAGAGGCCAGTTGCCTTTAAACCCTTACATCCTTAAGATCCATTCGGAAGATGGCTAGGTTGCATTTTTGAAGAGTGATCTCCCGTGTTAAAGACCTTTTTGATCTGCTCGTTCTGCAAATTTCTGCAGCCGGAAAGCTACCGAAGCACAACAATGTACCATGGCGTGGTGACTCGTGCTTGAAGGACGGAAAATCGGACCCAGCAGTCCGGCGAGACCTCTCTGGTGGGTACTATGACGCTGGGGACGCTACCAAGTTCAACTTCCCAGCTGCCTTCTCCATGACCCTCCTCAGCTGGAGCGTCATCGAGTACAGTGCTAAGTACGAGGCTGCTGGGGAACTTGGCCATGTCCGCGACACTATCAAGTGGGGGGCCGAGTACTTCTTGAAGACCTTCAACTCCTCGAGTGATACCATTGACCGTGTGGTTGCACAGGTAAAACAACTACGTGAACATGGATGCAAATGGAGTATCACTCTTGCCGCCAGGCCATTGCTAATGTAAATTTCGTGGAGGGTGCAGGTGGGTGGTGGTGCAACTTCGCCTGGTTCGACTCAGCCGAATGACCATTATTGTTGGATGAGGCCAGAAGACATCGACTACCCACGTCCAGTGGTGGAATGTCACACTTGTCCTGATCTTGCTGCTGAGATGGCTGCAGCGCTGGCCGCAGCATCCATTGTATTCAAGGACAATAAGGCTTACTCGCAGAAGCTGGTACATGGTGCTACCACCCTCTTCAAGTTTGCAAGGGATAAAAATAAACGTGGACGATATAGTGCAAGTGGTTCAGATGCTGCAAAGTTCTACAATTCAACCGGATACTTTGATGAGTTTGTGTGGGGTGGTTCGTGGATGTACCTTGCAACAGGCAATTCATCGTACCTGCAGCTGGTAACAACACCCAAGCTTGCAAAGAATGCTGGTGCTTTCTGGGGTGGTCCAAACTATGGTGTGTTCAGCTGGGACAATAAGCTCCCTGGTGCACAGGTAAATGTTTTAGATTAGCTTTGTATAATGAAATGTTAAGAGACATTCCCCATGTTGACCCATTGGCATTTCAGTTTGGATGATGCTTGTCAAGTAGATTCCTATGTAACATGCTGACCGTTAGAATATGGTAGTATCTGTTGAATCATCAATTTTCTATATAATATGCCACCTTGCTTAGCTGCAGTAGTAATTTAGTGTGGGGTCAACTTGTCCTATCGTATGTTAAGTATTAATTATTGTTGAACTATAGGGCATTTACGGTTATAGAACAAAAGGTTCACTGCTTGGTCTATATACTAAGGGTCCTCTTGGTACCCTGTCAGTGTTGTCATGTTTTCCTGTTCTGTACTTAGGAATTTCTTAACCCTAAAAAGGACAGCCATAATGAGAACAGCCTTCAGCATGGAACCTTATTTTGGATCAGCTGGTTGAGAACCTCACTTTATTATTGTCAGACTCAGATAGATGCATATGCTTGCAAGTAATAAAAAATACTATTGTTACTGTCCAGCTCTAACATGAGTTAGTTGCTTTTTCTCCCATCTGTTTGCTTGAGGCTTTGAGCCATGTGACAATCCAAGCAAACCACTGTCCATTAGCTATACTGTAGGATTCCATAAAAAAAAGCTATACAGTAGGTTTCAGATTATGTGTCATACAGCATGGTAGCATTGTTGTGTTGAATGACAATTCCTGGCCTTCCAAGGGCTAAATGATGCATTCGGTGAAGCTCAACCAAAATGTGTTCTTTGCAGCATAGCAATAGCTTATTAAAAATAGTTAAATTGAATAACTAAATGGTTTTAACATGACTTATCTTTACTTATTTTGAATTGTCCTGGCATTCCAGGTTCTTCTTAGCCGGTTAAGGCTCTTCTTGAGTCCTGGGTATCCGTATGAAGAGATCTTGAGGACATTCCACAATCAAACATGCATTATCATGTGCTCTTATCTTCCGGTTTTTAAATCTTTCAACAGAACAAAAGGTTTGAACTTCAACCCACTAAATCACATTGTCACCTATTGATTCATATAAGAATTTACTGAATATTCTTGCACTACAGGTGGGTTGATACAGTTGAATCACGGGAAGCCACAACCTCTCCAGTATGTGGTCAATGCTGCATTCCTTGCTTCTGTGTTCAGTGACTATCTTGAGGCTGCAGATACCCCTGGGTGGTATTGCGGCCCCCATTTTTACTCCATTGAGGTTCTTCGCAGTTTTGCAAGGACTCAAGTAGGTGTCTAGCGTTTTAAATATCAGAATATTTTTTCCAGCAGTTGTAAGTTGCACTCCTGGTACTAATTTACTACTTCTGTCAGATCGAGTACATCTTAGGCAAAAATCCTTTGAAGATGAGCTATGTGGTTGGGTACGGAAACCATTACCCTAAGCGTGTTCATCACCGTGGTGCCTCGATCCCTAAGAAGAAAGGTGTTCACTATGGCTGCAAAGGAGGCTGGAAGTGGAGGGACACCAAGAAGCCAAACCCTAACATCATTGTTGGAGCCATGGTCGCTGGCCCTGATCGCCCATGACGGCTTCAAAGATGTCCGCAAGAACTACAACTACACGGAAGCAACCCTAGCGGGCAATGCAGGTCTAGTCGCAGCATTGGTAGCTTTGTCAGGTGAAGGTCATGGGGTGGACAAGAACACTATGTTCTCTGCTGTTCCCCCGATGTTCCCTTCACCCCCGCCGCCTCCAGCACCATGGAAACCATAATGGCTGTGATCATTTAGATCAGTGTTCTTTTCTTCCTTTTCTCACACTGCTGTGGAGATCTAACAGAGGAGAAGACAACATCACCGTTATTTTTTATTTTTTTAGTGTAGTATAATCGCCATGCTACATTGCTATGTAAGGGCCGTTGTATGAAACTTTGTGTTCCGAAGTTAGTAGTAGCTTGCCTTGTGGATTTATGGGAAGTGGGAACTTAGATCTGACTGTCTGACTGCATTATCTTGAATCAATGAGAGAATTCATCTGCCGCAGGCATTGAACGTCTATTTTGCTTCGATGGCTTGTAATTTCTTGACATGAAACTTCGATTTCTTATTTTTGCCAAATGACGGGAAGAATTTTGATATTCGCATGACTTGGATCAACTCCCACATAAATAAATAAAAATGAAATCGTGCATTCCAATTTCCACACGGTACTTTGAATTTTTGTATTATCTGGCAAATGTTTGATGCTATATGTTGTTTGGAGTATAAAAAAAAAGAGAGGATTTACATATAAATGGTAAGGAAATTCCAATTTGGACTGAATTTAACCGGTAAACGAATGCCGGCTCATGTCCTGGAAATTTTCGAAAACCGATTTTTGAAACGCTGGCGTGGGTTCAATCCTAACATCTGAGGTTGCCAAATAGCCGTCCAGATCCAACCCGAGTAACCTTTCCAGCCCACGTCAATCGGTTGACAGAATTTAGTCCGACAATCTTACAAGCCCACATGTGATACCACGCGCAACCCAGCTCTATTGCAATAAAGGAGGTTCGACTTCCAGTATGTATCATCCTCGGGTTGATGCACGCAGCCATGTATTTAGTAAGTGTCCTGTCCCTCCTGGCACTTATGCTGTAAGGATCACATATAGAATTGTTTGATAGCCACTTATAAAAAATAAGTTGTTGTCTTTTTTGTCAAAAATCGTATCTTTACGGCACAACCAATGAGACCAACATAAAGCACGCGTTCCCACTAGAATATTTGCTCTAATTGATCTATCCAATTCTGATAGCCAATTGCTAAACATATTAGATAAGCCACATGGTCAAGGAAGGTTGAAAGCGACAGATATCATCCTCCACGCTAAGCAGGCAAAAGGATAAGTGAAAAAATGTTTGATTGTCTCTTCATCCTGACAGAAAACAACATCGCTTGGAGCCCTTCTAATTTTGCTTGGTAAGATTGTCCTTTGTGAGATTCGCCCCTATAGCGATACAAAACAAAGATCTTAATCTCTACGTGCAACCCAGTTGTATACTAGGAACCTCTGCTCCTCTCTCTAAGAAAACAAGTACTTCTACTGGGTGCAACACTAAAAATTACTCTATCTATTCAACAACACATGTCGTTTTTAGTTTTGGTATGGTCTAACACGCTACTTCAACCGTTATTTTCTATATACATATATTGGAAAATTTTGTAAAACTATGATAGAAAATCTAGTGATGCTATTTTCACTTGACCAATCAAAATAGCTTTTTTATGTATTACTAATGCGTTTTAAAATAGATGTTATTTTAGAGCTGGATACAAGAATATAGTGTGAGTAAAATATCAATATTACCCTTTAATCATTTTCATGTCTAGCTATTTTTCCTCCCAATATATGTTAGTATTATTAGTACTAGTTATATGAGTAATTAAATTTTTTATGAACATTAATGAAGAGTGAAACAGGAACATAATGACTAAAACTGCATAAGAAGTGTAGAAGGATAAGTATTTTGAGAAAAGTTGAAAAGGCTAAAAGAATATCTATTCTAAAATGGGGGAAGTATCGGTCAAAATTTAAGAAGTTTGACTGCAGAAATTCTAGAATGTCATCTATTTTTAGTAGATGTGATAACTTTCAACCAAATGAGCTTCTAATATCGATCTTAAAAAAACCAACTTTCAATCAAATGAGCTTCCAACCATTCGTATTACAATTTTCAACCTGATAAGTTTTCAAGAATTTGTACGTTCAGTACTTTGACTTCAAGCTGCTTTACTAGTACTTTAGGAAGAATACATCTGTGCTATTCACGTACACCAAATATTGAAGAATTCCCAGTTTCCTAGCATGTCCATAAATAACACACACTTTCTTGATTATTTATCGCTTGCATCCTTGCAAAATCACAAGACACTACGATGCAATGCCATCGAGCGACATCAAACTAGCGTATGAACTATGAACAATCACCACGTAAAACAGTTGATCGAAACCGTACCTGCACACTCCCAATCCGCGGCTCCCCATACTCATCTGAAAATCCGAATAGGTAACCCTACCCTTGCGGCCTGCATGCACCACCCGAATCTTCCCTCCCGCCCCCGTCCCGTTATGGTGCCCCTAGAACAAACTTGGCGACTCGTAGATCGGCTTCCAGGGAGCCTCATCCTCCGCCTCTGGGGCATGCAGTTCTGGACTGTGTGAAGAATTTTTCGTTGTCTTCATAAAGGATTAGTTCCCGGCGTCTGCGGAGGCCATGACGGTTTGGGTTTGGGGTGCGACGTGGGGAAGTAGGAAGAGAGCGGCGAAGGAGGATTTCATGAAGATCAAGAGGGTGGCATGTCGCTTTCCAGTGGTGGCGATGCCACTGGGGTGTTGCTGATAGTGATGGCGTCGGATGGAGGGGGAAAAGGCAGTGGGAGTCGTCAACAGTGTCAGGGAGTAGGCCGTGGTTTTCCTACCAGTAAGGCAGTACGTACCTTTCCTATAACGGGATATAATTTTTTTAGAAAAATCTAATAAATGAAATGTTTTAGTTTGATGTTTAATAAAATATTCTATCATGTGTTACTGAGATGTGGGTTACTTATTATTGACATATAATTAAATATTTTATCAAATATCAAACTAAAACGTGATATTTTATTAAATGTTCAGCTTTTTAACTCTCTGGCATCGCGGTATGGAGCCACGGTTCAAGTTTGTGGGCGAGTCGGCACGCTCCAAACCAGGTGTAAGTTTGTAAGATCTGAAACCTGTGCCAACGACAAGGCCACATTTGCAACGTAGAAATTCTATCTGATTATGAATTGTACTGTTTGTTGTGAAATTAACTTATAAGCCTCTAGCTGGTCACACTAATGTAGAGCTCACTTTGATTACTAGATTTCAGGACACGTTAGGAACAAACGACGAACACAAGGATTTTGAAGGATTGAACCCTCGTAACAGGCCTATAGCCTGGAAAAGAAATGGCTTGTAACAGGGCGTCAGCCAAACTACACGGCGTGTGTTTCTAGACTTGTGGTTTTGCTCCATCCCAATGACGAGTGAGACCGAAGGATTAAGGGCAGTCCCAATGTTCCAACTCAGCTATCTCTTAAGCCATGCCAACTAAGTAAAAAGTTTATGTGGCAGGATAGTTATGGAGGAAAGAGAAGGAGACTGTCTCTTAATTTGGAACTGGCTCTTAGCGGTGTAATCGATGTAAATTAATTCTTGAGTGATTCTATGTGGCTCATACATGTACTACTATGTACTAGAACTATGCCACAAACAGGTTACAAGGTTAAAAATGATAGTATAGATCATAAAATATAATAAATGAAGATGTTTTATATACAATACTAAGATACAACCAATTGAGAACATTGTATCTAAACAGTTATTTAATACAATAAGATACAACCTAAGATATAATGCATTGGGAGTGTTCTAAGAGTGTGATTCCTTCTCGCTCACGAATGGATCTAAATGCCTATTATTGTAGAGATGGACTGCTTGGCAGTGGTGAATGGTTTGTAAAAGAAAGATCGTGATTGGTCCTGCTTAAGTCATGTTTACCGAGTTTTGAAGGACCTGCTCCACCTCTTCCCGGAGTTCCAGATTAGCAAGATTGACCGAAAGAATAACCAGGTAGCACACGAATTGACACAGTTTGCCAGACGATCAATACATTCGGCTGTATGGCGTTTTGATTTTCCAAATTGTATCACTGATGAGGATTGTAAACCTGCTACTCCTTAAGGGCCCGTTTGGAAGGCCGGTTTTAGGCCCAAAACCAGTGTAAAACATGGGCCCGGAAAATTATTCGGTTTGGGCTGGAAATGGGCACTTGGGTGGCTAGTTTTGAGCTGGACCAAAACCGTCGTTTTGTCTAATACACCCGTAAAACAAACACGCCTCCTGACCTGATTTTTCTAAACCGAGCCCGACTCCTTCCCCACGAGCGGCGGCGCTCTCCCCCCACACGGCGCTCTCCTCATACGCTCCACCAACCCTCCACGTCGCGCGCGGCGCCGCGGTCACCTTCGTCATCACCGAGGAGTGGCTCGGCCTCCTCTTCTCCTCCCGCGCCCCGCCGCCGGCCGGTGTCCCCCTGCGCCATATCCCCAATTCCATCCCCTCCGAGCACGGCTGCGCTGCCGACCACGCGGGCTTCCTCGACGCGGTTGCCACCGAGATGGAGGCGCCGGATGGAGGCGCCCTTCGAGCGCCTGCTCGACCACCTACAGATCGAGGAGGACCCGCCGATCGAGTTGCTCAGGGGTGACGCCTACATGTCGTAGGTCGTGGGCTTCGGCAATCGAGGGGCATCTCGGTCTACTCACTCTTCCCCATGGCCTCCCCGGAGACGGCCTCGCGGATGGAGGATTGGCGGCAACCCCTCGCCCTCGGCTGCTCCACCCGCGCCCCCTTCTCCCGCATGTGGCTCATCGGCGAGGATGTCGGCCAGTGGCGCGGAGGCTCGCCGTCGTCACGGATCTGGCATCTCCCGGGCATGACGGTGAACGAGGAGGCAGGCGACGGCCGCGGCGCAGTCGAGGAGGGGTGAGGCCACCGAGCCGTGCAGCCGGCGACGGGAGCAAGCTGTGCACAAATTTCTTTTTTTCTTTTTCTGAAGTCCAATAGTTTACAACGGTTTTCTGGGGTCAAGTATATTATTAGTGTAAAACTTTTACAAGTTAAAAATTTTACTAAACTTCCAAACAGGGCCTAAGTAATAAAACTATCTTGTCTGGTCGCAAAAAAAAAGTACGTGTGGTTTTTTGAAACGAGAAGAAGATAGTGTCGTTCACGTAATAGTATTCAGTTATTGACGAAATATGTGTGTTCTCGAGAAATTTACTCCATAAAAAAGGAAAAGGAAAGAACACCGGAGTTGGAGATGTGCAGCCAACTGGCCGCCGCAGCCCGGAGACGGAGGCCCAACCCAAGGGAGCAGCGACAGTGCTGCACGCGCCTTGGCCCCCAGCATATTCCCGTCACCGGAAAAACAAACCAACCAGCACTCCACCTCGCCCCGACCCACACCGGTTTTCCTCCCCTCTCCTCGCCTCCCCTCGTCGGCCATTCCCCTGTCTCCAGCCCGGCGCACGAGTCCTTCCCTCCAATCGAACCAAACAAATTCGTCACTCCAATTCACCAGTTCGCCGCTCCGACCGCAATGCCGCCCCTGGGTCAAACCCGACGGTCGCCGTGAGCCCCACGACGGAGAGATCCCGCACGTCAATTGCGTTGCTCACCCCCACCCCGACGCTCTGCAAGGCCGCACGCGGCCGCCTCGACCGACGCCCTGGAGCCGGCGCAGCAGGAGGCGGTGAAGCCGTCCCCCGACCAACGGCCGCATCCGCTACCGGTCGCCCTCGGCGGTCGATCTGCTCCCCGTCGACGACCTCGCCGCCGCCCCCTCCGCGGCGGATGCCGCGGCGGCCACTGCGGCGGCGGCCAGGATGCGGCGCTACTCGGCCGCCGGCGCGCGGCAGCAGCAGGGGGAGGCCGTGTCCGACCGCGTCCACCGCTACCGCGGGGTGCTGATGGTGTTGTTCGCGCCTGTGCTCCTCATCTCGTTCGTGCTCCTCCTCATGCCGCGCTCCCCCGCCTCCGTCACCGCGGGAGCATCCGGTGGTGGGCTCGTCGCCACTGGAGGACGGAGGTGGGGCCCCCAGGCCGTGGGCGGAGCTGTGGACGGATCGAACAAGTATGCGGTGATATTTGACGCCGGGAGCTCGGGGAGCCGCGTGCATGTGTACCACTTCGACGGAAACCTGGATCTCGTGCCTATAGGGAATGAGATCGAGCTGTTCGAGCAGGTGACATGGTTGGGATTTTTTTTTGGTCTACTTACCTTTAATAACGAAATGTGCTGGCGTTTTTGGGTGGATCTGGCCATGTTATAATCTGATGGAGAGCGTTCATTAGGGATGGTTGATCCTAGAT
The DNA here is from genome assembly GCA_019208055.1 of Stipa capillata. Lineage (NCBI taxonomy): Eukaryota > Viridiplantae > Streptophyta > Magnoliopsida > Poales > Poaceae > Stipa > Stipa capillata. The sequence goes on from JAGXJF010002409.1 coordinate 652,954, forward strand.
TGGCATTTGAAATGAGATTATTTCATTTCTGCAAAGCAAGTACAGGCAAGAGCAAACAAAATACTGCGTCATAGGTAGAATAACTAGTGAGTGGTGAATTGTGACATTTGATGTGGATATTGTTATATGGTAGCACTGAGTAAATCATTGGAACCATCAATCTAACTATCTATGGACCTCCCCAAATAGAAGGATATTGAATGATTGAACTTTACGTGATGCATGTGCCCTATGTGGATTGTACATTGATGGTTTTTAAGGGTCTTTAAGATAAATAACACCTACGGTGCTAGTTGCATGAATGCATTTGGCATGCTAGGGCAGCACAAATCAGTTCATGAAAAGTTGACAATCAATCCGTTTTTCCCTATTTTGCTCTTATGCGTAACTATAAACGAAACTTGAAGTATCACATTAGCTCTATGGCATATGATTGGCTCAAGCTTGTCAGGACCAGGGCTGTAAAAAACCGACAAATACTGGGTGTTTGTTTTTGATATCCACCCAATTAACTCAAGGACCTGGTCCTAATATATTGGGGTTGTTTATCTAAGCCAAGCAATTATTACCTAGTTATGCCAACTTGATGGATGATCACATCTATTTAACTTGAGTTTATTATTCTTCCACAATCAGTTGAAGTATGGAATGTTTGCATATATGTGACGGCAGAACTAGCTGCTCTTTTGAAAATATTAAAAAATGAATGTTCTATCTGCCTTTTGTCTGAATGATATTCTAGAAACAATCTATGTGAATTTGTTTGGATTCTAAAACTGTTCAGTGCTGAACCAAATCACATTGCAAACTAACTAGGAACTGCTATGAACTGCTAGCATAAACTGGCCCTCGTATCAGTTATAGAACCCAGGTTGGGTTGACAATCTAAGCTGTTTGATGCCCCAAACGATGGTATTTTGCCCCCTCATAGAAATGTTGGGTTATGTAAACCTAGAGAAAAGCTTACTTAAAAGTTAAAACATTACTCATTAATTATCACTATCAAAGCTACATGCTATTGTTAGCTAGAGAATTATGCAGGGCTAGCTTACTACCTTGGTGAGGCTTGTCCTCACTTCTTGAAAGGATTTATGCATAAAGTTGTTTAGGAGTTTCAAGGACCTTGCAGCTGAAATATGTCTGTTTCTTCCTAGACACTTAATGAACTGACAATATTTACATACTCCTGTCACCATTTAATATATTTGAATAGAAAAGAACAATTTTCCATGGAGAGAAGAGAGGGGAAAAAATACATTTTATCTAATTTTCTATCTTTTCTCCTTTCAGAAAAAACCAGGCTTGAGTGCTTATGCCAAGGATCCACAGGAGGCTGCTGAGTCACTTGTTTCTCTTCTAGAGGAAGCTGAAAAAGTAGTTCCCGTAGAATTGCGTGAGCAAACACCTGTCAGGGTTGGGGTGAGTGATGATCTGCTGTATTGCATTCTACTGAATTGGTAGCTGAGACAGTTGAATTTACACAATACTGTTTTCTGGGGAGTTCTGATCTTTGAACCCTTATGTAGGCCACTGCAGGTCTCAGAGCATTAGGTGCTGAAAGGTCTGAAGAAATTTTGCAAGCGGTAAATGTTCTCCTTGTTCCTGTCAAGATTGGATCATGCCATTTCTCATTATAGTATCATTTTGATATTTTTGTTTGATATGGCTCTTACTATCTTTTAATTTGTTTTAGCTGATTATGGCATTATTTTGGTTATTATTGAATACGATTTCTGCAGGTTAGGAATCTTCTGCGTGACAAGAGTTCTTTCAAATCCCAACCAGATTGGGTCACCGTTCTAGATGGATCTCAGGAAGGTGCATTCCAGTGGGTACGATGTAGTCCTAATTTCTTCCTGTTGTGTCTTGGCAAGGTTCTCTGGTTAGTGTTGATTTGTTCCTGTATAAAACTGGACTTGCTAATGTTTGTAAATCATAATCACGACTTGTCCCTTTTAATTTGGAAGTAAAAAAAAGCTTTCCATATGCTGCTCATTTATAAACTGTATACCAATAAGAAGCAACAACATGAATGCTTCTTTGTTTTTGCAGGTTACCATCAACTATCTGTTGGATAAATTAGGAAAGCCTTACTCACACACAGTTGGAGTGGTTGATCTAGGAGGTGGTTCTGTCCAAATGGCTTATGCTATCTCAGAAAAGGATGCAGCAAAGGCTCCTCAAGTTTCAGATGGCGAAGATTCATATGTGAAGAAGCTTCTACTTAAGGGAACAACATATTATCTTTACGTTCACAGGTATGCATCAAATGGATCATTGCAGTCCAAATCTCCAAGATTGTTGAACTTTTTCTGCCGAGATACTACAACAATTATGTCCAGAAACTGTTATTACTGTGGCAAATTTGGTACGGCCAATCCTTAGGTAGTCTTCACAACTTAGTTTTGGTCCTTATAGTACAAACGACCTGCAAATATCTGTGATTTGGAATTTCGATTCCTAGGTCATACACAACTGTCAATAGAGGAAGCCTGCCCTCATTTTGGAAGTTGGTACCAGACATTGACTACTGCAGGTATAGCACACAGGCAAACTTGCACAGTTGAACAGGCTAATTTCATTTAGCATTGTTATTTTCGAGATGAATTGTCTGGGAGGTCACTACATATGACCTTCAACCCATTCTGTCTGTTCCCTCCCTTCCTTCAACCTGTTCTGCCTGTGACCTCGCTCACTCTTACTTCATCTCTGTCATAGAACAATATTATTTACCACATTGTTATGATCTCCTGTTTCAACTGGCATCACAAGATTTCTTCGATCCAAGTAAGATGGTAAAGACCGTTCATATAACTGCAAACATTGTTTTCCACAGTTATTTGCATTATGGTCTGCTGGCGGCTAGAGCAGAGATCTTAAGAGCCGGTGAAAGCAATTATTACAGCAACTGTATGCTGGAGGGATATCATGGTATGGTTGCTTGCTTTTCCATTAATCTTCCAAACCCAATATTTGAAACTGATATATCTTTTTGTTGTTGCCTGTCTGGAATTTTAAATGAACTTAGTGAAATTATGTCAGCGCCGGAAGGGCAAATGCTCATTTTAAAACATAGATGAGCTTACACAAAGATGTTCTTCTTTCCCTTAACTTTGTTCTATTCTATGTGGGGTTCATATGCTGTTCCAAAATAAGCAACGCTGTATTGGCATCCATGAGAATTTTGCATGGCATGAAGTATTAATAGAAAATATTTGCAGTGTTCTGTGTAATGGAGGCATCAATAAAAGCATGACCGCTCTATTGGCATATTATGCCCGCAACAGTGAATTTTTATGTGTATATGCATGTTCCAGTTTCCCCATAGATCAACTGCTGCTTTTTTTTACGATTGCATACGATAGTATCAGATTTTAATTGTCCTTGTGCTTGTATTGCAGGGAAATACAAATATGGTGATGATACATTCGAGGCATCAGGTTCGTCATCTGGTGCCAGTTATTCCAAGTGCAGGGCTGCTGCAGTGAGAGCTCTTAAAGTTGATGAACCCGCATGCACTCACATGAAATGCACATTTGGTGGTGTGTGGAATGGTGGTGGTGGAGATGGACAGAAGAATCTTTTTGTAGCATCATTTTTCTTTGATAGGGCTGCTGAGGTAAGTCTTTTTAACAACTAAAGTTTCTGATCTCCCTCCTTCCTTCTGTGCGAGTATCTTTCCTTATATATATTAACAAAATATATACTGTCGGGGCCTCTCCTACTGTTTCCCGGTCAAAAGAAGAAAAAAAAACTGAAGTTTCTGATCCATCTGAAGCTGGTCAACGTTGACTTGCTAGCCACTGTCACGATATAGATTTAATTGTCCCTCATTCTGTGCTCAGGCTGGTTTTGTAAACCCGAATGCAGCAGTTGCTAAGGTGAAACCATCAGACTTCGAAGAAGCTGCACAGCGTGTTTGTAAATTGAATGTGAAGGAGGCACAGGCCACCTACCCAGATGTCTCGGAAGAGAACATTCCATTCCTTTGCATGGATCTTGTCTACCAGCACACATTACTTGTGGATGGATTCGGTATGGCTAATGCAAATGATGAATATTCGCTTCGCAATACCTTAAGAAGCTTTCTGCATATTTCTTATTCCTCTTGCCTGCATTCTTTCAGGTGTGGATCCCTATCAAGATATTACGTTGGTAAAGAAGGTGCCTTATAGCAATTCGTTTGTCGAAGCAGCATGGCCTCTTGGTAGCGCCATTGAGGTTGCATCTTCGTCATAGGAAGAAACAGCTTGGCAGTAACTTATCTAAAGAAGATCTTTCAGCATATAGTTTTGGCTTAGCTTACCAATCTGGAATAGTGAGTTTAGATCCTAAGTTTGATGTTAGGATTTTGCCTTGATTCACCATTTGTTCTCCATCTTCCATTCTATTTATTTAGCCTTTAAATACATTAACATATACATGAGGGATATAGCTTGGAGTTGTTCCGTGCGGCCATTTGAAGGTCAATTTTTTTGTACTAATGAAAACCAGATCAGAGACTTTGTAATCCTTTTGGACTTCGATGCTGATGCACAAATCTATATTATTCAGTCTAATTCTGCTTTGTGGGCTGTTCAGTTCCATTTTATCTTTTGCTTCTTTTGGCCACTTGGTTAACTTACTGGGAAGAAAGCATGCCGCTGTTTTTCTGTGTGCAAGAACATGATCATTCCACTAATTTGGATAGGTACAGGCAGTGTACCGAACCCCGTTTGGATTTTGAAATTCCAGTTTGATTTTTTTTTCAAGTTTTAAAGTCCGGAGTGGATATTAGACGCGATTCTAAACATTTTTGACGCAAAGCGGGTGTGAACCGACTCCCCTAATACTGGGAAGATAACTTCAAAAATAGATCAATTACTGTTTTTATATTCTAGAATTTTTGCATGATTTCACGTTCTAGATTCTTTATTTTACTCCTTTGAATTTAGATGTAAAATTTCACGAAGCGAAATTCCCGTTAGATCACCGCACCCACTAGTAGTTCTCAACCAATATTGATGACATGGCAGGATCTAATTGTATTGGGGAATTGTAGACCGCATCATAGAATATGCGCCCGCACGCGCCGGCCACGACCACGTCGGGCACGACGCCGCACTAGTGGTCGCGCACGCGTGGAAAGAATCAATCCTGATCGATCAATCACCGTGCGTATATCACACGCGTATGTGAGATTTTTTGTTCGATTGTTTTAATTCCTTGCATGCATCAACGATCGATTGATTCAGCTCACGAGAAGATCGCCGAGTGATTTAATAGATTGGTGAGCCTTTATGCATATCATCGCGTGTGGTTCTTGCGCCCGCATGCGCATCACACGATCTCGCAGGTCAAGACTGCCTGCACGGTCGAGCCGATCCTGTCCACCGCGCTTGACGCAGCGACGCCGGCGCACGTCTGCATGCGCATCGACCAGCGGCGCCAACCACGCAGCGAGCTCCGCACGGCCGCAGCGCACCGCGCGCCCGTACCCACGCGGGCCTCAACACGCAACGGCCTCGCCAGCCGGCCACACGCATGGCGCGCACTGCCGCCCAAACGGCATCACGCCGAGCAGCTTCGTCTGGCTGCCCGCACGAGGCTGCGCCGGCCTCGCCCCGCACGGTCGATATGGCGCCCGGTGACCATAGATCCCGCGCCGGCGCGCGCACCTACGGCAACCCGCGCACCCTGTCTCTCGCATGAGACCGCCGAGCCCGCATTGTCGCGGCGTCCGCACGACGGCCGCGCCGGTCAGACTGTCAACCCGGGCGCCCAACGACACACCGGCCACCGCATGGCCGCGCTCGCCGCCGGCGCCCGCGCCATCGCGACCTCCGCACGTGGACACCGCCGCTAGCGTCTGCACACCGTCCGTGCCATCAGTCTCGTCCTCACACGTCACCGCCGGCCACCGTCGGCTCGCCCGCATGCGCTGCCAACGGCCTCCACGCGCCTCCCGAACGAGGTCGCCATGTCCTCCTGCGCGATGCCGCCCCGCACGACTGCGCGCACGCTACGGCCCCTCAGCGCCGCCTCAAGCACGAGGTAGCCGCCAGGACCCGCTGCTCCACGCACTCGCGTCGCTCGCATCGCCTCGCCACGCCCGCATCCCTCCGTCGACTCCGCACGATTCGCCGCCGCAACGTCGTCGTGCCCCGTAGGCTGTAGCTCCTGCACGAGCCACACGGCACCCGTTCCCACACGCGTGCTCCACGCCGCGCCGTCTCCGGTCGCCAGCCCCGCAGCAGGACACGCCGCCCCTGGCGCCTGAGCGACGGCCGCCGCCACACTTGGCTGGGGGCAATGTGTGGTGGGCCTGGGCCACGTAGCCTACTGCGCTAGTCAAGCCGTACTGGGCCAAGAAAAAAAGGAGGGATGGAAGGCAGAATGGGCTTCTGGCCCATTAAGCGGTGCGCAACCGACTGGATCGACCCAAAAGCAGCCTGGTTCTGGGTTCTGCAAATAAGCCTCGGAGATTATTTTTTAAAATTACTCATGAGTTTTCTCAGAATAGAAAATTTTCTGTATAAGCCCCCTTAATAGCTAAAAGCCCATTTTCCAGCAGAAAAGGGCATCGAGGATCAGAATTTTGGATCATTTTATGCATTTCAACTATGCATGAATTTGTTATTACTTTTTTATACATTTTGAGTATTATTATTATATTGATTAACTGTAATTATGTAAATTACTTCTAATCGTTGAAAATTAGCAATAATGTAATGATGCATGGTGGGATCGTCTAAGGCTTTTTATACCATTAATTAAAAACTATTCATGCATGTTTACCTATAGTAAAATTCTAAAATAATTGCATGAGTAATGTAAGATGCTTGGTTATGCTAGATAGAGTTTGGGTACTCGTTACTCAAAGAGAGAATTATGTAATATGTGCCTCCACCATGGAAGCATTGTTAAGCAGAGCTCTATCTCATATTTTTAGTGTGCCAATACTTAGGGTGGATAAAAAGTTCGAAACTTATAGACCTGTCATGGCTAGTTACATAAAACTTTACCCTCTTAAGGCTCACGTCCGAATAGAACAAAGAAATTTAGTTAGGAGGATTCAGGCAGAAAACTAATTAAAAATGAAGCAACGAAAAATTGCCAGTTCTAACGAATGCTGCTGATGTAGAGAAAAACAACCTTTTTCTGTACTAAACAAATTTAGTATACAGGAAGCAGAAGCAAGCACAAATAATCATGTTAGGAGACTTCCCATCTCAATGTGTTACAGAAATCATACTTTTTAGCTGCACCAATTAAACAAAAGAATTATTTTGAGGCGATAAACACAAGGATCATTGCAACGAAACATCAAAGATTGAACAACGGTAGTATAGCACATGAATGGATGTGCGTATAAGCGTATAACAAACCAATAAAACCGAACATTTCACACACATTAACTGATTGGTCTCTTCAACAGAAAAGAAAAATAATATCAAAACAAGAACCCCATGCATATCGATTGATCGGGCTCTGCTCTACTTCCTCCTGTTCTTGCTCCCGACAAGCAAGACGACGTAGACGGGAGCACAGAAGAAGAACCCGTACGCCACCGTCACCAGCAGGCACTTCCACTTGCCGATGTCCATGTCGGCACCGGTGGTGACGCACGTGTTTGCCGTCATGTTGGTGCCGAGTGTGCTGCTGATGGCGTCGAGCACATTCATCTTCACGGCCTTTGGCATGCACGCGACGTGCTCACCGCCGACGGCCAGGCGCTATTAGCGTTTCAGGCCGTCCTGCAAGACCCCACGGGGTCCCTCGCTGACTGTAACGTCTCCACCGCTGACCCCTGCGCCTAGAACGGCGTCGCCTGCACGGGTACCAACCGCGTCGTCGCGCTCTCCCATCCCAGGAAGGGACTCATTGCCTCCCTACCGGCGTCCACGCTCCCAACCTCTCTCTGCCACCTCAACCACCTCTTCGGCCCCTTCTTGCCGGCGCTCCTCATCGGTGCCGTGGCGACGATGGTGCTAACGTGGGGGTGTTGACGACGAGGTAGCTGGCCTCGGTGGTGGCCTGGACTCTTGAGGCCCGGCTTGCGAGCTGCACCAAGCCGAGCCAAATTCCGAGCTCGCAGCACGTGGCGAGCCGAGCCAGACTCGGGCCTGTGCGTCGGCTCAACTCGTTTCTAGCCTAACTAGCACTTGAAGGTGAAACTATAATTCTCAAAAATGACAAATTTATAGTACTAGCAATTTTGAAAAATTATATTTTCCGGAACCTAAAGAATGAATACATGATGGAGGGAGACCCGAAGGTTATATTAAAAACGCTCACAATGTGTTACCACCACCGTGAATTAGTGTGCCCTATAGAGATACTGTTGAATCAGTGGAATAACCTTCGTTTTTATGACTTTGTATATGCTGCTGAATATAATCTTTTCATGGATGATCTCATATCAAATTTGAAAGAATGTGACCATGAGGTCACAAATGAAGAGATGGTGAGAAATACTGTTTCCACTTTGCATGTGAAAAATATTAAAATGATAAGAAATCTCATGTGCCAGAAAGTACACAATATTTCTTAACTTGGTGCATTCTCTACTTCTAGAAGAAGATACAAAGAAATTTATCATGCAACCTAAAACTTCATCTAGCTCTCCAAAGAGTTATACTTAGAGATACAAATGGCCAACTCCAAGGACAATGTTGAGCACAAGCTGTCGTGATATTTAGAGGAAACTTACGACCATCGCATCTTATAGAACTCAACAATAGACTTGCAACAAATAAGGTGTGTGGGGACATAGGTCTATGTACTACATGATCTTCCAATATCTCATAGACCTCTACAAAGTCCATGGCATGAACTCAATGAGATGGGACATGAAACACATCAGGTATATTACATGACTGAAGAAGAGCTTGCAAGGATAGAGCTTACCCCAGTTACCTATGGAAGAAGAAGGAAGCCCCCTTTATGGACACCATTGATAGTGCCATGACAAAGGATAAGCATCCACTTAATTGCTAGTGTGCATCCATAATTTGAATTTTAATAATGATTGTAGGCTAAAGGAGAGCAAACTAATTTCTAATAATAATGAATGTCTCGTAGACATATGAATTTTATCATGTGTCTCCTTTCATAACAAGTTATGAATTCTATCTAAATCCACATCTTTTGTCTTTCTTCTTGCTAAATAAGAAACATAATAGGCAATGATAGAATAGATTGCTCGTAAGCAACTTTTGTCTGAAGTAAAATTCTTACCTACATACTCTTAATATCCACTAAGCCTAGAATTGAGCATGCTTATCCTTGAAAAAGATTGTTTAGGCTAACCTTTGTATTCCCTCCACTATACACTACAAGTAGAGAATTACTAAGTACCTAACTTTGCATGCCAAATGAATATTGTATACTAGAAGCATATGATAGCAATACTTGCCATACAAACAGACTAAACTTTGCAAATGGCACAATGAGGGGGAGGAAATAGGAAGAAAGGTAAGAAATGTGGACAACAAGATCTATTATAGGCATAGATTCCCCAACAACTTGTGTAGTGATTTTTTTCTCTCTCATTGACAAACTCTCAAAGTGAATAAAAAGAATGTATCCATGAGTTTTTTCCCTTTATGTAAATAAGGTTTTCTTGCATTCAGCACAAAGAAACAAGCACGTTTCTAATCACTAAAGTTGGTTCTTAAGTAAAATTATACATGGATCGACTGGTCTCTAGACCTAAAATCCAAATTTCAGAAGCTTGCATTTGTATTCCTGTCAACCTGTCATGTCATTTACTACTCGAGCAGAAGATTAGAATTTTCCATGCTCATTGCACCATGCCTGACCCTTGATGCTCATCAACTTCTTTGATGGTAATAGTCCATCTAAAATGGGTAACGGGTTTGTGAAGTTTTAAGCAAGAAATTCTCTTGCTATCCATTTCTGAAGGTGCCCTTGCTTACAAATTGAACTTTGAGCGAACTACTAGGTAAAACTTTGAAAGTTCGGCTCCAATCAAGAAATGATCAAAGTCAAATGATACAATGTTACAGTGCAATAACAGAAATGATAGCTTCTCTTGCATTGTTCCCGCTAATCCATGCAACGCTGGTCACCTACATGCATTAAATGTGTGTTTGGTAGCCTGTTTCTCTTCAGAATATCTCACCTCATACAGTTTTGGGGTTGTTTGGTAGGCTGTATGTTAACCTGGGCCATGCCTACCTCATACCTCAAGGCCTCCTCAGCCATGCCCAGCAGGAACCACGGAATCGAGCTTCGGTGGTCAGCTCTGCTCGCACGGACCCAAAAAAAAGTTCCCGCTGAGCCCATCGTCCGCACCCGCGCGTCCGAAATTCCCCACTAGGGTTACTCCTCCGGTCCTCCCGCAAGCCGCCTCCCCTCCCTTTCGCACTCCTCAACACCCACCGCCGCCCGTGGAGCTCCAATCCACCTTCCGTGGAGCTCCCGTCCGACCACACCCCGCTGTCTAGCCTTCCCGTCTGCCCCACACCGCCGCCTAGCCCTCCCATCCGCCCACCGCCCGTCGAGCTCCCATCTGCTCGCCTAGCCCCCATGCTGCAGCCGCCGTCTAGCTGCCTAGCCCCCACGCCGCCGCCCGTCGAGCCCTCCCTCTTCACTCTTTTCGGCAGATATGTCGTCCCGTCTCAGTCGCCATCCAACTACGACGCCGCCCCGACGCTAACCCCACCTCCGTCTCGCCTTTGTCCTGCAAGCGAGCCCGGGCTCCACGGGGTCCGTGAGCCCGGTCACCCCGGATGCTGCCACCATGTCTGGCGCCGCCACCGCCTCCAGTGGCGTCCCCTCCTAGCAGCGTCCTCTCCTTGCTTTGCCGCAGTGACACGACACACCTTCGCCTAGAGCGCCGGCGACGCCAATGCCACCTCCCGGCAAACGGTCCTCGCGGGTCTTCGGACTTGCCCGACAAAGGGGCAGCCAGCTTGATGATGATGCTCTCTTAAACATTTTCCCTAATGATATTGCTTATGCATGACATACTTGAGTAACACCAGTTATATGTTTGTCAGTTTCATAATTTGGAACCTTGTTTATTTCTTCAATATTCATAATTTTTTAGCCCCCTCTTTCTGCTGAGCACGGATGCACAGGCTACGAAACATGTTTTAATGTCGGTGCGAAAATTGTAAACTGGCTGATTAGGTGCTCCATGGAGATTAATTTCTTAGTGCAATGTCAGTGCATTTGCTTCGTCATCTTGTTGTTTTTGTTCTGCAGGACATGATATGTTTTAGTTCATGTGACATATTTTGGCATGTAGGATTTTTTGGTTACTTCTTGTTGGTGCATTCCTATGTTTACATATTTTCTTATTTTGTAGACACTATTGGAAAATTTGTATGTATTGTTGAAGTTGCTTCAATCCATATTGAGTAATAGTGCTAACTTCATCACATCTCATCTACTACTGCTGAAGTGAAAACAGGCGTAGTTAAAGTTCTATACTTGTAGATTTTTTAAAGCTAAGTCATCTTTTTTTCGTTTCTCCAATCTGGATACCCATTTAATCAAACTTACTAACCATCGACCAAACAAAAAAGGCTAATTATAACTGTTTTATTCGGTAGGATTGCAAACAAGAAAACTATAGACATAAATGGTGCTCTAACCTCTATGTGCTTCCTAAAAATTGAATCAATCGTGTTCACCTAAGCTTAAGCATTCTATGAAGTATGGATTGCTTGAGGCCAGAAGGCACGCGCAAAATGCAGATATGTAACATGGATGGGAGCTATGAGGAAGCGAATATGATTAGGTGCTGCATGCATATTACCTTGTATCCTTGAGTGCTCTTCGTACTTCATATGATGAACAAGGGCTTTGTCTAGGTGTTGATATGTTTGCTTCATTCCAAACGAGTGAACTATGGATGCAAAATCATTTTCTTAGCATGTCACATATTGTGGTGGTATTACCACCATCATATAGAGTAGGTAATCAAATTTAACTTATATACAGTCTACCAAACACATTCTTAGCTTAACATGTCTTAACTGATACGGGCAACCAAACAACATCTTAGCTCAGCATGTCTCGACAGATACAGGCTACCAAACACAGCATAGTGAAATCTGTTCAGCATGTCTAGGGTCAACATGTCTCAGGAGAGATAGCTATGCCAGAGAGATACAGGCTACCAAACACATCTTAAGAATTTCATAATGATTTCAGCATCTACATTGACTAACTTAAAACTCCATAAAATATTTAGGATCAAATAATCATGCTATACTCCTGCATTATACCAAGCGGTAGCGATTTCCAATTACTTAGATAGAATATGAGTTCAAGGGTCGAGGAGCATACATCAATGCGTCCTTTCTTGATAGCGGCCGCGGCCGGCAGGGACCCACCAGCGTGCGCACGGACGCTGGTGGCCCACTGCACGTCGACGGAGACAATGGCTTAGCACTCGTATCGAGGGGTCAAAAGCAGGCGGTGTACTTGCCGTCCTCAGCAGCTTCGAACCTGAACCCCCCGCCTCTACGCCTTCCTTTAGGTGCAGCTCCTCGCCACGCGGCCCCATCACGCGTGCCAAGGCTGTGGAGGCGGCCACCTACGTGGCCTCGGCCATGTGGTACGACGCACGGGAGAGCGCACCGCAACGTAGCTCCTTGGTTAGGCACTTGGAGCTGTCTGATGGCACGTCGAAGACCAGTGCCTCGACAGCAGCTGCGGCGGCGGAGAAGAGGAGGAAGATGGCTGAGAGGAGGCGTGGCAACGTGGTCATTTGGGCGTGTGAGATCTAGGTGCTCCGCTCAACAGGCTTGGCGTTGACAGCGAGAGAGTAACCACCGATGATTCGGTGGGAACAGGTGTTTTATGAGCGGATCTTTCACCGAAATAACCCTTCCATGGGAGCTAATCCACTATGGTGAGACTTTTGGAGGCTGCTACAAATCAGTATGCTTATATTAGTCATCTGTAGACATAGGAAATAGTCATCGGATGTGACATTAAGATTAGCAACAAACATGATTAGCTAAATTTACGGTAAACAACTTTCGGAAACAACTGTAGTGACCATAGGAAACATCTGTTGCGGTCGTTCATTCTATTCAAACAATTTGCTTCTGTTATGGTAACGTGGAAACATTTATGTAGTGAGATGAAAACATTTTACTAAACCTTGCGCAACAAAATTTTTGAACCAATATGACAATGGCATATATAGAACACAATCTCGGATTTTTGGGAAACTTATGATTCTATTCGTTAGATTTCAGCATCATGGGCTCCTTCTGTCATGACAAAGTGAAAACATTTGCGTAATGAGAGGAAAATATTTTACTAAACCTTACGTAACAAAATTTTCAAACCGATACGACAATGGAATATATACAACATAATCCTGAATTTTTGGAAAACTTATGATTCAAATCGCTAGATTTTCGACATCATTGGCTCCTCCTGTTGTGGCAACGCGGAAACATTTGTGTAGTGAGAAGAAAATATTTTACTCAAACTTGCGCAATAGATTTGTCAAACCAAATACAATAACTAATGTTTGTTCATCTAGACTAATTTGTTTATGTTTCATTCACCCGAGTATTTTGTTTCATGTACAACAATAAGTTATTTTATATACAACAATAATTTGTTTCCATCTGCTCCACGAGGACACCGGCGCACTCGTCGTCCGCCGCACGCGCTTGGTTAGGTGGGGCGGCGCCGGGGATATAATGGCCATGGCGTGCAGCGAGAATAGGATGTGGAGAGAGGTGAAACCCTAATTGGGATTAGGGGATTTTATAGGAGGAGGTGGACGATTGGATGGATGGTGCGAGAATGAATGGCTAGATGCTAGGAGGATGAATTGCTCCAATACGTAGATGTCTAACTCTATCAAAATATTTCTATTATATAATAATAATATTTTTTAATATTTTTAAACCAATATGTCATGATGTTTTTATGTAACAAAATTTATATAATAAAAATGTTTTTATGTACGAAAATATTTCTTCATTTATAAAAACTTGTCATACGAAAGCAAAAACTAGACTATGCATACATACAATTCTTCATCTTTTTAAGAATAAGTTCTATCATTTAGACTCCTCGGTGCGGCTAAATAGGTTCGACAACTCATGAATTGAACATCCATAGTCAAGAAGTTGCATAAGTGAGGCGCTAATAGACCGATGGAACATTGCCGTTATGCCGCCAATGCTTTGTCTCTTTTCCAGCGTTCTCGTCGTCGTCATAAGTGAGGGATCTTTGAACTTTTGAAGTATTTTTTTATTTATCTAGTGTCATCCTTTTTTCCTTCATAGCTTAAATTTTCTATTTCATGTTTTCTCTAGTTTCTATTTACACATGATGGGTTTTGCTAGATTGATTTTATTGGATGATGAAGGTATGTCTACACCAAAAATCGACACTATACCAAGTTAAGTGATCATAAATAATCTCTTACATATTTATAAAGATTATTGATGATCTACTTTTCGGTGTCACTATTGCAGCTTTGTAGGCAATCAAGGTACTCGTAGAAAGATAAAGAAATCTAGCACGTTCGTTGACTCGTGGACTTGATCGTTGCATGTTGTCCATCTTCAATATTCGGTACAAAAGTTTGATACTTTATACTTCGATCAATTATGATGTATTTACAAAAGCTGAATCAACTGTGGTAGGAATAATCAGCTTTTCTAGATCAGTTTTGACTGGCACTAAACTCGCTGGCCCACCGGCATCGACCAAACCATTCGAAATTTCGGGACGGCGAAACACCCCGCGCAACTCAGGCCATCCAAAACAATCGAGGCCCACATGCCATCCGCCACGCAGAGGCCACGATCTCCTGAATTCCGTTGCCCCGCCAATTCCTCACAGAAAAAGCACACCTCCCGCTCCCGCTCCGCCAAGTCACCGATCCGCGTGAACCCCGCTTTCCCTACTCCTGACCATCCATACAGCATCCAACGGCGGAAACGCAGCATCACGCGGATCGCGCCCGCTCGCTTCCCCCAAATACTCGCCTCTATAAAATTCTCGCCCCGCACTCCACCAACGCCCCACCTCATCGCATCTCCCCAATCCCTTCCCCACAAATCCATCCATCTCCTTGGAGGAAGCAGCAGCAGCCATGTCTGGGAGGGGCAAGGGCGGCAAGGGGCTCGGCAAGGGCGGCGCGAAGCGGCACAGGAAGGTGCTGCGCGACAACATCCAGGGGATCACGAAGCCGGCGATCCGGCGTCTGGCGAGGAGGGGCGGCGTGAAGCGCATCTCGGGCCTCATCTACGAGGAGACCCGCGGTGTGCTCAAGATCTTCCTCGAGAACGTCATCCGCGACGCCGTCACCTACACGGAGCACGCCCGCCGCAAGACCGTCACCGCCATGGACGTCGTCTACGCGCTCAAGCGCCAGGGCCGCACCCTCTACGGCTTCGGCGGCTAGGCTAGGTGCAGCTGGATTAGAGCTAGAAGTTTAGGGGACGCGGTGGTCGGTGTAATTTCTAGCTATTGTTGTTTGTTCTGGTAGCGCGTGATGTAGTGTATGAACTGATGTGTAGTTGGATATCTGATTGGGAGTTGGAAATCTGGAATGGTTTACCCAAATTTTACTGCAATCTCTTGCCGTGTTGATGTGAATTTGTGCGCGATGTTCAATCTCCTTCGTTCTCCAATCTAATTGACTAGGTGCATGTTTGCTTGGAACCTCAAATCTTGCTAGTATCCAACTGTCCCCTTTGCGAGGGTATGGCGCAAATCGGAAGTGTTTACTTGACTCAGACTATCTCTGCGTATGTATGGAAACAGTCAATTGGAAAGAGCGAAGATGCAAAACTCAATTCGAAATCCCTCTAAACAAGAAGGAATTATGCAATTGTTGTTTTCTTGAGGCGAATGGGGTAGCATCTGCTGGGACTTGAGGGCACGAATTGGGAAGGGGCGATCCCGTTAGGCTCCGCGGGCTGTGGGGCACCGATACGAGCCCAACCCAATACCTCCCGATTCAGCAATCTCCTCGAGCACCCGAGGGGCGTTGCCGCCTCTGCTCTTCCGAGGCATTAACAGAACTGATGACCCACTCATTCACTCGTCCTCATATCCCCTGCTTCCGGGAGCCATCGGCGTTGGGCTTCTGTGGAGGTGCTAGCTGTTGGCTGCAGAGTACGACAGAGGGAGGCGAGATCGCTACCTTGTGTACCCAATCTCTGGCACCTCTTTGATAATATGGAAACACCGCTCGAGGAGTTTGCACAATCGCTAAGACCAGGAATGGGGCTAGAGAAAGAAGGTAATGAATCTTGGCCCTGTTTGGATGACTGGTTTTGGTCTAAATACACATGTAATTTACAGTCCATAAAAAAAATCGAGTCGGAAAATAGTGTTTGGATAGCCCGTGTTGGATCGGCCCGTTTCCGTCGTTTTTTCATTTATACCAGAAAAATAATAACCTGCACAACACCTCCGTTTTCTAATCCGAGAAACATCGGGTTTTCCCTGGCCTCGTCACACCACCCGCTCGAGGAAGACGATCGCGGCTCGAGAGGGCGACGCCGGCCGCCGCGCGCGAGGAAGGCAACTGCCGAGCGCTGCGCTCCTTCCTCTCGGCTTCCTCGCCGCCACACCCTTCCCGTCCACATCGCTGCCGCCGCCGTAGGCCCCGCGCGCGTCCTCTTCCTTGCCGTGGCGGAGTCTGCGACGGCAACACGCTCGCCATCGGCCTACGTGCAGACCGCATCACCATCTTCTTCAAATCCTACTGCCCGTAAGCCCTCCCTTGTCTTTGATTTTGTTCAATATTATGGCTGATATGCTTGTCATTTTAATTGAGCGAGCCAAAACAGACAACCAAATATGTGGTGTCGTGCCACATCTTGTTGAGGGCTTATACATACTATAATACGTTGATGCCACAATCCTCTTTATGAATCATGACTTAGAAAAGGCTAAAAACTTGAAGGTCTTGGTTTGAAGCTCTAGAAAAGGCAATTATTTGGGCTGAAAATCAATTTCCACAAAAGTGAATTTTTCTGCTTTGGCGAAGCACAGGAGGCTACTAAGCAGTATGAGAAATTATTCGCTTGTGATATGAGACAATTGCCTCTTCGATATTTGGGCATCCCGATTCATTTCTATTTATCTCTTATACCCCTTTATTTTAACATATGGTACTTCTCTCTCACCCCTCTCTGTATATCCCAGGTCACCATTTTTTTACGTGGCATCTCTACGTGAAGGCCAACCTTACCACATTGTGCATGTCTTGACGTGTTTTTGTTGTTCTATCGTGTTCAGTTCACCAAGCACCACGTCCAGCACAAGATGTACAGTAATAGAGAAGACCATCTTATCTTATACTTATCGATGTCATCAAATGATGGCACAGAAGATAGCAATATAACGACAAAACCAGATACCATTTCCTATATTCTGTGTCTTTATTCTCCTTGAGTTTAGTGTTCTCACGTGACAAGCTTCTTTGTCGTTAATCTCCAAAGTAATGATTATTGAGAAAAGGATCACTCGTAGGTTCATTTGACTGCGATTTGGTTAAATCTTACTCGGCGCGGTGTATTTGTGAGTTTTAAGATATTGATCAAATGGCCAAATAGAGATCGAAATAAAAGGAAACCAGAAAAAATAAGTTAGACCTACAAAGAATAAAAATTGTGTGCAAATTTTAGATGAAAATTTCTATACATATTTAGGTACAGTAACGTGCAATTCGGTACTGATAATTAGCAATTCCACGAACCTTGAGGGCCCGTTTGGATTGCCGTTTTCTGGCCCAAAACCGGTGTAAAACTCGGAGCCCATATGTTTTACCAGCCAGGCCGAAAAGACTGTTTGGATCACCGTTTTCGTTTTCTAATTCCCCGGTATTGGGCCGGTATTGGGCCACTTACACCCGAAAAATAAAACGCACGTACACAGGCCGGACAAAAAACACGACAGAAGTCGGGCGGTGCCCTACCGAGCGAATTCGCCGTCGTCATCGTCGCCGCGAGGAGGTCGAGGGCGACGGCGCCGCCGACGCCGCCCAGCTCGGAGACGGAGCTCCTCTGAGAGACCTCTACTCAACCGCCTCCTCCCTGACCCAACCTCTCCTCGCGCCGACCCCGACTCCGACGAGCACGAAGTCCAGTCGTCCCCCTCCTCCGACTGCAACGGCGGCGGCATCGCATCGCGTCGGCAGGTACTTTCTTGCTCACTTCCCGTCTTGGCCTCTCTGATTGGGAGCTCACCTAGGCCGTGCGCGCGTGAATGCTAGATCCGTGCTGAACCGGTGCCTAGATCCATCCTCGAGCCCGCATTGGACGGCCGGAGAAGCAGCCGCGGCTTTGTCCAAGGTTCGTGGTGGTTCGCGCCAGCGGAACTTCAGAGAAATAATCATCTGGGTGACGTTTTGGGTAGAAACGGTAGTCTCAGGTTGCAAGTCATGGTGCTATGTGAATTATGCAGCGTTGTTTTTTGCATCATGCGGGGTGCCATCATCCTCACCACCTGTGTTATTCTTTCATGTTTATACATATTGTGCTGACAATTTTCTGAATTGCCATAAGTCTTTGGTGGTTACTGTGTTATTCTTTCATGTTTGTACAGTTCTCATTAGACCAGAAGTTGATAGTATGAAACAGAGTATCAGGTTAAAAAATACATCTGGTTAGGACATTTAGTATTTCCACACTCTCACTGACTATGCTGTTAATCATAAATGAAGACCTCTTGTGTAATTTCAATGCAAAATTTTGTTCACCTTCTATCCGTGTGGGGTTTTCATTCATAGAGCAGGGTTCTTATAAAGTGGAAAACAAAGCCTTGAATTAAATATGCCTATGATATGTTGTGTACTCATTGTGGGGCATACTTCATTTCCTTTATTTTGTCTGGTGGATTCTTGATATGCCTGAAGTGCCAAATTTGCATTTGCTATTAGATTTTTTGCCTTGGAATTTCCATTTTGTAAAAGCTACCTCAACTTGTTATCAAGTATTTTTTGCCACAGTTTGCTGAAATTGGTGCTCTTATCTTCAGTTGCCTCGCATGCTAGAGACCGATGCTGTTGCTCGCAATTCGTAGGGATATTTTTGTTACAATCATTGCTTTTCTAGAGCAAACAGCATGTATAGTTGGCTACTCAATTCGTAGTGATACTTGCTATGTATAGATGATTCACTTTTTCTCATTAAACTGCTTTGATTTGTTAGGAAATTTTTTAGATTATTTGAATATGGATAACCTTGTTCTTACCGATTCCGAGGAGGAAGAGGAAGAAGAAATGATGCTTTTAGTTTTCCCGGCGTTATACCAAGCTTCTAGGAGAATTAAAACTCCATGCAATACATCGATCCTTACGGGTGCAAAGTACATCGTTGAGCTGTTGGAAGGGCACCCGGACAGATGTCGCAACATTCTTAGAATGGAGTCCCACATTTTTCAGGCATTTTGCAACCATCTTAGAACAAAAAATCTTTTGCAAAATACAAGAGGTGTTTCCGTCGAGGAGCAATTAGGAATGTTCGTATACATGCTTTCCCGGAATGCTAGTTTCCAAATTGTGGCTGATCGATTCCAGCATAGCACAGAGACCATCCACAGGCATATCGGTGCATGCTTTGATGCAATTACATCATTAACATCTGAGCTTATCACACCTCCATCTATGGACACCCATTGGAAAATATCCTCGAGTCCACAGTTTTGGCCTTACTTTCAGGTACATGTCATCTATGGCTGTGAAGTCTAGTAATCTCTATCCTCTCCTATTTTATCTCAATTAGTAACTCTAATTTCCTCATTGCAGAACTGTCTAGGGGCAATTGATGGGACTCATGTCCCTGTGACAATATCAAGTAGTGAGGCTGCACCTTATAGGAATAGGAAGGGGACCCTATCACAAAATGTTATGGTTGCATGTGATTTCGATTTGAATTTTGTATATGTCTCCACTGGTTGGGAGGGATCAGCATCAGACGCAGGGGTCTTAAAGTCTGCTATCCAATCAGGTTTCCGAGTACCTGATGGGAAGTACTATTTGGTGGATGGAGGCTATGCAAATACACCAAGCTTTCTTGCTCCCTACCGAGGAGTTCGGTACCATCTCAAAGAGCAAGGTCGGAGCAACTGTTGACCGAAAGACTATAAAGAACTCTTTAATCTTCGTCATGCTCGTCTACGGAACCATATTGAGAGAGTTATTGGAATTCTAAAGATGCGGTTTCCTATATTGAAGGTGGGTACATATTACCCGATAGAGACTCAAGTAAAAATTCCTATAGCCGCAATTGTACTACATAATGTAATTCGGAGCCACAATGGTGACGACGAATGGCTTAGTACAACAAAATCCCCGATTGACCCTCGTAAATTTGTCACTCTTCCTAGTGGTGATGATACACCACGAGAGGGTTCTACGCCATCAAGTAACCAAAGAAACATGGGCAATGCACTGAGAGATGACATAGCAAAGAATATGTGGATAGATTATGAAAGAAGCAGGAATCGAAGGGTGCAACGGAAATCTGCTCGATGAGCATCAGCACTAGATAATGTATTGTTCTATGACTTGTGTTGTTAGCTTTGTCTTATTTTGTTATTCTCTTATTTCTGCTAATCCAAAAACTCTATGTTTCTACGATTCTATGGTTGATCTTTTCTCTTATTTTGTTCTAGGTTTTAATGGCACAAAGGGCGAGGTGGACATCAAAGTATGAAAAGGGACTGGTCGAAGTACTCACTGAATATAATCTTTCTCACTACCGTGGTCAGAACGGATGGTGCACAGAAGGTTGGAACCGAATTGTGAAGGATATCAACAAGCTATTTCCAGAAGTTAGTTTTACCAAATCACAAATTCAAGATAAAGAGGCTCAATTGAAAAAGGATTACAAGGCACTTAAATCAATCATCAGGCGTAGCGGCATTTCATGGAACCCAACTACATGCAGTATAAACACCACAGCTGAGAAATGGGATGAGATCATTGAAGTAAGCTTCTAACCATTCTAATTCAATCCTTTTGGTGATACCCAGACTATCTTTGATCCATCTATTATTTGGTAGGAGGACCCGAAACTAAGGAGATATGAAAATAAGAGCTTTCCATTATTTGAGGCGCTGGATCTCTTGTATGAAGGTAAGTTAGTGCTTTAAATGATCTAAGGTAGCTATTGTTTTCTTATAGACTCACTTGATGTCTTAATAGGTCAATTGGCTCAAGGAAAACATTGCTTCACTTCTAGTCTGCCCACTCAGTCCAGAGAAGAAAGAGAGAGAACCTTGAATACAAGTTCTGACACTGGAAGGATAAACAAGAGACAGTCAAGTGCTAGTAGGAAACAACTCAGAGATGAAAGAGAGAGTACCATAGATCCGCCTCCAAAAATGACAACCACGGAAAGCCAAAGAATAGACAATTACACCATTGAAGTTGAAGATGAAGAACAAAACACCATGTGTGAAGTTGAAAGAAGGCGTGCCATGTATGAACAAGACTCCATGTATGAAGACGATGATGAAGAACATGCTAATTCAAGGAGCAGGATTGGTGGAGGACAAGGAGCAAGACCAAAGAAGCAAAAAGGGTCCACATCGGCACCACGCATTGAAGATAGCATGCTAGCTTACGTTGAACTCAAGAGAGAACAATACTCAAGGATGAAAGACCAAGCATTGCAACAAGGACAACAATACTCAATTTGCAAATGCTTGGAAGTGTTGAATGCTATGGTTGATCTGTCCGACGAGATCAAGGTGCTTGCTTCCGATGTCTTTAAAGATTCAATGAACCGGGAGCTTTTTCTGTGTTATGATTCAAGGCTTCGAGGGCTGTGGTTGAAGAAGGAAGTGGCGAAGCTTGGAACTCAATTGCCTCCATGTAAGTGACTTGACAATTTTTTGTATTGAGAATTGTACACTAATGTTGCTTATGTTGATCCATATTTGACAGCTAGCAGTGACCTCTCTTCTACTCCAAGTAACCCAACACATAGAGATCCCAAGATTCAAAGACTGATGGATGACTGTCCTTCGTTTGATCTAGGCCTATAATCAATGGTGGTGAAGGTACTGTCCTTCGGTGTTCATATCTTTGACCATATATCTTGATAGCCTAACTGCAGCTGATAAAACTGTTTTCTGTTTGCAGTGAGACACTATTGCTCTTCTTTTGACCTCAGGTTCTTAATTTCTTGTGCTCAGTCCCACAGGTTCGGAGAGACATACTTGACTTCTTTATTACCTCTTCATTGGCACAGTTACCTTTTTAGTTGATTAGGTATTGGTCTGCTTATGCTTTAAATTTGTCTCTATTTTCTGCAGCTCTTTCACTTTGTTCCTTGCCCAAGACATAGGTTGCCAAGGTACTGATGTATTCTCTAGATAACTTTGTCCTATTCATGAACATAATAGTAGCAAAATTTTGTTCGTTCAAGGAAACAGATTCAATGCAAAAAACCATTTTTAGCTAGATGAAATCTGATTCCAAGTATATTATTTGAAGAGTTCTTATACAGTTTGTCCTTTTTCATTGCAATTTTGTTTATGAAGGACAGACAAGCTATTAGAAAAATGTTAGATTCTTTTGGAGCCTGTCATTTACAACCCCAGCCAACTGATGTGTTTTTGCTTATTGTAAGATTGATACTATCATTTTATTATTTTAAATATTAAGGACTGTTCTGTGTCCTGTGTTCTGTTCTTACTTCTGCTGAAGTAGTAGAATATTTGTATATTTTGGATCATAATAATGGGGTGCGTTGCTGTAATATTTGTTCTAATTCTTTGAAGAGAATACAAGTAGGTATGTGCTAGTCATCTCCACCCAGCATTGCTCTGTCACGGAGCTGGATGGCAGGCTTGCTCTGTTGGTTTTCTTAATTTCGCCTCACTTCTGCATGGAAAAGGCTGGTGGTTCCTTTGCATGATAGGATTAGCTGGTGAATTGTTGTGTGAATTGTTGGGGTGGATGGGTGTATGACTAGCTAACTTACAAGAGCAGAGTACTGCTTTGCCTGTTTCTCGCAAAAAAAGTCAATTTTTTCGAAAGCTGCTTGCTATCTTATGATAGCTTTAGCATCCTTTGAACAAATTGATAAATTCGGAATATCAGTAGTTACTTATCCTCTGTTTTATTTGGCCCTGTAACATTTCGTTTTGCTATGTTACATAACTCCTTATATTCCTGCTTCTTTATGTTCTCATTCGATAAAATTGGGTGCTACTGATTACTAACGAAAGCTTCTCTCGGTTGCAGCTTTCATGGATTCTAGTATACAATTTACAGCTGTAAAACTTTCTGAATTCACTGCTCCCATTAGCTGAAGTACAGAAGAGATATAGTTAGTTAAACGTGTGTGACTTCAGAATTCAGATGAACAGAGTAATCATGAGCTGGGAGCTGCCTGGTTTCTTACCGCTGTACCGTATACTTCTGCGGTGTCAAAGAAGGTCATTCCATTGTCGATGCTGGCGTCAAATGCTGCTTTAGCCTCCTTCAGCCTCCTGTCTGCCAAGTTCAAAGGAAGCAACTTTTTTCATCTGAAAGTATGGGTATATGACATGCTTGTAATGTGAAGTAGCAGCAACTTAATTTGCTGTAATCGCGAAGACGATTACCGTGCCGTCCATCTCATGCTTGCTGTTTTAGTCAGACAATTAGATATTTGCAGATCTACGTAAATTTCAAATCTTTGTTAAAGCATGCATGTGAGACATGGTTTGACGATTTGTTTGGTTTGGATGTGAGACATGGAAATACTCTTCGTACCCAAACAGGAATTTACAGCTGTAAAAAAATACCCTTGTATTTAAGGGTTTTTTGGGGGGCTTGTAAAATACCCTTGTAATATGTTTACAAGGGTAAATATTTCCAGGTTTCCAAACGGGCCCTGAATGGCGAACAATCGAGAAAAAAAAACAGCAGCCTTGTAGTTAACCACCCTAAAACCGACCGAAATGCCATCTAACCCCACGCCGTCGCAGAATAACGGGTTCTCTTGCGCTCGTCCACGACAATTGGTAGTGGCGAGCGGCGAGCCCAGTAAAGCGCAGCAGTAGAAAGCCCCTATGGCCAAGCAGAAGGCCTCGCCGCCGGCGACCCGTCGCCGCATAGGCGGTGTCGGGCTGCTTCGGTGGGCGGTGCGGGTGGCCTCGAGCATAGTGCTCTGGACGGCGCTCCTCCAGCTCTCCACCTTCTTCGGTCTCCCCCGCTCGCCGCTCCGCACCGCCCGGTCTTCCTGCCTAGGGGGCCGCAACAGCTCCACCACCGCCTCTGCCGTAGCTGTCGTTGCCTCCGACGAGGTCGAGGGCCTTGCGTCCCCAGCTGTGCCTACCAGGAGTGAGTTGTTCTTGTCTTCTTGATCTCGCCGTCCGGCGATTCTTGGTTCTTGGGTTGGATTCCGTTCTTGGAATCTGGTCCTACTTGCTCTGGCTTTTGTTGGGTGAGGCGCTTCTGGCATCTCAGTAGCGGCAGTCGAAATGTGGTAGCTCTAAAGCATTCATGAGTTGGATCGAATTGTTTACCGGTAATAGCTAATGAGCCCAGTTATATCGAATCATACTTGGTGTAGATAGTTTATATGGTGCCTTTGGGCTGTTCGGAGAGTTGGGGATTGCCGGATTGGTGAGTTCATTGGTGCTTGATTTCTCCTAAATAGTGTCTGTCTTGGTTTTCGGAATTCTTGATTTTCCTCTTCGTTGCAACGCCGATTTTAGTGGATTTTGTCAAAAATGGACTTCGAACCTTCGATTGGTTCTGATGGAGACTGACTAGAGAGTAATTGATTGCTTTGGTGCTTTCTTATGCTATTTTCAGTTAGTTCGTAAGTTGGGGTCGAGCGAGTCGTTATGCCAAAAAGTGAGGTTTTAATTTGTGATTTGGCTTCCTGACAAGGTGCATTTCTGCCGTTGAAAGATTTTTCTGTTGTTAAATTGGGCAATCAACTAACGGTGTTAGTAGCATTGAATGTCATCTGATTAGCAACTTGGGATTTGCATCATTTAATTTAAGTATACTTAGTAATGGTAAATAGGTTCTGCTGTCTTCAACACTTCCTGGAGTGTAATTCGACACATTTACTGAAATCGTATGCCCCATGGACCTTTTTCCTTTGAAGAGAAATGCTAGGTCTAATGATCGATCTATGAATAATTAATAGTTGTAGGCGTGGAGATAATTTGATATTTGCAAGAGAAACTTTCTGTTTTGGTTAGTTTTACATGAATTTGGACTACTTAAACTAGGAGTTGATTTCCATTACGTAACGAGGTTCTTGTAGGTGTTAGATGTTGAAAATAAACAGCTTCTAGCTTCCTATGCAGTAAATTCGTGTCCTCAAGAATACAGTTTCCTCATGTGTTTTGTTGACCTGATTCTACTGTGTAGCTTGATCATGACATATATGCTGCATTACTCTGCTAGACTGGTACTGATGTCGATAATAGTGAAAACGGTTTATTTTGGCAGAATGGTAAGTTCATCCGGAGTAAAACTTTGTTCCATGTAGGATTTTACAAGAGTAATGGCTATCTTCTTATTTCATGCAATGGTGGTCTGAACCAAATGCGAGCAGCGGTTAGTACTCTATCCAAAAACTTCCGACCTTTAACTGAAATGACAGCTTCAATGTACAGCAATAGCCTCCAACTATGCTTTGCTAATGCTTCATAAAGCTTTTTTTTTGTGCAGATATGTGACATGGTAACTGTAGCACGCTATTTGAATCTGACAATGGTGGTACCTGAACTTGATAAGCAATCTTTCTGGGCTGATCCTAGGTCTGGTTTTCCCAATTCTCTTTCGTGGTTCATTGTACAGTAAGAACGTGAACATGCAGTTACTGACTCAATTAAGTAAACAATTTTCAGCAATTTTGGAGATATTTTTGATGTAAATCATTTCATCAATTCGTTGAGAGATGAAGTAAAGATTATCAGAGAACTCCCACGTAAGTTCGTTGGAAAAGTTCCACTCTCAATGCAACCAATCAGTTGGTCAAGTGAGAAATACTATTTGAGACAGGTTAGATCTTCCTCTAAAAGAATAGATTTACATTTCTGTTTTGTCTTCCGCTTGGTTCTTATTTTAAGAGTGGGCTTGCTTTCAGATCCTGCCTCTGCTACGAAAGCACAAGGTTGTCCGTTTTAGCAGGACAGATTCTCGCCTCGCAAACAATGGCCTTCCTCTGAAGCTTCAAAAGCTTCGCTGCCGTGTTAACTACAACGCGTTAAGATTTACACCACCTATTGAGGCTTTAGGCAACAAGATGATATCAGTTCTTAGGAAAACTGGACCTTTTGTTGTGCTTCACCTGAGATATGAGATGGATATGCTTGCCTTCTCTGGTTGTACACATGGATGTTCTGATGCAGAAACAGCAGAACTCACGAGAATGAGGTATATTCGATATTGCAACTATTTAACTGTAATTTATCCTCCCAACCTTTATCTTCAGTCTTGGTTGTTGTCTGCTCTTTGGACCTCAGGTATGCTTATCCCTGGTGGAAAGAAAAGGACATAGACTCGGAGAAGAAAAGGCTTGAGGATTGTGCCCCCTTACACCTGGAGAAACAACATTAGTACTCAAAGCTCTTGGTTTCCCCAGGGAGACTCGGATATATATCGCCTCAGGTGAAATCTATGGTGGCGGAAAAAGATTAGCTGCATTGAAGACAGAGTTCCCCAACATCGTAAGCACATCATAATCCACATCCATGAAATGCTTGCTAATGCTGGAATGTTGCTTATTTGCTATTGTAAAATTTTAGGTGCAGAAGGAGATGCTTTTATCTGATGATGAGTTACACCTCTTCCAGAAACACTCAACTCAAATGGCAGCACTGGACTATCTTGTTTCTGTCGCGAGTGACGTTTTTATTCCCAGTAATGATGGAAACATGGCTAAAGTTGTAGAAGGACACCGCAGGTTTGCCTATTTCTGACCTTCCTAGTATCTATTCTTCTGACTTGCCACCGTGTGTATGTGTTATTGTGACAACTGGCATAGTTAGCTGAGTGAGAAGTGGAAAAAAACTGTTATCTGTGTGCACACACGCATTTGTACTGTGTGCTCTCATGTGGATATAGGTGTTTGTTATGAAGAGTCATGTCCATAGCAAGCAAGAATGAATCCAGCAAGATAAACGCCTCTAGGTTAACTGAGAAGTGCTTATGATGGAAATGCAGGTTTATGGGCTTCCACAGAACAATACAGTTGGATAGGAAGAAGCTCGTCGAGTTTATAGATCTTTTTGAAGATCAGGAGCTGTCCTGGGATGAATTCTCTACTGCTGTCAAGGAGCTACACGAGGGCCGAATGAGCCAACCCACCAGAAGAAAAGTTATTACCGGGCAGCCAAAAGAAGAGGACTACTTCTATGCAAATCCTTATGAATGCCTTGGGCCTGCAAGAAAGAGAAGGGAAAAGCTAAAACATACTGAGATATGAACACTGCACTTTTAGCGCCTGGTTGGTAAATAGAAGGCCAAAGTGAAAAGCAGTAAACCAGTTTGACAATTGCATTTAGATGCCATTCTAATAATCTGATTAGCTAGCTACAGCAATGGCAAAACAGCCTTCAGCTCCCTCATGCAGCTCAACTGTGCTCATATTTTTGGCCGAGCCTCGCCCTCATGAAGTGCTGACTATGCTCATAAGTTGTAACACTACTCTGCCTGTGCAAGCTGATCACACTGCGGCTAATCAAAGCATCATTCTTCTGGATTTGATGATCTACATGGGAGGTGGAGAAGCTTATATCATCCAGAAACTTGATGAGCATGATTTGTTGTTAGATTCAGAATTAGCTGGCTCTGTATATTCATTTTCCCCTGTTCGTGAGGATTGCTGATGGCATAGGCTTAGTGCACTGGGAACTGTAGATGTAGTGGTACTGAATTTCTTTTGGGTAGGTGGCAGATGCTATGTTGTAGTATTAGGTTGTTGCATTTGTTATTCATCTACATGAACTCTGCTGCGAACTCATAGCATGGAAAATGCAATGCAGATACAGTAATGAAGGGCATTATTGGACCCATTGATGTAATAGCCCGGTACTATACTACTATGGCATACATGCCTTATCGTAGACCGTTAATAGCCTGATTGATACTTCAGAGAGAATTTTGCCGTATGACAACCTCAACCCATATATCCCTGCAAGCAATAGGATCCATGTCGCAGTGTAGAATAAGACAATGAAACACATTTAATTCAAAAAAGAAAAAAGACGATCAAACACATCAGCCAAAACACTTAGAGCATATTTGAGACCGTTATAACTGAAAATGAATTTCTCCAAATAAACAATTTTAATAGCTCATGTTTTAGAAAAAAATTCTGAAGAAACAATAGGCTCGTTAGCAGCTAGTTGCAAAAGGCAAAAAAAGTGTCAAAGGCCCAGAACCAGTACGCGCTGCATATCACTCCAGAATAATAAAAAATATCTTCTCCAACAGTTACTACTCGCTAGCTTGCTAGTTCTGCCCGCAAACTGCAAACAAATAACACGGTGATACAGATACATCACACTAAGAATTACACATACTTTACACCCCAAAATCGTGACAGTATCGTGAACAAACAGAATTGCAATGTCTAGTCAGTTTTCAACAACTATACAACCAAGCTAATGGAAATATGAACATTCGGAGGGGAGCCCCAACTGAAAGAACAAACAAAAATTCACATGCTATCTAAATGCCACCTTGCTACAGTCATAGCTCCGAAAGTATAGCAGGAATATAGTGAGAAAGCTCAGCGGTAAGAGACTGAAACCCATTGACAAGTTGCGTGTGGAATTCCTGGTCTTCTTCACCTATCAATCTAAAATGCACACGGATTGCACGCTTGCAGACAGCCATGAATTCAAGCAGTGCAGCTATGAGCTGCTGCAGCTCTTGAGATCGGAGCCTGGTTGCAGGCTCACCAGATAAGAATGCGGTGCACACACTTAATACACCACTGTTGACCTGCATCTCAACATTTTGGGAAAATAAGAAAAACAAAGAAAATAGAGGAGCAAGAAGTAGTTAAACTGGTTCAATAAAGTCTTTTCAAAAACAAAACAAAAACCTACCTGAACAGCCACACTTCCTTGGAGTATCCTTTGCAGGCTTTGAAGTCTTGGCAGCTGATCACCTTCAGAACTCCGAGGTTCTTCTAGTTCATTTCTCAACGCAGCAGTCCTTGTTTCAATCATTCCAATCGCATTCTCGACGGGCGAAAACTCTAGAGATTCAGATTTGATCACTAGCAGGCGATTCACCAGAGCAGGAAAGGAACCCTCTGTCTGAAGCACTGTGCGTCTCTTCCATTGATCTTCCAGGCCACCTTGTGTTTTTCCATTCTTTGTGAATGGTGTATCAAAAAGGAAACGGTCAAACACACGTGCACGGACAGTACCAGTAGATAAAGAGAAAATCCTTTCCCTCCTACTCTCCAAGTCCTCATCCTCCATTACAGGATCAACAGCAGTTATCTGTAGGTAGCAGACACCAGGCTGCAGCTCATCAGCATTGACTTGTCTTGAGTCTGGAATGATGTGCAAGGTGTGATTGCCATCCATCTTAGCCTCATAGGTATGACTAAGCTTTTCCATAATGTCACCGAGACGAACATCCCGTGGCTCTCTAAACACGT
Source organism: Stipa capillata (assembly GCA_019208055.1). Classification (NCBI taxonomy): domain Eukaryota; kingdom Viridiplantae; phylum Streptophyta; class Magnoliopsida; order Poales; family Poaceae; genus Stipa; species Stipa capillata. Next base: position 682,545 of record JAGXJF010002409.1, read on the forward strand.
ACTCCTTTTTATTGAGTTTGCCAAACCGATCCCCATAAAACCCAACTCTGTAGTAGGTAGCATCAATGACGGAATAGGACTAGCCTCCTGTTCAAGAATTGACTCATAGATGTTTGTGAGTGACGTATGGCATTTAGCCAGCTGCCCATAAGACCTTCTGCTTTTGTATACAGGAATGATGAGTTCCTGAATGCTAGCACAAAAGTGGTATAGTTCAGCTTGTGCGAAGAGTTTGTTAGCAAGTTGAAGATACTTGACAGCTGAATCCACGGTAAGCTTGGATGCACCATATCCCTCAACTTCTGCTGCAGATACTTCTGCGCTCACATCAGTGCCCACAATAGGGCAAATCCTACACAGGGAAGCAACATGCTCCCTGCTCCACACAGCATCATTCCTTCCAACAAGTGCCTATTACGAAAGGTTCGAAGGTCACAAAACTACATAGAGAAATTGCAGGATTGCTGGAATAAAGGTGGAAAAAGAGCAAAGATTACAACCTGCATGATCACACCAGCTACAGCAACTGCACATTGAGCAGCTTCAGCCCATGATTGCATCTCCTGGTGCGCATCACATAGGTGCAGTAACCACATAATGTGTAGATCTGGAACAGGCGCATAAGCCAATGCTAGCTTGTAGAAACCCTCAGCAGCTGCACACCTGTCCAGAGTCATCGCAGAACCCTAAAAAGAACATTGAAATTTACAGGCTCAGTGCTCAATACTTGAGAAAATTCAAACGGAGAAAAGGTGACACAGCTAAAAGTAGAATCACATATTGGTGTTTCAAGTGTGCAGATGACATAAACAAAAGGTAAATTTCCTTTCAGATAGCCAATTCCATTTTAGCACAACATATGCTACGACACTTTCACATATGGATAGACCAGTAGGATTCATTCGCAAAACTCGCTTACCAGAAGGGCGTGTTCAAGGCCAGCATCAAGGGCCTGGACTAGACATCTAGATAGATGTTTAACCTCTACCCAAGACCACATATTGTCCATGGAACCTTCAGCAGCCACCTCCAGTGCAGTAACAGGGAGGCCACAATCGTTCAACTGATCCTTACTCCGTACATCAGCCATTTCCTCTAGTGATTTCCTAAGACGCCAAGCTTCACCACTTTCTTCAAGAGAGCCATCAGATTTCATCTGAGTTACTTGCACATCAGACAGCAACTCTGACAAAGTAATAGTCAACATGACCCTCAACCTTGTGGTGTTCTTGAAATAGTTAAATGAGTTCTAGAAGCACAAGAACATCTGTATCAGGATCATTCATTTCATGATTTTATATAACTGAAAATCAGCAAGCAGCTTACCCTAACAAGGATCTGCAACCCAACAACAGCCCTTTTTCTAATAGAATCATTCCGGAATACAGCAAGTCGTAAAAGATGAAAAGCAATTTGCTTCAAGAAGCGGTCATTCTCCCTTGCCATCAGTGTTGCACCATGGAGACTAAATATATTATAGACCACAGGAAGGAAAGCTTTCCAAAAAGTTAAGGGCTGGCTCCTAGATAAAAGACCCATTAAGATAGATGTTACACAATCCAGCTTAGCGTAATCAGTAGAGATGCTACGAGAAGCTGCGGCAACCGAAAACTTCTCAATTATTCCCAACACTTCAAGGCTCACAGTAGTACTAAGATTTTCTTCCCAAAGTTCCTGTAGGAATTTTCCGTCAGATTGAAGATTTAAAACACTTCAAGATCCACATGGCAATGCAATACGTACCAACTTTTGTCTCAGTACTGGATGTAGAGACTCTCGCAGTGCCCTGGCTGTTGATCCAATTCTTGAAGATTGAGCTTGAGCAAGTGCTTCCCTCAATGAATAGGGTTGATTTGGGGAGCTTAGTTGAGGACTGACCCTGTTCCACATGTATCCATTTTCTGGTGTTCCCTGAGGCTGCATGAAATAGCAGTGATGATTATGGACAAAACTAACTAACAAGTTGCCCATAATCACTGAGCTCATATAACAAGTAAAGAAAAACACTATCTAGCATGAAGCATGCTCAGTACCACCATTGCAGGCCCAGTAGATATTAGTGAACATCAAGCCTTATCCTGAGGCTCTCAAAATAAGGCTTGACATTCACTAATATCCTGGTTTTCAGAGGAATATTTCAGCTAGTGACACTGGTAATCCGCTGGCCACTAGCTCTCGGAAAACCAGGATTGTTAGTAACTAGGCAAGGATGGTTGGCTTGGCATTAGATGGAATATGTAGCATATCAGAAAGGCCACTTGGTCAAAGCCCTTTAACCTTGTCAGTGGGCGTTTTCTGAAGAATTATGTGATTCCAAGGGCATGAAATTAATAAGTCAAAAATGAAATGGCCATTAGTGAGAAACAGCCATCTCGGCTGATTAATTGGCTGGTTAGTCAGTATTGCCAGCAATCGTCATCATTACTATAATCAGAGAGCTGATATCATCGTCGAACGATTAATCAGCTGTTTTCCCAGCCATCACTAAGGTAACCTATTTTACTCATGGATTACATTTAGTTTATAACGCTGTGCATTTGTGCAATGGTGTGCATAATGTGTACCATATACATGAACTATATTTATGGTTTGTATGGAAATAAGGGGGATTAAAAAAAATGCATAGTCCTGGACTCCTGGGGATTCACCATGCATAGACCAGCCAAATCTAATCAGTTTCTGCCAGAGATGCCCACTGTCCACATTTTCTGCAATAGCATCTTAACTGTAACCAGATTATATCCCACAAATAACACTAAGCAACAACGCTGACAAGCTATTGGAACCTGGTCTAAAACATGCTATGGTGTATCCAACCTACCCTAAACCTGGGACATTCCAAGCAAGCCAACATGATTCAAGTTCCAAGTATCTCACTTGGAGCTTATGTGACACGCAAACTGTTCCCCCTGTGAAAACAACTAAGTAATACTAGTGCTGAAAAATTATGCTCATAATAGTGTGCCAACATCATACCCTTATCTCATGGCGTGAAGCCTCAGACAAGTATGCATTAACTGATGGGGATAATCGATCAGAGTACTTCGGGGATGCAGGGCGCTCAGCATCAGGACTCCGAGAACTAGAGCCCAGTAGCAAGCTGTCTCCTGTTTTGTTGTGCTGCAGAGAGCATTCCAGAGATTTAGCTCTGAATAAACCATTAAGAATCAACACGTTTTGATGGTAACAAAGCAGATTCATAACCAATAACAAATCAATGCGCACATCCTATTTGCAGTTTCTTAGATGGACTGGATATTGTTATCATGAAATACAACCATAAAAGATGAGTGTGCTTGTGAAAGATGAATAAGTGTGTACTGAAACCAGGTATCTTGCACCCTTAATTTTTCAAAATCATTTTAATCACACCCTTGGACGGTTTTGAAGGGTGATTTCACTGACGTGGACCCAACTTACCATGGTTTTACCACTGTACATGCGACATCAGCTTCCAGCTTCTGGATTACCTTGTTTGCATTTGTTGCAAAAAGAATTCGTACAAGAGCTCAGGCGCTTGTATCACGACTGCTCGTCATTGGTGCACTGACCAGACAGAAGTAGTGGTGGCAAGCAGCTAGAGCTGCAGAGCATTGTGACAGGCGTGAGCCAGGCCATCGTCATGGCGTCGAACATTTCTTTGGCTAGCAACGCGTGGCATCTATCTACACGTCCACAGCCACGACTTGGGGACAGCCCATTGACGGTCCACAACCTGGCCACACTCCGGAAGAAAGCTGCTGGCCGTGGCTAGAAAAGGAGGAAGAACAAGATGACAGGTGGACCATGCATTCATGTGTCAATCACATGGCAAAACCGCCTTACGTTGCCCTCCAACATGGCAAAACCACCACTAAGCACTAAGACAGCCGTAGGGGGTTAAATGATCTGGTTTTCAGCAATCAGGGTGCATTCGAATCGGACCCCCACAGCAGTGGAATAACAGGGAGGGCAGAAAATCTTTTGTGCACAGAGGTTTTACTGGTCAGGATTATAATATCAGAAAGTGGTGTACATCACACTCACAGATGTTGATAATACTGAGAAAAACTTCAACATTCTAAGTATCCACAAGGTTTATTGTACGAACCTCAAAATGGGCTATACATTCTTCAAGTAGCTTGAAGAACAATCTGGTTCTAGCAATGTTCTGTTGCCATGCTTTTATAAGAGTTGTGTCGTCCAAGTTCCTTATGATTTGCAGAATGACTACTAGTACTTCACGCTTTTCAACGGCATTTAGGTTATAGAACACCGGCATCTCATCTAGAATCTGCAAGGAGTGTTTTTCACAAGCAAAGAAATTTGTAATCAGAACCGTGTGTATGCCAAAGCTTGCAGAGAAACAGATATTGATTATTGATATCCATTACAAGGAAGTTAGTTGTGAAGTGAATGTGCATGCACCTGGCCTATAAGAGGAAAATACAGCTGAGCAATATAAAGCTTGTCTTCACTTTTTTGATACCGTGTATCAAATTCATGCTTGCATATTAGGACAACCAAAATACGAGCCGCCTGCAATAATTGCAACGCAGTACATAAGAATAAGCTGCCATCACAATTCACAAGTGACATGGGAGGTAACCTGAAGTATTTCTATTGCAATTGAGATGCTTACTTTTGCTCGCTGTGACAAATCATCATGGTCAAGGGTGAGAAAGATCTCTTGAATAAGAACCGATGAGAGATAATTCCTGTAAAGGAGATATTGTAGTAAACAAACACTCACCCAAAAATATAATGCTAAACTGAATAGCAGCATGTTAGCACATGAGTTTTTTTTTCTTTTTTGACCAAAAACAGTAGGAGAGGCTCCTACTGTGCTATATTAAGACCAGAATAATTACATGAGTTACAAGAACAGGCCCAAGGGGCCAAGCAAGAATTAGGATAAAGTTTCTAACAAGTTATAAATACAAGCTTTGTGTTCCTCCTTAACATGGAAGGTGAAGAGGTGGAGATCTGATTTCAAGCGCCTTAGCCAGGAGGTTCTATCCGGAGCCACCCCCTCAAAAAGACATGAGATATTTACTAGTGTTTTGATCGGAACTTCAAGATAAATAAGACCAGGATATTTGCACATAATTAAAATTTCTAGGATCCGGATGAGCAAAGAGCAAACTGGGATTGGTAATGTATAAGTAACACTAAGCATAATAGTCACCACCATCACCGGAGATGATTCTGAGTATATTGCCTTTGTCAAGGCTCGTCTTAGTGATCAGTTTCTTATGTCTGATCTTGGTCTCTTCGCTATTTCCTTGGGATTGAGGTTACCTCTACTTCTGATGGTTTCTATATATCCCAAGAGAAATATATTCACGATCTTCTTGATAGGGCTTCCCTTACTGATCAGCGTACCATTGAGACTCCGATGGAGCTCAATGTTCATCTTCGTGCCTCTGATGGTGAGCCTCTTTCTGATCCGACTCGCTATCGTCACCTTGTAGGGAGTCTTGTGTATCTTGCTGTCACTCGTCCGGATATATCCTATCCAGTTCACATTCTGAATCAGTTCATCTCTTCTCCTACTCAGGTTCACTACAGTCACCTTCTTCGGGTTCTACGTTATCTTCGTGGAACTATCTCCCGCCGCCTTTTCTTTCCGCGCTCCACTTCCTTACAGCTTCAGGCATATTCGGATGCTACTTGGGCTAGCGATCCCTCTGATTGTCGCTCTCTTTCTGCTTACTGTGTTTTCCTTGGTGGTTCTCTCATTGCTTGGAAGACGAAGAAACAGACTGCAGTTTCCCGTTCGAGTGCCGAGGCTGAGTTGCGTGCTATGGCCTTTTTGACAGCGGAGGTTACTTGGTTACGGTGGCTACTTGAGGATTTTGGTGTTTCTATCACTACACCGACCCCTCTGTTGTCTGACAGTACTGGTGCTATCAGTATTGCTAGAGACCCAGTGAAGCACGAGCTCACCAAGCATATTGGTGTTGATGCTTCTTATATGAGGTCTCAGGTTCAGGATCAGGTTGTTGCTCTTCAGTATGTGCCTTCCGAGTTTCAGTTGGCTGATTTCTTCACGAAGGCACAGACTCATGCTCAGCATAGCTTCTACCTCTCCAAACTCAGTGTTGTTGATCCACCATGAGTTTGAGGGGGGGTGTTAGAGATATAGTATGTTGTATTCGTATTGGTATAGGAGTCTATATTTCCTTGTACTCCAAGTCATCTTGTACTATATATATGCCCATTGGGCTGTGCAATAGATCCAAGTTGCATAATCTTAACAGTAATGACTAGAAGAAAAAGTGTAAAATCATTATGCCAAGATATTTATGGACAACAGAATAAAATGCCTTCCTATTTAGTAAAGAAAACCTAGAACTCGAGGACTAAACTAAAGGCTCCTAATAACATTTTTGGCCAATTAAAACATGCCTTGAAAGCTGGAATATTGATACTTCACTACCTTGATAATCAACGAATTTAGATCTACAATAGCAGTTGAGAAAAACAGTAAATAAGGGGAGACCTACCTGTCAGACGGATCTCGACCAGGCATCTCGACAAAAAGATCGTGGTCACATATTATCTGCAGGAATGTCAATTTGCAATCATGGAGAACTGACTGACAAACCCCTGCAAACTTGTCCATATACAACGAAACCTGAAGAACCGAGATGTATTTATTAAGCAGCATATAAAACATACTTATGCATATCGATACTTGGAATGAAGCTCCTCACAAGCTTTACTCCAGTGAGTACGTAAGTTAAAAAAGAGTATATTGGCAACTTCATAAAAATCAACTGATGTATATCGACATCAAGAGGAAAAAAGAGTAGGTAAGTTAAAATAAACACCAACAAGAGATCAAATGGTCGCAACTTGAAAACAAACACTTCCATGTCGAGGCAAAGCAGGACTTATTTTGCAGGGAAAAACCAAGAATTCAAAAGCATAAATAACAAAGAACCAGGGGGGAGGGGCAAACTTAAATATGACTTCCAACATTACCAGCTCAAAAACTTGACGTGGCTCAATGATTGATAAAAGATCATAACAAAAGAAAGCAAGTGTGCTGTTCAAGCGCTTCGCCAAGTTTAAACCCTTTTTACAGCGTTCATGAACCTCAGTTAGAAGGCAATCAAACAGCTGCATGATACATCTAAAAACACCTTCTTTCAACTGTAGAGGTGGGACATCTTCACCTAGAACATGACAGCAAAGAATCAGAACCATACTTTGCTGTATAATTAAATATTCATGTACCCAAACTGCTATATTGATAATTCCAGTTATAAGAGCTTAGTAGTTGGTGCTACCTAGTGGAAGATTGTGGTAGAAGAGACGACTTTGTTCCAATCCCATTGATTTTACAATAAGCTCCAGAAAAAACCAAGCCATTGCCAATACATCATCATAGACGGGCCCAACTCTATAACCTTTAGCCTAAAATGCCAAAAGAATATAATGGTGAAGCAGAGCAAAGACATGCATCTCTGTTAAAAACAAGCTGATTGAATGAAACGTCTCCTCTGGAGTATTCAAAATAAGAGAAAAGTATAACAAAGACAATCATTCATAGACAATATATTGAATGCAAGAACAGTGAAGGCAAAAAAGGTAAGAATCAAATCAGGTTGTACTAACTAGCTCTTGGTGCAAATGCTTATTATTAGTGCAAGTGGTAGCTCGCATCTCTTTTGGACAATCAAACTAATGCCAAGTTTATGTACGGCTGCATGGTATCAAGTTTTTGACACCTGTGAGCAGTGCGGCATTAAGCAGTGCTAGTGGCAACAAGGGCAGACTTCAGGCATTAATATATTTCAGCCGTAATGAGAGTTGGCAATATCCTCAGTGTCCTCACTGCGGCGTATACGATTCTGTCATGACCGTGGTCCAGCCCGTGCAGCCAACCAAGACACATAGGGATGTCTGCACACAGGGAGCAGCAGCCAGCCACCCCTTAGGGCTGGCTGAGGCAAGGAGTCAGCAGCATGCATGCATACCCTCATAATTAGTTAGATGCATACCTTTATATTTGGACTGGTCGGTGGATATGATCTTGTCTTTAGTTGATTGTTTGCATTAAATATTTTGTTTAGGCGGACGGATATATAAGCACACATTATCATCTCTTTACATCAAACATGAATAGTTAAGAAGTCTCTCCCAGTCTCTAAGTCCCGCCGTGCACTCCTCTCTTGGACGACTATTCTAGGTCTAGTCCTCCCCCAATCAGTGACCCTCCTTCAGACGAACGTGTATCCCTGTCAACCTAGTGCTATTCTACCTCAAGTCGTCACTTCCGACCTCCCTCAGAGGAATGTTTACCCACGTCATTAACAGGTTCATACATGAAAACTCATAGATAAATAAAAATGACAAGAGATCGAGTAGAACAAATTCAATAATAGATTACTCAAAACAGAGAAGAAATCCATACTAACCTTACTCCGAGCTAGGCTACCCCAAACAGTAGATAAACCAGGATATACAGGTGTCTGCCGATCACCGAAGTCGTCGAAAGCAAAATCAACATAATTAACAAGGAACCTATTTCTCTCAGCTCCATCAGATGATTCCTGTTGCACCCTGCGACAGAAATGCATCAACTGTGACTCAGTTTGAGGTACATATATGGTCCTGACTCCTAACTTCTTAAATGAAAATACAAAAAATAACATTTTTCCTATTGCAGCACAGATATTGGAAAAACGAAGACAATGGCAAGGTAAATCACAGGCATTAACGATGACTAATTCTATTTGAGGGAAAATCACAAAACGATATTCTTGCTAAAGATGAGAGGACAACGCTAAGATCATGTGGGATAGGGCCTCTAAGGACAAGGATGGCAACATGCTATTAACAACTTTCCCACATCCACGTTTGTGGTGCTGTAACATGCAAGTGGAATCAGCAAGGGCTCACATAAGGTAACACTTAACAGTTTATAAAGAAAATTAGACTTCTTGACACTTGTGAATAAAATGGAATCCAAAGCATTGATTTGTTTTTTCTCCAGCAAATGATTAGCCTTCTAAATGTTAGAATAATAGGATTTTGAGAAGTTAGACAAACATGGAATGCTAGAGCTCTAGAAAGAAACTGGCACAAACAAATATGAGAGGAATGCACATAACCAAACAAAAAAAAGCAGAGAATTACCGGGTTAGAATATTAACCATGGCACGAAATGCAGCAACCTGCAAGAAAAAAAGATCTGTAGCATCAAATGTAGTGTGCAAAATTATCAAAATTAACACTCAACAACAAATATAGTTCGGTCAACAAGGTAAATGTGCTCTTTAGAGAAGGAGCAACATCATTCTGCACAATAAAGACATAAACGAAGCAACGACCTGAAGGGTTTCACCACCATCACCAATAAGATGCAGCAGCATATTGAGTATTGATTGAAGAAATTGTAGCAATGCAGTAGATTCAACATTCTTTAAACTATTTATGGCCTGCCCAAAAAAAAATCCCAAAGTCAATGATGTATAGCATTGGTATGTAGCGCAAGTACCAATATGATGTAAATTTGTGCAAAATATCACAAAGAAAAATTGGAGTAAATAGAGCAGAGAATGTTGATATGCTCTAGAACTCTAATTCATTCCAGATCAGTGGAATATATTTCACCGAGCTTGCCACTTTTGTATCTCCCAGCATACAAACAGTTAAGAGACTTATAGCACAATATTTAGTCAAGTTGTATAACATATCAAAAACTTCAATATTTTTCCCAATTGTTTACACTTTTCACTGGACATCATACAGGCATGACAATGAGCAAGATGTTAGACAGAATGTTTATCATCAAAGAACAAAACAAAGGGGAAATAGACGTTGGTCACTACCATGCAACATCAACAGAACGTGAAACAAATTGCTAAACAACTCAGAGTAGGAAATGGTTGAATCGATAACAGTTGGAACTGAATTTGCAAGTAATTCAAGAATATGGGTCTGTTGACTGTATGGCCACAGGCCAGCATGTGTTACTTTTGCTTCTACCAAAGCATCATGAATACTCCCTCCATTCAGAATTATAAGGCGTATTTTGACTGTCCAAATTTAAGCTTCAAAAACACTTTCTTATGGTTGTGAGTTTGTAACTATTAACAAAATATTGTACAAGTAATTTACAGTCAAAGCATGAACTTGGGCAGTCAAAATACACCTTATAATTATGAACGGAGGGAGTAAATAATAGGCCAAACAGACTATCATCTGATGGCCACAAAAGCAGGATAACATGCTTGTGTGTCTATCATAAGAGCAAAAATATCAGCCTGGGAAGGATCATTGAGGAAATTAACAGCAGAAGCTCCACCTAAGCCATTCACAGCAAAAGAGATACCTCAAGAAGCTCAGACCCCCAAGGTGGACTTGTATGTAGTGTGTGGCGGTCATACTCGACAAAAAAATCTCTTATCCTTTCATTAACTGGAAATAACGAAGAGCAGAGTCTCAACCGCAGCCTGAAAACAGTTTTCCCATCCTCCAGGTAATCCATTCTCTCCTGTGTAAGAATTGAAACTTTCAAATATATCTATTACCGCAAATGTATTTTAAGATAATTCTGCAATCGAGGTGGAAGAAACGATTAAAAAAAAAGGGTAATAGCAAACCTTTCCACTTTCCTGCAGGTAATGCGGAACAAGCTCTCGTAAAATTGGCAAAGACACGTCCGAAAGTAACCTGTTAGATTGGCAAAATTGTTGCATATCAAATTCAATCCATTCTCATCAGACCACTACTTAAATTTAAGATACTGCAGGCACTTCAGAGTTCCTCGTCAAACTTGTGGAAGCAATGGTATATGATCTAATTGTCTAGATGGCCATTGGACGTTGCATGAAAAAGAAAAGGCATTTGTCCAAAATTACGTGTTATGTCCAAAGTTATATGTATATGCTATCGCAAAAGGCAGTCAGATCCTACGATTCAATTATAAGTGTGGTAAGAAGTATGCACTATGCAGTCTTACTAGTGAATGAGCATCTTTCTTCTTAGTTACACAAGTGACAGAAGTACTGATCTAAAATTTACGAAGGTAGTGTTTGGTTGAGAGTATCTATTGATCTATGGATGGTTTCGGCCGGGATCTGGAGTGGTCCTCGTGTTTGGTTGAAGGGATATGACTATTCGATCTGGGATGAGTTGATCCCTCTAAGGAGAATATTACGCCAAGATGCTGGACTGATTGATACGGCAAAAACTCTTGAACCAACCAATCCCGAATCTATTCAAGCACAGCTTGTCACCCCATACCCCTCCACTGCATCCCTGAACCAGCACAGTCACCACCATCCTCGCAGGCGACCCAAGCACGGTGGCTGGAGTCCAGCAACCATGTCCGCTGGCGGCCTATGCGGAAAAGCGAGCCGGTCGAAGCAGCCAAGCGGTCACTCCACGTGCTGCTGGCTGCGGCTGGCGCATGGTAGTATGGTACGCGGCTTCGTCTGGGTGCTTGTGCCGGAGCAGGCATCATCCGGGTGCTTGTTTTGAGGCTCTGCTAGCTTTATGCGTTTGGCTGCACTCAAGATTTATTTTTTGTTTTTAACGTCGACTACACTGAAGAATCAGAAGGGAAAAGGAGGTTGATACATACCCTCCTGCCCGTTCCAGAAGTAAGTTTTGGTTCATTGCATTTTGCCCATTTTATATGAGATGAGGAAGACAGAGTAAGCCATACATTACATGAGTGCTTGGGTTGTAGTTGATGCTTTATGCTACAACATAATTGGGTTTGTCCTATTGTTTGATTGTTGGTATTGGTATTTTCAGATATATTATTTTCAGATGAATTTCAGAATTTTGGTGCAAAGTAAAAAATTGTGGGAGGTAATCTCACCACCTCTAAAGCGGAGGCTACCAAACCCATCACATCCCTCCAACCAACAACAACCTGAATCATCCTGTACCATCCCATCACACAAACCAAACAAATTCCCGTACCATCCCATCCCATCCTACCTCATCCCCTCAACCAAACACTACATAAGATTCGTTAATTTGCTAGAGTCAAATATGTAGCAATATAGCTTGATAAATTAAACATATAAAAGGTGGCTCCCAAGTTTTAGCAATAACCCTTAGTTCTTCATATATTCACTTTCAATCACATAAAATTAATAAGTTGGCATGCAAAAAAGCATGATTCATAAAGCATTGACTTCGAAGTGATCCCACATATGAAGCAGCTGGCCAACACTAGTTCAATCTAAGCATTTCATGTATATAAAAATAAAGATGACAGATTAATACATACTGAATGTGTGTTGACAGTGGAAGTACAGCATATCCCACAACCACCTGAAGGAGAACGAACATGTTAGACACCAGCAAAACAAACATGAACAGATGAACCAAGCATAGTAGTGTGCCCATATTGATATGGAACAGAAGGCATACCGGTTTGGGGGCTTCAAGTTTCATTTGGAGATCTACATGGAAAAACGTGAACAGAAGATGATGTTGGGGTGTCAATAGAGCAGGCAAACTGATCTTAACTTCATCATGGTAGCAAGATATTCTTGAGCCAACAGAAATCTGGGTATGGACCCACTTTTGTAGTGTTGTATTCGGATCCCTTGGATGAACAGCCTGAAACCCCATATATCTAGTGGCTAAGAATATTGAACAGACACCAACAGCAAAACAAGAGTAAAATAACTGTGTAAACAAACCTCTAGTGGAAGTTTACGGATGTCAGAATCATCCTTTCTCAATTCTACTCTTACAAATAGATTTCTTTTGCGGCTCAAGCTAACAGTCAATGGGTACACATAGAGGCAATGGAAAAGTTGTGAAAATGGTTCACTTCGGGCCATCATCCGAAAGTCGAAAGCTTGAAACTGTAAGAAGAAAGGATGGATGTCATATGAACAGAGAAGGACCATATGGCACAAGTTTCAAAATTGAAAACTCCACAAAAAAGGAGGCAAATGGGGAACTCTTCTAGTTACATTGTCACCATTCTCTGCATTGGAATTTTGACCATTCTGATGTGCATCTTTCTGAACAATGGCACTAGAAGTCAGAGAACTCTGGATCCCATCAAAGCTACTCCTGTTGTGTCTACCATTATTGAGCTCACCAGCATCATGCAAATCATTGGTCATGCTCCCACCTTCAGAAATGTTATCCACATCATTACGGTCATTGTGAAGTTTTTCCACCTCTAGCCTCAGTACACCTTTCACTGGTTTGTGTACTTTCCGTTTCGGATCCTACAGGTGACAAGAGAATTGGCATAATTAAATTAGTTAATTATCACTTTATTAACACATTGGCTGATTTTGTTCAGCTGCTAATGCTTACTTGGAGGGAGTCCTCTATGTAGCTTTCCTTCACTTTGTTTAGGTTTGATATCTCTACAATAACTGAGCTTCCACTTGAATAATGGTTGAGTTTTCCATCTAAAGTGAGCTTGGAAATAGGCTCCACAATGCTATCTTGAGAACTTGAGCCTGACATACTTGGTGCTAAAGGGCTGCTAGGAGAGGCAGCATCACCAGCACCACCAGCATGGTTGTTTTCAAACAGCGGAATCATTGCCCATGCAAATGACTCTCTATATGGCATGATTCGAGACCAAACTTGTAGCTTCTGCTTCTCTTTCTCAGTCAAGTGCACCTATCACAAAACTGAGCATAAGAGTAATGACGACACATACGATTAAAAGTGAGAGATTTATTTCTTACAGGTTCTTTACGAGAATAAACAGAAGGAGTTACTCCCCCTTCTTCAGTAGCAGCCTTTTCTAGCTGGATCAGAAGGCAGACTGATGGCGAAGGGGCATCCAACGAAAAAACACCCCGACGGTCCAAAGAAATATGAGCCTAATTAAGTACGAAAGAAATGAAAATGGTCAGTAATTCTAATTAGATTAACATGGAGTTTCAGTATAATTAATGAGCTAGAACTGTTTCTATCTGTGGATATCGATAGCAAAATTTTAGAGGATAGAAATAAGGGCCCAGAAAGACATAATTTCCATTGCTCCTTACATCTTGCATTTCTGTTGGAAGTATGTGAAAATAGAAGTCTTCTGATAGTTTTTCTCTTCTATCTCTGTTGTACAAGCAGATTGTACCGCTAAATGGTTCTGCAAATGATACATGGTCAAAAGGCAGGCAGGTTAGTATTATGCTGTAAAGTATAAATGAGAATATATTGTAGTTTAGCAGTATTGGAACAAGTGAGAGAAAACTGTTTATTTTTGCTCACCGACTAATCCAGCTTGGAATGACAAAGATGATACCTTGACAGTTATCTTCAATCCACTGTAACCAGGAAAGAACAAGTTATAACGTGTGACTAGTAAAACACATTGCCAAGAGCAAGAAGTGAAAACAAAGCAAAGACATATGTAATGCTTGAGTGCAGCTTGAAGCAAAACCTTCTATGTATTGCAGGGAGACTCTCTGGCACCCGTTGGCCAAATATCAAAGATCTTTCATTGTCCCAATCAAAGGCAGGTTCATATGCTGGTAAAGGTGACAGACTACAGTGCTGAAAAACCAAGCAGGGCAACATGCCGTTAATGCTTTACATCAAGATGGCAATTGCTACTGCATACGCTAATGTCAATTTGTCAAATATATGGTAGATTGGTAACATATAGATATTACAGATCAGAGACTGAAACAACACAAGAAGAATAAGAAACTCCAGGAAGGATGACTTATGAGCATTAAGCAAAGAAAATTTACAGTTTGGTTGTTCAAAAGCTTAAACTGCTTCTGCTACAAATATCCATGTCAACAATAATATTGTAAACAATGTGACTTGTTTGAACTTTGCAAATCAAGTAATAAATCAGAATACATTGGAAAAGTACTAGTTGATTGACAGAGATAAAGGATCCAGACAAGTGATACAAATGAACAAAAGTTCAACAAGAAACATTGTAGTAGTTGTGACAAAGGACCAGCAGATAAATAACTGCGTAAAGAATTAAGCACGAACTAGTTTTTTTATCCAGTATGAGGAACCTCCTGTGTGGGCACTTGGGTTACTTGCAGCAAAGGTAGTTTAGCGAGTAATATGCCACTAAAGGGGACAATAAGAAAGGCAAAACACATGATGAACATCCACCTAAAATAGAAATCGAGTGAACATGCATTTACTTTTTTTGAAGATGAAGCGGACAGTTCAGTCTCATAAATTTGCCTCCCTGAGGTGCTTGGCATATCATCTTCAGTAGTTTCCTCAGGCTTCGAATGCCTAGCGTTGCAAAGCTGCAATTCTATGCCAAAGCAAGAATATAAAATTATTTAGTAAACAATGTATATGAAGCTAATTCAGTCACAAGGATGGTGGATTACCTGTTTCTATGTCGGTATCAGGTCCCTCGAAAATTTGATTTTGAAAGGACGGTGGTGCAACACTCTCATATCGTCCATATTTGCAATCGTCTTTCACAAAATCAGCCTTATAACACTGTACCAGCTCATTTAGATGTGGCCACTGATCTAAATTTTCATTAAGCTGAAAAAAAGCACTTAGTTATTTTCTTAATACAGAGGGAATAACTAGCAACTAAGGATGTGCAATACTAATACAGAGGGAATAACTCTATCATGGCATGTCATACACATGAGAAAGATGGAAAAAAAAAGTATAGCCATAGACCATAGTAGTCTAGTACTCTAGTTCCATTCTTAGGCTGCGTTTGGCATTGAGGTGGATTATGATAAACCCGTTTGGATAACCAGCTTTTGACTATTTTATTGTTTGGCTGATCAACTTTTTTCTATTTCCATGGCTATTTTTCCACGGCAGATTATAAAATAAGTTCAGCACATCGTAGTTCAGCAACCGCAAACTGAACCTTAATGGTCTATATTAATACAATGAATAATTCAATGAACTCACTGCCCACATAGTGGCACATCCAAAATGAACAATTCAATGAACTCATTCTCCAAATAGTGACAAATACGAATTTGTCAAACACGGTAAACCCATACACAAGCATCCTAGCAATAAGGAGATTAAACAACTGCATCCTACAATGCAGGTTTCACCTCAACAGCACATGACTAGCAGCTCTTCACCACTAGTACCACCACTATCAGTATAAACTCCTAAACTCTCACTGAAGCATGACGGCATTATACTCCAAAACCCTAAGCAAGGAAGGCAGAGACATCGATATCTCGACCATCCATTTCAATGCACTTCAAACATCTCGGGCTTCCCATGCACCACAATGGCACAGTATGCACTACCACGACACTCCCAAAAGCTCGATAAACATTGCAGCCGCATTCGCACAACCAAATCAACAAAACACGACCACAAGCATGACAAGGGAGTGACACATACCAGTGGATCCAGCTCCAGGTTCCCTGCACGCGACTGCCGCGGAATCCGCTTGAACCGCTGCCCTTCCCCCGCCGCTGCGGAATCCATGGCCGCCACCTGAGCCGCCATCCCACCACCAACCAATTAAGCACAAATCCGCGGAGCGCAGTGTAGAGCAGCACTAACCAACAAGTATCATCAACCGACCCCCAAAAAAAAATCCAACCAGACGCCGTACCGGAGCGAGGGAGCTCGCGAATCTGAGCTCAGGATCTCGCCACAGCGGCCCCAGATCCGGGCGATGGAGGCGCGTGCCCGACGAGAGACGCCGCGCGAACGGATCCCCCTCCCACCCACTGCACCAACGCGAGGTACCAGCTAGAGGAAACAGGCGGGGGAAGAAAAGGCGAGGCTACCGCCACTCATTGCGCATTGCTTGCGCTCGCTATCTCCTGCTCTGCTCCGCTCCACTCTCCCCGACGCGAGGGTTTGGTGAAGTGGAGAGGAAGCGAAGCAGGCAGCAGGTGGAGTTGGGAGCGAGTATTTTTTTTAGTGGAAAGGGAAGGGAAAAGCGGAAATATAGAAAAAACAAAGATTTGGTCTGGCTTCTACCGGTGCCTTTGTTTTTTAGTTTTAGCTGTGCAGCTTTTTAAAATCTTTTGAAATGTTGGTGTGCAGCGGCTGCCCTCGCTCTCGCAAACACAGGCCGATGCTTCGCTGTCAAGAGGCTGAAACAACAGCAGACTGTTGTGTCCGCCATGGGGCACAGCGGGGGGTTGTACTTGTACCCGGAAGGTCTTTGTTTTGCTACAATGCTTTACTGTATAAGCTGGAGTTGTTTAGCTGCGTGGTTAGGCTGGTGATCTAGGAAGCCCGAAATGACCACCCTAATGACTGATTTTTCACTTAAATGTCTTGTCATTGTACACGAGGTTGCTTAGAACCTGTTTGGTTGGGCTGTGGCTGTTGATAAAACTGTTGTTGGTTGGCTGTCTAGAAAAGCTGATGTGGCTGCGGGAAAGTTGACATATGACTTTTAGTTGATCCAAACCACCTACAGTATTTTGAAAAATGAGCTCTGAAGCATCAGCACATTGCAAAAAGCTGACAAAAGGTAGCTTTTCTAAACAGTTGAATTTGCACTGCAAAGCCAACAGTTACCATTGGCAAAAGCTGCTGAAAAGCTGGCCGTTTGGTTAGGCTGCAACTTTTTCTAATGAAAAGCTATTGAAAAGCCCAACCAAACACTCTCTTAGTTTGAAACCAAAAGTTGATAATCTTTTCAAACTACCTTAAAAGATTGGTAAGGCAATTTGGTAGCCATATAATTGGTAGCTAATTTTTTGGTCTTATCCATACATTGACTAGTGAAATTCTGACCGGCTCTAAGTATCACATTTGACTGCAGAGTAGACCTATGCCTAGGACAGCTACCATGATAAGCTATTGATGCCATTTTAGGTGGTCTAGTTGCACAATGAACACAAGAAGGTGTATCAAATCTCTTTATTTCCCTACATGTGCTTAAGAGACATGAACTTACTAAAGAGAAAGTAAACGTTTTTCAGCAGAAATGCTACTGTACGTGTTTCTTTCTGAACTATGTTTTGCGTGTATAATACCTGTGTTGTATCTCTTCACATTTATCATGAGCGATGATAATGATAGTACGGTAATATGGTAAACTAAAGTACATGTACATGCATATGCAATTTCATCCAACCTTGTGGAATTGTATGGCCTACTATTGAATTGGCTTCATACTAATGCAGTACTCCATGACAGATCACAATCGTTGAGCCATTTTCAACGAATTTAATCTATGAGATAACTTCAACATGTAATTATTCCTTGGCAATGAATGTAGTAGTCCTGGTGCTACCCTAACCAACCAATGAGCAAATTGGCCTGATTTTCCTTTCGGTAAAGGCACATACGAATTTTAAATTGGAAAATCCCATCTGTCTTTCAACTTTGATGTTGGGCCATTTTAGACTTGACTTAGAGGCTCCATTCCACAACTAGAACTCCACGCACAACCAAAATACCAATCATTCGTCTTTCAAAATATCGAAGCCCGTCACTTTTGTTCAGCTACATGCATGTAAGCCCCACTTGTCTTATTTGTGCTAGAGACATGAACAGACCTTAAAAAAGGAGCACTCTCAGCACAAATGCCATAACATTCTCTTTCTTTATTAAGTATTAACCATGTTGTTGTCTATGATGCGTGCGTTGCATCTGAGTACACTTCTCATCAGCAATGATAGCACATTCATACGAGTGGACCTACGAATTCCATAAAACGGTATCATCCCATAGCGTGGAGACATGCACTGGACCGTGTGCCTACGCCGGCACAACTAACATGGTTGGAAAATTACACAGACGTAAAACCAAAGGAACCTGTGCTGAGAGAAAGAGACAATAGCTTTTTCTATTGATGCGTGGGCGCCGCCGTCGTCTTTTCTACTCAGCTCATGTGCCCCCACGCCGCTCCACAGCCGCACTCCACTTCCCCAACACCACACCCCCCGGACCGTGGTATCCCTTCGAAACCCCGCAAAAGCCTCTCGCTTACTCCAGACTCAAGTGCATTCGTACAAATATCTCTGCCCTTTTCTCATGCACTCGCTTCTTTCTGACCTGTATTCTCTTTTGAACGAATACTTTTGTAAACTGTGGCCGATGCTGCATACCAGTTTTTAGCTAGCGTAGCAAATGAATTCTAGAGCTATGTATTATGTGCTCGTCCATGTAAGTTGCTAACTAACGAATCAAATCAGATGCTGAGACTTGGTTGGTATGGTATGGACTGCAGATTTGCACCAAGTCAAGTTTGCATTGTTCTGCTTTGTCATTAGCTATGTTGGTCTATATTTTGTTGGTCGCCAAATTATTCTGCAGCCACCGATCTAAGTTCCGAAGCGGTTTTATTAACAAAACGCTATTGTTAGATCTAAGTTCCATCCAAACACTCGCTGCATCCATCATGCGAGCCATGCATGCCCCGGCCGAACTCGCTAGACCTTCCGGGTATGCCGGCGTTGCGGCGAGGATTTCGTACACACGTATTGCCATCTGGCCGTCACATCGTATCTATTCGTCTCTCGCGGTTAAACGCGACGTAAATTAAGGTCGTTTTTCCATGAATAAAAGAGGTAGATGCAGAGGGGGGCCTAGGCCCTACGACCACGGACGACTGACGCCTTTGTCCGGTATTGGATGTACACTATACTGCATCGAGCCAATGGTTGGACCTTTTTCTTGCAAGGGCATGCCAAGTGTTTAATCGACATCTGGACACTTGTCCCTAGCAAGGGGGCTCTATCCAACAGCCAGTGCTTACTGATCAATGAGAAGTCGAGCACAGCATCTTATTAGTGCTGCTCAGTCCTATTACCCTGCAGTTTTACGAGCACTTCGACCACTACTGTTTTAATCGTACAGTATTGTAGAAGAGTAGATAAAATATAATAAAAAAGAGTATTTGATGACAAATCTACTGATATAATGTAAATGCAATAAATCACCTTTACGTGTGACATGACTGATGAAATTACACGACCACACTACAAATAAAAAGGTTGTTTGGCTTGGGCTTTTTGGGCCATGCTACAACCAGACATCGTATTGTATTTGCATGCCATTACTTCCAACGAACAAAGCAAAATCGGCTTTTGCTCATTCCGTTCCCAATATTCTGAATACGTTAGCGCTTGTTTTACAATTTTCCAACCAAACGCCACCTAAATTGCTTCGAAAATACCTATGAAAAGTTTGTTCCGCTTATATTGGCCGAGATTGACGATATGCTTCCCTAGCAAACAAGCTAATGAAAATGCAGATTGATGTCCTACTCCAAGAGATTAGCACAATAGGGTTTCCAGCCTTCCACGGATGCAGTGGATGGAGCCTGTGACAACAAAGTCGACAGAGACAAGAAGAGGAAAAGGTGACTGTGATGAAGGAGAGGAGAACTACAAAGAATATGTATAAGTTGCAAGGGTACACTGTTACAGGTGGAGTCCTAGAGGAACTAGGCGTGACACTAATTTTAGTGGAGGTTAACAAGTCTGAGGCTAAGTCAGACTTGTTGGGTAGCTCGGGTAAGTGAGCTACAAGGAGAAGACCAAATTCCAAGGTACATGGAGGTTCCCACAAGACGGCTTCGGTAGCGAACACATATTCGTTAAGGTGGAGTTTGTTGAAATTGTGTTGAATATATGTACGACTAAGCTACAATTGGAATTGTGATGTAACTAGCTGACAGGGTTAGATAGTATGTGAGTCGAACATATTGTAACCCGGACTCTTATAATAACGGGGCTCCATTGTATGAAATCTGAGGAGAAGACTTGGGTCAATCCGAGTGGATACGGGGGGCGGCGATTAGACTGGCCCCTATGGGCAGTCAGATTGGCCTGTCTCGAGGATGTCGTCAACGCTGGTGTTGCTTAATGCAAGGGAAGGAGGTCCGTAGAAGGGCTCCCGGGAATGTAGGCTTCGGCTGAACCTCGTAAATAAATATCGGTGTTGTCGACGATCGGTGAATTGGCGATCTTACGGTATTCGTGGAGTGATGATTACTGGGGGGTAGGGACCTCTAGGGCCCAAGTGCCAGGAGCTCTGACAGCAGGGGACATCCATTTTTATACAGGTTCGGGCCTCCCTCAGGATAATAACCCTACGTCCTGTTGCTATATATTGATGGAGAACACGCTTACAATAGGGGGTGTATGTTAGTGGCTACCCTAGGCCTAATCGTAGACTAATCTAGCTAAAACCGCCGGGCTCGACTCCTTCGAGGTGGCGGGTCTTCTAGGGCTTCACCTCCTGAGATCATATGCTGCTTGTGCTGCGACTAGATTGACCTGTTGGATCTGTCGAACCTGTCCCTCCCCTATGGGATTGCTGACCCTTATATATGGGGTTCCCAGGGTCGTACTGGACGTGGACTTACGCTCGAGTAGGACTCTGGCCTCCCTAAACGTCGGGATTGACTTCCTAGTTTAAGGGGAGTCTTCCCT